>JAKZAP010000012.1:17066549-17702103 GCA_023053575.1 Branchinecta lynchi | reverse complement strand
GACAACGGAGTTGTTCTTATGCTTTCGAAGCTGTGATGGATTCTGTTTCTCTCGCAGAAAAGGGTGATGTTGTCTCTTCCACCGGAGTTCTTCGGGCATTCAAACATCAGGTGTTGGGGAGTTTCGTCATGGGAGTTGCAGAGTCTGCAGTTGGGGGTGTGGTGGAGTCCCCATTCGAACAGAGTCTTGTTCATTAGGGTAGCGGCCGATTTTAACCTGAAGTAAAGGGATATCGATTGTCTGTCCTTAAACGGTGCCTGGATTGTTCTTGTTGTTCGAACGGGTAGTCTCCTTCGAAGTATGTTTGTACGCGGGTTTAAAAAAAAATCAAAAAAAATCGGAAGAGCCAGAAGCAGTATCACCTTGGGTATCTCAGCTGCTCCCGAAGATCGCCGTGATTGTTTGACACAGATTTGAGTTGTTGAGTTTGAGTCGCTAGTGAGACGTTCTTTCGTTCTTCCCGAGGATCACTGGCGTCTTTTCGACTTAGTCATATAGAGTATGTGGTTGATGTTCGGATCGTAGTAAAGAAAAAGAAAAGGTTGCTCCATGAGATAACTCACTAGACCGGCAGCTGAAAACTGAATGGTCACCGCAGAGACAGTTGAATATAAGGACTAAGGACTAAGGACCATCTGCCATAAAGACAACTCGTCGCTGTGAAGACTTGTCACCAGGGGCGAGTTTTCCAGGCGTCATAGTTTTGAGAGACATCTTCTTAAAGTTTAACTGAACAGGCAACTTATTTTTACATCTTAGATTCAAATACATTGAATTATTACAACACCTATTGGGGATTTTCATTCTGTCCACAGTAGTCTTCAGTAGGGACGTTGGGAATGTGGACGCTTTCCCATGGTGAATCCGTCCACAATTCGCCCGCGAAAATCACTAGCTAGTGCTATCACTATCTAGCACTAGCTTTTGGCACTGCAGACTGCAGACACTTCTTTGTTTATTTGATACACAATGTCTTTACTCGTTTGCTGCTGTTATTGTTGCCAAATGTTCCAGGCACCATAGAGATATCACAAAAACGGGAAGAGCGGCAAGCACAATGGGATAATCGATTATTTGGAAATATCAGAAAAACAAACTAACGCTTTTTCATCGGGTTTTCAAGATTATTTAAGCGAACAAGTGATGGGTAACTAGACTGTCGTATCCTAGCCCTTTTCGGTTAAACTTTAAGAATCACTTTTCACAATTGCCTGTCATAATCTGATCAAATCACTTTGTTTCTCGCAGATTTTATGATTTTTCGTGGGTAGTTTTCGTCTCCTTTGGAAAGCCAAGGAGACGGCTGCCTCCCCCCCCCCCAATGACGCCTATGCTTGCGTATCCCAACCATTACCAGTTACGACTTGCCAGTTGCGTTGTTGAAAAATGAAAGCCTGGCTGGAGTGAAAACTCGCCTTAACCGAAACAAAAGTATTGCCGGTAGGGCCTGGGGGCTCAAGGCCTAATTTGTCATCCATATTTCGTGCAGTTTCTGCTTTTAACACACTATACTATGAAAGAAGATATGTAAGGTTAAATCCACTGGTAATTGATTTTTAAGTTGTCGGTTTGGGGCAAATTTATTTGCTTATTTTATTTCTTCAACGACCAACAGGGGCCATACACACAAAAATAAACAACAACATAAAAGCAAAAACAACAGCAAAAAATTAGCTCTCAACCGGGACAGCATGAAGTACATGTGTCCACTCCTTCCACAGCGGAAGAGAGAGCATAAAGTAAGGCCCAGAAAGCACCAAAAAGAGCGGATTAATCGAGCTGAGGATCCTAGACTGGACCGAAAACACAACTTTCCCCTTAAGCTCCCTAAACGAGGGTAGACCACTACCAGCAAACATACCAGAGGCACTGCAATTCCAGGGAAGACCATGAAGCCACCGGAAGGAATTGTTATAAAGAACCCGAAACCGGCTCTCGCATTTAGAGAGGATACTCTGCACAAACGCAAGGCAGTACAAAAGTTTGCAGTATGACCTGAAAAGGGAATCTTTAACTGCAGGCTCGCACTTTCGGAATTTACGGATAAGTATATCTGCTCTGGAGACAGCAGCAACGTGCGTTCCGTCGCGTTATGAGTAAAGATAGTAAGTTGGAAAGGCTCACAAAAATTGTGTTTGTAGTAACTCGATATTGTTTTCCTCAAAATGAAAAGTGGGTCTTTTGCATTGAAAAACTGTTGAAAATTCAGCTGGAGAGTCCCACGCATTAAGGGTGGCGAAAGGCCACCAGCAATTGAAAACATGGACAGATGCCTGACATTATTCTAAATTTCTGTAGTTTTTGTGGCCGTTGCTCATATGAATTCCCCGTGTCCTACTAATTCGTAGACACTTACACTGGTGTGGTCAAGAGGGAGAAAGTGAAAGGTGGGTCTTTTGCATTGAAAAACTGTTCAAAATTCATCTGGAGAGTCCCACGCATTAATGGTGGCGAGAGGCCACCAGCAATTGAAAACATGGACGCCTGACATTATTCTGAATTTCTGTAGCTTTGTTGGCCGTTCCTCATATGAATGTCCCTGTGTCCCACTGCTTCGTAGATACTTATACTGGTGTGCTCAAGAGGGAGAAAGTGAAAGGTGGGTCGGGTCTGAGTATCTTTGGGTCGGCACGAAGCGTCGCTAGTGTTCTTAGAAAAAAGTGTCGATTTTTCTTGAACAGCCGTAATTTTTTGGTTAAGAACGTCGTTAAAAAGTAAATCAGTCAGTAGACCAGCCAGTCGGTAAATACTTTCCTGCCCCCACAAAATAAAAAAAACATTTTTTCTAGTAACGACTATGTTTGCTTATCTTTTTGGAACGTGTTCATGTGATCTACCGTCCTATTCGAGATACTGAGGGAGGGCTAAACAATCTTTTGATTCCGTAATTAGAAGGAACTATAAGGTTTCGTACATCCCATGGCTTAGCATAGAGCTTTACTCGATTTGAAAAGGGAGAAAGAGCATTTGTCGAAACTATTCAGTTTGTATTGTTGCTAAGCAAAACAATATTTGTGAAAAACATAAGAACTGAGAAAGGGGGCTGTTACGCTAGGCTAGGATAGCTCCATGAATAAATCACGTTGTTTATATGATGTATTTATACGTGAATCCCTGTGATGGCACAATCAGTCTGTCAGTTTTATTTCAACTTTCAACACAGTAGCCTATTAGTAACAATATTTCTGTGTGTATTTCCTGTTGTGTTGTAGTAATTCATGTTGGTTTGTGATGTATTTTCTTTACTCTATCCGTCTGTGAGCTAAATTTTTTCATTCATGCTTCTCTACCGAATCCCCATCGGTAATATTAGCTGCAAACCACGTGAGGGCGCATCAGGCCCGTATCCAGGAATTTTTGTTCGGGGGGGGGGGGGGGGGGGGGCCTGCAGTTCGGACAAAAAAGTACCCCCCCTACCCCCCCCCCCCTGGATACGGCCTTGGGGCGCATTATGTAACATCAGGTTATTTCCTTGGTTATTTACGTCTATAACGATTGGTTAAAATGCTTCTTTGGCACATTTGAATAAATATCAGTAACATTAATCGTTTAATACCTAAAACTGATAAAGTTTTATTTGTGGCATACCAATGGTTTAACAGAAAATTCCATAATGGCACTCTCGGCTCGTTTCCTCTATATTCTAATCCTTGTAATCTCTTTGTAGTGACGACACTATCGAACCTATTAGTTTATTCCGTGACAGAGTTCGGACACGCTCACTATCTAATCTGTAGCTGTTCTGCTCTACATGTATCTTTATTTAGGAAAAGACGTTGGGATGTGTGTGTACATGTTTAAGTATGGGATGTTTAAGGTTTGTTCCTCTAGATTGCTACCGGTGCTGCGCCGCGTTCAGACCAAGATATAAACGACTCGTGGATAATATCTACCCGGTGAACCCTCAGGTAAGAGATCGAACCTTTGCGGCCCCATGTTCTTTTGCTGAAGCCAGACTTCACCTTTTAGATTTTTCTTCCGGATTCCGGATAGTACGTCAAAATTAAAGCGAGACTTCACCTTCCAGATTTTCCTTCCGGATTCCAGACAGCCGTTTTCGTCGAGACGGGTCTGGAAGGTAAAGCCAGGCCAAAAACGTCTGGAAGTCCGGGTTATTGGACACCCGAGATTCCGGATGTCTGGAAGGTGTCGTAGAGGCAACCCGTTCGAGAGACAGTTCAAATATGGAAATGACGGAAGAAAAGGGAAAGTGATTGACAGTTGTGACTTTGATGCAAGAGATATTTGAAATGTAAAGGGGACATCTAGGAAATGTTGAAGAACAGCAAATTTAGCTGTTATCATTATTATGAAAATCTGGAAGGGTTGGCTTGACTATGCGGAAGCCCCAGACATCTGGTAATCTGGAAGGGGAAGCCTGGCTTTTAGTCTTCACCTTCCAGATTCCCAGATGTTACGGGATTCCGCACAGTCGGATTCCGCACTTCCAGATTTTCATGATAATAATGACCGCTGATTTTGATATTCTTCAACGTTTATTAAATGTCCCCTTTACATTTCAAATATCTTTTGCATCCCAACCACCAGAGGCGTTACTAGCCAAAATGTTTTGGGGGAGGCGGGTAATGTATTTACCGACTGGCTGGCCATCTTTACTGACTGTTTTTGCAGATTAAAACGACCATTATTATTGAGAAAAATCGACTTTGTTGACGAAAAATCGGCTGATTTCAAGAAAACTACTATTTTTAAGAAAATATCTACTAATTTTACGAGAAAACCGACTGTTTTAAAAAAAAGTCGACTGTTTCCTAGAAAACAAGACCAAAGGTTTCGATGGGATCCCACAAATTCAATATCTGATCCAGACAACTGGGTATTGTCTTAGCCAGATCCAGTCATCACTCGTTGAACATTTTTACAGTTAAAATTCAGAAACAGATTAAGGCCAAATAGCTAATCAACTGAGAAAACCAAGTTCAGATATGGATTCAGCATGTGTGTTTACCTCTATAAATCATATCTGTTTTGACGAAAACTTCCTGCCACTTCTGCCAATTTCCCGGTATCGGCCGAACTCCAGAACTGCTTGTCCAGCGAAAAAAGAAAGCTAAAAAACGAACTCAGGGTATCTTCTTTCTCCAATAATGAACATCTAATCGACTTTAAATAAAAATTTAACTTATAACAAATTTTCCGACTCCAGACGGATTCCGGGCGAACTACATGTCCGGGTAGAAAATTGTTTTCAAATAAGTGTTCAGCATGTCTTCTTGCCCTAAATCGAACATCTAATCAACTCCAAATAAAACCTTTAATTTTAACAAACTTTCCAGTTTGGGCTGGATTCCGGGCGAACTACTGGTATGTCGAGAAAATGATTTTCACCATCGTGGTCAGCATGTCCCTATATCGAACATCTAATCAACTTAAAATAAAACTTTTACTTTTAACAAACTTTCCGGTTTTTGCCGGATTCCGGGCGAACTACTTGTCCGATGACAAAATGGTTTTCACCATCGCGTTCAGCATGTCTTCTTACCCCATAATCGACTATCACATTAGCTGTTTCAAAATATTTTGTTTGCCCCTTAACTTGAACACCCTCCCCCACCCCTAAATATAGGGCTACAAAGCCCGTCTACGAACTCGACTGATCCGACGACCCAACGAATCCTCACACCAAGTTTCATCAAAATATTACATTCCCTTCGAGAGTTATCGTGCTTACTCAACTTCAATAGCTTGCGCGGTCATAGCCCCAAACTCGCCGGAGTTTCAAAGACCGCGTGCGGCCACATTGGATACTGAACATTTTATGAATGGCTGCGAAGAACTGCGGCCTTATTGTTGTGCAATATATTATTATTATTGCTTGGAAAAACGTGGTCATTCGCGCAGAAAACGGCCTTGCTAAATGGATGGTCTGTTTTTTGGCACTTGCAGCCTCTGGCTCAAGTGCCATATACCGATCACAGTTCCGTCTGTCGGTCTGTCCGAGTTTTTTGTCACACTTTTTCGAGTTAGGGCACTTCCAGATGTGCTAGGACAAGGAAACTTGGCAGGCATATCAGGGACCCGACCAAACTAACCTGGAAATAATCAGTTTCCCGATCCGACAATATGCGGGGGAGTGGAGGGCACTGGAAACTTGAAACTTGAGGGCATTTTGTCACACTTATTCGAGTTAGGGTACTTCCAGATGTACTAGGACCATGAAACTTGGCAGGCATATCAGAGACCCGACCAAACAAACTTAGAAACAATCAGTTTCCCGATCTGACCATTTGGGGGGGGAGAGGGCAAGGGAATCCGGGAAATTGAGTAGTGTGTAACTTTCGAACGGGTGATCGGATTGTAATGAAACTTAATAACTGAATAGATTAGATATCTGGGATGTCTCATTTAAAGTCTTGATCGGATTCGGTAGCCAGGGCGGGAGTTGGTGGGGGGGGGGAGACCGGAAATTTCAAGGAACGGTTAGAATGGAGGGATCGGAGTGAAACTTGCTGGGAAGAACACGCATCTGATCTAGATAAATTGTTTAGACGACTGTACTGGATCCGGACACTTAGGTGAGGGGGGGGGGGGGGTCTAGGAATTCCGATGATGGCGGTTTTGGGGATTTTCCCAGGGTTGGTCACCAAAAGTAACTTCGTACACCCTGGAAAGTAACCCAAAAGTATCTCAAAGTAACCCAGTGTAACCTAATGTAACCCATAGTAACCCAATGCAATGTGACCCAATGTAACCAAAAGTAACCCTGAGTAACCCAAAGTATCCTGAAGTAAGTCGTGCACCCTGGTTCTTGGTGACAAACCCTGGGGATTTTCACGATGAAACTTGGCAGGCATATCAGGGACCTGATCACACTGACTTCAAAATAAAATATTTGGTGGGGGGATTGGAGGGAGCGGAATCCGGAATATTCAGTCTTGCGTAGCTATGGAACGGGTGATCGGATTCGAGTGAAATTTAAGAATTGAACAGAGGACATTTCTCTGGTGATCTTTTTTATATCCGGAACGGATCCGACAACTATTTGGGGGGGGGATACGTGACCCACTTAGACTGAGAGATCAGGATGGAACTTTGTGGGAATAACAAACAGATACTCTAGGTAAATCATTTACTGAATCGGATTGGCTACGGGCACCATTTGGGACTTGGGGGGGGGGGGGACCGGAAATCTCGAGAAACGGTTAGAATATTAAATATTAAATGGGCTTCCCCTAATGCTGTTCTTCTTCTTTCTACTTTGTTCTCTCTTATCCTTTCTACTGGTATTCTTCCTTCTAGTTTTTCTCGCGCTACTACCTCTCCTCTCCTTAAGAAGGGGGGCAATTTCAAAGATTGTTCACGCTATCGGCCAATAACTGTGTCTTGCCAGTTAAGCAAGTTGTTTGAAATTGTTTTGCTAAAATATTTTGAGCCGTGCGATCAAGTTGTTCCGATCAAATCAGATTGGTTTTCGAAAGGGTCTTAGCATGGATATAGTTCATACTTTTCTTGGACATCTAATTTCAGTTTGTACCCCTAGTAATCGTATCTTTGCTCTAGCCCTGTACATTGCGGCAGCTTATGATTCTGTTATTCATTCTTAGTCAATGTCTGCTCTTCTTAAAAATGGGGTCCCTACGCAAGTTGTTCTAGTTATGAATCAGTGGTATAAGACTTCGTGTATTAGAATTAAATGGAAAAATAACTTAAGCGGTTTTTCGGTGATTTTAAAGAGAGGTCTGAGGCAAGGTAGCGTCCTGTCTCCTATTTTTTCAATATAACTATTGCTTCTTTATTTAATTCTGTTAGAACTTCGCTTGTTGTTGGTCGTGGTTTTGTAGCGTCTTGGATCGCGTATGCGGACGATCTTCTTCTTTTGAGTCGATCACGCGTTGCTCTTCAGAAGAATGTGGATCATTTAATTCAACTTTTTTCTAGATTTGGTTTAAGGTTTCGTCCTGAAAAGTGTCAGCTCCTGATTTTTGGTCCTAAGCCTGCTGACCCAATTAATAATATTTTTAGTATTAAGATGTATGATGTAGTCCTTAAGCCACTTGAATCTTTTCTTTATTTGGGAATTCCTTATGGGCCATCAGTTTCCCTTTGCCGAGCTCATATGAGGAAGTCTGTTCGGTCGAGAGTTTCAGCGAGCTTCGGTAGTGTTATATCTGTTCGAGATTGTTTTACCAGGAGATCGTCTGCGCGCGTCTTCAATGCGGTTGCTCTGCCTCAAGTCCTTTTATTTTCTAGTTTTCTTCCTTATTTTTCTAATTCTAATATTGCGCATATTAAAACTACTTTTTTTAATTTTTGGTAAATTTTTGTGTAGACTTTCAAAATTCCATTCTACTTCGTAAGCTATAAATTTGTACCATTTGAAAGATCCACTTCAAATTATGCGAAAAAAGCAACAAAATTTCTGTCGAAAATGTCTTCTCTTACTCATAACCTATATTTAGCGGTTAAAGAGTTACTATAGTTTTACGCGTGTGTATAATGTTGTTTTTTCGTATTTTTAGTATGCTTTGGCCAGATTGTTTTTAGTAATATTACATGTTGAGCCAATTTGTATGTATTTACTTTACTTTATACTCTCCGATCTTGGAGGTCAATAAAATATTTGAATTTGAATTTGAATGGAGGCATCGGAGTGAAACTTGCTGGGAAGACCAAACGTCTGCTCCATGTGAATCTTTGACACAATTTGACTGGCTCCGGACACTTGAGGGGGGGGGGGGTTCCCGGAATTCCGCTTTTTGGGATTTTCACGACTAAACATGGCAGGCATATCACGGACCCGGTCAAACTGACTTGGAATAAAAAAAAACTTCGATATGATAATCTTGGGGGGAGTTGAGGGAGGGGAATCCGGAATATTGAGTCATGCGTAACTTTGGAACGGGTGATCGGGTTCGAGTGAAATTTAATAATTGAACAGAGGACATTTCTCTCTGGTGATCTTTTTCATTTCCGGACCGAATCCGACAAGTTGGGGGGGGGGGGGGGATATTTGACCCGCTTAGACTGGTGTGATCGGGATCGAACTTCGTGGGAATATCAAACAGATGCTCTGGATTAATCATTTACAAAACCGGATTGGCTCCGGGTATTGTGGGTGGAGTTGGAGGGGGGGGGGTCTGGGATTCCGCTGATCGCGAGCTGAGGTACTTCCAGATGTGCTAGGACGATGAAACTTCGCTGGAATATTAGAGATTCAACAACATTTGCTTAGAAATTGCTACTTCCCGAATCCGATTATTCCTTAAAGTACCAATCTTGACCGCAAAGAAAAAAAAATACTTTTAAGCAATATATGCATTTTCATGATGCCCATCAGCCCATAATCATTTTGCCTCAAAGGTTTTGCTTACAAATGAAGTTCTAGCTCCCTTAGAGTGCGCATCTCAACCGCTAAGTCGAAACTTACTTTTGATCAATCAAAACATCTTAACCCTTGCAAGTGCCATATGAGCTTACAGCTCTTGTTGGCTTGGCTGTTCGTGCTTTTCCCTACAATACGTGAGAGGCGGAAGTGACAGTTTCGTGATTTTCATGAGTTTATAATCTTTTCGGTAGCTATTTTATTCTGCGAGGTGCCCGATTGTACAAATATTATGCTCGACTTTGTTTACATCTTTCTGTATCTGGATCCAACAATTTTAGCAGTTCGCAAGAAACACAGAGCATATTTCCTTGAGGAAACGGCGAAAATCCACGTGCAAATCACTCCACTCTCGCTTATTTGTACGTCGTGAGAAATGGAGAGCAATTTTCTTGAAGAAAATCAAATTTCCCCGTACAAATCAACAGTTCTGGCTAGCATAGCGCAGGACAATGCTTTTCTAACGTTTTTTTGACTCGCTGGGTGTATTAGGGGGGGGGGAGGGGGCATCCGAAGCTACTCCGGATTTGTCAAGAATAGGCTTGATTTCTACACCTGATTCTTCTGCGGCTAGCTAACTTTCCGCGAGGGGCTGGTGTAAATCGTAGATTGAGCGTTTTGTATGTTCTTGCGATTTGTGATTGTTCTTTGTATGGCTTAATGGCTTTTAAATACAGATGTATATGTATATTTACGGACGTCCTTGTACGGTAATCTTTTTCGGCACTGACTAAATGGATTAAACAGCTCCACCTGAACTCAGTTGCCAGCCACGGTAATCACAAGACAATAGAACAAAATTGACGTATGTCATAGACACAATCCAAACCTTAAACCTTACTAAACCATAGAAATTGCTCCCTGTGCGACATTCCCATACAGACGAACCTTCCAAGGTTTCTAATTCCAAGAAAAGATTTTTCTCCCAACCTCTGCACCAACCAAAAAAACCTACATCCTTAAATCTGTTACTTCGTCGCGATCATTCATAAAATGTTCAGTATCAGAACAATCTGTTGTTCTGAACATAAATGTTCATAAAATGTATAGTTGCCGACACATTCAGTTCAATTTCAATTCAGTATAGCCGATGGGTTGTTTCTACGTCAAAACATAACGTCATAACAGAACAATCTACAAGTATATACAATTTTGCGACCTTTATACCGACGTCTTATGATAAATATGGTCAATAACGTGCTAGACTACGATTAATAAAAACAAATAACATAAAAATTAACGTTCAAAAGCGCTCCGAGTTATATAAACAAACAAACGAGGGGACGAAACTCTGAGCATACCTTGTTCGCAAAGCTACCACCGGCTCTAAACGAGGCACAGGGTCGGCAGCTTGACGAGGAAGACGAGTTCAGGAGGGGAGAAAATCCCGGGGGGAGTATATCAAGGTGAAATGGGTTTTGGACTATAGATGTACCGAACTTCATACAAAGTTGAAGTCGGCGGCATGAAAGGGTTTCTAATTTAAATTGATTTAGGAGCTAAATGTATGGGACTTTTGGAGCTTTAGATGTAACGAGCAACGCTCTATACTGCATCCTCTCAAGCAAATCCGACTGTTCCTGGGTCAGACCAAAATGCCAAACTGGAAATCCATATTCTATGTTAGAACGTATAAAAGAAATGTAAACACGTAGTAATTGGGGAGATGGAACACCGTAACGGGACAAAAGATTAAGGTAGCTTATAACCGCGTTAGCTTTTTTAAGCATACTCTCAACCTGTCTTTGCCACCTCAGATCCGAGGTTAGGCATACTCCCAGCAGCTTCAGTTCGTTTACCTGACACGCACTTGGAAGTGGCGGGTTGAAAGATAGGGTACCTTGAAGGAAAGATGGCTGGGGTCTTCTAGTATTTGGTCGCCAAACTTGGTAGAAAGTTGTCTCAGACGTCACCTGAGAAACAAACTACAGGGATCCAGTGTCAACTTCCAGAACATATGCACCAGCTGCGTCAACAGGCTACACAGCCTTGTTGCTAGCAAGCGCAATTTAAAGTAAGGTAATTTCTGGTATGTCACAGTCGTAATTTATTTTATTTTCGTAGGATGGGTTGATACGAGCAAATCTGGACAAGCTCATATTCTTTGCTTGTTCCTCCCCAGAAAAGCTGGATCGTATTGGCGAATATCTGGCCCAAAGAGTAAACAGAGACATCTATCGACGGCGATATGCGTAAGTATTGTTCAGTCATCACCCGTTTGCTTTGTTGGAAGGGTTACATCTGATTGTGTTCGTGAAAGATGGATAGCGCGAATGCATGTCCGATTACGGAGTCCTTTTTGTTCCCTTCAAGATTTCATAACAGTGCCATCTTACGTGAATGATAATAAACATATTTAAAAAAAAAAGAGAGACAAATTTGTGCCATATCATAAATATCATAACAGACCTGTCACGTGAAAATCTATAAAGATTTGTTTGTGGAAAATCTGATTTAATCACTTAGCCTAATTATATTGGGAACAAAAAAGAAAAGGGAAAAAAATAAATGCAATGCTGTACATAAACAATTATATAAAGAACAAGACCAAAGGTTTCGATGGGATCCCAAAAATTCAATATCTGATCCAGACAACTGGGTCTTGTCTTAGCCAGATCCAGTCTTCGCCAGACTCCTTGAACATTTTGACAATTAAAATTCAGAAACAGATTAAGGCCAAATAGCTAATCACCTGAGAAAACCAAGTTCAGATTTGGATTCAGCATGTGTGTTTACCCCTATAAGTCATATCTGTTTTGACGAAAACTTCCTGCCACTTCTGCCAATTTCCCGGTTCCGGCCGAATTTTTGATGTGAAATTAGAGCCTCGATCTGTTAAAATCTGGCTCGGAAAACCATGAGGGAGAAATACTTTTTCGATTAAAGCCCGGGCGACAACATGAGTTTGTTGGTTTGGGAGGGGAATGCCGAACATGAATTTTGTGAAATGACAGCAAACTGTCAAAATAACGGAATTGTCATTACGGCTTCTTGGGAGGGGGCCAACAATATCTATGGAGACAAGCTCCATAGGGCCAGATGGAACCGGGATTATACCTAGCGGGGCTATGGGAGTCCTATTGGGGACCTTACGTTTCAGACAGTCAACACATACTGAAACGTGATGTCGGGCCCTAGTGTACATGTTGGGGAACCACACGGAAAATCTCATTTTGTGGAGCATTTTGGAAAGACCAAAATGTCCAGAAAAGGCATGAAAATGTTCCAAGACCTGGGGCACAAGACTGTCAGGGATAACAGGCACGACGTGAACCATGTCACGGTACGTAGCAGAAGGTGAAAAAATAAAACACAGAATTTCATCTTCGACACAAAAGGACTCGACACTTCTTTCAAGTATAGAGTAATCGGGAGGGAGCTCTGCTGTGCCTGCTAAACGCTGAACCATTCCTTTACAGAATATATCACCAGACTGTGCCCTTCGAATTCCATCTAAACCTATCTCTTGGGGAAGTTCAGATAGCTGAACAACATTCACCAAGGGTTGGGGGTCAGTTTTCTCGCCTACTGGAGCTTCTACCAGGCGGGATAACGCATCCACGAACATTTCCTTGCCTGGCATGTAATCGACACGAAAAGTGTACTCCTGAAGCTCCAGGCAAATCCTAGCCAATTTTCCGTTAGGGCAGTCCATGAAAGGCAAGGCTTTCAAGGGCTGATGGTCCGTTCGGACCAGAAAGGGTTTAGACACTAAGTAGTGTCTATACTTCTTCACAAACTCCCAAAGGGCTACAGCTTCCCTTTTGGTCGTGGAATATCTTTGTTCAACTGGGGAAAGAACGCGACTGGCATATGCTATGGCTCTCTCTTGCCCATTCTGGACCTGAGAAAGACAAGCGCCTATGGCAAAACCGGAACTGTCACATGTGAGAATGAATTCGGATCCCTCAAAATCGGGATACGAGAGGATAGGCTCTGAAAGTAAACTGCTTCGCAGTGTCTCAAAGGCCGTGATCTGGGGTTCAGAAAATTCAAAGGCCCGACCCTTACGTGTTAAATCAGAAAGAGGTTTTGCAATCTTTGCAAACCCGTCAACAAATTTGCGAAAATAGCTTAGCAATGCTAAGCTGGACCTCAATTCCGCAATATTTTGGGGATAACGGAGGTTTTTAACCGCAGAAAGTTTGTCGGGATCCGGCTGGATACCGTCCGCAGAGATCACGTGGCCTAAAAAGGTAAGCTTGGGGACGCAAAATTCACATTTGGAGGGTTTGAGCTTTAGGTTGTGGTCACGGAACCGGGTAAAAACTTCTCGAAGGACAGAAAAATGCTCAGGGTGGTCTTTGGTGCCCACGCCCGTATCATCCAACATGGCAAACGTATTTAACCCCAAAATATCGCGAAGAACAATTTCTATCATCCGCTCGCAAGTGGCTGGGGCATTAGAGAGACCGAAACCCATGCGGCGATATTGGTATAGACCGAAGGGAGTATTAATGGCAGTTTTCTCGCGATGTGGAGGGTGGACGCTGGTTTGGAGGAAACCTTGTACGAGATCCATTTTTTGAAAAAACCGTGAAGCCATGCATTCTCTCAAGAATGTACATCGCACTTCATTCGTAACATTTTCGTGGAATTTCGACTGGTTTCGGTCTAAATGTGTGTAGTAATTTGCCACATAGACGTTGTGTGCGTTTCGCCAGTCGTTCCCTCTGTCATCCCTCCCCCACCACCACATTTTTTTTGTCAGGTTTTCTTGCGTTTCGATCGCCATCTAGCGTATGTGTGTTTATTCGCCATCCGGATGCGGCGATTTCGCATGAAGCCTCTGGCCTATTTTCTTTTGATAATAAATTTAAGGTTAATGACATTAATTCATGCCACATATTTTTTTTCCCTCATGAAGTAAAAACATTGGTTAGATATCAAGTTGGTTCCGCGTCTTAGTTTAGTCTGAGTTTACACGTCCAGTCGAGCTTGTTCCCATTGTCTTTGTAAACCATATATTTTTGTAAGCGTTATTTTCACATTTTTCGATATTTTTTTTTGTCAGAACTTTCTCTCATGAATTTTGAGCGAATATTTTTGGTGTTTTTGGCAATAAGTATTTTGGCTGCGTAATGAATCGGCAGCCAAAAGTAGTTCTCTTTCATCCTTGGTCGTAGCAAGACCTCAGTTACTCTGTATTATAATTTATGGTAAGGACCAGTTTATATATTTAGTTAGGGACCCATTAGTGCTATATTATATGTGTCACACTCTTGTACACGATTTACATGAGATAAATTAACTATAGACGTTATGGTCCATCTCGGCTAGTAGGCCTCGGGCTTGACTGGATATGTGAATTCCAGCTTCGCTAGGATGGGTGAACCAGCTTGATTAGGGATTTCTGGATTGACTGCGGCTGAGCTATAGAATTCCCTGATACCTTCCCTTGTCTCTTTTGTCCGGTTTCCTGACTGGTCCTGGGGCTAGTGGGCACCTACGGTGTCAGAATGTCTTCAGCCCACACCCCAGGAGCCTTATCTTCATTAAACCTCGCCTCCACTCGTCCATCCACTTAACAATGGTGTCAGAAGTGGGATATACGTTCTTGAGAGAGTATCTATCTCCGCAAGAAAAATATACGAACAGATCACCACCAAACAAAAAAATAAACTGGCCGATAGGGGAATATGAAAAATTAAGGATAAGCCGAAAAAATGCCACAAAAAGAAATACGACGTCCCTGCATCACACCATAGGGCTTGAAAATCGTGCCATAAAGACAACGTCTAGAAAAAACGGCGAAAAAGGTTGATTTTATTCCGAATAACCATGGCTTTCATGAAAAAAAAATATTATGTCGGGGAACTAAACAAAATAATCCTCATGGAATTGGGAATAATCGCAGGCAAAATTACGTTTCCGGGTATGTGAAAAATGAAATCATACGCAAGTGCTAGTTTATCAATGGTACCGCAAGCACGCATTGTCAGTGTTGAGAGCACTGATCTAAAATAGACACGGCGAAATGACGCAATGATGTACCCCGGTGAATAAATTATTTTGCCGATGCGATGACGATTTGCAGTCTGTGGCGCGAAAAACACTCACTTGACGACAAGTAGACAATAACAAATACTGAAGGGATGGACAAATCGCGATCTGTAGTGCGGCGATACACATACAACGACGACCGGAAAAATCCTGGAAGGCAAAGGGGCAAGGAAAAGAAAATCTGCAATCAGTGGCGCGACACACACACACATGAAGACTGCAAACTTCCTGAAAAGGCGAAGAGGGCAGGAGAAAAGAAAATTCGCGGTCAGTGGCGCGAAATACACTCACATGGCGACCGGAAAAATCCTTAAAAGGGAAGGGGGAGGGACAAGAAATTTCTCAATCAGTGGCACGAAACACACTCACATGTAGATCGGAAAATTCTTAAAACAAAAAAAAGTAGGAGGAAAGGGGCAACGAAAATTCACAGTCAGTGGCGCGACACACACTCACATGGCGACCGGAAAAATCCAAAAAACTATACAAGGGAAAACAAAAACAAAAGGATAAACCCGACATAAATTAATTTTCATATGTGAAGAAAGCCGACGGAAATATCAAAGATCAAAAATGGAAAAACCTAAACCTACATTTTTGTTCTGGACTGACCGAGCTGAACCATAAAAAAAATGAAATAAAATAAATAAGGGAGTTATTTTTATTTTGCTAAATTAAAGGGTAGTGGGTGGAAAAAAATTTAATTGTCGTGACTACGAACAAAAAATTTGGACGTGGGTCCTCCTTATTATGAGAAAATAAGGGCTTACAAAAATAAACTTCCCACTTCTGATACCATTGTTAAGAAGATGGACGATCGAATCCCACTGTTGAGACCATTGTTAAGTATGTTATCGTACTTCTGACACCATTGTTAAGTGGATGGACGAGTGGAGGCGAGGTTTAATGAAGATAAGGCTCCTGGGGTGTGGGCTGAAGACATTCTGACACCGTAGGTGCCCACTAGCCCCAGGACAAGTCAGGAAACCGGACAAAAGAGACAAGGGAAAGTATCAGGGAATTCTATAGCTCAGCCGCAGTCAATCCAGAAATCCCTAATCAAGCTGGTTCACCCATCCTAGCGAAGCTGGAATTCACATATCCAGTCAAGCCCGAGGCCTACTAGCCGAGATGGACCATAACGTCTATAGTTAATTTATCTCATGTAAATCGTGTACAAGAGTGTGACACATATAATATAGCACTAATGGGTCCCTAACTAAATATATAAACGGGTCCTTACCATAAATTATAATACAGAGTAACTGAGGTCTTGCTCCGACCAAGGATGAAAGAGAACTACTTTTGGCTGCCGATTCATTACGCAGCCAAAATACTTAGAATGAAATGGATCAAAGCCTGACCTCGGATTAGCGAGCAGCTAACTGAAGCTAGGATAAAGACCGAGTGACCTATTGTCACGATGCCGGGAAATTAATGATGGTGATGGAAACCGAAGAGATATATAGAAAAGTAGGCGATAGATGGAGGGAATAACTAGGAGGACTATTGCAGAGCAAAGTGCTATGGGATGTCTCCATAACACTACTTGTCCGGCGAAAAAAGAAAGCTCATAGACGAAATCAGGGTATCTTCTTTCCCCAGTAATGAACATCTAATCAACTTCAAATAGAAATTTAGCTTATAACAAATTTTCCGATTCCAGCCGGATTCCGGTCGAACTATATGTCCGGGTAAAATACGATTGTCACACAGGGACTCAGCATCTCTTCTTACCCCTAAATCGCTTATCTAATCAACTAGAAATAAAACTTTGACTTCTAACAGTTTTCCGGTTTTGGCCGGATTCCGGACGAACTACATGTCCGGGTAGAAACTTGTTTTCACATAAGTGTTCAGCATGTCTTCTTGCCCTAAATCGAACATCCAATCAACTCCAACTTAAACTTTTAATTTTGACAAACTTTCCGGTTTGGGCCGGATTCCGGTCGAAATACTTGTCCGTCGAGAAAATAGTTTTCACCATCGTCTTCAGCATGTCTCCCTACCTCTAAATCGAACATTTAATCAACTTCAAATAAAACTTTTACTTTCAACAAACTTTCCGGTTTGGGCCGGATTCCGGGCGAAATACTTGTCCATCGAGAAAATAGTTTTCACCATCGTCGTCAGCATGTCTTCCTACCCCTAAATCGAACATCTAATCAATTTCAAATAAAACTTTTACTTCCAACAAACTTTCCGGTTTGGGCCGGATTCCGGGCGAAATACTTGTCCGTCGAGAAAATAATTTTCACCATCGTCTTCAGCATGTCTTCCTACCCCTAAATCGAACATCTAATCAACTTCAAATAAAACTTTTACTTTCAACAAACTTTCCGGTTTTGGCCGGATTCCGGGCGAACTACTTGTCCGATGACAAAATGGTTTTCACCATCGTGTTCAGCATGTCTTCTTACCCCATAAACGACTATCACATTAGCTGTTTCAAAATATTTTGTTTGTCCTTTAATTTCAATCCCCTCCCCCACCCCTAAATGTAGAGCTACAAAGCCCATCTACGAACTTGACTGGTCCGACGACCCAACGAACCTTCTCACCAAGTTTCATCAAAATATCTCATTCCCTTCGAGAGTTATCGTGCTTACAGACGGACGGACGGACGGACGGACAGACGGACAACTTTTGCGATGTCATAGGTATCCCTCCACTTACGTTTTGGGATCCCAAAAATAAGAAAAAAAATCAACATTAAATTTACTCACTCACAATCAAATCACACAACTGTATAGCCTAAAAAAAAAATTTAAGACGGCGTGCAATTCGTTCGCTTTCCAGAGTCAGGATCGGTTATATCCTTTCATTCCCAGCTGCGATGGATATTTCGAGATGGTCAGATGTTATTTCTTGCGTAGCCTCGGGATAGGTGGCTACAAGCCCAACCGCCACAGCCTCCCGGTGAATGGGCTGGAGGCAGGGCCAGGTGAAGAAAGGGATGAAGTGCTCAAGGTGCATGCAGCTCCTGTGACTTTCTCTTTAGCGACACTTTCCGATAGGGTTATGACTGGAAGCTGAACTTCCTATCTTTCATATCACTGTTGTCGCAGCTTGTATTTCCCCTTGGCCTTATTTTTTATTGTAATTGTAAAAATCGGAAAATAAATGGAAGGAGATTACACTAGAACAGAGCTCTTGCCTTTTAGCTCTAGATGGATAAGAAGGAGAAGCAGCCGCAAGACCGTCCATAAAACGAAGGGTAGGAGTCGCCGTCCAATTAGGTTCTGTTCTTCCTATAAGAGTTCGCGGGTCACCGCAATCCGACCAAAAACTAACTCCTTTTATTTCTGTGAGGTGCTTGCGATCTGCACAACTAACGCTAGAAGATCCTAGGACGTAGGCAGGGTTTCCCGTCCTCATCCAATTACGTTCCAACTGGCCCCCCTCGTGCTCATACGACCAAAGGCGGGAGCCCTGTTCTGGTGCACACTTCTCCTTTTTTCATTCAGAGGTGAGGGACAGGGATGGGTCTTTCCCTTCCTCACACTGAATTATTCCCAAGTGGCCACAACGTTTTCCTCGACGTTTTCATTGAAGGTGTGGTAGTGGTAGTAGAAAAAGGATGGCCGAACTACATTCAGACATCTAATTTATTACATAATACCATTTTAGATTCATCACCCTGTCTATGGATGCGATGGATCAACTCCTTGTCTCTTGTCATGCGCGGACACTGAATCTCTACCTGGAGAGTTACTTGAAGACCATTGAGAGCTTGTTGGAGTCAGATGCCAGCGAACTGAAGATCTTGGCTTCTCAGTCGGTAAGTTGGTGTGAGAGCAAAATAACACTAGTGAGTAGCGCCAAGACTTGAAAAAAGTGACACATACCGGAATAGCAGTGACACTAGCACCACGAGTGATAGAGAACGTCCCTACTGGAACTTCATCCGTCGTGCACCAGTGATGGCTCCATTAACTTGAAATTCTGAACACAGCAAAAATATGACACAGCCTCCTCTGTTTCTTAGGTGTGTGTAGATCGCATCTCAGCTTTACTGGAAATTTATAAACCTGCAAGTTTGTCTCGCTTTAAATGCCACAAGCGTAGTGGGTGGCGCTACAAGTATGGCTCGATTTTGAAGCATGGAAAGTATAGGTTTTGGCGCTACTCGGTAGGGTTATTTTGCTCTGGTCGGTGTCTACCTTGGCGGCCGTCTGCGAAATCAAAGCCTGCTCAGCAAAGTCCTCAGCTGCTTCCTTATTCAATATCTGGGCTTATGTGTACATTATCAGAAGTTTCATAGTAGATAACACAAGGATGCATGCTTAATAGCGCAAAACGGATACGTCAGCTGAATTTTATTATAACTATATTTCGGCCCTTCTTGGCAAGGGTCCTCTTCAGACACAAAGCCGCTCAAGATGCGTGTTTCAACAGATAACGCCTAGGATGTTAGCTGTTACGATTCCCAAATATCGCGCGCATACAGGAAGAGAACACCACTGGAAAAACATCTGCGGATTTTTTTTGTTTGTCTTCGTCATATTTGAAAAGTCAGCAGATGCTTTTCTGGCGGTTTTTGGCGCTGTTGTTTGTTATGTGTAACGTTTCCGATCATATCATCTAATAAAATGCGCATCCGTTATCAGTTATGAAACTGCTGACAGTGTAGCATTTTATAATCATTCCTAGAGTGGAACATGTGGTTCATGTGGAACATGTGGTTCGTTGATTTTTTTTTATACATACGTGGTTATGTGTGGTTTGTAGTCTAATGATAATTTGTGTTTTTCTTCTTTGTATATGGCTACGGCTGAATTAAATAAATAGATAAAACATAGCATACATTGTTTCCACATGTAAATATACACTGTTGTAAGCTGGCTTATTTATACTTTCGTGCCTGCATGACCAGTAGTTGGGACCAACTACTTGAATTGCAATCCTCGCAGTAGAAGGCTATTCCGACGGCTTGTTTTTAGGCTTCGTCCTCGCGTCACTCATCCACCAACACCAGGAAGTCACTTCCCCCCCCCCCCCCCCGCCCCGTAATCCGCAACGATTTCTTAATTAGACTACTTATAGTATCCTACAGTAACGTTGGTTAATTTATCACGATATAAGCCAAGAATATTCACTCAAATGCTATAGTGATATTAAGGAACGTAAAAGACTTGCCAGTAGAATAGACTTGCCCTGCAAAAGCGACCGTATTGGAGAAAGTAATTAAAAAAAAGATTATGTGACTCATTGAAATCGTTCAAGGTTATCTTTATTTACAATAAAATCTATCATTACCACTTTCCGCCGCTGAGAGCAGAGCTCGAGCGTACAAGAAAAAATACATAAAAACAAATTAACTTAAACATGACGAATCATACCCAAAAACATCCATCCGCTAAATAATCATACAGCCAACCGAAAGCAAGGCCAAGGCACAGTCACAATTAAACAAAAATAAATATTTAAATAAGAGAAAACCGGAAAGTGAGTATCACTTACCTAACTTCTGTAATTCTTGGGTCATCATTCTTCTAAGCCGTGATTTTATAGCAGCTATTCCTACCGTTAAATCCATAATTAACTTGACACTCTCCCATTGAAGAGGAATGAAATACCGAAGACAGAACCTGGACCTTTAAGTAACAACCCGAGGCATTCGTAATTTATGTTTGGATCTCGCTTCATCATTGTCAGCTATCAAGGAATGTTATTTTCTCTCGTTAAGGTACGTTCACACACAGTCCATGTCTGAAAAGGCCTCGAGTGAGTAAGTTTATGAACTCATCACTCCGCTTCATGAACCGTTAGTTTGCGCGGAGACTATCCCTACAGAAGTCGGTTACATCAGTAAATACTGCTTGAGCCCAAGCTGACTTTGAAACATATATTCAAATAAAGTATACAAAGGACATGTCAGCTACGATGCATCACCAGCGATATTTTGGCCCTTCTTGGCAAGGGTCCTCGTCAGGCTGTCAATCTTCAGGGCCAACGTCGGGGAAGGAAACAAATCTGTAATTACAGGATGAGGCGCAATTACAGGCTAGTGGTTCCACAAGACGCTGTTCCAAGTGTGGTCCTGGTGGGTCACGTGACCGGCGGATACCACTTTGGGGTGCAAGAAACTGCGAGTAATGTCTGCACATATTTCTACTTTAGACAGCTCTTTCGGAACATCCGGGAATTAGTGTCCCGGTGCACGTGTACTGCGGCAGTGATTGATTCCGAGAGGAACGCGGAACGCTGGAGGGCACTCTGTGCAGCGGCGGGGAAAACTTCCGAGAGGAATCAAGGTTACGTTAATGGGCTGCAACCAACTCCAAGGCAGCCAAGCGATCAAGGAGTAGATATCCAACAGGAAGTGGAATGCATGCTGATAGAGGAGTTCGTCACCGAAGAAGAAGCTCAGGCGGAAGTTCACGATGAAGCTGAAGATGGCGAGCCAATGGGGAAGCGAAGAAAAACTACCGGATTGACGGAGCAAACCTTGGTCGACCAGGAAGTCGAAGAATTGGAGCGGCGACTGCAAGAAATGGAGGAGTGGGGTCCCTTCTTAGAGTGAAAGTTATTATTGTGTTATGTGTGTAGAGGTTGGCATCATGCTGGGAGGGAGGAACTGTTGTGATATTTCCTTTTTCTCTCGTATGACGCCAACCCCTAATGACTTTGATTTTCCAAAGTGACCACCTGAACACGTTTGCCTCGAGCTATCGAGGCTCTCTTTGAATGGATTGCATTTCGTTGCCCGGTTCGTGAAATGAATTATATGTGAGACGTGAGCGAGCGCTTGGACTGTTCAGGTGGCACTTTGGATTAGCCTAAGAAAAAGTAAGTTTTTGTATCTACCATCCGAGAGGAATTACCCGTCAAATAATACACTTCTTGTTTTTCTAAACGTTGTGTTGCAAAAGGTTTGTATATAGGGATTGTGGACCATTCCAGGAGATTCACTGGCGTGTTTTATAGTCGGAAAGTGGAACCGACCCACAAAAGCCTATCAGATCATATAGGTTACGTCAGTGTAACTGTGGAACCAGTGAGAAGCTCTTTTGCCCGTATCAGCAGAAGTGTTCTTTTGCAGTTCTTCCGCTTTGCGAATATCGAAGAAGACATGCCCTCCTACCACCGTCGCTACGCCTTCTTTGTTCAGTCCTTCTCTCAGCTTTGCCATTCCATGTATGAAAATGCGGAGGTGAGAAGCCGTTTGCGAGTAGCGGGGTTGAAGGGAATTCAAGGCGTGGTGAGGAAAACCTGTTCGGAAGACTTGACGGAAAGTATCTGGAACTCTGAGAGGATGAATCTGATTGTCCCGTCGCTTTTGTTCAACATGCAGGAGTCTAGGTGAGTAGCATTTCCGGCTTTCAGTTCATTTTCTTTCAAATAGGATTTTTTTTTAAATGAAAATGGCAAGGAACGGATTGCAAATCAAAAGTGGAGATCTCTTTCTACTACACTGTCAGAAGTTTCAAAACAGATAACATATGTAAGGAGTTTCAACACAGCAGTTTCAACAGACAACACTCAACAGACGACACTTGGGATGTAACCTGTTCTGATTTTGACATGTCTTGCATGAAATATTATGCGTAACAAGTATTGCTAGGAAGAGCCGAAATACAGCCAAAAAAGCATCTGCTGGATTTTCAGATATAATATATAATATAATATATCTTTTATTTCCTTAACAGCTCGTACAATTCACTCGCTAGCATCGGATCGTCGTACCAAATACATATAATAACACTGTAAAAGACATTTTGATAAGAAGTTTAAAAATTCACAGTCGACACTTAATATATACAATTTAGAATTAAAGTGGTGTACGAAATAGTGTACAAAGGACTTGAGGTACCTGCCATTAGAATGTGTATTTGGGCGAACAAGTTTCGGACAATTTTTCAGTTGCTGGTTTGTGTCTGGTGTTCGGCCGATTAGGGTTTGGTACTCCGGTAATATATTTCTATGAAGGTCTGAGGTCAGGCATTGCGTCCAAAGTCCATAGTCAGTTTGTGTCGTCTAATAATGACGACATGAATCATGACGACAAACAATAAAGTCAGTTTTTGGTTCTTCGGCAATGCTTGTTGTGTATAACATTTCATGGATAAGGTTTTAAAAATCACAAAAGATTACATCCTAAGTGCTGTCTGTTGAAAACTGCGCATCCTTCTGTTATCTGTTTGAAACTTCTAACAGTGTAACCAGCGGCAGTTTAAATTTTGGACAATAAAGTCAGTTTTTCGTTCTTCGGCAATGCTTGTTATGCATAACATTTAATGGATAAGGTTTTAAAAATCCCAAAAGATTACATCCTAAGTGTTGTCTGTTGAAAACTGCGCATCCTTCTGTTATCTGTTTGAAACTTTTAACAGTGTAACCAGCGGCAGTTTAAATTTTGGACAATAAAGTCAGTTTTTGGTTCTTCGGCAATGCTTGTTATGCATAGCATTCCATGGATAAGGTTTTAAAAATCACAAAAGATTACATCCTAAGTATTGTCTGTTGAAAACTGCGCATCCTTCTATTATCTGTTTGAAACTTCTAACGGTGTAACTAGTGGCAGTTTAAATTTTGGATAATGGATCTGGTGAGAAAACGTCAATCTTCTTAGATTCCCTGAGCGCCCATTGAAGCACAGGAGTAATTAAGGTAATGTAAGAAAACGGTCGGAAAAAAAATGTTTAGCATATCTTCCTCCCTCCTGTGAATGAATTAACTGTTTATTTCCCGTTATAAATAGAATAAAATGTCACATAATGAATTAGATTTAAATGACGGCAAGCTAGTCCATCATGTGTAGATACGTGCGTTATGTGATGATGGGGATTTATTAACGCACTTAAGAAGAGGAAAATAGTAAAGTATAGACAAATAAAAGGAAAAAATATAGTGAGCTTTCAATACTGTAGTAAATGCACGAGATAAAAAAATAAACGTTTAAAAAAAAGAAAGAAAAGGAAGTAATCGGGTCTAAAAAATCTTCTTCCTAGATGGAGTGCGGAGAAATGGCCAAGGGCAGGAACGTGAAGGTCTGGGGCAATCGAAGATAACTTTGTACAAGGGTCAGAGGGCAAAAAAGTTGCAGTTATACGGGAATTCCTATAACGTCGAGGAAGGTACAGGAGAAATTTACAGTATTTGAAATAATAAGTCGTGATACGTTTTAAATTTTTTAGCCTCAGAATACCAAAAATTCCGGAAAGGTTGCAAACAGAGCGAGAACAAAAACTATTACGTAAACTACCAAGGGCTTTTCTGTTATACCTTCCTCTATTTGGAACTATTTTTTCATATCCGACACGAATGGAATCGTGAACAGCCGAAACAGCGTTATCGCAGTTTTTTTTGTTAGAGACTGTGCTATTATCATGCCAAGCCATTTTACGGTAGGGGAATTGGAGAGTTTTTCATTTTGAAAAGGAATACCGGAATCTTTTGGGCTGTTGAATTATATATGTTATGTAAGTGAGTCTCATCTGTATTGCAGGTCTCTTGAAGGTCGAGCAACTCCAGATTTCGACTCAAACCTTGAATTGAACGATCCTGCATCGATTGCCGAGTCTTGTTTGTGTGAAATTGTTAAGAAGACGTCGTTTAGCAACATTAAGATTGTTCTTCAGCCTGTCCTCAAGTAAGTGTGTTGTGACTACTCTCGTGTTCAGTGTAAGTTATATTAGTAGGAGCAGCCTAAAAGTTATCATTCGAGCATTCTAGCTAACTAGTGGTTTGTGAAGCTCAGTTGTAGAAGAGTGATCTTCTGTGATTGTGAGAACGACGGTAATTCATTAGTTGCGTTTTTGTAGATACCATGGTATCTGATACCACGTTCAAAAGGTGTTTTTGCAGTTATCGTGGTAACTGGCCAGTTATCGTGGTATCTAATATTCAGATACCACGGTCCGACGGTGGTAATATCACTAATCAGTCATATCACTTTCATCAGGTTTTGTCAAATTGGTGGGAAAGAAGTTTGGCGCTTAGGGTTGTGACTGAATATCAGCTTTTCTTTTGGGACGGAAAAGCGCAGCTTCGGCAATTGTCGTTTTGCGGAGCAACCGCATATCAGATACCACGGCAACTGCAAAAACGACTAATTGCAGATCCAGTTACCGTGGTAACAGATACCATGGTATCTGCAGAAACGCAACTATCAATTGCGTTTTTGCGGTAACAAGCGTAGGTTGCGGTAACCTAGAGTTACTCATATCCGATAACTGAGCGAACTCTTGTCGTTTTTCAGACACCCTGTTACTGCTATGTTGCTAGATTGCTGAATTCCGGTAACCCCGTCATGTTCCGGGGTGACTAAGAAAACGACATTTCGTCGGGGTAACAGATACCCGATAACTGCGAAAACAACAATTCGTCAGAGTAAAAAACACCTGGTTGCCTCAAAAACGTGAAGATGGCGTTGCGCCGTTGCGGCCTTGCATGTCCATCTACTAAACGTTTAGCTTGTTAGCGCTGATGACAACGCGTTCCAGCGACGATGATTGTTTCACCCGTTTTTTTTTGTTTTTTTTTTATATTTGTCAGAGGATGAAACTCAAGGTTCATGAACTCGTTTGTGCCCTTTTTTTACAGAGAGTTTTAACAAAGCGAATAATTAGTGTAATTTATTTATTTTATTACTGTACGACCAGCGTAATTTAGCATCTTCTAACGAAGAAAGCTATGAAGTTGGTTTATCAAAACACCACTGGACCCTCCTTCCGGACTTCGTTACACCCTCTCATGGACCGAATACGTGAAGCAAGGACGACCCAAAACCCAAGATTGTTCCCCCACCTACGAAATCTTCCGGAAGATACCTAAATTCATTCGTTCCGTATTTTACTAAACATTTTAACTGTTCATGATCTATGTTCGTTTCTTATTTATTGTTTGTTAGTTTGCGTCTTACTTGAATTGTAGTGAGTGTTTATTTTTCCGGCCCATGTTCGCCTAGTGCTATTAGGGTTCAAAATAAAATTGATTGATTGATTGATTATCAGTAAACGATTTGAACTACAGCTAACGAATGCCGGATAACGAAAAGAAATGTTATGAAGCCTTGAACTACTGTTGTGGCGCCTTAAACGTTAACCCACTGTTTCGAACTATTTATGCAACGCTACTTTGTACATGGCCCCCGAGCGGTGTGGACCATGCTTAACGGTGCACAGTAACGTGCAAACAAACTAGTGTCTACCTCATTAATCAGTTGTAGAAAACAGATGTGTATTTACACTTAAGCAAAGTAAAGGTTCAAAAGATATGTATACAGCACTTAACTTGTCATGCTCTCCGGCAACGACGTTCCACAGGTCCAACCAGAACAAAATAGCACTAGGGAGTAGCCCCAAGACCTATGCTTTCCATGCTTTGCGAACGGAACATACTCGTAGCGAACCAACTATGCTTGCGGCATTTAAAGCGAGACAAACTTGCGGGTTTAGAAGCTTCTGTTAAAGCAAAGGTGCGGTCTGCACACACCAAGGAAACAATGTAGGCTGTATAATTTTTTGCAAAGTTCAGGATATGATGTTATCGGAGCCAGTGTTGGTGAACAACTAAATGAGTTTCAGTAGGAATGTTCTCTATCGCTAGTGGTGCTAGTTTCGCTGCCTTTCGAGTGTGTGTCAATTTTTTCAAGTCTTCTCGCTACTCCCTAGTCTTATTTTGCTCTGGGACCAACTCAGAACGAGCTGCATTAAATTTCTCCCAAATCTGTACCTCTAATTTGAGTGATTGATATTAGTCATCGCCAAGAACCGCAATGTTACCTGGCAGATTAAACTGAAAGAACCAAGGTGTAGCCAGCTCCCTGGTGAAAGTACACCTTGGTTACAGAAAGAGACAGAGAAATCATTGATAAATTAAAACGTACTTTGTAGTAGGGGTGAAGTGACTCTAGGCAGGGAACGAGCTGATATGTACCTTCTTTTCTAGCCACCTAGATAACCACGGTCTATGGGTTCCTAACCATTTCGCAGTCTACGCTTTCAAGAGAATTATGTACAACATTCCAGTAAGTTCTGTTCACACCATAGATTTGCCGTGCAGTAACTAAGGGTCATAGATGGGTGAATCCGGATTCGAATCCAGGATTCGATCTTTTGGTCCGATTTGAATCTTCTCCTTTTCAGGCTGGATCGGATCTGGATTCTGATTCCAAACCCTGAATCTTACGAACCGCTCCAGGTTCTAATCTTTTCCCAGTTTTCACACACTGCTTAAGGTATGGTGCTTAACGAGCTCTAGATTCATTCCTGGTCGCCGAGAGGAAACCCATACTATAACAAGCACACGTGAAAACCTAGAATTATGGTCTACATCGTCCAATTAACCGTCATTTGCCTTAGGCATCAGTGCTTTTTATGTACATAATTTGATCTTTGTTTAGTTTGGAATCGAATCCGGATTCTTCCGAGTTCGGATCCTCAGCATGAAGTGGTGGATTCCGATTTGAATTCCTACCTAGCCCTGTATTCGGATTCAGCATGAAATGGTGGATTCGGAGAATCGAATTCGTACCTAGGCCTAGATTCGGATTCGAATCCTTTCATGATCGGATTCGCCCATCTCTGACTAAGGCATTAGTTTGGCGAGTAATGGTCTTAGCTAGAAGTACTTGAGAGAGAGAGTTACTCTGCACATCATCCGCACACTGGAGTGCCGGACATCTGCACACTGGAGTGCCAGACATCTGCACACTGGAGTGCCAGACATCTGCACACTGGAGTGCCGGACATCTGCATGTATTATACCAGAGCGCTCACGAACATTTAACCTTTTGATTCAGTACGATTCCGGATGGTGCTTCCTGAGAGGTTGAACTAGAAATAAGGGAGAGACAATTCAAGGGACTCGATCCACTCCTTCAGCCACCACCGACAAAATCAAGTCAACGCTACACCAAGTCGTTCGTGCCATATTGCATCCGTCGTCACAACCCGAAAATAGAAGGAAAAGAAAACAGTGAAGCATTTTAACGAGATATGAATTAATCGTATATATTAAGTGTTATTTTATGTATTTCATGACCCATATGAATTGTTGACCTCCCAGGTTATTTTTTTCCCTTGTGTAAACATATTGGTCAATAAAAATGATTCTGATTCGGATTGAGTCGTGAATGAGAAATTCGTCTTTTTCAGATGCAGCTGTCTTACACAGTTATTGAGCTCATCATGGGTCACTTAGAAGCGAACCGTGACAAACCGAACAAGATCAAAATCCAGATCAATAATGTGCTGGCCCAAGCTATAACGATCGCCACTGCTGATGGTGCAGGTAAAGTTTTGTGCAAGCTTCCAGGTTCATTTCATCACTGTTTATATCTCAGTATTGATCAGCGTACTCTCCGCCGGTTCACTTATAATCCCATGTTCGTTGTGATGAATTCTTTTTTTTTTGCAAAGTCAGGTTCTAGCTTGTTCGTTACTACCAGTGTTGTTTCGCCTTGAAGGCGTTCTTTTCTGTCCTTTTCAAGTCGTGACATATTAATCAAACTATACGGATTCATCAAATTAACGTATTAACCGAACTGTACAGGCAAATACTCAGCAGAAACATGGAACGGCATCATCAGCGAAAGGAAATTCAGACCCCAAGCTCTTCTCTACAACAAAACAGAAAAATCTCTACCCGATCAACGACCCAATCGAGTAGCAAAAGCAGCAGCCGTGTCCAAAATTAAATCATAGCAACCTTAACTCCAAGCAACTCTCACAAAGGAATCCACGAAGTCAAATATTTAACGCTAAGCTAGAATCTTTAGTTTGTTTTTCACATGTTCGTTTTTCCAACTTGAGCGGCTCAGAGCCTGAAGAGGGCCATTACCAAGATGGCCGAAATATAGCTCTAAGAAAATTCAGCTAACGTATACCGTCAAATACCAAACTGCACCGACAAGTGAAAGACCTCTTTGGAAGTTCTGGTTTTCCTAGATCACAGAAGCAGTACTGCGGTCCGACCACTGAAGAAATAAAACTAGATCAGTTTAACCCAATAGGCCTGAGATCCGACAGTCTAGCTACACTTCACTTATTTACTTAATCAGGCCTGAGAACCCGATAAAAAATCCGTTACTTCCTTTATCCGCTATTCACAGATAATCCTCTTGATGACTAACTCTCCTTGCCGATGCAAAATCGCCGTGTACATAGTGGAAGAGCCAAAAGCGGCACCACAATTGGTCCTTACTTCTGCCCGATGTGTGGAGATATGAATGAGTGTGTGCGACATCTTATGTGTGAATGTAGGGAAATGAATGATTTGAGAAGTGAAATATTTGGAGAAAATGAGCGCGATCAGGAATGGATGGAGCAAAGGTTTAAGAGTGAGTGTTATGCTACTATAAAGAAAGTGGGTAGATTCCTCAAGCTGTCAATGATTCATAGAGATCATTTTTGTAGTTTTACTGGTAGTTAGAATAAGTTCGTTAGTGTGTTTCCTTTTGTTTGTATTGCCATGGCCCTTGGGCTTTTAAGGTAATAAATATCACATCATCTGTCTCCAGTGATCGCCGTGATGGGTTGACACAGGATTTGAGATGTTGATGTTTGAACCATTAGTGCGACGTTTTCTGGTTCTTCCTGAGGATCACTGGCGTGTTTTGGACTTAGAGCGCGTTCCATCCTACTTACCGTAGTTACTACGTATGACGTCACAAATTCAGGCATTTTGCCGTCAAGGCAGGAACGATTTTTCTATTTTCAAGCAGAATATCATGCCACGGCTAAATCTGACCAATCAGGTTACTGAGATCCGTAGTTACTACGCTTACTACTCTCCAGAGCGTGGTAAGCAAATAGTTACTATTTCGAGGAGGTTGGAACGGTCAGCGTAGTAACTTTTCGTGAGGTTGGAACGGAAATAGTAACCATAGTTACTATTTGTATAAGGTTGGAACACGCTCTTCGTCATATTGAGTATTGATTACATCGAATGAACTTATTCTTTTGGACCTGTGGTACCTCTATGTGCTTGTCCCTCTAAGCTTAAAGTATTCAGCAACTACAAAGGGAAGCCATTGCCGAAAAATAACACATATCAAAAAGACACATCTTACCATCACTTTCCACTTCCTTTCAGAGGAGTTGCTTCATCCGATTTTCCGAGCTTAGCCCGTAACACATGGAAGTACAGGCTTGTGTTGAAATTCAGACTATCCGCGTCTCGGTGGAGTTTAGGTTGTCGTGCAAGCAGCGCCTATTCTGAATGCTGTTACTAGATCCCTGGGTGAAAAAAATAAAAAATCTCTTAGATCAGTCAAAATAATTCAGTGTATTAAAATATCAGATTTAACAAGAGCTACGAGCTCATATGGCACTTGTACGAGTAGGCTGTACAAGAAAGTAGATGAGAACCTCACAAAATACACCCGCCATCCAAAAATGCGGTTCGGAAATAGAAATAGGATATTTAGTTTCACTCATTTCTGAGCAGTTCCGGCATCGTCTCGATTGTCTGTAGCAAATGCACATGACTGTTCAAACTTTCATCCCAATAAATCCATTTGTTTGATCCCTAGACGTGCTACAGGATTTACGGTACTCACTCTATCTCCACCTACCGTGGCCGAATAAGTTCCATCCCGATCGCTGCACTCTAAGCGTTTGTCGAGATTTCTAGTTCCCTCCACCAGCTCCCCCCTCCCCCCCCCCCCCCAGTGTCATCGGATCCGGTCCGGATTTAAAGTGGGACGTCTGAGACACGAGGTCATCCTAAATATCAACTTTCATCAAGATCCGACCAACCGTTCGCAAGTTAAAAATACCTCAATTTTGGCTTCCCCGTCCCTCCACCCCCCCCCACCCCCCCCCCAGATGGTCGGATCGGGGAAGTGACTATTTCCTATTTAATCTGGTCGGGTCCTTGGCATGCTTGCCAATTTTCATTGTCCTAGCACATCAGGAAGCATCGAACTCGCGGGATCACTAGAAATTAGGACTCCCCCCCCCCCAACTCCCCCAAAGTGAGCGGATCCGTTCCGGTTATGTCAGTCAGGTATCTAGGACTTGTGCTTGTTCTTTCTACCAAGTTTCATCCGGATCTCTCCACTCTGAGCGTTTTTCAAGATTTCCGGTTTCCCCTTCCAACTCCCCCCAATGTCACCGGCGTCTGAGACATGAGGTCCTTCCATATATCAAGTTTCGTTAAGATCCGACGACCCGTTCGTAAGCTGAAAATATATAATTTTTCCAAATTTTTCCGGATTCCCCGTCCCTCCACTCCCCTCAAGACCCACCCCCAAGATTCATCGGATCCGGTCCGGACTTGAAATGAGACATCTGAGACACGAGATCTTTCCAGATATCAAGTTTCATTAAGATCCGATCACCCGTTCGAAAGTGATGAATGTCCCTATTTTCCGGATTCCGCCCCCTCCCCCACGATGGTCGAATCGGGCAAGTGACTATTTCCAACTTAGTCTGGTCGGGTCCCTGATATGCCTGCGAAGTTTCATCGTCCTAGCTTGCGTGGAAGTGCCCAAACTATTATTTATGTTTCTTGACTATGTCCAGGTTAATCAGGTCGTCAATCTTTTAACAATATATACTCCCGCATTCGCTCCCTAATACATCCAATATTCCTGACAAGTTCCATTATCCTAACAATGTAATTTGTTTAGATTATCTACTTTGTGTATATTCCCGCATTCGCTCTCTCATACATGGACTCGTGGCTCTGTTGGTAGAGCGTTGGCCTTAGAACTCAGAAGTTCCTGGTTCGCTCCCGCATTCGGGCAGCGCTTTTTTTTGCTACTTTTCGCTCCACTTTTGCTTTATAGTTTCCGGACTCCCGGATCCGGGGAAAGTCGGATTGAAGAAATGATTAATTGTAAGTTGATCTGGTCCGGTCCCTGATATGCCTGCCAAGTTTCATCGTCCTAGCTTATCTGGAAGTGCCCGAACTAGCAAAACCGGGACCGACAGACCGACTGACGGACAGAAATTACAATCGCTATATAGTACTTGGCCGAAGGACAAGTGCCATAAAAATAGGCTGCCTTTTCAGTTAAACTGTAAGCAGTTGAGACTGGACAAATTAAGGTACATGGTTGACTGCGCTAGACGGATACGTCAGCTGAGTTTTCGACTGGGAAAGCTTCGTTGGAGATTACTCGGCTTACGATGAAAAGCACCAGTGAAGGTCTCGCTTTACTTTCGCCCTTTTGATTCCCTTGTTACAGATAGTTATTCAATCAATCAGTCATTTATTAATACCAAATTATCCATTGGATACCATAGGCTGACCTCAAAGTAATCGTACACTACACGACTGAAGACAACAATATATAATTGGTTTTAATCAAAATATAATTACATAAATTTAAATTACTTAATTTAAAATTACATAAAACCACTAAGATACATTATGGTTCCCACAGGGCCGTCGGTGCTCATGATCGTCAATGGACTTCTTAAACAGCTGAGCAACTCGGTTGAAACCTCACAGTCTTCGGCGAACTCCGAAGACAAAGAGTTCAAGGACGGGATCATCGATACACTAGCTGACTTCGCCAAACGTTGCCCGGATTTCCAGAAAAACGAAATCCTCGTTTTCGTTATGGGGAAAATCAGATTGGATGACGTCGATGGGATGAATCGAGAACTGCAGAATGTCTTGCTCGAGGCTGTTGCTAGGGTCAGTTTGCTTTCTTCTGTTTCTTTTTGTTTGGTTTTTCTCTAGTGGTCTCCTTAAATAGCCCCGTTACGCAAGATCTAACCTTCTTAAAGGACCCCTCGCACTATTTACTCTTCAAAAGTATTTTAAAATATTTGAATACTTTAAACAAGGCTTTGCTTTCAACAAATAACCCACGGTTTTGGCTGTTTTAAGCCTTTCCCGATACCCATTGACTTGTAGCGAAATCAGGGAATTTTCTAATGGAAAAACTTGTCGTAGACAACAGTAGATAGCGTGATACACATCGAAGATACCAAAATAGGGCAAGTGAGAAAATCAGCGTTGTTTTGTTATAGGTTAGACTGTACGAAATTGGGGTCTCCGAGTTTAGAAATATATGGAGTGATTATGGAAGTAGGTTGCGTCAGTATTATAAGTAAGACAGGTCCTTTAAATTTAATTCAGCTAAATCCACTTCGTGTCTCAGCATTGAAAGTAGTGCAGATGTTTACAGACACAGAGCAAAATAATACTAGGAAGTACCGCCAAGACTTGAAAAAAGTGACACACACTCGTATAGCAGCGACACTAGCACCTAACGATAGAGAACGTCCGTATACTGAAAATCAATCAGTCGTGCAGCAGCGCTGGCTCCAATAACTTCAGATTCTAAGCACAGCAAATAAAAGATACCACCTCCGCTGTTACCATGGTGTGTGCAGACCGCGTCTTAGTTTTACGAGAAATTTCTGAACCCGTAAGTTTTTCTCGCTTTAAACGCCTCAAGCGGAATGGGTGGTGCTACGACTATGGCCCGTTTGCGGAGCTTGGAAATTATAGGTCGTGGCGCTACTCCTAGTGTTGTTTTGCTATGCACAGACAGAAAGAATTTGCACAAAGGCACTGCAGTAATCCTTGTTGCATTTGACCAGACTAAACTTCGACAACCAAAATCTCTGCCGATTTTTTTTTTTTTTTTAAGAATGTCAGAAACTTTCCGATTTGTGTTTGGTGAAGAAAGATTTAAAGTAATTTTTTCAGCGGGAACCAACCTTCGAGGTCACAGACAGACGGCGAACGGACAGATTTTTTATTACTTTCCTTTGGGATCTCGGATCTGAAAAAAGCTGATTATTTTCTTTTTGTAGGTGGCCATTGACTACAAGGCCAGCCACCTAAATAATATCTTCCAAGCGAACCTCGTTGAAACTCTTCTCAGAGTACTCACAGCAATAGATGTCGCGACACGCCTCCTAGCCCACCAGATTGTCCAGAGCCTGCTCGACCGGCAGCAAAATTTGGAGAAACTTCGAAAGATTAAGTAAGAATCGTACTGATTACTTTATTTGGAGGTCCAAAGGGAAGGATATGCTAGCGCTTGTTTTAAATCCTATTCCGGTGAACGTCGGCGTTAGCCCAGAATACGCCGAACTCGTATTAGCTGGCAGCAAAAGTCCATCACATCACAACGTTTTATAAGAGTAAAGGCTTGCAAAAGTCGAGTGAAATGGCTATCAAAAACGCTACTACTGTTTCAGACGGAACCCGAAATAGGTTGGAAATATTGACAAAAGGTTGCACGATATTTGCCATAAATATTCTTTGAGCCCAAGCTGACTTTGAAACATTTACTGAAACAATGTTTACAACGGATACGTCAGCTTCGATTCCTCGTCAGCGATATTTCGGCCCTTCTTGGCAAGGGTCCTCGTCAGCTTGTCAATCCTCTGGTTCAACTTCGGGGAAGGAAACAAACCTTTAATAAATAACCTGTAATAAATTTATTACAGGTTTGTTTCCTTCCCCGAAGTTGAACCAGAGGATTGACAGCCTGGCGAGGACCCTTGCCTATAAGGGCCGAAATATCACTGACGAAGAATTGTAGCTGACGTATCCGTTGTTTTTTTTGTTTTTTTTTTTTTTTTGCATTGTTTTTTTAGCTTTATTTCACATCGAGAATCTCATAGGAAAACTTTTATTTTTGTTTTCTTGCCAACTTTCTAGACATAGGTTGACTGTCTTGAATATGCAGGTTATCAAAAAAGGCTTAGTGTACTAGGCTGATCGTGAGCCCTTGTAAAAAAGACGCATATTTACTCATTAATTCGACCATCACTGAGAGATGTAGAGCGTGTTTCACCCTTCTAACAATAGTAACTGTTACCTACTATTTTCGTTCCAACCTCGTAAAAAGTTACTACGCGGACTGTTCCACCTTCTCGAAATAGTAACTATTTGCTTACCATGCTCGGGAGCGTAGTAAGCGTGGTAACTACGCATGTCTGTAACGTGATTGGTCGTATTCGCCCGTGGCATGATATTCTGCTGGAAATAGAAACATCGTTCTAGACTTGACGGCAAAAAGCCAAAATTCGTGACGTCATGCGTAGTAATTACGGTAAGTAGGGTGGAACATGCTCGTAATAAATCTCAATGATTTCAGCTTGGTTCTGGATGATAGAGACCTGAGCCTAACTCCCCCCGTCCGTTACGATGTTCAGTTCTTCCGCAAGCATGGTAAGGATCTTCTGGAAGCTTGCGAAGATAGTCTGGAGATACCCAACATGAACGTGAACTGCATTGAAGCCATCTACTCTACTTTCGCTGTCATGATTGTAGAAGTCAGCTGCGATGAGACGGCGGCGGATATGCTACTTGCGATACTGTCACTTCAGGTAGGTTATTTTAATAAATCTTGGGGGTCCCCGCGCCGCGTGATGTCAGCAAAAATGTATTCTAGTGATATTTTGTCCCGCTGGCAAGGGTTGGCATGAATTGTTATTTTTCCGAATGTCGTTCTGATTTGAAGCACTGAGGCTGACCAATCTTGGTAGCGTCGAGCGATGGGGGAATATCGTTCCTAAATTCTAATTTGAAAGTGCAAGAATCCATTGGGAATCCTTTGGAAACTTTTGTTAATAAAATCCAAAACCTTCATAAAAAGGCTAACAACATTCTTGTGCACCACAATCTTTTTCCTTTTTTCACTAAAAAAGCGCCCTGATCAGTTTGTTTATTCTGATCTTTTTTTTTTCCTTTCTGTCCTATCGTAGATTTTAGTAGGCTAATTTGTTTTAACGGTCAGCTATTTATTTGTATGTAAGTGTGCGTGAGTTTCATTGACATGTTGTTGTTTCTTTTTATATATTACTCTTTAGTTCTAAGGCTACAAACAAATAATAATATAATATTCAACTCTTCGAAGGCGTGTTGGGATCGTAGTCTTTCGTTTAGAGAAATTGGTTCCTTATCTTTCACACTTACTTTATTTTACTTAGAGAAGACAACAACATATATCTCGCTCCAATCAAGAACAAATAGTAAGATAGAACCTCTGCTTTTTGTACCATGCAGCGACTATGAATACCCCGACAAAACTGAGCGGACCAAGATGTATTTACTGTAGCTTTTTGCGCCGTGCGATGACCCGCTCTTGCGCGCGTCCTGAGAACCGATCAGCTTTGTCTTCTACTTTTCCTCAAGGCGGCTTACAGCGATATAGAGGTAACGAAATGTGAAGTGGCACGAAGCTACTAACCTCCGCTCGTTCGCAGCGGAAAAGGTACAGAGAAATATTCGACTCCGCATACTCATAGTACAGAGATAGGGAGACAGAGGTTCTATCTTATTATTTGTTCTTGCTCCAGTAGGCACTCAGTAAGTATAAGAAGAGTCTCTTTGGATGCACCAACAACCTTTTTGCTTACTGTGTGGTAGCCAACAATTAAAGATCAAAACCCAACCTCTAAAGTTCATAAACAGAACCCACCAGTTCTCAAAGGTTAAACCAAGATCCAGATAACAGGAGTCTTGGAAAGGACAAGAGGATGTTGGTGACTGAAGCATTAATCAAAAGGATGTGGTTGTTTGTTCGACATTGGTCTCACAAGCTCTAACTATCTCCCTAACTAAGTGTTAGGGAGAAATCTGGTCCTTACTTTTGTCCAATGTGCGGTGAGGGAGATGAGGATCTAATTCATTTTATGTCTGGTTGTGATGAAATTGAGGATCTGAGGGAGGAAATTTTTAAGGGAGGGATTCATGGGAGGAAGTGGTTGGTAAATATTATGCGGAGTAGGGATTTTCTTAGTATAAGAAACTTGGCGAGGTTCCTCAGAGTGGCCAGTCGGCACAGGGAAAAGTGTTTGAGTGGGGTTTAGTGTAGTAGTGTGACCGTTTATTTTGTATTTACATGTTGTTATTTATGTGTGTTTGTTATGGCCTTTGGGCTCTGAAGACAAATAAATATCATATCAAATATCATATCCCAACTATGAAGAAAGCTCCTTTTGATATTTAATATTTTATTATACTTCTGATATACTCAGCTAGGAAAAATAAATCTTTGATATTTTGTGTTATGTTCTCCAGTCGATCTAATCGACAATTGATTACACGCTCATAATGACAAAACATCTGACTCAGACTCTGACTGCAAGACTCCTCAAATACACAATTGACTGACATTATTGTTTAATATCATGTATCTTGACTTAAACAACACGCCATTTGGCCCCAAGCTACGACTTGTGTTGGTGCTTTGAAATAAGTTGAATTGAAACTTTAACAAATCAACGAACGAGCTTCCCCCTATCTCGATGGGAAGATGGGGAGATTCCCCCCCTATCCCGGAGGCACTTATACTATTCCACGTGATTACGAAGTACCAGACTAAAACACGAGACCGAGAAATGCTGACTCGATTACGGAACACGTGACACAAAGATGGAATGACGGGTACGAACACTTCATTTCGAACTCCCAGGTCTCATTGTTCTAGCTTGAGCCTGATGAGGACTGTTGCAAAGGGGTCGAAATAACCCTAAGTTGCGTTTTCAGACAACAGTGAGTTTAACACCAATGTATAAATAGCCATTTTCATCCCACCGTGTTTACTCTCGAGTCTGACGTCGAAACACGTAACTTAACTTGCTATTCGGGAGAGTTTCGTGTTCTCAATCGGTGTGAAAACCGCGCATAACACGGTGGCTTAAAACGCTTTTAAACATAAACACAGTAACACAGTGTTTGACTCTGGCAATTGAAAACGCTTTTTGCTAAACTCAGGGAAAACACAGGTATCTGAAAACGCAACTCTAGAATAAATTTCAGCGGACGATCCGTTTAGCGAAGTCAAATCTTGGGTCTGTTAGCCTATTTACTCAGTTAAGAACTAAGTTTATTGAAAACCGATCACCCTCAAAGAAGGAAGAACACCACACTAACTTTTTGTATGGCACTTGCCCTTCGGCCAGGTGCCATATAGTGATTGTAATTTCTGTCCGTCAGTGGGTCTGTCGGTCCCGGTTTTGCTAGTTCGGGCACTTCCAGATAAGCTAGGACGATGAAACTTGACAGGCGTATCAGGGACCGGACCAGATTAAATGCTTGCCCGATCCGACCATCTGTGGGGGAGTGGAGGGAGGGGTAATCCGGAAAAATTAGAAAAATTAGATATTTTTAGCTTACGAACGGGTGATCGGATCTTAACTTGGTGTATGGAAGGACCTCTTATCTCAGACGTTCCATTTTAAATCCATACCAGATCCTGACATGGGGGGGGGGAGTTGGAGGGGGAAACCGGGATGAGATTTGGTGGAAAGAACAAGCACACGACCTAGATACGTGACTGACATAGCCGGAATGGGTCCGGTCACTTTGGGGGAGGGAGCGAATTTCTAGTGATCCCTCGAGTTCGGTGCTTCCTGATGTGCTAGGACGACAAAAATTGGCAGGTATGTCAGGGACCAGACCAGATTAAATTGGAAATCGTCCGACCGATCCGACCATCTGGGGGGAGTGGAGGGAGGGGGAAGCCAACAATTTAGGTATTTTTAACTTGCGAACGGGTGATCGGATCTTCATGAAAGTTAATATTTAGGATGATCTGGTGTCTGAGACATCGCACTTTTAAATCCGGGCGTGACACTGGGGGGATTTGAAGGAGGGAACCGGAAATCTTGAGAAACGCTTAGAGTGGGGGGATCGGGATGCAACTTGGTGGGAAGAACAAGCACAAGTCCTAGATACATCATTGACATAACCGGACCGGATCCGGGCACTGTGGTAGAGTTGGGGGTTGGTCCAGATTTCTAGCGATCCCGCGAGTTCCGCATACTTCCTGATGTGCTAGGACGATGAAAATTGGCAGATATGTCAGGAATCCAAACAGATTGGCTTGAGAATAGTCGTTTCCCGGATCCCACAATCGTGGGGGAAGTGGAAGGATGGGGAGTCTGGAATCTAGTGGCATGCATAACTTTTGAACGGGTGATCGGATTTGAATGAAACTTGTAGGGTGGAGAGAGCTATCACCTCAGATGTTCAGTGTCAAGTCCGGGCCGGGTCCGATACCTGTGGGGGTATGGGGGGATCGGAAAACTCAAGAAATGCTTAAAGTAGAGGGATTGGGACGGAACTTGATGGAGAGAAAAAGCATTAGGCCTAGATACGAAATTGACGGAGTCAATTGTTTTGGGGCTCTGTGGGGGGAGTTGGAGGGGGTTTCCTGGAATTCCGGTAGTCGCGAGTTAGAATAGTTCCAGATGTACTAAGACAACGAAACTTGCTGGCATATTAGTGACCCGAATTATCTTGACTTAAGAACCTGACACAACATACCCCCGGAAACTTCCGTTCCTAGATCCGAGCATTTTTGGTGCAGCGAGGGAAGGGAAATATGGAAATTGACTTCTGCAAATTGCGAACGAGTGGTCTGATTCGAGTGAAACTTAACGGGGGTGAGAGGACCTAGACATGTAAAACGTGTGTTCAACTATATGCGACCACAGTTGGGGGAATTGGGGGGGGGGGACTTTTGACATGCACAAAAACCAAACGGATGGACCGAATGAGATGCAAGTTCGACAGTGCCGAGTTTATGCGTCGTAGATTTGTTATTTGGTATCCGGGCCGGATTCGGCCAAGGTAGGGGGGGGGGGTACCGGAATTTTCCAAAAATGCTGATATTCAAGTGAAACTTGATAGATGGTATAAAAGAAGATGCTTTAGATGACGCATTTTTGGGTCTGAACCAGATTTGGCCACGGTAGAGGGAGACGGAGAGAGTGTCGGAAATCGTGTAGCACGTCTAGGGATCAAACGAGTGGATTTATTGGCCCGACACTTGGAATTTTGAATAGTCATGCGTATTTGTTACAGATGATCCGAGACGATGCCGGAACTGCTCAGAATTGAGTGAAACTAAATATCCTATTTGTATTTCCGAACCACATTTTTGGATGGCGGGTGTATTTTGTGACGTTCTCATCTACTTTCTTGTACTGCCTACTCGTAACAAGTGCCGTATGAGCTCGTAGCTCTTGTTATGTTCCTAAATAACTGACAGCAGAAATACTCTTTCCAGAAATTTGGAGCAAAGATAGTGTATTGTCCCCGGATGTGCCGTCTATTCCCCCCTCCCTCTCGTCGTCTGTGCGTCGGTGCGAGAGGAACACTGGCAACCAGTTTTCTCCATATCCTGCTAATTTTTCAGCCCAGTTTTTACATAGTTTCATCCCATCATTTATTTCTGGTGATATATTTTAAGTTTATTAATTAACTTGTTTCATGTTTGTGTATTTAGTAAATATTTTATTCCTCTTCTAGCTTTGAGCTGTTTGGAAAAAAAAAATTATTGGTGATTGAAAAAAAAATTGTGTAGCTGATGTATACGGGCAGCAGAAGAAAACGTGTGGGTCTCTGCCCACTAGGTACCGTTAGTCAGACTCAAGAGACCGTTTGGACGATATTGTAGAATTGTAGATATTGTGCGATGTCAGATATTGTGCGATGTCAGATATTGTGTGAATTGTAAAGGAAAGAAAAATGTATTAATCGTTGTGAGTCTCAGGCTGTTACGAAATGGCGGCAGATGAATTAAATTTATTAAACCAGATAGCTTAGAAGAGGTCTTCAGAATCATTTAGGAAAATCAGTGCTTTTGGAAATTTTCAAATCTTGAGCTTGGAAGATTGGTTCCGTCCCGGACTAAATCGGCCCTGCTATGTCGTCTTAAGAGTGTCATAAAAGCAAGTAACTTTCGCTTCAGCTATAGACAGATTTCTTGTAAAGAGACCAGGAAATCTCGCTCTGACCTCTTCGGCTTCATTCGGGAAACTCTTCGTATCTCGGGTATTTAGGTAACGTACACACAAGTTGGATCTTCGCAATCAAATGCGAATTACGACTTCGCTCCAAATTTCGGACGCTTCGCATGCAGGTTTCCCCGTAGTGACGCAAATTTTCAGGCGCATCTTCGCATAAGAAATCTTATCGGACTGTGTGCATGTAGCTTTATTCCGCGGAAGCGTCATGCAGGTTCTGTCGGGATTTATTTATGGTAAGCTGTCACAAATTGCATTAGTTTCACTCTAACCGACGGAGAACGGAGAGGCACGGTCGATAGACCTGATTCGTAAACATAAGTTGTGTTTTTGCTGATACCGTCGTATCTGTTACCACGGTAACTCCATCTTCAATTATATATATCTGAGACACGGTTGCTCTGCAAAAACGACTATTGCCGAAGCTGCAATTTTCGAATTCATCCGAACAGAAAAACTGATATCCAGTTACATCACTAAGTGCTAAACTTCTTTATCGTCAATTTGACAAAGCTTGATGAAAGTGAGATGACTTTTCAGATACCACGATCAGTTACCACTGTCGGAAAATCAGATACCGCGATAACTGGCCGTATACCACGATAACTGCAAAAACGCCTTTTGACCGTGGTATCAGATACCACGATAACTGCAAAAAAGCAAACTATAGTTTTACTCAGTACATCTGTTGTCCCTGCCCGGATTTGGGCTAACGTTATGATATCGTATTTTTATATTTTGTTTTATTAGGATGTGGCAATGGAGAACAAGAAACTAAATGCCAACATCCGTTGCTCCCTTCATGCTGCTGTTCTCTGTCTCTTCGGTCTTCTATCCCTAGTTTTGAAGCTGGAAGAACTGCAAAGTCTCACGCGCCAGGTTTGTCTTTCTAGCTAATTCTCATTTTTTAATCTTAGAACCCTTTCTTTCAGTACCGTACTTCCCTCGAGGACTGAAGATCTTATTTACAAGGATCTAGGGTTCTTTGAGGATCTTGTTAACAATAGGTGACACCAGTCTACCGCAAATCCTTGGTTTTGGGATAGTCTGTCTAATGGTGGCTATGGTATGCCAAACGCTAGGTAGGCTACCCTAATCCAGTAAAACATTGATGATTTGACTGAAGTTCAGAAATGAACTAATCAGAAGTCCTTTATAGTGGAGTAGGTCAGGGTTAGTGTACTGGCAGATACCCAGTATTTGACATAGGGTAACCAGCGTAGGCATTGGCTATGCCAAAAGCTGGGTATGTACATCTGTATATATCCATTATTTGCCTTATGCTGTGCGAAAATCAGGGATTCGCCCAGGGACTGGGTGATACAGCGCGATGACCCAGCATGGCCCTACATATGTTTTTCGACCGTGTCTTTGTTTGTTTGTTTGTTTTTTACTAGAAAATTAGTTTTGAGTTTTTGCGATGAAGGCATATTTTAAGATGCCCAGTAACGCTAAACAATGTGAAAGGAATTAGTTATTCTGTTTATTGTTACAATCCTTTTATTCTTATATATATCCTTATCTTTTTCTTGTTCTATTACGTCCGTCCTGGACGAATGGTTAGCACGCCGGACTCTCAAGCGAAAGGTCGCTGGTTCGAGACTTGTTGGGGCCTGCTACCACGAGCCTGTTCCACCCTTCTACAAATATAGTAACTATAAGTTACTATTTCCGTTCCAACCTCACCAAAAGTTAGTACGCTGACCGTTCCATCCTTCTCGAAATAGTAATTATTTGCTTACCACGCTCGGGAGCGTGCTAAGCGCAGTAACTACGGATCTCTGTAACGGGATTGGTCGGATTAACCCGTGGCATGATATTCTGCTGGAAAATAGAAAAATCGTTCCAGCCTTGTCGGCAAAAAGCCAGAATTCGTGACGTCATGCGTAGTAACTACGGTACGTAGGGTTGAACACGCTCCACGTGTCGCACTTCCGGCCGAATGCAGGGGGGTACGCCTGCGGTACGACAAGCCCTTATTTCAACGGCTGTTCGTATATGGGAATAATTGCTTACTCGCAAGAAATTCGCTACTGTAAGTTAGATTGTACGCCTTATTGTCTACCATTACACATATTAATTATTACACATTGACGGAGAAGTTCAAAATTCAAGATGCAAGTTTTACCCTTTTAGATGTTTCCTCGTCGCTATCAAAAATCATGGGCAACAGGGCCGAACCGGCGCACGACGTTATCCACTGCTTCCTGGCCGAAGATTGAAAATTAGGTGTCTTTTTCTGTGTGTTTAGGTGTTTTATTTATTTTCTTTCATTTGCTCCGCCTTTTCAAAATAGCGGGTTATAACTAAATTACTCACTTACTTAATTATATTTGAACTGTCGTTTACTTCATTTCAGATTCACTCGACTCGTAACCAGCAATATCAAGACGTTCTTCCAACCAAAGCCCTGGCGTCTAAAATGCATCCAGACAACATACCGGATGAATGTCTCTTAGACAAGATGGCGATCGCGGCAATTTTCAAATCTGTTGGCTGGGAATCAACCCACTCTCAGCTCACTGAATCTAGTCAGCCTGTGCGATACTCTTATGCGGAGAGCAGTTCTGGTGGCCCGCCGACGGTAGATGCCAGCGGCGTAGCGGTGGAATTGGATACGCCGTCGGGGTCGCCGCAGATTGTAAAGGTTTGTTTTAAATTTTTGTGTCAATTGAAAAGGAAATTCCTTGTTAATTTATTGGTTTACTTCCCTCAAAAGTAAGGAGTTAAAAGTATATACGATTACTTTTTGTAATAAACCCGGGTATGAATTATTTACTTTAGAATGGCTGAAATATCGCTGATGAAGATAGTAGCTGACTTATCCGTTGTAAACATTGTTTGAATAAATTATTTACTTATTGAACTATGGGTTAACTATGCCTAATTATAAACAAAAGTATACCTAAATCAAGTGATCCATTCAGCTGCGTTATAAATACCAATATTTAAGGGAGAGGTAGGTTAAATCATAGGTACTGGAAACTATCTCTTTGATTTACTTATTTATTTCTTCATTAACTTCCATCAAAAGATGAGGAGTAAGATAATATAATATGTTTGCTTGTAAAAAACTCGGGTATGAATTATATATTTATAGAACTAAGGGCCAACTATAGAGCCACCCACACAAATATACAAGGAACAAATAACGGACAACACAGTAACAAAAAAAGAAGAAAGATAATGAACAAACACAAAAAAGTGCTCAGATCTCGGTTGACCGAACTCGCCAAAGCGGAAGAGACAAACGCAAAAGCGGTCTGGAAAACACGAGAAGGGGCAGATATTCAGAAGTGTGGGCGTATTCTTGCCGTTCCCCGAGGAATCCACTGGAGGACTCCCCGCGTTTTTGTTTGTCTCGAGCACTCACTCCCCGTATTCTCGCGAGTCCTCACGGACGGCGACTGCTCCGATTATCATCACCATCATCAAAAAGGACTCCTTTTCAGATTCAGAGGGGAAACAATTTTTACTGGTGTTGTTGCAGTGTAAAATTAATTAAAAACTATCAGAATAATCAAAACCAAAAATTAAGTAGATCCAGACTAATTTCGTCAACTGCATATTCCTTTTTAGAACCGAAGTTCATTTTTGAAGCATTCACCGAGTTCTCGTTGTTTTCCGTACGCGGAGTCCGTGTGGAGTAACTCCCTCTATTCGCGCCGTTCCCTTCAGTTCCCCGAGGAGTCTTCGGGGAACGGCGAGAATACGCCTTATGTGTTCATCTGGATCGAAAGGAAAGATTTTCCGCGCAGCTTTGGAACGGAAGGGACACCACCACCGACGAACATCTTGGAAGCACTACAGTTAAGGATATAAGATGATGATAGATTTATTTCCCGTTTGTAAGACAAAATTGGTCCTAAATGGATTATAAAAAGAAGAAAAAGAAAACAAAAAACAGCAATAGATCTACATTAGCTGAGTGTATAAAATAACAACTCGAAAGGAAAGATTTTCCACGCAGCTCTGGAACGGAAGGGAGACCACCACCGACGAACATCCTGGAAGCACTACAGTTAAGGATATAAGATGATGGTAGATTCATTTCCCGTTTGTATGACAAAAATTGGTCCTAAATGGATTATAAAAAGAAGAAAAAAAAGCAACAGATCTACATTAACTGAGTGTATAACATAACAACTAGATTACATCATGGCAGGATGTAAACAATTGGTGGATAGCTAATTTATGTCCCCTTATTTATGTGGTTTTGTGAAATATTTAAACTCATCTTCGTTCCAGCGCTCTCCATCGGAAGATATCTCGTTTGCAACATTCAAGAAGATCTTATCAGAACCAACAGAAAGACGACGAGAGGCAAAGCGCGAAAAGTGGAATGAGTTGGCGGCGTTTTACCGGACAGCAACCTTCGCGGAAATGGTGGCAAGGCAGGAAGCTTCACGACACGTAAGTTTTCTTAAATGAACAGGTCAGCATTTCATGACGTACCTCCGTTGAAGGACGCGTTGTACTTATGATAGTAATTCAGTTTTCTTCAGTAGATTCCATCCATTCTCGTTCCAGGGATTCTACACTCCGTAAGTGTATTGTAGCTCCTTTATTGGCATTATACTGATTATCACGCTCGCCACCTCTTTTTATGGCACTTGCAGCTCCGCTCAAGTGCCATATAATGGTCACTTTTCGGGATGTCTGTCTGGCCACTGATCTCGAGTTAGGGTACTTCCAGATGTGCTAGGACGATGAAACTTGGCAGGCGTATTAGGGACCCTACCAAACTAACTTGGAAATAGTCACTTCTCCGCTTCAACCACCATGGAGGGAGTGGAGGGAGGGGGAATCTGGAATATTGACGTATTTTTAACTTTTGAAGGGGGAATCGGATCTTAATGAAACTTGATATTTGGAAAGACCTCCTGTCTGAGATGTCACACTTCACATGCGGAATGGGTCCGGTGACTTTGGGGGGAGTTGGAGGGGGGAACCGGAAATCGTGTGTCATATTCATAGTGGATGGATCGGGATAGAACTTGGTGGGAAGAACAAGCACAAGCCCCAGATACATAGTTGACAAGACCAGATCGGATCCGAGCACTGTGGGGGGAGTTGGAGGGAGGGTTCCGGAATTTTGGTGATCCCGACTTAAGATGCTTACACATGAGCTAGGACGGTGAAACTTGGCACGTATATTAGGGACCCGACCAGACTAACTTGGAAACAGTCACTTCCCCGATCCCACCACCGTGGGGGAGTGGATGGAGGGGGAATCTGGAATGTTGACGTATTTATAGCTTTTGAACGGGGAATCGAATCTTGATGAAACTTGATATTTGGAAAGACCTCGTGTCTCAGATGTCACACTTCAAGTCGGGAATGGATCCGGTGATTTTGGGGGGAGTTGAAGGGGGGAACCGGAAATCCTGTGACATGTTCAGAGTGGACGGATTGGGATGAAACTTGGTGGGAAGCACAAGCGCAAGCCCTAGATACATAGATGACAAGACCTGACCGGATCAGAGCACTGTAGGGGGAGTTGGAGGGAAGGTCCCGGAATTCCGGTGGTCCCGACTTAAGATGCTTACACATGTGCTAGGACGATGAAACATGGCAGGCATATTAGGGACCTGACCAAACTAACTTGGAAATAGTCACTTCCCGGACCCGACTACCGTGGGGAGAGTGGAGGAGGGGGAATCCGGAATACTCACGTATTTATAACTTTTGAACGGGGAATCGGATCTTACTGAAACTTAATATCTCTAGTTTTGAGAAAAAATGTTTTTGATAATGTTGGTAGACTGAAGAGTAGGTCTGAGAATATAGTTTGGGTCCGAGTGAAGTTGGAGTCGTTGCGTTTATTGTTATGTAGTGTGTATTTGCCGCCAGAGGGGAGCAGTTATTCGGGGGAAAATGTCTGGGACATTTTGCGTTCTGAGATGTCGTCGTACAGGAAGAATTTTCGAAACCATCATCTAGTTGTGTTGGGGGATTTTAATGGATATACACGAGAAGAAGGAGGAGATTATGAGTTGGATGGACAATCTGAGGGGCCTAGCCAGGTCGGGATTATTAATGTTGATTTTCAAGAAATTAGTGGGCTAGGTTCGAGAAAAAGTAAGGACCAGAACCGTAGAAGGAATAATTGGGGAAGACATTTATTAGATTTAGTGGGACTGGAAAAATTAGTAATAGTAAACGGAAGAATTGGGGAGGATCAAGAGGTAGGGGGAGGATTTACATGTTTTTCGGGAAGGTCGCCTAGTGTGATTGATTATGTTTTGGTTGATATATCTCTTTGGCGCCTGTGTGTAGACTTTAGGACGCTAGATGTTACGGGTTCGGATCATATACCCATTAGGCTAGACATTGAGTTGAGTAGGAGTCCTAGGCCTATGTTAGCTCGAAGAGAAATTGGTGGTTATGATAGAGGAAAGGAGATAGTAAAGCGGCCTATTAAGTTAGAAGGGGCTGAGGAAAAGATTTTTGTAGATAGGCTAGGTGCTACAGAAGTAGAAAGTAAATTAAATGCATGCATTGATATGGTAAGAGAGAGAAAGGTGGAGGAAGCGATAGATCAGTTAGTAAATGTTGTTCACCAGGTGGCGGATCTAGTACCAAGACATAAGAAGGCAGAGAGAAAAAAAGGGAAAGAGTATTTTGATGAGGAATGTAGGAGGAAGCGTGAAGAAGTGGTGGCGGCTTTAAGAAAAGTTAAAGGTAGTTGTAATTTAGAAGATGAAAAAGTTAAGTTAGAAGAATATCGTGGTGTTAGGAGAGTATACAAGAGAATGTTAGCTAGGAAAAAAATAGCGTCAGAGGTAGGTAGAGTGAAAGAATTGGAAGATAAGTGTAGGAAGAAGGATAGTAAGGAATTTTGGAAGTTGGTAAAACAGTCAATACATACGCCAGATGATATCCGAACACCACCTGCTGAGTCATGGCCTGATGTGTTGGAAGCAAAGGATATAAAATTAAGGAATCAGCAAAAAGAGTTGGATAATTTGAGTAAGTTGTATAGGAGCCAGACGTTTTTCCCTTTAGATGATATTGATTCGGAATTAATTGAGAGTGTTACAAGTGATGAAGTTTGGCAATCTTTAAAGGGAATGAAGGGAGGATCAGCGCCAGGTATTGACGGCGTTCCCTCTACGTTATGGAGATGGGGCAAAGCATACCTGCTACATATTTTGGCAATTGTTTTTTCTTGCTTGGTGGAAAAAGCATCATGGCCTAGCCAATGGGAGACGTCTATAATGATTCCTCTTTTCAAGAAGGGGGATAAGGAGAATCACAGTAATTATAGAGGGATTCATCTAGGAAACAGTATTAGTAAGATTTATTGCAGGATTATTGATAAGAGGTTAAGTGAGTGGTTGGGTAAGAAAAATATATTAAGTAGTATCCAGGCAGGATTTCGGCAGGGGTTTAGTACCTTAGATCAGATCTTCGTTTTAAAGGTGTTGGTGAAAAAACATTTGAAAAATAGAGGTGGAAAATTATACGTAGCCTTTGTGGATCTAAAGGGGGCTTTTGACAACGTTAGTAGAGCGTTGCTTGTAGAGTATTTAGTAAGGATTGGTCTACCGGTAGCATTTGTTTTGATTGTAGTTGAAATGTATAAGGTGGTGGCTTGTGTGGTAAGAGTGATGGGAAAATTTTCAAGGAGCGCAAGATCGTATATTGGAGTTAAACAGGGTTGCACCCTATCGCCGAAGCTTTTCGCCCTGTTTTTGAATGATATTGAAGAGTATTTGGAGGGACGAGGAGCTCCAATGGTAACCCTAAACCTTGTAAAATGATGTGTCCTTTTGTTTGCTGACGATATGGTCCTGGTCGCCGAAAGCCCGGAGAAACTTCAAAAGTTGATTGATTTATTAGAAGATTATTTAAGTGTTAAAAAATTAGAATTGAATACGGATAAAACGGTGGTGGTTGTATTCAGGAAAGGAGGAAAAATTAAAGACAGTGTGGTATTTAATTATGGTGGGAGAAACTTGAAGGTGAAGGAGGAATGGGTGTATCTTGGATGCAAGTTTAGCGCAAAGGGGAAAATGGAGAAGCATGTAGAATTTAGTATAGCTAGAGGTAAAAGGTGTGTCAACATGATACTTAGAAGTGATATAAGAAGGAGTTGTAATTTAAAGGTATTTAAGGATATTTTTAATATGAAAGTGTTGCCGGCAGTCCATTATGCGGCCGAAATATGGGGTTTTTGTCAGGGGGAAAAGTTAGAACAGTTACAGTTAAGTTATTTTAAAAGGGCACTAGGCCTAAGTAATAAAATTAATGGATTGGTGGTTAGGGGGGATCTAGGCTTAAGGTCGTTGAAGAGTATTAGATTAGTAAAAATGATTAAGTATTGGGAAAAGATATTAATATTGCCGGGTGAAAGACTATTGAAAGATGCGTATCTTGAGTCGTTGAAGGACGAAACACACGATTCCTGGGCTTTCCAGATTCGTTCAATATTAGATAGTTGCGGGCTTGGTTATATGTGGAATAGAGGGGAGGGTCCGGGGAGAGAGTTAGGATTTGTTTCAAAAGAAGTTAGTAATAGGTTAAAGGACCAAGAAATCCAGGTTTGGTTAGCTAGGATAAGAGATAGTGGATCTTTGAGTTTGTATGCAGAGGCTAAAGAGATTTGGGGTGAAGAAATTTATTTTAAAGCGGGTCTAAAAAAAGAGGAAATGAAACTAATTTTAAATATGAGGGCAGATAGCTTGCCACTTGGTGAAAGAAGAAAGTATTTGGGAAGTGTTAGGGAGAAATCTGGTCCTTACTTTTGTCCAATGTGCGGTGAGGGAGATGAGGATCTAATTCATTTTATGTCTGGTTGTGATGAAATTGAGGATCTGAGGGAGGAAATTTTTAAAGGAGGGATTCATGGGAGGAAGTGGTTGGTAAATATTATGCGGAGTAGGGATTTTCTTAGTATAAGAAACCTGGCGAGGTTCCTCAGAGTGGCCAGTCGGCACAGGGAAAAGTGTTTGAGTGGGGTTTAGTGTAGTAGTGTGACCGTTTATTTTGTATTTACATGTTGTTATTTATGTGTGTTTGTTATGGCCTTTGGGCTCTGAAGACAAATAAATATCATATCATATCATATCATATTTGGAATAACCTCGTGTCTCAGAAGTCCCATCTCAAATGCGGACAGGACTCGATCAATGTGGGGAGTCGGGGGTATGGGAGCGGAAATTTTGTGACACGCTTGGGATAAGACTTGGTGGGAAGAACAAGCGTAACGCTAGATACATCAGTGATAGAACCGGACCGGATTCGGTCAGTTTAGTGGAGTTGGAGGGGGATCTTGAATTCCGGTGATCACGGTTTCAGGTAGGCTACTTCCAGATGTGCTAGGACGATGAAACTTGGCTTGAACATTAGAGACTTGACAAGATCGGCTTACAAATTGTCACTTCCCAGATCCGACCATCCCTTAAAGTACTCATCTTAACCGCAAAGTACAAAAAAATACTTTTACGCAAAACCTACATTTTCATGATCCCCTTGAGCCCATGATCATTTTTGGATGATTACATAAAAAAAAAAATTACCAAACGATACAATCTCGTGATTTCCAAGAATCCATCGTCATTCTTATTTAAGTCTTGCAAGTGTCATAGAGCTTCCAGCTCTTGTTCTCTTTACGTGACATATCAGGCTTCTATCATTGTTTCCAGGAAGCGTATTGGTCGGAAGACCGGTTATGCAAATTTTGCCAAGTTTGTAATCCAAGGCAGGGAATATAGAAAGAGGTTAAAAACAGACGAAGCATTTTGTAATTTGCTGTAGGCGTAGCTAAGTTTTAAATGAGTCAGTGTGTAGTTTGAGGTGTCGTTTAAGAAGTCCGTACACAAATGTTCTGGACACCTTTTAGGCCTATAAGGTTGAACAAAGGGGTCCACGCCCTTGCATTAAACTTCTGTCATCTTTTCTTAAAATATAGGTTTTGTAACCATCGTTTTCACTTTTACGTTATCCGAAAAGGTCACATTCCAGGTGTATAAAAAGCTCTATACGCCCTCTAACACCGAGATGATAACACTCTCCTAAGCCTTTCGGATCTGGTGGGCTAGGAACTTGACACTCAGGATCTTGGGGGAGGAAGGGGGGGGGCTTCAACCGAGAATACGTCTCACAATTTTTCTCTCATCATTAGGGGGCCATTAGGAGCGGCCGTGGCACCCCTAGTAGTTTCTGTTGTTGTTGTTTTGTTTTATTCACTAGTGTCTGTTGTTCGTCAATAAGGAGCTTCGGAGAGATGCGTACCTCTCCTAAGCCGTTCAGATATGTGGAGCTAGGAACGTGACACTCAGGATCTTGGGGGGGGGGGCGTGAACCGTGAATACCTCTCACAGAATTTTTCTTAACAGTGCTGGCTAGATATTTTGGCCTGGAATTTGGTTGACGCTTGTGTGACCATCAGCGGACTGTCATGGGGAGCGTTCGTCGCACCCGTAGTAGTTTCTGTTAATGTTTTCTTTTTATTTACTAGTGTCTGTTGTTCCTTAACAAGGAGTATCTCTTATCGCACCATCTCCTTTTAACTCCTCAGCTGAACCTGCCGCCCGCCCAGTTATGGTGAGGAAAAACGAAAGATTGGCAAGTCGGAAACAGGGACAGTCACCAGGGAATCTAAAAACAGAATTATTGCCAGGAATTTCATCATGGTCAACGGTGCCATACGGAAAAGTTAAATTTGTTCAACTGTATGATTAAAGCAAAGAAATCCGTCCGGAAAAAACTGATCGCCTTACCGCAACATTATGGAATGCATCAGTAGGTGGAGGCTGCCTAGCAAGTGTGAAGAGCTTGCAGTTTGAATTGTGAGAGTTGCTGGAAAAATGCGTAACTTGAGTTTTAGGGGATAAGAAGGAATTGACAGTAATTGAGGGGGACTACTGTCAGAAGTTTCGTAACAGAAAACACTAGGATGCGCGGTTTCAACAGATGATGAGTAACAGATAACACTTTATATGTTGTGTTTGAAAGGTTATGCATAAATACTCTTTGGGCCCAAGCTGACTTTGAAACATATATTCAAACAATGTTTACAACGAATATACGTCAGCTACGATTGTTCATCAGCGATATTTCGGCCCTTCTTGGCAAGGGTCCTCGTCCCAGAAGAAAGACAGCCTGACGAGGACCCTTGCCAAGAAGGGCCGAAATATCGCTGATGAAGAATCGTAGCTGACGTATATCCGTTGTAAACATTGTTTGAATAAACGTTATGCATGAAATGTTACGCATAACAAGCTTTGTTAGGAAGAGCCAAAAAGCATCTATTGACGTTATTCCTCATCGTCATGATGTCGGAAAACTCGGCATATACTTTTTGGCGGTTTTTCGGTTCCAACACCCAAGTGTTATCTATTACGCATTATCTGTTGAATCCGCGCATCCGTCGTGTTATCTGTTACGAAACTTCTGACAGTGTAACAACTTGATTTTTGGGGCATGTTTTCAGAAAAAGTGTCACAAAACTTATCTCCTTACAAAAGGGGTACCTTAGACCTACGAAAACCGTATTTTGGTTCAGTATTTTCTGTGTGTTACCACTTCACAAACAATTACAGAAATATAAGTTAACTTACCGAGAAGGCAGAGAAATTAATAGAAAATCGAGAACAGAAACAAATAAAAAAGGTATCAAGGAAAATGTTTTTGAAAAAAGGGAAACGGTTGTGGTGGTTAGTGATAGCTTTTTTCTATAATAGTTTAAAAGCCGCTCTTTGCTACTTTCGAATTTTGTTTATTTTCCAGCAAAGAACCCCCGGCACACCAGTATATTCCTTCAAAAGACAGCATCCTCTGGAACCCTTCGAGTGCGGCATGTCCCCTGAAGAGGTTGGCTCGTACGCTATCAAGTTTCCGGACATGTTCATGAACTGAAGAGCTGGGGAAATAATTTGAGACAACAGAACTCAATGTCTGCTTCATAAGTGTTAAAGCAAAGCTCACCCGGATAGCAATTGATTTGTTCGTGCTGACGTCATTGAACGGGTCGGTAGAAAGTTGTCGTCATTGGGCAATCGCAGACCCACGCCGGATTTACCGAAGCCTCTTGAGAACTCAGCCAGTATTTACTACTACCGAGACTAGAAGAAATTCGTGAATATCTTTAATGAGAGGATAAAACATAATAGAATCTTCAATGCCCAGATGCTAGCCTGTAAGGGACTAAAAACCCTCAGAACATCGACAGAATAAAAGACTGAAACAGTGAAGAGTGTCGTTACGCTTATTTGTGACTTCATTCCCATTTATGCTGCAAGTGTCCGCAGAGTGCCAACGGTATTTGGAAAATGACGCGGAAGAAATTCGAGTTGAGGCTGTGCTAGTGTTTACTACAGGAGACGTCACTAACCTCGAAATCAGAAAGAAATCTCTGTGTAATCCTAACTGTCAAGAAGGAAAATCTTAATGGCTCAGGCTTGAAACATTTTTTATGCCTATTTCGAGGTTATATAATTTGAGGTTGGTGACTGTTCTTCAGAAAGCCGCTTATGTCATTAGTTGCGTTTTTGCAGATACCATGGTATGATACCACGGTCTAAAGTCGTTTTTGCAGTCATCGTGGTATCTAATACCGCGGTCAAATAGCGTTTTTGCAATTATCGTGATATCTTATGTTCAGATACCACGGTCCGACCATAGTATCTGAAAAAAGTCATCTCACTCTCGTCATTTTTTGTCAAATTGGTGGGAAAGAAGTTTGGCACTTAGTGATGTGACTGAATATCAGTTTTTCTTTTGGGATGACTTCGAAAAGCGCAATTTCGGCATTTGTCGTTTTTGCAGAGCAACCGTATATCAGATACCACGGTTACTGCAAAAATGACTAATTGCAGATCCAGTTACCGTGGTAACGGATACCATGGTATCTGCAAAAACGCAACTATTGCTTCGCTTCAGTCAGCCGGTTTGTGAAGAATGACTTCACGCGTCATTTGTGCTGTAAGCAAAGAACCGTCAAAGCGCCAACTTTCTTAGCAAGGTGACGTGGAAAGGATTCGATTTGAGGCTGCGCGAGCAAATTGTTTCCTAGTCAGTGCCGGATTAGCTCCCCCTAACACATACCCGTGTTACACTGGCAGAAAACCTTAGTCGGATAATATAGGCTGTAGCCCGCATTTCATGTAACGATGACAGAAGTAATGCGGAGTTCTTGATAGTCAGTCTAATGCAGTGTAATAATAATAATAATTGTATTTGAACTGACACCCGAATTGTCCGGGTACCAGGCTTCCAAAATTGGTGTTTATTTAGCTAAGTGTTAACTGTTATTGGGGTCTTAAAACCCTTTTTCTGTGCGAGGCTGACCTTGTGGCAAAGGCATAGAAATACGGACGGGAAGACGGAAGTTTCTTGTCCAAAGACCTTCAAAGGAAAAGCCCAAGAAATCGTATGCAACAGTAGGCTGCTATGCACACCCGACTGACTAAACGGCGTCTCTAAGCCACCATGGAGGAATCATCTGTATAACTTTGTCAAAAAGTGAAACCGACTCAGAACATGACGTCAATAGGGCTGTTCCTTAGCAGTGAGAAAGACAAAAAAAAAAACCAGAAGCTCCGCGAGTCGCGACTATCAGCTCCGTTTAGTGCTTACATCATCGTTCTTTTGACATTTCGACCATTTTGCAAAATGATCGTGAAACTACACTGTTTGTAATGTTTTTGGGATCCCAAAACGTAAGGGGAGGGATACCTGTGACATCGCAAAAATTGTATGTCTGTCCGTCTGTAAGCACGATAACTCTCGAAGGGAATGAGATATATTTCATGAAACTTTGGTTCAAAAGTAAGGTCGAGTTCGTAGATGGGCTTTGTAGCCCTATATTTAGGGGTGGGGAGGGGGTTTCAAATTAAAGGGTAAAAAAATATTTTTTAAAAGTTATTGAGATAGTTGATTTAAGGGTAAGATATGCTGAATCCGGATATGAAAGTTATTTTCTTGCCAGACAAGTAGTTCACCCGGAATCCGGCGAAAACCGGACACAAAATGTGTCGACCAATGTTCGGCTAAAGCAGTCCCTACCCCTTTATTCTCAAACCAGTATAGCTCTGTGCGTTGATGACGACATTCATTTGTTTATTCTGTGGACGTCGGAGAGATCTAGTGTAATCGAAGGTCGAAGGGGTTGGTATATAACGTTCAAACGAGGAAATGATGTTGTTCAAGCGAGGATGTTGCTCAATGAGGATTCACTGGTAAAGTACAGGTCAAGTTCTTAGATGGGTTCTTTAGAGGCAGAGGAGGGGTTTCGAATTTATGGTAAAGACATGTATGTTTTATAAGCTAAGATACTCATTGAGGGTAAGGAGGTCCGCTGAATCCATATCTGAACTTAGTTTTCTTGCAGGACAAATGGTTCATCACGATTCGGCTGAAAATGGAAATTTGGTTGAAGCTCAAAGTTGTTTCTGAAATCGATTAGGGATTCGCTATCGGGGCAAGGAGACATGAGGCGTATTCTCGCCGTTCCCCGAGGACTCCTCGGGGAATCGAAGGGAACGGCGAGAATAGAGGGAGTCACTCCACGCGGACTCCCCGTACAGAACAGCGAGAACATGGGGAATGATTCCAAAATCAATTTGTTCGAATAAGAAATATGCAGTTGACGAAATCAGTCTGGATCCACTTTATTTTTGTTTTTTTTTATCCTGATTATTTCTAATTAATTTTACATTGCACCAATACCAGCAAAAATTGATTCCCCTCCGAATCTGAAATGGAGTCCTTTTCGGTGACGGGGATGATAATCGGAGCATTCCCCGTCCGTGGGGGCTCGCGAGAATACGTGGAGTGAGTCCCCGGGACAAACAAAAACGCGGGGACTCCTCAAGTGGAGTCCTCGGGGAACGGCGAGAATACGTCCATGCTGAATCCATTATTGAACTTAATTTTAACAGTAAAAATATTCAAGGAATGTGACGAAGACTAAATGGCGAAGACATGACCGAATTGTTTGAATCAAATGTTAGATTTTTGGGATCCCATCGAAACCTTTAGTCTTCTTCTCAAGAGCAATAGACACATTGTGTAAATGTGTTTATACTATACAACAAGACCGAAGGTTTCAATGGGATCCCAAAAATCTAATATTTGATCCAGACAACTGGGTTTTGTCTTCGCCAGATCCAGTCTTCGCCAGGCTAATCATTAGAGAAAACCATGTTCAGATATACCTCTATAAGCCATATCTATTTGACGAGACTGACCGAAACTTCCTGCTTTACTTCTGCCAAATTTCCGGTTTCGGCCGAATTCCAAGCGAACTACTTGTCAAGCAAAAAAAGAAAATTCAGAATCGAATTCCAGTATCTCCTTATCCCTATAAAAAACATCTAATCAGTTTCAGATAAAACTTTAGCTTTAAAAAAAAACGGTCACAACCGGATTCCGGATGAATTATATGTCCGGTAATAAAATTATTGCCATATACAGACTCACCGTCTCTTCTTACGCCTAAATATGTCATCTAATCAGCTTCAGATAAAACTTATTACTTTTTACAAATTCTTCGGTTTTGGCCGGATTCCGGTCGAATTAGTTGTCCGGGTAGAAAATGCTTTTCACAGAAGTGTTTAGCATGTCTACTTACCCCTAAATCGAACATTAATCAACTTCAAATCAAACTTTTACTTTTAACCAACTTTCCGGTTTTTACCGGATGGACAAACTACTCGTCCGGCGAGAAAATCGTTTTCAGCATCTTTTTCGGCATGTCTTCTTACCCCTAAATCGAACATTTAATCAACTTCAAATGAAACTTTTTACTTTTAACCAGCTTTCCGGTTTTTGCCGGATTCCGGGAGAACTACTTGTTGGACGAGAAAATGTTTTGCATATTGGTGTTCAGCATGTCTTCTTACCCCATAATCGACTATCACATTAGCTGTTTAAAAATATTTTGTTTGCCCCTTTAATTTAAGCCCCCTCCCCCAACCCTAAATGTAGGGCCACAGAGCCCATCTATGAACTTGACCTTACCCTTGACCCAAAGAGTCCTCACACCAAGTTTCATCAACATATCTCATTCCCTTCGAGAATTATCGTGCTAACAGACGGACAACTTTTACGATGTCATAGGTATCCCTCCACTTACGTTTTGGGATCCCAATAAGATTCAGCTCCAAAGAAAAATTTCAGGCTTTTTTTTTTTCATTTCCACGAATCAATTGGTATCTCGACTATCCTTTGTTTGTAAGCGAAATACTCTTGATGACTATCTCTCCTTGTCGATGCAAAATCTCCGGCCTCTCCGTGTAGCTAGCGGAAGAAAGGCAGAACTAGTGTCACAGCTGCTCCCAAAGATCGCGGTGATTGATTACACAGGATTTGAGTGGTTGAGTTTGAGTCGTACGGACACGCTTACTCCTTCTTCCTGAGGACCACTGGCGTGTTTTGAACTTAGTCATATAGGGTATTTTGAAAATGTTGCGTCGGTATTAGAGATACGATGTTTCGCTGCGTAGGATCGAGCATGACGTATTAGCTCGCAAAGAGAACGGCCATGATTATTTGTCACAGGAAATTCGAAACAGCGTCGTAGCATCGTCAATCGAAGCGTTATGTGTGTCAAATGAGCGCTGAGCACTCTTTGCCGGCTTGAATGTCACGCTTGAAACTCCCAATCTCTTCGTTGTGTTATTTTTATTTGTAGATTTATTAATTAAACATGGAACATGTCAGTTGCCGGTACATACTTTCCGAAGAATATATGTCGCTTGTGTTATCAAACACAAATATATGCAATTATATCGCCATTATTTCAGGGTCAATATCAGGTTCTTCTGCAAGTTCTACCTTGAGGTTGGTATTGCGGAAGGTTCATATTCGTCGTAAATAAGCCAAGACTTTCGGACTTGTCTAAGTAATCTAGAACATACTAAAGAAGTGTATTGATATGGTGAAAAGTGCAGAAGGTACCATTACCAGTCAATAGGAATGATAAATAAGAGAAAAACTCTACCTTTTATTTCTGTAAATTCCTAATCTTATCCAACATTTTTCTCAAATACGGGAAATCAAATTCACCTCATTAATTATCCAGAGGGTCGGAGGAGAGTCTTGAATAGCTCAGCGATCACAACATTTCTTTTTTTGAAGGACCCCTCTTGCTTATTCTGCCTTTCAAATTATCCCTAGCCCCCTTATGGGATTATAGGGTTGTGAAATCACGGCCTTTCGCCATTGTTCCGTTTTGCACCTACGGCTTTTTAGCGTTTTTTGGCCTAGCCAGTTTTGACAGTCACGGAACGCAAGCAGGGTTGCCACATGCCGCACGATAGTGTGAATTGTCACTCTATTTTCTTTTTGCCACTCTTGTCCTACGTAGGAAATAAAAATCGGTCTATTTCAGAAAATGGCCAAATGTGTCATCTTTGCAGCAGGGATTCCGACCAGAAGTGATTATTTCAAGTTTTTTCATAAAAGTAAAATTAAGATGTGTCATTTTTACAGAGGGGATGCCGACCAAAAGTGAACATTTCATGAAAATAAATTTCACTCCCAGTTCTAAATTTTTTGATGTGGCAATCGTGAACGCAAGCTTCATCGAAAGCTTCAACGACACTTTCACAGATTAGGACATGACAAGCTTCAGAGTATTATTTTCATTTTGAAGACTTGGTAGACTATCAGGTCTACCGTGTGTTTTGGACTGTTTTCTTTTGCATGATTTTCCAATTTTCCAACCAAGGCGGTTTGGGTTTTCAAAAATTTTTGCGTCCCGTTGCCGGGTCGGAGAGAGGGAAGGATGGATAGAGTTAACAAGCGCTGAGAAGAAAGAGCTAATTTCTCGTGGAAAGTAGGCCTAATGGTAATTTTGAAAATGACATTTCTGCGCCATTTTGTTGTGGAAAGATCATTTCTAGTAAGAGTTCTGCTTTAAATAAGGCTGATTGTTCAGCTGAGATAGTGTAAAAAAGACAACTAAACGAATCGTCTACCAATTATTTGGCCGCATCTTTTCACTCATAACCCAATGTTTTTCGTTTTGATCTGTTTTGAGCTAGCCAAGTAGGGGTGCGTCGCTCCACCATCAATCCATCGTTTATTCTGAAACTCTTATCCGGACGCAGCTGGTGATTTATTATAAAAAAGGAGTAAATATAAAACAGTTCAATTACGATTTAATTTATCGTAACGGTACAATAGGGTACAAAACTACGCCATAAAACTAAAAAAAAATATATAATTAATAAATATTCTTTGAGCCCAAGCTGACTTTGAAACATTTATTCCAACAATTCTCAATCCATCGTTTATTCTAAAACTCTTATCCGGACGCAGCTGGTGATATATTATAAAAAAAAGGAGTAAATATAAAACAGTTCAATTACGATTTAATTTATCGTAACGGTACAATAGGCTACAAAACTACGCCATAAAACTAAAAAAAAAATATATAATTAATAAATATTCTTTGAGCCCAAGCTGACTTTGAAACATTTATTCCAACAATTCCAACCCTCCGTTGAAAACATTTGTTGGTATATAATTAATTTCTTGTAGGCTATAACCAAACTTTTAATACTAAAATAATATGTGCGAACACACGATCGGGTGCCCCGTGCTGCAGTTCCGGGATTTTCGGCACCATCATCACTTCCTGTATGACGAAACTGAAGAAAATCCGGCCGGAAAGTCTTTATCGTGTATTTGCACTGTATAGAATACTAAAATCTTCAATTGCAACAGTAGAAAACAAATGAAATCTATATCATAGAAATTGTTTTTAAATACGAACTAGATGATCCTAGTCATGCTTTGAACTAACGACTTGGGAGCGCTTGATCCAGACATTGTAAGTGCTATGAGTGCTTCCAAATTTAAACGTCGTACTCGTGGTAGTAATTCGTTCTACTTCAGTATTGTTCTATTCTCGTTCCCGAGATTCTTCATTTCGCAAGTGTATCCTGTCATGTCTCCTCTATTCGATTTCCGAGAATTGCCGAGATTCGCTGAGCCTCAATTTACGTAACACTTATTCTCTGGACTTCGAGCATTCTGGCTGTCGGGTACAGTCGTATGTAAACAATTCTAAGATAAGCGAAGTTTAATATTCATACGACTGATAAAAAAAAGCAAAAAAACACGTGACCGATTAGATGTGAAATAAAGGTATCTTTACTTGAACCTTCTCTATAAGTTCTTCAGCAACTGTAGTGCCTCTTCGTGTGTCTGAAAAAGAGTTAACTGAGAGTCATGTGCCGAATTTCAATGCGAATGTTCAGATTAGTGCTTACATGAAACTTCATCTGGGAATTTTCAGGTCCGGTGGCGGAATCCGGGGACCACTTCTTGCTGTTCTTCAGTAAATACATGTGTCGACTGGAGGGCAGTGAGATTAGTTTTCCACTCCGTAAGGGCCTAACTGTCCTTTCCGGACCCCGGAAACCAGCCGGATTCCGAGCTTCATTACGAGCCCCATTAGCACTAAACTGAAATTTCACTTCTCACGTGCCCTTGAACGTATCTTCGAACGTTTCGAGAGAAATCAAATTTATCTGTGCGGCAGACTAATTGAATCAATGGATATCCAATTGACAGAACAGACTCACTTAGAATTACTCATTCGTGACTCATCCATCTTCTTTCTTATGAAAGTCCCAAAATGTATATATACACTTTCTACGAGTGTCCGTCGTCTTTTACAATGAATAAGGAAAATATGGTGTAGATTTTTTGTTTTGTTTTTTGGTTTAAGTTGAGTTGGAAAGAAAGGGTTGTTTGCTCGATCATATTATTGGATCATATTATTATATATTACTCGATTCGTTCGGAACTTATTTATTTCTTTCGTATCTTTTTATTAGCCATGGCCATTAGGGCTTTTAGAGTTAATAAATATCATATAAAAAAAGGGCTGTTCAACAACAAATTCGGCCTCGATAAATAACCGTGGTACAGGTAGTAGTAGGAAATAGGGGTAGTTATAGTAGGCTTACCGACGAAATGTTCCCAGGACAAAACGTCCCCATGGCAAAATGTCCCCACGGCAAAACGTCCCCGTGGCGAAACGTCCCCAAGCATAGATTTTTAAATTTGCCTCGATCTTCAGGTGCATGATCGAGGTAAAACAACTTCAGAGTGTGCGTTACAGATGTGGGAATATTCCTTATAAGCAGGAAAGATCGGACATGGGACCGGTTGCTTCATAAATGTATTGTTTCCAATTAAAATATATGGTGTAATATGCCTTGCAATGCACTCGTAACTCATCAGTTCTGCGCCGCCTGAAGACACATGCACAATCTGAGGAGCACCAATATGCTCCTCAGAGATAGGGGAAGCCCGCCCCGCTGTGGCTGAAAGAGAGTTAAACTAGGAGAATGCAAAAATTAGCGTAGTGCCGTTATGGTGGATACAAATGACATGGGAAGCGAGGAAACGAAAGCGGATGGAACGATTAGTTAGGTAGAGAGACATAGTAAATCTAGGTTAGACGGGTTTGATTCTTTAATAAAATCCTCCAATAATAAATATCACCAAATTAAATATCGAAGAAAAGCGAAATAATGAATTTATCTAGCAGCGTAAACTAACACTCAAACAAACTTCAATAAACTTGAATTCAATTCAATTCATTTAATTCCTCCAGAAATCCGAGAGTAAAAGACATAGTAAACGCATACAGAACTGGCCAAAAATATAAAGCGACAACTATGACATAACAAGGCCGTAGCGCATAAAACAGATCAACAGGCAAATATCAAACAAAAAAATAAAAATAAAAAGTATGCATAATAACTCAACCATCAGCTACAGCCTCGGGGAGTTTGTGATGGATTTGAGGAATTTTTGAAAGAAAATTAGCATGTTTTTTTATGATATCTATTGTGCTTTTTAATCGATAAGTCTCCATCATAAAAGAATTCGACTCAAATTTTAAGATCCGACAAAGATATTTAGCAAAGTTGCAGAAAGTAGTTTTGATGTGTGAGAAATGACTCGATGTAAAAAAAGGAAGTAAAGGAGAGAAAAGAAGGGCCGGAGGAAGAGCAACAGTATTCAAAACTTTTGCTAGAGATCGGTGAGACAGTTAATCGCGAAGTGATATTACAGCCCCAAAGCTTGCTGCAATCCTACACTCAAATACTTTTGAAACTGAAGCACGGCACAATGAAAGCGTGGGGCCATACGGCACTCTAAGACAAGTGAAAAAACTTTACTCAAATAAACTAATCAAATGAAGGATACAACGAAAACAGACAGACTAACTAATCTTTGCGCTTTCTTTAAGAAATGGCTATTGCTGGGAGCAACACTTTGGTTTGTTTCTTAACTATCGCTTAAATGCTGAAGTAGTCAACCGATCGTGGTTTTCAAAATGTTAATTTGCAAGAACATTTTTTGTCTGACCTGATGACGCAATCAGTAATCTCATAGGCCTAGCTATCCCTCAGCGATGAACAAAAAAATCTATAGCCGGGGACGTTTCGCCCTGGGGACGTTTTGATAGGGGACGTTTCGCCACGGTGACCTTTTGTCGTGGGGACGTTTTGCCATGGTGACGTTCTGTTATGGGACGTTTTGTCACGGGGATGTTTCGAATAGGAACGTTTCGCCGACAACCTGTAGCAGGGACTAGGGGTAGTACAAATAGCCTTTATCGGCGTCCCTTTGGGGTCTCATGGAAGTCTGGCTTGAGCTCCCTACAGCCATCTAGTGGACCGATGTCCAACTTACATTCAAACAACGGATACGTCAGCTACGATGCTTCTGCAGCGATATTTTGGCCCTTTTTGGCAAGGGTCCTGGTCAGGTGTCGAACGTCAGGGGCGACGTTGAGATGAACCTGAATGAAGAGTAGCAAGTATCATCCCTATCTGTATGTCTTTCGTTAACATTGCCTGCAGAAAACCCAATCCAAATACGAAATAGTGTTTCCAAGCTATGATTTTTGCTCCATTTTGCATCTATCCTTATTTCAGTACCGAACAATTTTTGGAAATGAACAAGTGTCTCCAATCAACCCTGCTTCTGGAATATTTTTTTACCAGTTAAGCCCAAACGTATATCTAGAAGAAAGTCTAATACGGTCCGGCCAGCATTGTACAAGATTTGAATAAATTGCGCTTTTTGTCTTGGAGTCTGCATGTGCAAACCTCCAGAAACTAACATCCGTATTTTGAAAACGTCACGCTCAGGAGAAGATTGTTCAGGTGTCCTTTAAATATCCCAGTCAGCTTGGGCTCAAGGGGTACTGGATGGGTACTCTTACCTTTTTGTCCTCGAATGTCTTCTGCTGATAGTCTCTCGCTCTGACTAAGTACTTTTTTGCCTCCTCCTTATTCCCGAGCTTGAGATACGTCCTCCCGAGCATTAGCAAATTTGTGCTAGAAAAAAGTATTAATTAAAAATTACAATAAAGAAAGTCTAGGCAGACACAGCTTTCACTGTGTCTTGTAGCTTCTCTTCACTATCAAAAATTTCGTAAGGTCTACAAGAAGGATGCGCAGTTTCAACAGATAATAGATACCACACTATCTGTTACAGATTAGAAAAAAAAAACTGTATTTTGAGCGTTTAGTGTTATATTTTGGAAAAACACAACTTCGACAATATTTTCGGTTGAAATTTGAATATCCTGGACTACAGGGAAAGGAAACCAACTAGACAAAAAAATCTAAAGACGTAAAAAAAATCGGCCGTTATTGGCTATGTACCTTTCCAACGTTTGAAACTTCCATCTGTTAAAAACGCCGGAAGATGGGGAAACTTGCAAAAATATACCCGGGCTTAGGACCATACGTCTTCGTACCGGGATTGTTCTTCTTTTTGGGATCCGAAAACGTAGTGGAGGGACATCGCAAAAGTTGTCCGTCTGTCTGTGAGCAACGTGGTTTGAGGATTCTATGCGTCAAGGGAAAGGTCGAGTTCTTAGATGGGCTATGTAGCCCTACATTTAGGGGTGGGAGAGACGTGCAGACCACGAATATGTAAACCATTTTGGCCCGGAATCCGGCCAAAACCGGAAACTTTGTTAAAAGTAAAAGTTTTATTTGAAGCTGATTATATATTCGATTTTGGGGGTAAGAAAACATGGTAAATACGAATATGAAAATCGTTCTCTCGCCGGACAAGTAGTTCGCCCGGAATCCGGCCAAAACCGGAAATTTTGTCAAAAGTAAAAGTTGTATTTGTAGCTGATTCGACGTTCGATTTAGGGGTAAGAAGAGACGCTGAATCCATATATGATTATTTTTTTGCCTGGACACACAGTTCGCCCGGAGTCCGGCTGAAACCGAAAAATTTGAAGTAAGTTAAATTTTATATGATGTTGATTAGATGTTGGATATAGGGGTACGGAGATAGGCTGAATTGGTTTTCTAGCTTTATTTTTTGGCCGGACAAGTAGCCGCCGAAACCGGAAAAATGGCAAAAGTAAGGCAGGAAGTTTTGATCGGTTACGTCAAAACAGATATGACTTAGAAGGGTAAACACGCATGCTGAATTCATTTGTAAACTTGGTTTTCTCAGATCTACCAGTTATTGTACTGTCTTTTGAAAATGTACAAAAAAAGATTATTTGTTAAGTTTCGAAGGTGTTTCAACCCCCACTATAAGCCTTGATCTGTTTCTAAATTTCAAAAATAAAAATATTTAACTGTCTGGATGAAATATTAAATTTGTGGGATCCCATCGAAACCTCTGGTCTTGTTTTTTTGCTCGTATATTGTATTGCGGGTCGCTATCACCACGCCCCCAAATCCACACGTCACTTTGCCCACACGATCCCTATCCTGCCAAACAAATTGTATCTAATATCGCAATACTTTATCATGGACCAAATTAAGAAGCCAAATTGTATATTGCATGAGATTATGTAAAGTAATAGTATATTATGTACTTGTATGTTAGTGAATTTTGATTGACATTTTCCTATGCTATTTTTCGCAATGAAGAATTTTTGGATGAAGTAAGTGAGTTTGAATTCCTGCAGTGAACATCATATCATATATTAGGAACTCGGAAGATGGTTTACAATTGCAAATTCGTAGAAACTTGTCTCGATAAAAGGTACATTACCCAAGTTTTAACAGAAGAAATACCGCAAGAAAGGCAATAGTTGCGATTTTGCAGATACCATGGTATGTGATACCACGGTCTGAAGTCGTTTTTGCAGTTATCGTGGTCTCTGATACCACGGTCAAAAGGCGTTTTTGCAGTTGTATCTGGCCAGTCAACGTGGTATCTGATATTCAGATACTACGGTCCGACCGCATCTGAAAAGTCATCTCACTTTCATCAAGTTTTGTCAGATTGGTGAGAAAGAAGTTTAGCACTTAGCGATGTAACTGGCTATCTATTTTTATATCTGCAAAAACGCAACTATTATAAATATCGCTTCACCTTGCCCTTCAGTGACGCAGAACCATGATATCCTAAAAGCAAGGAAAAGGAAAAAAGCAGTAAACTGGTAACGTATGCCTGGGGGGGGGGGGGGGCACACCTTGTTAAAAGCAAGGAAAACAAAGTATTCAGAAAAGGAAATATTAAACCCGTAGCGTACGTTAGTCCCCCCACCCCTTATTTATATGTTCTCACAAAATAGAAAAGAAACTTTCCCCTTCGAAACAACATTGTTCAGATGCTACGAAGACTGCAGTGAGGCGAACGAATTTTACTTTAAGGACTTCACCTGTAGAAGTTGGGATCCGCGTTTTCCGCTTCTAAAAAGTATTTAAGAGCTTCTTCAAATGTCGAAGCGGGTGGAGCGGCAAAGAGCGCTGACGCGATCTGCCGCTGGTACCACGGCATTTCAGCAACGGCGAAACACCTGAAATAGTAAACAAGGTTCAGAAGCTTTCGAGAAAGTGGCTGACTTTAATCCATCTTGACGCACCAAGATCACCCCAAAGTGAGTCCCCGTGGTTAACTTTCTTCAACTCCAGAACTGACTGAAGTTCAAAAGTCAAAATCTGTACGCCAAATATTGTTTCTAGTTTCAAGGCCGAAGATCTAGACGCGTGTCGTTTATCCTCAACATAAGCTTGCTTCAGCCCAATTTGTATTTCTTTTGCAATCATTTTCGGTTGGTCGAATGTGGGAAGCACGATTTTGAGGTAAGGCTGCTGGTCCTGTGTTCTTATCGACTCTGAGTGGTTTACGATAGGTGTTTCCACTAAAAATAAAGGTCCAATGCGAAGAAATCAAATTAAATCAACTCGTGCTTAAGGTAAAAATCAAGAATGGTAAAACGAGGCACCCAGACACCTGTTGGAAACGTTTTCATAAGCCACTCCGTTGACTTTTACAGCACAACTCTTAGAAATGATCTTTTCAAGATGAACGGATCAGAAATACGGTTTTTCCAAAAACAATAACTTCCCAAAATTAGAAATTTCCGTTAGAGCTTGTTGACTCTATCCATCCTGCTCTCCGACGCGGCGGCTGGACTCAAAATATTTGAAAACTGAACGTGTTGTGGTTATAAAGTGGGAAAACCAAGCGAAACAAAAGAAGTCCAAAACAGAAGTATACCTAATGATCTACCATGTGTTCAAAAAAGAAAAACAATACTTTTAAGTTTCCCGTGTCCTGATGTGTGAAAGAATTGTCGGCAGGCCTTGACGCGTTCGGCAAAATTTGTGTCATATGACTGTCAAGACTCGGCGAGGAAGAACAAGACCAAAGGTTTCGATGGGATCCCAAAAATTCAATATCTGATCCAGACAACTGGGTCTTTTCTTAGCCAGATCCAGTCTTCGCCAGACTCCTTGAACATTTTTACAATTAAAATTCAGAAACAGATTAAGGCCAAATAGCTAATCACCTGAGAAAACCAAGTTCAGATTTGGATTCAGCATGTGTGTTTACCCCTATAAGTCATATCTGTTTTGACGTAAACTTCCTGCCACTTCTGCCAATTTCCCGGTTCCGGCCGAACTCCAGAACTACTTGTCCGGCGAAAAAAGAAAGCTCAAAGACGAAATCAGGGTATCTTCTTTCCCCAGTAATGAACATCTAATCAACTTCAAATAGAAATTTAGCTTATAACAAATTTTCCGATTCCAGCCGGATTCCGGTCAAACTATATGTCCGGGTAAAATACGATTGTCATACAGGGACTCAGCATCTCTTCTTACCCCTAAATCGCTTATCTAATCAACTAGAAATAAAACTTTGACTTCCAACAGTTTTCCGGTTTTGGCCGGATTCCGGACGAACTACATGTCCGGGTAGAAACTTGTTTTCACATAAGTGCTCAGCATGTCTTCTTGCCCTAAATCGAACATCTAATCAACCGGCCGAACTCCAGAACTACTTGTCCGGCGAAAAAAGAAAGCTAAAAGACGAAATCAGGGTATCTTCTTTCCCCAGTAATGAACATCTAATCAACTTCAAATAGAAATTTAGCTTATAACAAATTTTCCGATTCCAGCCGGATTCCGGTCAAACTATATGTCCGGGTAAAATACGATTGTCATACAGGGACTCAGCATCTCTTCTTACCCCTAAATCGCTTATCTAATCAACTAGAAATAAAACTTTGACTTCCAACAGTTTTCCGGTTTTGGCCGGATTCCGGACGAACTACATGTCCGGGTAGAAACTTGTTTTCACATAAGTGCTCAGCATGTCTTCTTGCCCTAAATCGAACATCTAATCAACTCCAAAGAAAACTTTTAATTTCGACAAACTTTCCGGTTTGGGCCGGATTCCGGTCGAAATACTTGTCCGTCGAGAAAATACTTTTCACCATCGTCTTCAGCATGTCTTCCTACCTCTAAATCGAACATTTAATCAACTTCAAATAAAACTTTTACTTTCAACAAACTTCCCGGTTTGGGCCGGATTCTGGGCGAAATACTTGTCCGTCGAGAAAATAGTTTTCACCGTCGTCTTCAGCATGTCTTCCTACCCATAAATCGAACATCTAATCAATTTCAAATAAAACTTTTACTTTCAACAAATTTTCCGGTTTGGGCCGGATTCCGGGCGAAATACTTGTCCGATGACAAAATGATTTTCACCATCGGGTTCAGCATGTCTTCTTACCTCATAATCGACTATCACATTAGCTGTTTCAAAATATTTTGTTTGTCCCATAATTTGAATCCCCTCCCCCACCCCTAAATGTAGAGCTACAAAGCCCATCTACGAACTTGACTGGTCCGACGACCCAACGAACCCTCACACCAAGTTTCATCAAAATATCTCATTCCCTTCGAGAGTTATCGTGCTTACAGACGGACGGACAGACGGACGGACGGACGGACAGACGGACAACTTTTGCGATGTCATAGGTATCCCTCCACTTACGTTTTGGGATCCCAGAAAGTGGTAACAAGCCGTAGGTACAAACCAAAACAATGCTGAAAGGCGGGGATCTCAGGAGCTTATAATCCCATAAGGGAGCTAAGGATAATGTGAAAGGCAGAATAAGCAAGAGGGGTCCTTTAAGGTGGAAATAGGAACTGAAGTAGTATTTAAGAGCTTAAACTTACCACCAGGCTAGCAGGTGCCAGGACGTTCCATCTTTTGGATTTAGCTCGCAAGCCCTCTAAAGAAGACAGGTGTTCAGAAAGGTAAATGTACAATTACATATAAAATAAAAATCGACCGTCCTTTGCCGTCATTTTTTATTTTATTTCAACTTGACTACAGCACAGCGTTTGAGATCGAATGAAAGTGAACCAAAACGTGTGAAACTGACAGTCCGTCGGGTCGTTGGTAACTTTCTATCGCTAGGTATCAAAAATAGCTCTCTTGGTAGTTTGGAAAACATAATAAACCTTAAACAAATCACCACATCATTATTAAGAAAACCTGTATATTTTAATAGCTTCGTGGTTTCTCTGACCTTTACAGATGTTCTCTTGGGCTTGGGAAGGTCAGGTCAAAAAGGTGTGTTTGTCTGAAGCTTGAATGTTGCAATAGAGACGCTTGAAAGACTCGAGAAAAAGACAATTCATAGATACAGAACCTAGTTGGTTGGAGTGTATATAGATATATTATATATATATACACACTTAAGGGGTTCATTATTACATCTTACGCTCTACGCGAGCAAGAGTGATTGTTTCTTTTGGTCATTTTGTGCAAAAAGCACTCGGAGTTGAGAAGTACTGTTTCTTAGTTTGTTATTTTGTTTGGTTTCCTATGAGTTGTTTCTTTATCCTGTGTATGGCCTTTGGTTTTTCAATACAGATTTATATACATAGATAACGAAAGAAAATATACGTAAGTGTAAAGGCCACGATCTCCAAACGAATTTACGGAAGACTACAACTCTTATACGTCTCCGAAGATCCGGGTCTGTTCCCCCAGGGCTCGCAACCCAGAAAGCGATTCTTGCGATCTCACGGATTCGGTTTCAAAAAAGTAAAGCGAGAATCTGCCGAGCGTCAGAACACACAGAAAGTCCTTGCGCCTTTACAACTCCTCGCTGGCTTGCCAAATCCACTTTCCACGTACGGAGTAGATTCACTTAGCCGCAGTCGCAAGAATATACGGCGGAAAAGCCACCGGATATTTCCAAACCGCCAGAATCGACCGTGGCAGATGGCCTAGTGGATCAGGTTGGATTCACTTTCCACGCCACTTTCCAAAACTAGCGAAGAGTCAGATCGGTCTCGGAAAGTTTTAGCCGCAGTCGCAAAAACATACGACGGAAAAGCCACCGGATATTTCCAAACCGCCAGAATCGCCCATGGAAGATAGCCTAGCGGATCAGGTTGGATTCGCTTTCCACGCCACTTTCCAAAAGTAGCGAAGAGCCAGATGGGTCTCTGAAAGTTTTAGCCGCAGTCTCAAGAACATACGGCGGAGAAGCCACCGGTTCCAAACCGTCAGAATCGACCTTGGTAGATAGCCTATAGCGCCACTTTCCAAAACTAGCGAAGCGCCAGAACAATCACGGAAATTTTTAGCCGCAGTCGCAAAAACATACAGCGGAAAAGCCACCGGATATTCCAAACCGCCAGAATCGCCCTTAGTAGATAACCTAGCGGATCGGGTTGGACATAGAGTACCAGCTACAGAGTAATGCCCGGGCCCCACTATAGTCACACCCAGGGGCGTCACGACTGGGGAGGGGGGTACGCCCCCCCCCCCGAAGCTGTCGGCCAGTCGGTACAAAATAACCGAGTCAAAAAAGTAAAAAAAGAAATAAAAAAAAGTTGATTACGGTCGTTTTTTCTGAAAATTCGTCGATTTTTTGTCAAAATAGTCGGTTTTTCTGAAAATCAGCGAATTTTTCTGAAAATCAGTCGATTTTTGTTGTTGAAAACAGTCATTTTTCAAGTCCGTAAAAATTACCAGCCAGTCGGTAAATGCCTCGTCCCCCCCCCCCCCCCACCCCAAACATTTTGGCTAGTAACGTCTCTGGTCACACCTAGTAATAACGCCGGTAATAAGGCCGTCTTACGGTCGAAATTGGGAAGAAAAGACGCTGAAAACGTACGATTGTCGAGATGGAAAAATCCATCTCCGCCATTTTGAAAAGTATCTTTGGAGAATTTGGACCAGAGTCGCTGATTTTAGCCAGTTTTGTTTACGTTTGAGTGATGATGGTGGTAATAAATCTTGAATCTCTTCGTTTCAGATGTGACCAGGATGAAACGTAAGACTGGGTAATAACCAAATTAACGAACCAAATTACGTACAGATGTGACTGAATATGGCCCGGGCATAAAGAAAGAGCCATCATTTGTTGTGTTTTTGATCGTAAGTTTTCTTCGCCGTTGGCTTAGCCGGTTGCTTAGTTTCCGTTTCTGAATTCCGCCGAAGTTCACCGTTTGCTTAATTAGTATTTTTTACAACTCCGGCGATTCTTGCCCGGTCGACGTTTCTTCGACGTTTCAAGCAAACTTCGAACTTGCTAGCTGATGCTTGCTAGCTGATGCTAGTTCGACGGTCAGGGTTTAAAGGACAAAGAAACTGTGACCGAAATTAAACTATCGGCGTTTGACCATCATTCTGAGCCAGGGACTTGCAGGAACATAAATTGGGCTATTCCTTAATCGTATAATCCTATTTTTGCAAAACAGTTTCTAAGGAAGTAAGAGCTTGAAGGCTTCAAAGTTTGAACACAGAAAAGGAGTCTCGAATCTTATTGGTCGACGATGACGGGGATTTGAAAAAATGTGTCATAATTGACCAATAGGACGGGACGTCGTCTTTGTTTACAAACTTCGACGCCTTCCAACTCTGATCAGAAAGAACACTCTTTTAAAAAAGTTATTTTATTCCAACAAGAAAGAGCCAGATTAACGATCCTGCAATTTTCGGTGTCAAAGTGGCTATCAATGGCCGGTAATTTAGTCTCAAAGTCCAAAGTCCTATACTTCCTAATGTTAATTTTTTTTACGGCGACCAAAAACGATATTTAAAAGAGACCATTGAGTTTGAAGGTAACTAAAAAAACGCAACTATTTCAAGTGGACTAGTAAACACCCTTAGTGTCCGCGGTGACCATTGGTCGGTCTGCGAGTGCTGCGCGTATTGACTACAAAGGAGTTGGACGCACTTACCTGAATATGTTCCTTTGTGACGTATGCCTTTTCGAGCCTTGCCTTCGTTCCCTGGTAGTACGCGAACTTGTCAAGCAAAATGAACATCCACTTGTGCGCTGCAAAATTTGTCTCATCTATTTCTAGCGCTTTTCTGACGTATTCGTAACCTTCTATATGCAGGGGCTTTTGTTGGCTTTCTGATTTTAGAGGACGTGCTATTTCGTAGCAAAGACGTCCCAGTCTCCACAAAATCTCGGCGTTTTTAGAATCCTGGAAAACGGAGTGAGGGCGATCAAGTCTGGCATCGTAAGGTCATAGCGGGGCTGACCACCCACCTAATATGAAGAACAACCGGTTGTATCGGCGACAGTATCAGTTCTATCTGCGAGCTGCTGCTACACCGGCTGTTATAAGCTCGTGTGGTCGGAGCAGGGGCGTCACTATGGAGGGGGGGGGGGAGGGGCCCCCAAAGGTCTTGAGAAAGTAATTTCGTCGTGCGAATCTCTGCCGGAGCACCGGCAAACACAGAAGAAATTTAATTTTGCAAGCTTTTGTCGGGCATCGGCGTCGAGACACGCAAGAAATTAAATTCTGCAATGATTTGTCGGGCAAAACACAGAAGAAATCAAATTCTGTATGCTTTTTGTCCGGACTCGCTATTCTCGTCGGCACATCGGGTTCTTTTTATACATAGGAAATGCAATACGTAAGAAATCAAATTCTGCCAACATTTGTCGGGCGCACCCGGAAAATTTAAGTCACGTCTGCTGATCGGGATTTTGTTAAACGTAATAAATCCAATTCCGTAAGCTTTTGTCGGTCCAATCCCGAAAGTTTATGTCTCGTTGGCAACTCGAGATTTTTCTGCACACAAGAAATCAAATGACTACACAGCTTTGTCAGACGAAGACCGAAAGCTAAAGTTACGTCGGTTCATCAGGCTCTTTTGCAACTACTTCTTTTGCAGTAAATTCAGTACAATCATACTTTGTGCCTACTTTACTGTGGGTGGCCACTACTTTTTTGGCGGAAATGTCTGTGATTTCACAGGAAGCTTAATTTTATTTGGGATCGCAAAAAAACACTCTGCTCATCAGCCTTTCCAAACAATTTCGCCTGCGCGCATTTCCTAGTTTTTGGGATCCCAAAACGTAAGTGGAGGGATACCTATGACATCGCAAAAGTTGTCCGCCCGTCCGTCCGTCCGTCTGTAGGCACGATAACTCTCGAAGGGAATGAGATATTTTGATGAAACTTGGTATGAGGATTGTTTGGGTCAACGGTAACGTCGAGTTCGTAGATGGGTTCTGTAGCCCTATATTTGGGGGTGGGGGAGGGGGTTCAATTTAAGGGACAAACAAAATATTTTTAAACAGCTAATGTGATAGTCGATATGGGGTAAGAAGACATTCTGAGCACGATGGTGACAATCATTTTCTCGCCGGACAAGTAGTTCGTCCGGAATCCGGCAAAAACCGGAAAGTTTGTTAAAAGTAAAAGTTTCATTTGAAGTTGATTAAATGTTTGAATTAGGGGTAAGAAAACATGCTGAGCACGATGATGAAAACCATTTTCTCGCTGGACGAGTAGTTCGTCCGGAATCCGGCAAAAACCGGAAAGTTGGTTAAAATTAAAAGTCTCATTTGAAGTTGATTAAATGTTTGATTTAGGGGTAAGAAGACATGCTGAGCATGATGGTGAAAATCATTTTGTCGCCGGACAAGCAGTTCGTACGGAATCCGGCCAAAACCGGAAAGTTGGTTAAAAGTGACAGTTTCATTTGAAGTTGATTAAATGTTTGATTTATGGGTAAGAAGACATGCTGAACCCGATGGTGAAAACCATTTTCTCGCAGGACAACTAGTTCGCCTGTAATCCGGCCAAAACCGGAAAATATGTTAAAAGTAAAAGCTTTATCTGAAGTTGATTAGACGATATATTTAGGGGTAAGAAGAGACGCTGAGTCTGTATATAATGATAATTTTTTATCCGGACATATAATTAGTCCGGAATCCGGTTGTACCTACCCGCATTTTTTTTTAAGTCAAAATTTTATTTAAAGTTGATTAGATTTCTTTATAGGGATAAGCAGATACGCCGGCTTCGTTTCTGAATTTTTCTTTTTTTGCTGGACTAGTAGTTCGCTCGGAATTCGGGCGAAACCGCAAATTTGGCAGTAGTAAAGCAGGAAGTTTCGGTTAATATCGTCAAAATATATATGGCTTATAGAGGTATCTCGAGAGGTATATATAGGTAGATAGAATATCTGAACTCGGTTTTCTCTGATGATTAGCCTGGCCAAGACAAGACCAAATTGTCTGGATCAAATCTTAGATTTTTGGGATCCCATCGACACCTTTGGTCTTGTCTCTACTTGGAAGAAGGGTGTTTCATTTCGTTGGCGTTTCAGGGTTGAAATTCTGTGGGGTTGAAACACATTAAAAGCTGGTGTCACAGAACTCGAATTACCAAAGTTCCATTAATCAACGGAACTAAAGTTCTTATGTGTTGAACATAATAGTTTATAGAAAAGTATTCGGTGCGAAATTATCTTCTTTTATATTACTATTAGTAACTGAAGTATTTTCGTATTTAAGTGTAATAGATAAATTGTTACATTGTTTTGAAGTTAATGTGGGTCTACTTTTCGAGTTCTGCGACAATTAGTATTAAGTCCAGAAGTGTACAGTCGTAAATAACCACTCTCTGTTTAGGGCTTATTTTTTGAGGTTCGGGCTCCCTTAGAACAGTCCTTGAGTTGGCAAAGGGTTGCTAGCTCTAAAACCCGTCCGTACAGTCGCTAGTGGGCGCAGTCCGTGACACCTGGAAGCTTTGCTTAGCGAAAGAGTCAAGTATGTGAATTTAAATATATGAGTTTAAAAGGAGTAAGTTCAACTGATGCATTACAGTCGGTTTTACACAAAAGTTCGCCTGCGACACTTTTCGTAGAATTCTCTATTAGGAAGAACGTTTTACGTTGTGTCATTTAATAGACGTTTTAGGATTCAAGTTCTTGGGGTTAGAGGCTATAAATAACTTTATAGTAGAAGCAGCTAAATTTTACCGAAAAAAAGGCAGATTAAAAAAATTTCCCCTGCGGCGCTTAGTTTAACTTATTCTGGGTGCAGTCGTTGGAAGCTTAGCTTTCTAGCGAAAACTGAAATGAAAAGCTGAACAGATGAATTTAAATATACGAATTTGTATTAGCCTAAAGGAATAATTTAAAATGATTCTTTACAGTTAGTTTTACCCCGGTTGTATTCTGTGCTGGCGGGAAATTTACGCCGTTGCCATTAACCGACGTTTAAGATAAAACATTTAAAGTTCGCCTTTATGTCGCTGAGCGGAACCAACCATATCAAGCATTGTGCGAAGCGGCAACGGCATGTTTTGTCAGAACATTTTTGAGTCCGTCGGCATAAACCGGACGCCCCCCCCCCCTCCAAAGGTAAAAGGCTAGTTACGCCCCTGGGTCGGAGGGATGGTCAGTTTCCTGGACTGGCTGGACTTTTTTTTTCTGCATGCGCCGCGCTAGGAGGACACTATTAGCTTCTTCAATCAATCAAACTTAATCCAAATAGCTTAAAGCTAGAAGAAGTGAATAGAATATTTACGAAAAACACAAAAACGGCAACAAATTAACTAATACACTATACAAGATATGACCTGAAATAAATGTTGGAATGAAACTGTGTACAAAATTGGGCTGACGAATTGGCAGAATCCGGCAAAAACTGATTGCCAGTGTTCCTCTCGGACCAACGTACGGACGACGGGAAGGGAGGGGGATAGACAGATCATTTGGGGACAACACACTATCTTTGCTCCAAAATTTGTGTATTTCTGCGATCAATTAATTTAGGAACGCCCAGTTTAATGAGAGCCTCTTCATATAAAATTATAATCACCCAGGATGATCTCGCTGCTCACTTTTGGATATTTTCTAGGCGATCCGAGAGCTCTGCGGAAAGAGACAAGATTCTGACATGATTAGCTCCTAAATCCGACGACAGAATGTTTTATTATACTCGTCCAGTACAGTTACGAGGGAAAAGCCGTGCAAGTCAGATTTCCACTGAACTGGTTGTCTTAGAACTCGTTATAAGTGGCACACCAGCGAAACTTTCTTAACCTGAGAAAACTTTTTTACCATGATATGGTACTTTCTCGAACAAACAAAAATCCGGAATGTTTGCTATTTTCCGGTTTCATAAGAAACACATTACATATGGAATACGGTGAGAAGGGAGTTGCCTAACAAGGCTTTTAGCGTCGCCTTTCAGTCCTACCTATGTCGTACCTTATGGACCTCCAGCAACTTGTAAGCCTCTTCGTATTTTCCTTCATCGTAAAGATCATCTGTTGTCTTTATAAGATCTTCCATTGGGGTAGCCACGAAGCTGGCTTGGGCCAATGAATGGTATGCCAGAACGGGAGGGGTAAAGAGGATACCGACCTGGCGTAGTCGACTGACAACAGCGAACTAAAAACACAAAGTCAACGAAATCATACGCAGATATCCTCTGCTCTATTGTTAGTCGAACCTTGCCTTTATGTGCTTCTTGTTGGTGCGGCTGGTCCTAAAAAAGCTGCCTACGTAAGGTAAGGTAAGGTACCTTAGTAAGGTGAGATTTAATGTTGACAAAACCGTAGCAATTGCTTTCAATCTTAAGGGTAATCATGACAAGCGGCTTGAACTTTGTGAAACATCTATTCCGCTTTCTGACAGTCTTGTTTACCTTGGCATGCCCTTCGGAAAAAACATTAAAGAAACCATCAAGCTTGCCATTCAAACCACGCTAAAAAGATACGGGTCGCTTATGCTTCACTTGCTTCTAATATCACACATCTTACTCGGTTTCATCTTTCTAAACTTTACAACAGCCTAACCGTGCCCCATCTTCTTGCTATGTCCCCCATTTGGCAACTTTTGTCTGCTTCTGATAAGAAAAATGTTCACCGGATCTATTTTAAGTTTGCCAAGTATCTGCTGCATTTGCCCCCTTGGACCAGTAATTCTTTTTTGGCGCAGAAATTTTATCTGGTTATGCCTGCTAAGATTATTGCTAAAAGAGTGGAAGATTTCAAATCTTCAGCTAGTAAACTGAACCACCAGTGATCTTCCCTCTTCGTGTAATCTGTAGTTATGTTTGTGCTGTGTTTAGTGTAAAGTTTTGCTACGTCTGTTGTGTTTTTTCTTGTTTCTTTCTTTTCTTTTTTTTGCTCTCCGTCACTAGGACTACACGCCCTCCATTGTTTCTCTTGACGGGTAATAAATTGGTTGATTGATTGATTAACTGTACAATTTTATTGACAAATACAAAAAGCGTCTTAAAAGCGTCAGAGATGCCAGTGACATAAGAAAACCAACTCTGATTTGTTTGTGAAGATTATTAATAAAGTCCAAGCCTAAAGGGTTATAAAGAAAAATAAACAAACAACTAAGACCCATCAACACTAGAATTTTCGGGCAAGATAATTAATAACTAAAATAAACACAAATCTACTGATAACGCCTATCTAATGATATTCCGCGACTGACTTTATTTCAGCTTCAGCCGAGTTAGTTACACAGATTGAACTAGGCTAGACTTTATGATACGACAACGCGTACCGTTCCAAATATCTTTTTTCTATGGCTATTTTATAAAAATTTATCATTTATACTGTCCTTTGTGCTTTAGTGGTCTTTGCAGGGGATCAGAGTCGGGCAGTCTCGGACTCAAATTATTTCTGGGACATTTTAGCTTGCATATTGTCCCGTTGGATGTTACATCCCATGATCGTAATGGGTGTTTTCCCATCGATGCCATCTAGCTCAATGGCCATTTCGCCTGGAAAGCTCGATGGGTGAGGTCACCATCCAGCCGGATGAATGTCTCCCGTTCAACGACGCTCCTCGAGCTCTGTTGAACGGGTAGATGAAAATGACATCTTTCTCTCAACCCGTTGTCGTGTGGAGAGAATAACCCAGTGACATTTTCACGTGGATGTCATCTTCTGTCGAGCTCACAACACCCATTCACGCGAAGTTTTCTCTTAGTTACGTATAGGCTACGGCATATCTGAAGTACGATCAACTATAGGAAATAGTAGAAAGTATGGCTGGGATGCCATACACATGGGGCCCGTACGAACCATAATAGACAAGCAGAGGGAAGAAACCGATGGTCGTACATTTGTAGCCTACAAAGCCGAAGTTGGGAAGCGAGCACACTCCCAAGCAGAGCAAAATAACTCTAGAGAGTACCGCGAAGACCTATCCTTCCCATGCATCGGAAATGGGCCTCCGTCGCTTTGTTCGCATGCAGTGGCGGACGTAGATTCTAGCCAGCGCTCGTTAACGATCGGTTGGAGCAAAATAATTCTGCTCTGCGATTGGTTGAGTTTCGGTAGGGATGTTCGTATCCGCTAGTGGAGCTAGTGTTGCTGCGATTTGACTTTGTGTCAGTTTTTCAAAGTTCGTGCAATACTCTCTAGAGTTCTTTTGCTCTGCTCCCAAGGACGTTCTCCGATCGTCCCGAGGTAGAAAGATCATCACCGTTATTAAAACGCTCTATCCCGGGACTTCGGGTCGGTGATATCAAATGATATTGCCGTACTAGTCGGGTAACTCGGATTGTGGGGCAGAGACTGTCTGATATTATCGAAAGTCAGGGTCTGATAACTGTTTGCAGTCAGACCCTTCTTCTGTCCAATCAAATAAACTTCTTTTGGCTCCTGGGCTGAGCTTCTTGTACTTAACCAAACTTTTTTTAAAGTTATCGCGGCATTAAGTTCCTGCTGAACAAGAAAATAGATGGCATTGCAAATGTTAACTTACCACAGATAAGTGGCTTCTCAGTTTTTTGGAGCTGAACAATTCTTTAAGCCGTGATTGGAATCGGACGCCAAGAAGGATGTGTGATCTCCCCACTGTCATTGTAAGGACTAATGGACTAAACAGAAGCTAAGTAAAAGTTGACTTTAATCTTGTCACTCAGATTACGGCTTTCCTCTTTTTGCTTCTGGACTGTTCAACAGATGGCAGTTCGATCACGTTCTGGAATGGTTGGGGACTCGTTGGGGATCTTCGAAAGTGTCAAATAGCGGAGTTGCTGTTGTCAAGTAGAATTGTGATTGTTTACATTTTGTTCAAGTGTAGGGAGGAGATCAATAAAAGTAAATACGACAGCCCTGTAAGCTTTAGGGCTGCATGTGATTTTGGTTGAGGTAAGATGATCTTGGCAACTGAGCTGAGATCTCTGCTCTTCTATTCCTGTTTGCTTCATGATGAATTTATTTTTTGAAAATTCAGGGAATTTGAAGCCAAAAATGAACAATGAAGGATGTTATCAATATCACAATCATTTGCAATGCCCAGTGGCATTGGATTATAAATCTAGCCAGTCTTTAACAGGTCTTTAATCTTCCCTTATTTTGTACATTCAATTAACAAGGATATCAATATTCCTTCAGGCCAAGCTGACTGTGAATCGTACTTGACAGTTGACACTGCTTCAGCACTGCTTGCCACCATCCAGTCTAGAACACTCTTGTAATCACCCGCTCGTGCGGTTTCCTCTGATCTGGCCGTCTGGTAGTCTCCTGAACTTGCGGTTTCGCTCGTTACAGCCAAACCTCGTATCTCCGCCTTTTCCACCAATACGTCTACCCAGTAGCCGCCTGAGGTTGCGGTTCCGCATGTCCTGGCGGTCAGTGTGTCCTCGTACAGATGCTAAAACTCCTCAGAGCGCGGTTCGGCCTCTGATGATGGCATGGGGCTGTGTCATCTATCGGTCGTTTTATTCTGTCGAGGCTGCTGTACTATTTGGCGTCAGGTGTCGGCGCAATAGATCTAGCAAGGGGGTAACGACTTCTTTTTGTTCTAGGTGTACGTCTGTATGATCGCAGTCATCACGCACTTTTTTATTATGGATGTATTTAAGTAAAATTTTAACCGAGTTTGACGAATTATTGGCGTTCGGAACAGGACACCTGTTTAATTAGTTTGAAATTCGCTTTACTATCTTCTCTTCTCCCTTTCCGGAACTTGATGCGGTACGTCTCCTCCGTAATGGTGGGTTTCCACACTGCGTAAATTCCGAGCGTATTTGAGCTTTAAAATATTTCTAGCAATACAATACTCCTTCTCGAATTGACTATCAGGATATGGTTTCGTTCTTGCCTACTTTAGTACGCAAAACACTCGACGAACCAAAATGAGTCGGCGCTCTTATCGCAACTGCTGTCCCACCTGTTTGACCGCAAACAATAGCCTACTTGGAATTGTTCTTCCTGTTCAACAAACTTTTCCGCTATAATTAACCCATAACCCTTTAACAAATTAAAGATTACGCAACTCCCGACTCAGGTCCTTGGACAACTGTAATCAAGTATCGGTTCGATTTTTATCAGTTCCCAACCCGTGTGAAAAATTTCGCGCTCGTGAGAATTAGTTAAAGGGACGCTAGTCCAAACCCATTATGACAGGCAGATTCAGAAAGGGTTTCAGTCGGTAAACAGGTCAAAGCAAAGGACTACTGTGCGATGTTTATCTGATTTTCACAGGTCATTAGAGGGAATTAGGTCTTGACGCTGACTTCACATCGCAGTTGCATAACGTTTAGGGTTATTTCGGAGGGGGGGGGGGGGGGCCTCGGGTCGGATTAAAAAAGTAAAAAAGACAGATCAGAGGTTAACGGTTATAAAAAGGATTATTTTGGCATGTTTTTTTTTTTTGGGGGGGGGGTGCTTGGGTCGCTTGAGACGTTAAGTCTTTCCAAATGCCAAGTTTCATTAAGAATCGATCATCCGTTCAGTAGCTATAAATGCCCCAAGATCCGGATTCCCCCTCCCTCCACCACCACCCCCCACGATGCTTGGATCGGGAAATCGACTATTTCCAGCCTAATCATTTGGGTGCTACTGATATGCCTGCCAAGCTTATGTAGCTTATGGAAGTGCACGGAGCAGTAAAACCCGAACCGACAGACCGACAGACATTGTGATCGCCGACTTTGCCGAAGGGCAAGTGCCATAAAATGGTCCGTTGTTCTGAAAATTATTCTAAAAACAGTCCGTAAAAAATTAAGAGCCAGTCAGTAAATACCTCCCCTCCCCTAAAATTTGTGGCTAGTAACGCCTCCGGTGGTTACATTGTCAACTTAAAAATACAAGCTACGTTAGAACTCGAATACTTAATTTTATGTATTTATCATATGTCATTTCAAAAAGAAAATTTTTCGGATTTATCAAACTAACGTGAACTTGCGAATGTTTAATCGGATTAAACAAGTCAAGTCTGATCCGATTAAACTTGAACTTGAAAACTATTACAAATCCTGTTTATTAACTGAATATTTCAAAGTGATTTATTAGACATTACACAGCTTGACGAGGACCCTTGCCAAGAAGGGCCGCAATATTGCTGTCAGAAGCACCGTAGCTGACCTATCTATTTTTAGCCATTGTCTGAATGTAATTACAACATTATACACCAACAACCTCCCCCCACAGAGGTCGTACCTGGTCCAGATCTCACATCTTACAATTCGGGCCGATGACCATTGTATTTTCCAGTTTTCACCCCATTATCAGTTTGATTTATACATACGTTAATACATTTCTCGGCCCCCCCCCCCCATCCAACTACCATCTAAAACCATCGCTCTAAAAGAAGGTACATAAATCTGTTTTCGCAACTATTATACAATAGCCTACTCGGGCTTGTTCTTCCACTTAAACAAACTTCTCCGCTGTAATTAACCCACAACCCTTTAACAAATTAAAGATTACGCAATTCCCGAGGCAGGTCCTTGGACAACCGTAATCAAGTATCCGTTTGATTCTATCCGTTCCCAACCGTGTGAAAAATTTCGCGCTCGTGAGAATTAGTTAAGGGGACGCTAGTCTAAACCGATTATGGCAGTCAGATTCAGAAGGGGTTTCGGTCGGTAAACAGGTCAAAGCAAATGATTCTACTGTACGATGTTTATTTGAGTCTCACAGGTCATTAGAGGGAACTGGGTTTTGACGCTGACTTCAAATCGCATTGCATTACGTTTAGGGTGCTTCTTTTTAGCATTTATTTCGGAGGGATTAACAAAGTAAAAAGACAGATCAGAGGTGAACGCTTATAAAAACGGTTATTTTTGCATGTTTTTTTTTATTTGCGGGGGGGGGCTTTGGGTCGCCTGAGACATGAAGTCTTTCCAAATGCCAAGTTTCATTACGATTCGATCATCTGTTCAGTAGCTATAAATGCCCCAAGATCCAGGTTCCCCCTCCCTCCACTCCCCCCCCCCGCGATGCTTGGATCGGGGAATTGACTATTTCCAGCTTAATCATTTGGGGCCTGCTGTTTCGTTTCGTTGTCCTAGCTTATTTGGAACTGCACTAGGTAGCAAAACCCGGACCGACGGACGAACAGACATTGTGATCGCCGACTTTGCTTGACTTTGCTGAAGGGCAAGTGCCATAAAATGGTCCGTTCTTCTGAAAATCAGTCGATTTTTCGTCAGAACAGTCGATTTTTTCTTGAAAAACAGTCCGTAAAAAATTAATAGCCAGTCAGTAAATACCTCCCCTCCCCTAACATTTTTGGCTAGTAACGCCTCTGGTGGTTACATAGTCCCTTCAAAAATACAAGCTACGTTAGAACTCAAATACATAATTTTATGTATTTGTCATCCGTCATTTCAAAAAGAAAATGACGGAGTATAAAGGTTGCATTTTTCATATTTATCAAATCTAACGTCAACTTACGAATGTCGAAAACTTGCGAATGTCGGTAAACAGGTCAAAGGAAAGGACTCCTACTGTGCAGTGTTTATCTGAGTCTCACAGGTCATTAGAGGGAATTGGGTTTTGACCCTGACTTCAAATCGCATTTGCATTACGTTTAGGGTGCTTTTTTTGCATCCTTTAAGTGCCTGAAGCAGCAAGCTTCCTAATTAATGTATCGTCGAGCCACAAAATTTCCGGGACTCCCCCTCCAACTCCCCCCACTGTGGCTGAATAATTTGATCTCCAAAAAAACTTCTCCAGTGTAATTCCTTGGAATCAAATAATAAACAATCATAAACAATCAACAATTTCAATTGTATTTTGCACAATCACTATGACAGTGAAGCACGCCGAATTAACAGAAGTAGACTTGAAGATCCCTTAGTAATGTTGCCACATCATGTTCATCAGTCTGTCTCGGTCTGCCATAACTTTTGTCCCTACCCTCTTGGACGAGTGAATCTTATGGTTCGATCAGAGTCATGTCCTTGTGGACTAGAATTCCTGGCAGTATTTTTGCCACTATCAACCGTATCTCAACTTTTCCATACGAACATCAACTCATGGAGATTCGGTAGCTACACAGAGTACCAAATGGGCTATCGGTCCAAAATTATTCGGTATCAGGATTGAGATTCGGTAAATGGGACTCGATAGTTACCACGAATCCCTGATTCGTGAGTTTCTCATCGGCTCTCGAGTGTTTTGTCTATGTCCTGAAGAGCACCACTGCCAAGAAGAGCCGACAAAAAAATCGGCATTTCATTATTTTAGCTGCGGCTTGAGGAGTTGGACCTCGGGTTGCTCAAGTCACATTTAGAGGGGGTTAAATTTCGTAGTTTCATATTTTTGCCAGTGACCTGAAAAGATCCCTTGCCAAAAAGGACCGACAAAAAATCCGAGGAGGACCATTGCCGCGAAGGGCTGACATACCAAAAATTGCAAATTTCGTATTTTCTCGTCTCTCGAGTTTCTCAGTGGGTTTCGAGTTTAAACCCTTACGATATTGGCATTGAAATTTAAAAAAAAATCGGTATTTCATAATTTTAGCTGCAAACTGAGGAGTAGCTTTGTGAAGAAGGGTCGAAATCCCCAGATAGAAATTTCATGTTTTAGCTGACCTTAGAAGAAAGCCACGAGGAGACCAGATACCAAAAATTCTGAAAACTTCGTATTTTTATAATGGCACTTTGGGTTGCTCTGAGAGGTTTAAGTTTCATAATTTCATTATTTCATTTTTGTGAATCAATGATCGACATTTAGGAAGTCTTATTTGACCCTTTGTTTGAGTAAACACAATAATATAGATACCACTTCTTGGTAATGAAGCTCATTTCAGTGGTGTAGGCTACCACACATAAAAGTCGCAGACCCTCGTAAATAAAAATAAAAAACTGAATTTCAGCTTAAATTGTTAAGAAACAAATGGGACTCATTTTCTTAACGAATACAAAAGTTCATTACCTTGAAAAAAATTCCGCGTTCTGAGCCTTTCTTTGCAATTTTTGCGATAATTTGTAACCATTATTTGTAAAATATGGTGAATAGAGAATGAACAGTTAATCAGATAATAGAGAATGAATCGTATTCTTGTAGAGCTCGCTTTGGCCTTTCGAATGATATAAGATGACATTGGATTTCGACAACTATGTATCTTTGAAAAAATGTACAATGATGACAAGTCAACACGAGTTTTAGCCTACATCTCGGAAATGCAACAGCTGCGGCAACGCGCACTACGATATTCGTTTTCAGCGACATCGACTACCCTATAAACTACTTCTCAATGTTTGTGTTCCAAAACTTCTCAGCATTTGTGTTCCACCTAAGCTTTGATTAACAGAAATACGCGAGTCGTCAAAATATAGAATCTGGCTGGCGCCAGCCTGAGCTAGGATATTCGGTATCAACTCACCCCTTGTTGTCATTCGATGCCAGTCAAACCCGCAATGTGGGAGGGAATAGGGTGGCAATGCGCAAAGTGGGTGGGTTACGCTGATACAACAGTGAATACACGTCGGAAATTGACGTGTCCATTTAACAGGTGGGCCGTGGGAAGTAAATAGTGATTATTGCAATTGGAGAGCAGGGAAGGCAACGTTTGAAGGGGAAGATAACAGAGCTGTTTAATGGAAATAGAAGACTCGAAAGAAGACTTTCGTTATCTCAGATCCTATCATCTGTTGTTATAATACTTTGGTGAGCTAATATTTTGGCCACGGGAAAGGAAATGATACGGAGAGAAGCAGGGGGATAGTGTAGACTACACCACGGAACTGGAACCTCGATTAAAACTTTAAATTAGATTGGCGGGCTCTAATTCCCCACTGTAAAATGTACTTTCCGAAAGAACAAGACCGAATGTTTCGATGGGATCCCAATGTGGAATATTTGTTGATTTATTTAACAACCTATAGACAAGCGGGTCTAGTAGATGTCGAGGGATTGCTCACTCCCAAAAACGACGTACACCAAGTGGCGCGTGCCGGTGCCAAGCCGCGTTATTTTTTCAAATTAAGTATTGTGATAAACCATGATTTCTGATGTACATGTAAACAAATTTCATCAGATATTGGCCAAGAATGAAGCAAGTCTACAATGTTCACGAGCTTGGTTTGAATTACTTGCAAGGCTGGGTCACAGGATGAAATTTACGAATGTGTAAATTCTTGGGTTTCTTGTATTTAATTATAAACGATACCCTTGAAATAAGAATGATCATGGGCCCTTGGAAATCAAGAGAATGATCTGGTGAAAAGTATTATATATATTATAAAAAAGGAAAGTCAGGTGCCGGCATTTGCACCCTGGAAATTGGTGTACAGTTAAATCGAGGATGGGCAACCCCTTTGTAGCTGAGCTCTTTACACTGTTTCCGCGGTAGTTTTGTTTGCCTCTCCACACATCGCTGCTAAAACATCGTAGCTGACGTATCCTATGCACGAATACATTTACCTCCTCCCACCCCCTTCCTCCCATAGTTTCTTTATCAACCGTCACCTTTTCTCTACTTGTAAAATGGACGTATGACATTTTCAGCACAAAATAATTACTCAAAAAATTAGTCTCTAGCAGTGAGCAGTGGGCAAGATTCGTCATCATGCATGAAAGGCCTCCCAGCGCTGCGAATTTGACTCCCACGTCACCCCCTTTCTCCCACCGGCTTCGGTCAAGCAAGGTGAATGAGTAGCCTACTATGTAGCGCTACCAAGGCCGATAAATTGTTCAATTTGGTTGTTCGTTGGAAAACAGAAGATCGGAATAATTGGCTACTAAGGATTCCATCCGTGGGTTATTAATTATGATAGTACGGCATACGCGGGGCCATGCAAGGATTCGATTCCAAATCAAGGGCTAGGTACGCATCAGAGTACACCATTTCATGCTGAGGATTCGAACTCGACCTTAAAAACAAGACCTAAGGTTTCGATGGGATTCCAAAAATTTAATATTCGATACAGGAAATTGTGTTTTGTCTTTGCCAGATCCAGTCTTCGCCAGACTCCTTGATCTGAGCAAACCAAATTCAAATATTGGTTCAGTCCGTCGACGTATTAGCTCACTAACACCTGCAGGCGTGACACGTTGTGTACGGATTACGGAATATCGTTCTCGGAGTGAGCAAACCCTCCCCATTTTGCGAAATTTATTTACACTTGTAGTTTTGTGTGATATGTAGTGGTTAATCTGTGTTTTTCCATACGTCTAGTTCGCTTACTCTGTTCGCCCCTTAAATCGAGTATTTTTAAAATAATTTGCATTACTCTACGCACGTAATTCGCATCTTCCTGACCTGGCACTACGCTAATCTCTACAAAATGACAAAGATTCTGTAGAATTAAATTTGGTTATGTTTAACCACGAGAAAGTGCAACCTCGAGTGCAAGCTAAGTTAAACTAAAATGACGGAAGCATAACGGCACTGCACTGACTCTTACGAAATCATTTGCATGATTTTTTAGCATAAGTAAGATTGTTATAATCCAATATGGTAAACCCCCTTTATCACCGCTTGGACCTGGTTCTGCCGCGCCGAGATTTTCGATTTCCTTCAGCGCGAGTTTTCTTTGGCCAATATGTAATAAGTTTATCTTAATGCCTTTTTCTCCTAGCAAAGCAACCAAGTTTGAGCAAGAACAGAGATTCAACTAATTGTATGCTGATCTAAATTTCCGTGTTCTTTTAGAGCGAACTCGTGTAACACCGATCCCTGGAAATTAGAGTTTCCTTCTCTTTTTGGGATCCCAAAACGTAAGTGGAGGGATACCTATGACATCGCAAAAGTTGTCCGTCTGTCCGTCCGTCCGTCCGTCCGTCCGTCCGTCCGTCCGTCCGTCCGTCCGTCCGTCCGTCCGTCCGTCTGTAAGCACGATAACTCTCGAAGGGAATGAGATATTTTGATGAAACTTGGTGTGAGGGTTCGTTGGGTCGTCGGACCAGTCAAGTTCGTAGATGGGCTTTGTAGCTCTACATTTAGGGGTGGGGGAGGGGATTCAAATTAAGGGACAAACAAAATGTTTTGAAACAGCTAATGTGATAGTCGATTATGGGGTAAGAAGACATGCTGAACACGATGGTGAAAACCATTTTGTCATCGGACAAGGAGTTCGCCCGGAATCCGGCCAAAACCGGAAAGTTTGTTGAAAGAAAAAGTTTTATTTGAAGTTGATTAGATGTTCGATTTAGGAGTAGGAAGACATGCTGAAGACGATGGTTAAAATTATTTTCTCGACGGACAAGTATTTCGCCCGGAATCCGGCCCAAACCGGAAAGTTTGTTGAAAGTAAAAGTTTTATTTGAAATTGATTAGATGTTCGATTTAGGGGTAGGAAGACATGCTGAAGACGATGGTGAAAACTATTTTCTCGACGGACAAGTATTTCGCCCGGAATCCGGCCCAAACCGGAAAGTTTGTTGAAAGTAAAAGTTTTATTTGAAGTTGATTAATGTTCGATTTAGAGGTAGGGAGACATGCTGAAGACGATGGTGAAAACTATTTTCTCGACGGACAAATATTTCGACCGGAATCCGGCCCAAACCGGAAAGTTTGTCAAAATTAAAAGTTTTATTTGGAGTTGATTAGATGTTCGATTTAGGGCAAGAAGACATGCTGAACACTTATGTGAAAACAAGTTTCTACCCGGACATGTAGTTCGTCCGGAATCCAGCCGAAACCGGAAAACTGTTGGAAGTCAAAGTTTTATTTCTAGTTGATTAGATAAGCGATTTAGGGGTAAGAAGAGATGCTGAGTCCCTGTGTGACAATCGTATTTTACCCGGACATATAGTTCGACCGGAATCCGGCTGGAATCGGAAAATTTGTTATAAGCTAAATTTCTATTTGAAGTTGATTAGATGTTCATTACTGGGGAAAGAAGATACGCTGATTTCGTCTTTGAGCTTTCTTTTTTCGCCGGACAAGTAGTTCTGGAGTTCTGCCGGAACCGGGAAATTGGCAGAAGGGGCAGGAAGTTTTCGTCAAAACAGATATGACTTATAGGGGTAAACACACATGCTGAATCCAAATCTGAACCTGGTTTTCTCAGGTGATTAGCTATTTGGCCTTAATCTGTTTCTGAATTTTAATTGTAAAAATGTTCAAGGAGTCTGGCGAAGACTGGATCTGGCTAAGACAAGACCCAGTTGTCTGGATCAGATATTGAATTTTTGGGATCCCATCGAAACCTTTGGTCTTGTTTTTTACGAAATCCCAAATATTTTGTAGAATCAGATTTCTCTTTTTCTCTAGTATTTATGTTGCCTGCCTGTTTTTGGGATCCCAAAACGTAAGTGGAGGGATACCTATGACATCGCAAAAGTTGTCCGTCTGTCCGTCCGTCCGTCCGTCTGTCCGTCCGTCTGTAAGCACGATAACTCTCGAAGGGAATGAGATATTTTGATGAAACTTGGTGTGAGGGTTCGTTGGGTCGTCGGACCAGTCAAGTTCGTAGATGGGCTTTGTAGCTCTACATTTAGGGGTGGGGGAGGGGATTCAAATTAAGGGACAAACAAAATATTTTGAAACAGCTAATGTGATAGTCGATTATGGGGTAAGAAGACATGCTGAACACGATGGTGAAAACCATTTTGTCGTCGGACATGTAGTTCGCCCGGAATCCGGCCAAAACCGGAAAGTTTGTCGAAAGTACAAGTTTTATTTGAAGTTGATTAGATGTTCGATTTAGGGGTAGGAAGACATGCTGAAGACGATGGTGTAAATTATTTTCTCGACGGACAAGTATTTCGACCGGAATCCGGCCCAAACCAGAAAGTTTGTCAAAATTAAAAGTTTTGTTTGGAGTTGATTAGATGTTTGATTTAGGGCAAGAAGACATGCTGAACACTTATGTGAAAACAAGTTTCTACCCGGACATGTAGTTCGTCCGGAATCCGGCCAAAACCGGAAAACTGTTGGAAGTCAAAGTTTTATTTCTAGTTGATTAGATAAGCGATTTAGGGGTAAGAAGAGATGCTGAGTCCCTGTGTGAGAATCGTATTTTACCCGGACATATAGTTCGACCGGAATCCGGCTGGAATCGGAAAATTTGTTATAAGCTAAATTTCTATTTGAAGTTGATTTGATGTTCATTACTGGGGAAAGAAGATACCCTGATTTCGTCTTTGAGCTTTCTTTTTTCGCCGGACAAGTAGTTCTGGAGTTCGGCCGGAACCGGGAAATTGGCAGAAGTGGCAGGAAGTTTTCGTCAAAACAGATATGACTTATAGCGGTAAACACACATGCTGAATCCAAATCTGAACTTGGTTTTCTCAGGTGATTAGCTATTTGGCCTTAATCTGTTTCTGAATTTTAATTGTAAAAATGTTCAAGGAGTCTGGCGAAGACTGGATCTGGCTAAGACAAGACCCAGTTGTCTGGATCAGATATTGAATTTTTGGGATCCCATCGAAACCTTTGGTCTTGTTCCTCATCTACCCTCGTCCCTTGCCCAAATCTGAAAAACACAATTCAATAGCCTTTGCCAACTTTGCGGTAATACCCTCCAGCTTGAGGCTACGAAACTTGCAGACCGGCCGACTCCGTTGCTTGCTTTGCTCCGACACCCCTTATCTTCGTCCGGCTCTTTTGAATAATTAACAGTCAAGATGGGTTTGAATAATTAAAAACTCAGATGGGGATGCTCAGGAGAATAGTTGCGAAAACAGATTTATGTACCTTCTTTTAGAGCGATGGTTTTAGATGGTAGTTGGATGGGGGGGGGGGGGGTCCGAGAAATGTATTAACATATGTATAAATCAAACCGATAGAGATAATGGGGTGAAAACTGGCAAATACAATCGCCATCGGCCCGAATTGTAAGATGTGAGATCTGGACCAGGTACGACCTCTGTGGGGGGAGGTTGTTGGTGTATACTGTTGTAATTACATTCAGACAATGGCTAAAAATGGATAGGTCAGCTACGGTGCTTCTGACAGCAATATTGCGGCCCTTCTTGGCAAGGGTCCTCGTCAAGCTGTGTAATGTCTAATAAATCACCTTGAAATATTCAGTTAATAAACAGGATTTGTAATATTTTTCAAGTTCAAGTTTAATCGGATCAAACTTGACTTGTTTAATCCGATTAAACATTCGCAAGTTCACGTTAGACTTGATAAATATGAAAAATGCAACTTTTGTACTCCGTCATTTTCATTTTGAAATTCTTTTTCTTTTTGAAATGACGGATGATAAATACATAAAATTAAGTATTCAAGTTCTAACTTAGCTTGTATTTTTGAACTGACAATGTAACCACCGGAGGCGTTACTAGCCAAAAATTTTAGGGGAGGGGAGGTATTTATCGACTGGCTCTCAAAAAAAAAAACATGCCAAAATAATCGTTTTTATAACCGTTAACCTCTGATCTGTCTTTTTTACTTTTTTAATCCGAGCCCCCCCCCCCCTCCGAAATAACCCTAAACGTAATGCAACTGCGATGTGAAGTCAGCGTCAAAACCCAATTCCCAGTTTTCAAGTTCAAGTTTAATCGGATCAAACTTGACTTGTTTAATCCGATTAAACATTCGCAAGTTCACGTTAGATTTGATAAATATGAAAAATGCAACTTTTGTACTCCGTCATTTTCTTTTTGAAATGACGGATGATAAATACATAAAATTAAGTATTCGAGTTCTAACGTAGCTTGTATTTTTGAATTGACAATGTAACCACCGGAGGCGTTACTAGCCAAAAATTTTAGGGGAGGGGAGGTATTTATCGACTGGCTCTTAATTTTTTACAGACTGTTTTTCAGAAGAATTTTCAGAACAACGGACCATTTTATGGCACTTGCTCTTCGGCAAAGTCGGCGATCACAATGTCTGTCCGTCCGTCGGTCTGTCGGTTCGGGTTTTGCTACTCCGTGCACTTCCATAAGCTACATAAGCTTGGCAGGCATATCAGTAGCACCCAAATGATTAGGCTGGAAATAGTCGATTTCCCGATCCAAGCATCGTGGAGGGGGGGGGTGGAGGGAGGGGGAATCCGGATCTTGGGGCATTTATAGCTACTGAACGGATGATCGATTCTTAATGAAACTTGGCATTTGGAAAGACTTAGCGTCTCAAGCGACCCAAGCCAAAAAAAAACAGGCAAGTTTTTATAACCGTTAACCTCTGATCTGTCTCTTTTACTTTTTTAATCCGACCCGAGCCCCCCCCCCCCCCCCCTCCGAAATAACCCTAAACGTAATGCAACTGCGATGTGAAGTCAGCGTAAAACCCAATTCCCTCTAATGACCTGTGAAAATCAGATAAACATCGCACAGTAGTCCTTTGCTTTGACCTGTTTACCGACCGAAACCCTTTCTGAATCTGCCTGTCATGATGGGTTTGGACTAGCGTCCCCTTAACTAATTCTCACGAGCGCGAAATTTTTCACACGGGTTGGGAACTGACAAAAATCAAACCGATACTTGATTACGGTTGTCCAAGGACCTGAGTCGGGAGTTGCGTAATCTTTAATTTGTTAAAGTGTTATGGGTTAATTAAAGCGGAAAAGTTTGTTGAACAGGAAGAACAATTCCAAGTAGGCTATTGTTTGCGGTCAAACAGGTGGGACAGCAGTTGCGATAGGAGCGCCGATTCGTTTTGGTTCGACGACTGTTTTGCGTACTAAAGTAGGCCAGAACGAAACCATATCCTGATAGTCCATTCGAGAAGGAGGCAAGACAATCTAAATACTCGACGGAGCGGCTTCCATCCCGGTTGGAAATTCTAGGCCGATCGTGAGTCAAAAGTACGGCGGAGAAGATTGCAGCGGCGAAGGCAAATCAGTTACGCTTAAGGCGGCGTCACGCAGTACCAAGAGTGACGGCGAGCGAGTATTTAGTGGCACTATAAACTCGTCGGTTAAGGTTGATTCCCACCAATCGAGCAAAATATCAGGTTCCGGTTCACCAGTCGTCATGCATGCTGCTCAATATTATCAACTTGTGACGACGATGAATAGCATGCTGGTACGCATGCTGGTACAGCAGAATGGAGCACAAGGTGTTTCTGATCCGATGCCTAAACTGCTGGAACTCAGCGAGCGCCAACTCTTTTCTCAGCATGTTCGAGTCACGTGCCACCACATTCCCGGAAATAAGTGGGCAACTCACCTGTATCCTGTGTGGTCTGGTCCGGCGCTGGAAGCCATGTCCAGTTCAAGTAGCGACACTTTTATTGTATTGCTAGAAATATTTTAAAGCTCAAATACGCTCGGAATTTACGCAGTGTGGAAACCCACCATTACGGAGGAGACGTACCGCATCAAGTTCCGGAAAGGGAGAAGAGAAGATAGTAAAGCGAATTTCAAACTAATTAAACAGGTGTCCTGTTCCGAACGCCAATAATTCGTCAAACTCGGTTAAAATTTTACTTAAATACATCCATAATAAAAAAGTGCGTGATGACTGCGATCATACAGACGTACACCTAGACCAAAAAGAAGTCGTTACCCCCTTGCTAGATCTATTGCGCCGACACCTGACGCCAAATAGTACAGCAGCCTCGACAGAATAAAAATGACCGATAGATGACACAGCCCCATGCCATCATCAGAGCCGAACCGCGCTCTGAGGAGTTTTAGCATCTGTACGAGGACACACTGACCGCCAGGACAGGCGGAACCGCAACCTCAGGCGGCTACTGGGTAGACGTATTGGTGGAAAAGGCGGAGATACGAGGTTTGGCTGTAACGAGCGAAACCGCAAGTTCAGGAGACTACCAGACGGCCAGATCAGAGGAAACCGCACGAGCGGGTGATTACAAGAGTGTTCTAGACTGCCACCATCAATGCAGAAAGAAGTGATGATATACAAACAGATGATGAAAGTCGCAATGTCCAGCAGTAGTCAGATGAGAAGAAGGAAACGAAATGTGGAAAGGGATTGGCTCCAAGCCAGACCCAAAGCCATTTTGAAGTTGAACTTGAAGTTCAGCTTCAAGTAAGAAGTCCTTATTCGAGGCTGGTCCCATTTTTTCGCTTGTGAAAAGGTCATGACTTTTTCACTTGTTTATTGATTATTATGGTGGGTTTTCATCAGAAATAGAAGTAACTGACCTAAAACAAGTTCAAATGAATGACATGCATATCCTTGATGGATCTGCAGAACCCTGTAACATTCGCTGACAGCGCAAGTAATTAAACCGCACCAGCAACGAGTTTTTTTTTAAGTGAGAAACCCCTCTTATTATGCCAAACATCCTTTCTGCTAAGCTTAATCTACAGAGGAGTTAAAGGTAATTCTGATGTTCGTCAAGTCCAATCAGTACAAGAATCTAATTTGCAAGACAAACAAGAATTTCTGTCTTCCGGATGTGAAACAGAGACCACTCCCCTGCCAATCCTGTTTTGTCTAACTAGTAATCAAATAAAATATGATCACCAGTTACAAATAAAAAACTTTTTTTTCCCTATCATACATATCCTTTGTAGCCTATCTAAATAACACTCTAGTTGCCTTCAAATGCAATGGGACCCTTCACTAACCTGGCTCATACCAAGTTATCCATCAAAGCTACAAAGAATCGCCTTCCTACGAACCTGTTGGAAATGGTTGTGTGCCGTAATTCGTCATATTTTTTTAATTTTTCCGTATATTCAATTTTGCAAAATATTTAAGTTTTTCGGAATATTTGCAATTTTCGAGAGGCCTCCGAATATTTAAATTTTGTGAATATGAATATGAATATATTTAATAGCCAATTGGCCGTACAAAATACATGAGTTACAATACACTTTACATCACTCAATACTTATCTTTATTTAACTAATACACTCTTTAAGATTCAATTGAATGTTTTAACTGAAAAATTTGTTTTTTACATCTATAGATGGGCCTTAGGTGTGGTCTGGACCACATTTTCGTCCAGCAGCAAGAAGAGTAGCCAAGTAAAGCAACTGTACTACATCGAAAAGGATTCTGCTAGAAAGAGGCTCTCCACCGCAAAGGATTCTGCTGGCTGGAGACTCAGTGGGCTGGACAATTTCTCAGCAAACTAAGCACATAGGTGCAGTTGCTGAGAGATATCCCACCCTTTTGGATCCTTTTGAGATGGAGAGTCTCCTGCCGGCAGAATCCTTTGTGATGGAGTACAGTCACTTTACTTGGCTACTCTTCTTGCTCCAGGAGGATAATGAGTTAAACCTGGTGAAAGGTGTGTGCTGCAAAACATTTACTGATAAGTCTTTCTTGGAGTCATGGCATCCTGCATCAGTACCCTGCCTATAAGAGAGTTAATATCTATGCCTTAATGCCAAAAAGACAAAGATCTTCTCTTTTACAACCCTAAATGTCTTTCTTATAGTGAATACATGTTTATTTCTGATGATTAACAGAATTTGTTTTAATATTGTCCAAGTATCTACAGTTGAACAATGATGATGTGATGGGAACAAAGTTTGAGTGACCAGCCATTTTGGTAATAAGGTCATCAGAAAATGTGTGGGCCCTCGCAGGAAATTCATCTACTGGCAATGCAGCTTTTGTGCCAAATGAAAATTTTTCAAGAATTAGTTCTATTCAGTTTTAAGTACCAGGACTAATAGAATACCGTAGTAACTGTTACCAATACATGCTACTATTAGCAAGACAGGATGCTATGGATACTACTGCCTAAGATTGGCCAGTCTCAGATGAGTCTGAGGCACATTAAATGATAGTATTCTGTGCAGACCAATACGTAAACTGTCTCGTATAACTATCATCCAGTTACACAGGCTCAGAATTTTTAATCTGGTGTTCGTATTTCAGAAGAAAACATACAGTAAAGAGGAATTCACTGGATTTTCACAGTTCACTGGATTTGTGATGAGATAATGATAGTCTGAGTTGAGGAGTGGAATCAACAATTTATGTTGTGATGGAAATATTATAGGCTCCGCACTCTGGTAGTGATTAGTCGCTGCAAAAAATTCCAAAACCCTCGCCTGACCCATACCAGGCACTTTCTACTGCAAAATACTTACCCAAAATTTTTAAATCCTGTCCAGATTTCCTTCTGTCAATCATTTTCTCATATGGTTTGTGTTGTGTTCTACTGTTTCTTTATTTCAGTTTCCAGGTGTTCACTTAATGGTATGTAGCCCACTGGTGCAAAATTAAAATTATTATTCTCAAAAGGTGATGATGCTCCATTGGAACATAATCTGATTTTTTTTTTTTTTTCACTGGGGGATAGCATTCAAACTGACTGACACCTCAGTCTGAATTTCTATACCTCACCACAAGATTGTCCAAACCACCAAATCAAGAAGGAGTAATTAGGCCTACAAAATATTCCAGAAATTTGTGTAAATACACTTTGGTTCCATAAAGATCACTCACACAGTTAGCTGGTCACTAATATCAAGCTCGTTATTTACTATTTGACTGTATTATAAGCAAGAACAGGTTATGGAAAAGTTGAGAGTTTCTCAAATAGGCATACCCAGCCTAGGATTCTAAAGCGGATAAGCTCAAACATCCTCGATATCATCTGTCCTTTTCTTACCTTTCTTTAACTTCCTTGGTTGATTGTAGGCACTGAATTGTAAAATAATTGTTGACAGTACATAGGCCAAAATTCAAAAGCATAGGCTGTTGCATACTTTAACTTCTAGTTAGTAAATATCAGCCACTGGACTGTAAACAAACATCCATATCAAGGAACACTGATTTTGCTTGTTATAATGTCTTTTTTTTATACCTTCCTGTATATTCTGTTATATCTGTAAATTTTTTTTCAGTTGGCACTTGAAACAGTATGCAAATGCAGGCCCAAGCAAGGTCACATGGTGGATATGAAAGTGGGCGCCAAGAACAGACCATGATGTGGGCCCAGAGTCCATATATTAGTGACTCAGGCATCCATTCAGGAGCTACCACTAATGCACCATCACTATCAGGTATTGTATATGCTAGGTACTTAACAGGTACTCTCTGCCTACACTTTAGCTATTTGGACAAAGATGCCCTAAGGTGTTTGAAGCAAATTTAGTGTTGTATTTCAGTTTTCTATTTGGAATAACTGTAGCCAGAGTGACGAGATAATCTGTGTAAGGCCATTTACAAACCAACATTCTGGAGTTACTTCACTTCAGATAGTGTCCCTCTGAAATTTAGAATAACAAATGACAAAAATGTAAAATTATTTCACAAACAACTAGATAGTCCATTTCAGCATGGACCATGTCAGTGTCATCACTGTCTTAGTGTCCAATCAGTCAGACAATTTTATTTAAAACCCTAATGGTACCATGCTAACATTGAGTAATTGTCGGCAAGTAGTATTCTTCATGCTCTCTTCTGCAGTCACTCGATTTCGGCAGCCTGCGCTATCCTTAACCCAAGAAAGATAGTAGATTGGTGTGAAAATCTAGTGAAAAAAAAGGTCTTTCAAGTTCATACCATGAAGTGAATCGTTGAAAATTTGTATCTGCACTGCAGCCTACTATTTTTTTTTCCCTTTTGAGAACTGCACTTTTTGGGATCCCAAAACGGAAGTAACGGGATACCTATGACATCACAAAAGTTGTCCGTCTGCTTGTGTGCGCTATAACTCTCGAAGGGATTGAGATATTTTGATGAAACTTGGTGTGAGGATTCTTTGGGTCAAGAGTAAGGTCGAGTTCGTAGATGGGCTCTGTAGCCCTACATTTCGGGGTGGGCGAGGGGGTTTAAATTAAGGGGCCATTGAAATATGCTTAAACAGACAATGTGATAGTCGATTATGGCATAAGAAGACATGCTGAACACGATAGTGAAAACCATTTGCTCGCCGGGCAAGTAGTACGCCCGGAATTCGGCCAAAACTGGAAAGTTTATTAAAAGTAAGTTGATTAGATGTTCGATTTAGGGGTAAGAAGACATGCTGAACACTTCTGCCAAAAGTGTTTTTTACCCGGACAACTATTTCACCCGGAATCCGACCCAAACGGAAAGTTTGTTAAAAGCAGAAGTTTTATTTGAAGTTGATTAGATGTTCTTTATAGAGATAAGGATATACGTTGAATTCATTTCTGAATTTTCTTTTTTTGCCGGACAATTAGTTCCCTCGGAATTCGGCCGAAACCGGAAATTTGGCAGAAGCACAGCAGGAAGTTTAGGTCAGTAAATCTGAACTTGATTTTCTCTTGCGATTAGCCTGGCGAAGACGAGACCAATTGTTTGGATCAGATCTATATATAGATTTGTGGGATCCCACCGAAACCTTTGGTCTTGTTTTTCTTGTTACAATAGGCATAATATAATTCTTCTTTAAGGGCGTGGAGATGAGGACATGGATACAACTGATCCAATGCTTTACGACATGGCAACTGGTTTTGCCCAAGGCTATACCTCAGATCAAGTCGACGGTAAGTAAAAAAATGACCTTGATTATCACATCAGATTGCTGTATGTTGGCTATTAAGTTCTATTATTTTTTTTGTGTATCTGTGTTTTTGTTATGTTCTTTCTTTTCTTTTACATACTCCGTTTTTGAAATGGGCGGGTCATAAATAAATTACTCACTTACTATTGCAAATTGCATCCGAATCTTCTCACATTGATAAAAGTGCCATTTAAACTTGGTTTTCTTTTATGATACGCTAGTTTTCATAGACGGTCCGAAATTTGTGTTTGCATCTTTGGATTACAAGCATCCAAGATTAATCGTGTCATAGCGAGGAAGTAATGGTAAAAAAGACCAGAACCTAGCTGACCTATTTTGCAAGTTTGTGGCTGCATTTATTCCTCTGCCTTAAAACTTCAAAATGATGAGACTGAAGTTTGTAAGCTGTTAATATGCCTTTGAGATGCTTGATACGTAATTAACAATCGTTTCAATTATTACAGATATAGGAGCTATTGCGTTCCAGTAGATCTGTCTTGTTCCGTTTGTTATAGAGATAGATATGCTGTACAGTCTATTCCAGGTCTGGACTTTAGTTACAGAGGGAGACAAATATCAAGAACCTGGTCGGAGTGAATATTTTGGTAGCCTACCCTCTATCAGTGGGTGTGGTTTTCTTAACTGTCTTGTGTTCTTTCCATTATTTCTGTTGACAGTAATGTTCTTTTCTTTAATTCCTTTCTTCTTCTTTTTCTTCTTCTTCGTTCAATTACTCCGTCTTTTTGTACGTTTGTGCATTATGATGGGCAATAAATCTATTATTATTATTATTATTGCCCATCATCAGTGCAAAGGAAAAGGTAAGGAAGGAAGGGAGAACATGAAAAATAAAATAAAAATATGACATATAACAACATTCAGCTTCTTATAAAAATCTACTATCCTGATAAATATTCTTTGAGCCCAAGCTGACTTTGAAACATTTGTTCAAACAATGTTTACAACGGATACGTCAGCCATGATTCTTCATCAGCGATATTTCGGCCCTTCTTGGCAAGGGTCCTCGTCAGGCTGTCAATCCTCTGGTTCAACTTCGGGGAAGGAAACAAACCTGTAATCTTGAAAGTTGAACCAGAGGATTGACAGCCTGACGAGGACCCTTGCCAAGAAGGGCCGAAATATCGCTGATGAAGAATCATAGCTGACGTATCCGTTGTAAACATTGTTTGAATATATATTATCCTGCATCAAATGGAGCTTTAGAAACCGAATAGTATAATAATAATCAATAGTATACTAATAAATAGTATATAATAATCTCCCAGAAAGTGTTGTAAATGCCGAAAATATGAACCAATTCAAAGCAGGTGTCGACTACCACCTGGCTGAAATTCACTTTAGTGTGTAAAGTGTACCGATAAATTTACAGAGGCGAAAGCCTTCTTTTTGCAATTATATTATGATTATTATGTTATTATCAAGAAGTTGCTCGATTTGAATTTTTTTTCTTTCCTCAGATATGAACTCTCAACTGAACCAGACGAGATCACAGCGTGTCCGAGCTGCTATGTTTCCAGAAACTATGGATGAGGGTATGGAAATTCCTTCAACCCAGATTGAAGGCCAGCCAACGGCTGTCCAAAGACTGGCTGAACCATCCCAGATGCTTAAGGTATTACGCTGTGTTATTTTTCCACTATTAGAAGCAGGAGCGCCCCGATGGAGGTGGAGGGGGACGCCCACACGAGTTTTGGACATTCAGTAAAATTTTCTCCAAAGCCAAAAATTTCAGCAGAAATTTTTCATTGCGACTAAGGGCTATTTTTGCACTGAAAGTAGCGTTACAATTGCAAACAATGTTTAACGTTTGACGGTGCAAAACGGATAAGTCACCTACATTTTATTAGAGCTATATTCCGGCCGTTCTTGGCAAGGTTCCACTTCAGGCTCAAGCCGCTCAAGCTGGAAAATGAACTTCTGTGTTTAATGTTATTTTTCTACCTTTGTATATTCTTTTATGGTACTCCCCGTTTTGCGGGAAATAAATTAACAGTAAATTTATGTTTATGTATCACAAACACGTAACAAAAAGGCTCAATAATTAGTTTTTCTTTAATAACAATAGATAGTGTGTAACCTTGTATCTTTTTAGATTGCGCATCCTTTTGTAAATTTTGTGGAACTTATACACTAGTGCAATGGCTTCTGTAAAAAAAAATAGAGCGAAGGTTTCCTTTACGTGAAGTATGTTTCTTTGGGCGTCATTCAACTTAAGACGACGTCGTTCTCACCCACTTACTTTTTGATAAAAATCATGATTCATGTTCTTGAGATGGTTTTATAGATATCTGTTTGATCATTTAGCCAAAAGTCTCCAGCAAAGATAACCCACCACTACGTTACTTATTTCATTCATGCTTTATGAGCGGTCAAGGAGATCCATAAAATATATACTACTGTCGTAGTACTGTCTACTCTTTGACGCATGCAAGTAACCTCGATACCCTCTATCCTCATGATTTATCCTAACCCGTTAAATCACACTTCCACCTCTTTAATGATGTCACTTCCCTCTATCCTCATGATTTATCCTAACCCGTTAAATCACACTTCCACCTCTTTAATGATGTCACTTTTAGCACGCCGTCGTCAACTTGATCAATTACCAAGACGATGCCGATCTCGCCACTCGCGCCATCCCTGAGCTCATCAAGCTTTTGAACGACGAAGACCAAGTCGTCGTCAGCCAAGCCGCCATGATGGTCCATCAGCTTAGCAAGAAAGAAGCCTCCCGCCACGCTATTATGAACAGCCCACAGATGATCCAGGCCTTGGTTCGAGCCCTCGCCGCTACTAACGATTTGGAGACGACCAAGGGAGCAGTTGGGACTTTGCATAATCTGTCGCACCACCGCCAGGGGCTTTTGGCGATTTTTAAGTCGGGTGGAATTCCAGCGCTCGTGAAGCTCTTGAGGTATGTTATTGTTGTTTGAACGTTGACGTCATGTGGGCTTCATCCCAAACACGCTCGTGCCACTGGTTTTATCTATACTTTCAAATATCCTTCAATACTTTTAAACCAATATATTGGTTCAATTCAGTGAACTTCTGCCCATAGGCTACGTCACTACTTTAGAGGGTAGGGGTCTTTCTCAAGAGGTCGTCTGAATCTGTGATTTTTTTATAATGATTTGCGACGCTAGACACGGGAGCCGTCGCTGTAAAGTCAAAGACGAGATCCCGTTGACGGGAACGCGTGTACTCATCATAACCCTGGTACGGCGATAAGTAAGTTTATCGAACGTGTTCGTCTACGGGACAGAATGTTCGTCTGGGAGTTGCATGCAGTTCCTTGGCTGAAGATTGTCGGTAGTAGTCGGGGCCACGTCTAAGGGCTATCCAGATGTTGATTTGACAGGATAATAGAATTGTATGTGAAGCTGATTTTGAGGATATGTTCTGCAAGATAGGAATCAAAACTGTGGAAGGTAGTACGAGGATCTACAAGTTCGCCCCAACGACCTCTTCTGAAATGTTGTGACATTTCCCCTGCTGGATGACAGCAGCGTGCAAGTTTTGCCAAAGTGTATTGCAACTACAAATCATTGCTGCAGAAAAACTCCTTCCTTTTTTCTTTCTTGATATATTTCAGTTGATCCGTTTATTCTGTTTCTTTTTTTATGGCACTTGAGCTTATCAAGTGCCATATAGCGATCGTAATGTCTGTCGGTCTGTCCGCATTTTGCTAGCTTGGGCACTTCCACATGACCTAGGACGATAAAACTTGGCACGCGTATCAGGGACCCAACCGGATTAACCTGGAAATAATCAGTTCCCCGATCCGACCATCAGTGAGGGAGTGGCAAGATGGGGAATCCGGAAATTAGTAACATTCATAACTTTGGAACGGATAATCGGGCGTGGATTAAACTTGACAGGTATCAAGAACAAGTGTCTTGGATGTTGATTGTCAAATTCGGATCGGATCCGATAACTGGGGGGGGGGGGTTAAATTAAGGGGAAAATGAAATATTTTTAAACAGATATTGTGATAGTCGATTATGGGGTAAAAAGACATGTTGAACACGATGGTGAAAATCGTTTTGTCATCGGAAAAGTAGTTTGCCCGGAATCCGGCCAAAACCGGAAAGTCTGTTAAAAGTAAAAGTTTATTTGAAGTTGATTAGGTTTAGGGGTAAGAAGACATGCTTAACACGATGGTGAAAACCGTGTTTTCGCCGGACAAGTAGTTAGCCTGGAATCCGGCCAAAACCGGAAAGTCTGTTAAAAGTAAAAGTTATATTTGAAGTTGATTAGATGCTCGATTTAGAGGTAAGAAGACATGCTGAACAGAATGGTGAATGGTTTTCGCCCGGAATCCGGCCAAAACCGGAAAGTTTGCTAAAAGTAAAAGTTTTATTTGGAGTTGATTAGATGTTCGATTTAGGAGTAAGAAGACATGCAAAGTTCACAAACTAAAAACTCCTGCCAACATTTTTGCATATTCTTGCAAGTGCCATATGAGCTTTTAGCTCTTGTTTCATTAATATTAGCTAGCCTAGTCTCCTCCTCTAGCCAAGCACGCCTTTTTGTGCTTTCCTGATAGGAACATCTATATTATTTGAGTATTTTTTTTTGCTTAGTTAAGTGCACTGAATCAGTTTATGCCGACCTTCAAAGGATTGGCAATGACATGCTCTTCTTTCGAGGGATGTGAAAGAATGTACATTAGGGGCCCTTGTTTGGCGTATGAGAAGTTGCATATTCCGCGATCGGTAATGGGGAGGAGCTTGAAGTGGGAAAGGTTGTTATAACACCGTAAGTTCGTTGTGTGAACATCCGTCTTCTTCTTCGAAAATATGCTCTATTGTCATATTGTACCTGGAAGAAAATTCTGGTCCGTGAGTCTTTGGTCGTATTTGTGATACTAAAAGTACTCGTCTTACAAATAGTACCCCGAATTACTCTTACTCGTAGAATCTTAGTCGTTTTGGCCTCTCTCCATTCTCAGTTTATTTTTGTCCAGTAGAAACTAGTTTTCGTTTTTTTTCTCTTAAATTTTCTCTCGAAGCTCTGTTTTTTGGATCTTCTACCCTTGTTATAGCAATTCATCTGAGCTGCAACCTCTAAACCACTGTTGAAGCGCAAATCGTAGTAGATACAGTTTGTGTTCCAGCATTCGAACAAGTGTGACTCCTTTTGAAACTGTGTCGGGCTTCATGGAGATAAAAAAAAACCGTCTCGGCTGTTTTCAGCCTTGTGCCGCCTGAGAAACATTGCGAAGCACCCATTGAGCTCGTCAGAAATGATAGGCCTAAGCTTCACATCCGACTAGGATTACAACTCCTATCAGAACGGCGCCATGACTTAGTCATGAAATTCGGAAGGAAGTGTTTGTCAACAGAAAGCACAGGGGGATTCTGCCTGACTACGCAGTAAAAAATGGTGAACAAGCACGCACCAGAACGGCAAAAGTAACGCTACAAAACCCACCGAGTCACTCTTCTGATAGATTCCTTAAGTCATTTGTGCCATATTTTGTGAAGTTTTTTAACAATTGAAGACACGTATAATGTCTTGACAATTAATCTAATATTACATATTTTATATTTTTTATGTTTGACATACCGTTTAATTTTGTTTATTTTTTATGTTGACATACCTTTAATTTTGTTACAAGTTATGAAGCCGTATAAGTTTTAAACGAATTGTATATATCAGTTATATTTTGTTTAAGTTGACAGTCCTATGTTATCATGTTATGAAACAGATATTCAGGAATAAATGCGATGATTGATTGATTGATTGATCCGCGCCAAAAAGCGACAAACAAGGAGACTGGAGGAATCAATCTGTCGCCGTTAGGGTGTATAAACAATACACAGGCAATTCTAGAGTAAAATAACACTAGGGAGTAGCGCCAAGGCCTATGCTTTTCATGCTTTACAATCAGACCATACTCGTAGCGCCGCCCACTACGCTTGCGGCATTTAAAGCGACACAAACTTGTGGGTTTAGAAATTTCTAGTAAACCAAAGGTACTGTCTGCACACACCAAAGAAACAATGGAGGTTGTATCATTTTTATGGCACTTGCAGCTCCGCTCAAGTGCCATATACCGATCACTTTTCGGTCTGTCGGTCGGTCTGTCATGCCACTAATCTCGAGTTAGGGTACTTCCAGATGTGCTAGGACGATGAAACTTGGCAGGCATATTAGGGACCCTACCAAACTAACTTGGAAATAGTCACTTTCTTCGGTTTAACCACCATGGGGGGAGTGGAAGGAGGGGGAATCCGGAATATTGATGTATTTCTAACTTTTGAACGGGGAATCGGATCTTAATGAAACTTGGTATTTGGAAAGACCTCCTATCTCAGATGTCGCACTTCAAGTTCCGGAATGGATCCGGTGATTTTGGGGGGAGTTGGAGGGGGGACCGGAAATCGTGTGTCATATTCAGAGTGGATGGATCGGGATGAAACTTGGTGGTAAGAACAAGCACAAGCCCCAGATACATAGTTGACAAAACCGGTGGATCCGAGCACTGTGTGGGGAATTGGAGGGAGGGTTCCGGAATTCCGGTGATCCCGACTTAAGATGCCTACACATGAGCTAGGACGGTGAAACTTGGCAGGCGTATTATGGACCCGACCAGACTAACTTGGAAACAGTCACTTCCCCGATCCGATCACGGTGGGGGAGTGGATGGAGGGGGAATCCGGAATATTGACGTATTTATAGCCTTTGAATGGGAAATCGGATCTTGATGAAACTTGATATTTCGAAAGACGTCGTGTCTGAGATATCACACTTCAAGTCCGGAATGGATCCGGTGACAGTTTGGGTGTAGTTGGAGGGGGGAACCGGAAATCGTATGACATGTGCAGAGTGGAGGGATCATGATGAAACTTGGTGGGAAGAACAAGCACAAGCCCTAGATACATAGTTGACAAGACCGGAACGGATCATAGCACTGTAGGGGGAGTTAGGAGGGAAGGTTCCGGAATTCGGGTGGTCCCGACTTAAGATGCTTACACATGTGCTAGGACGATGAAACTTGGCAGGCATATTAGGGACCCGACCAAACTAACTTGGAAATAGTAACTTCCCAGATCCGAGTACCTTGGGGAGAGTGGAGGAGGGGGAATCAGGAATATTGACGTATATATAACTTTTGAACGGGGAATCGGGTCTTAATGAAACTTGATATTTGGAAAGACCTCGAGTCTCAGGTGTCCCATTTCAAGTACGGACAGAATCCGATCAATGTGGGGGAGTCGGGGAGGTTGGCGGGATTTGTGACATGATTGGGATAAGACTTGGTGGGAAGAATAAGCGTAAGCCCTAGATACATCAGTGCTAGAACCGGACCGGACTCGGTCAGTCTGGGGGAGTTGGAGGGGGGCCTGAATTCCTGTGATAGTATTTTAAGGTAGGCTACTTCCAGATGTTCTAGGACGACGAAACTTGGCTTGAACATTAGAGACTTGACAAGATTGGCTTAGAAGTTGTCACTTCCGAGATCCGACCATCCCTTAAAGTACCTACTAATCTTAAACGCAGAGTACAAAAAAATACTTTTACGCAAAACCTACATTTTCATGATCCCCTTGAGCCCATGATCATTTTTGGATGATTATAGAATTTTTTTTTACCAAACGAGACAATCGCGGGATTTCCAAGGATCCATCGTCATTCTATGTACCAAGTCTTGCAAGTGCCATATGAGCTTCCAGCTCTTGTTTTGCTATGTTCAGGATATGAAGTTATTAGAGCCAGCGCTGGTGAACGACTGAATGACTTTCAGTAAGGAGGTTCCCTATCCCTAGTCCTGCTTGTATCGCTGCTACTAGTGTGTGTCAATTTTGTCAAGTCTTTTGTCTACTCCTTAGTGTTATTTTGCTCTGAGCAATTCGGAATCTCGGGATGGGAATGGATGTGGTTAGGAATGTTTAATGAGTAATATAGTGCGACGGGTCCTTTAATTTAATTTTTTTTTTTTTTTTTTTAGCTCACCTGTGGAGTCTGTACTGTTCTACGCCATTACCACCCTTCACAACCTCCTGCTTCACCAAGAAGGTAGCAAGATGGCCGTCCGTATGGCCGGTGGCCTCCAGAAAATGGTCGCTCTCCTGGATAGAAACAACGTCAAGTTTTTGGCCATCGTGACCGACTGCCTGCAAATCCTGGCCTATGGAAATCAGGAGTCAAAGCTGATCATTCTGGCCAGCCAAGGGCCAATGGCTCTTGTTAGGATTTTGAGGACGTACAATTATGAAAAACTACTTTGGACGACCTCCAGAGTTCTGAAGGGTAAGTCGGTGGTTAACAGTGTCTCTTTAGTATTTTAGTGTGATTAGAGTACCGTTCTGGAATAGGGTGCACACATTGTTTACCAAGGAATGACTTTCCCTATTTTGACTTATTGTTACGGGTCTTATGTTTGATGACTTTTTGGTGTTTTTTGTTTTGTTTTCTGTTTGCGCGGGGTTAACACTGTAGTACCAGAGGCGTACAGTAGAGATATATGCAAATTCAAATAATGTATACAACGGGTACGTCAGCTACGATTCTTCATCAGCGATATTTCGGCCCTTCTTGGCAAGGGTCCTCGTCAGGCTGTCAATCTTCAGGGACAACGTCGGGGAAGGAAACAAACCTGTAGTCACTAGTTTACTATCACAGGTTTATTATTACTCGTCAGGCTGTCAGTCTTCAGGGACAACGTCGGGGAAGGAAACAAACCTGTAGTCACTAGTTTACTATCACAGGTTTATTTCCTTCCCCGACGTCGACCCTGAAGATTGACAGCCTGACGAGGACCCTTGCCAAGAAGGGCCGAAATATCTCTGATGAAGCATCGTAGCTGACGTATCCGTTCTTTAAATATATGTTTCAAGGTCGGCTTGGGCTCAAGGAATATTTAGTGGAGATAGTTTTTTTTTTTTGTACTTTGTTCAAACCTTTTCGACACCTTTACTTCAAGACAGTAACAAAGCGAATTAGTAGGGTAGCTGAAAAGCAGCCAAGAGCCATCTGTATTTGCTTTCTTGACATTTTGACATCTTTTGATCCCAAAACGTAAGGGATACCTATGACATCGCAAAAGTTGTCCGTCTATCCGTCCGTCTGTAAGCACGATAACTCGAAGGGAATGAGATATTTTGATGAAACTTGGTGTGAGGATTCGATGGGTCATCAGACAAGTCAAGTTCGTAGATGGACTTCGTAGCCCTACATTTAGGCGTGGGGGAGGGGGCTCAAAATTAAGGGGCAAACAAAATATTTTGAAACAGCTAATGTTATAGTAGATTATGGGGTAAGAAGGCATGCTGAACACGATGGTGAAAACTATTTTCTCGACGGACATGTAATTCACCCGGAATCAGGCCCAAACCGGAAAGTTTGTTAAAAGTAAAAGTTTTATTGGAAGTTGATTAGATGTTCGATTTAGGGGTAGGGAAACATGCTGAAAACGATGGTGAAAATCATTTTCTCGACAGACATGTAGTTCGCCCGGAATCAGGCCCAAACCGGAAAGTTTGTTAAAATTAAAAGTTTTATTCGGAGTGGATTAGAAGTTCGATTTAGGGGAAGAAGACATGCTGAACAGTTATGTGAAAACAATTTTTTACCGGGACATGTATTTTGCCCGGAATCCGTCCAAAACCGGAAAATTGTTAAAAGTTAAATTTTATTCGTAGTTGATTAGATATCTGATTTAGGGGTAAGAAGAGATGCTGAATCCGTGTGTGACAATAATTTTTTACCCGGACGCATAGTTCGACCGGAATCCGGCTGGAGTAGGAAAATTTGTTATAAGTTAAATTTTTATTTGAAGTTGATTAGATGTTCATTATTGGGGAAAGAAGATACCCTGAGTTCGTTTTTGAGCTTTCTTTTTTCGCTGGACAAGTAGTTCGGGAGTTCGGACGAAACCGGGAAATAGGCAGAAGTGGCAGGAAGTTTTCGTCCAAACAGATATGACTTATAGGGGTAAACACGCATGCTGAATCCATATCTGAACTTGGTTTTCTCAGATGATTAGCTATTTGGACTTAATCTGTTTCTGAATTTTAATTGTAAAAATGTTCAAGGAGTCTGGCGATGACTAAGACAAGACCCAGTTGTCTTGGTCAGATATTGAATTTTTGGGACCCCATCGAAACCTTTGTTCTTGTTCGATTATTCTTGTTCTTCTGCTGGTATACTTTAGGTTATCATGAAAGTAATGCAAAAATGTTGTTGGAATGCTGGTAGCTGGATGTCACAGGTTGCAGAAAAATCACAGCAAGAAAGAGCGGGAGATTAAAACACTAATATTAGTTTTGTTATCTGTCCATGCTTGAAATAGAGTAGACCATTTCTGGTGTATTATATAGGATTTTTCTGTCTTGTAAGCTATTCTACAAAGTTGGAATCTATGCACTAAACTTCTGTCGGGTTGTTCTATTTGAACAAACTCGGTCGAGATAAACGAGCACGCAGGAAGTGAGTCACATGTGTAATTTATTTTTACTACTTAGATAACACATCATAGGATCTTGATCTCTGACATGGCATTTCCCGTTTCATTTTTTCTTAAACCGAAGCAATGTGCTTTTGAGAATTCGCTGTTCTCATTTTCTTTTACACTTAAGTTTTTTTTCGTGGCTGAATTTTGCTCGACAGTTTCCGAAGATGGAAATTCTTGTGGATCTTTCACTACGATTCTTGTGTTTAGAGCCCGATTAGAAGTTCACTGTAAAAAGAACTGTCCGCTTTCAGATAACTTAATCTTAATCGAATCTGTAATACTTTGCATTCTAGCATTTTAATCCTCCATCGGATTTTAACTGTCCGAACTCGGAAAAAAAATCAGGTCATCAGGTGATTCACAACAAAAAAGGCCGATCTAGGAGAGAATTTTTACATTGTTGGCACATGCGTGTCATCTATGCGAGTGAACTTGTCACTCGACCGTTTCGCGACAACGACGTGACAAGAGTGAGGGATGGCGTGACTTCGCAAAGTTTTCTATGTCTTATTGTAACTCTGAGCGTGTTCCACCCTTCTGCAAATAGTAACTATCAGTTACTATTTCCGTTCCAACCTCACCAAACGTTACTACGCTGACCGTTCCAGCCTTCTCGAAATAGTAACTATTTGCTTACCACGCTCGGGAGCGTAGTAAGCGTAGTAACTACGGATCTCTGTAACGTGATTGGTTGGATTCGCACGGGGCATGATATTCTGCTGGAAAATAGAAAAATCATTCCTGCCTTGACGGCAAAAAGCCAGACGTGACGTCATGCGTAGCAACTACGGTAAGTAGGATGAACACGCCCTCTGTGTACACCATTACCCCAGTTGCAAGTATTCCTAGAGCCGACCTCGAACCCTCTCTTTTTCCTAGTTCTCTCCGTCTGCTCATCCAACAAGCCAGCAATCGTTGAAGCGGGTGGAATGCCAGCCCTTGGAATGCACTTGTCCCACCAGTCGCAGAGACTTGTGCAAAACTGCCTCTGGACTTTGAGAAATTTGTCTGATGCAGCAACAAAACAGGCATATGTACGTATATTCCTACTAATTAGACCAGACTCGAGAATTCTCATTCATTTAAACCTGATGTGAGCTAACCCCTTCGGGGGCGTTTGGGGTTAGTGGTCAGTTTGTATCCCGTTGCTTTACCTCTCGGCCTGATGCTTATCAGTTTTCCCCTCCCAACCCCAACCATGAAATTGTTTTATTTTCAGTTGTTCTTTGCTGAATTGGAGATAGAATACAAATCGAACGTAAACGGGTAAATGGTTTAACTTATCGGGTTAAATGGGTAAACTTATTTGTGTAATGAACAAGAGGTAAAAAATGTCATGGGAACGTGTCATGGTATCAAAAATCAATGAAAAGAAAATGTAAAAAATGTTGTATATGACAGTGTAAAAAATGTCATGGGAACGAAAAAATATTTTGAAAAAAAATGTGCGGTTGCTGAACGCCGAAAGGGATTTACATCAACTCGCGCCCCCCAAACGGCGTGAAGTATACGTCACTAATTCGGACTGCTTGTCAGTTATCTTAGCGAGCTTCACAGATTTGATAACAAAAAAAACTTTTCAGGAGGGAATGGAGACTCTCCTTCAGAATTTGGTTCACCTTCTTGGCTCGGAAGACATCAACGTTGTCACTTGTGCAGCTGGAATTCTGTCCAACTTGACATGCAACAACCAGAGGAATAAGTCATACCTCTGCCAAATGGGAGCCATTGAGGCTCTGATACGTACCGTCCAGGCGGCCGGCGATCGCGAAGAAGTGACGGAGCCTGCTGTAAGTTTTCCATCCATTTATAGATTTAATAATAATAATAATGATAGATTTATTGCCATCATAATGCACAATCGTACAAAAAAACGGTATAACTCAATAAGAAAAGAAAGAACTGAAAAAATTGATTGTCAACAACAATAATGGAAAGAACGCAAGAAACTTAATAAGAAAAACAACACACACTAACAGAATTTACACTGAGTAAAATTCGACTTCTTTCTTTACTGGTTCGGCTTCCTTTCAGACATTTTACTTAATCCTACGTCAGGAAGGATCTTATAGTGCTTGTCCAGTCTCGATTCCTAGTCGCTCGATCAGCGAGCTCGACTATGGTATGAAAGTATGGTGAACACGAACAAAGACGGCCGAATAACTCTGTCCACTCAAAAGTGCGTCTGACTCCTCTCAAATTTGCATTCAGCGACAAAATTATGTATACTATATAAACTAAAAAAAATCATGGTGTCTAGGTATTCGATCGATTTTGTTTTGCCGAATCTTTTACTGAAAAATATGCGATCAAAAAGTTGGTGAATAAAAATTTCATCGGATTGGTCCGTTTGCAAAAAAAAACATTCCTTGAGCCCAAGCTGACTTTGAAACATATATCAGTTGATTGCAGGTTTGTTTCCTTCCCCGAAAATGACCCTGAAGATTGACAGCCTGACGAGGACCCTTGCCAATAAGGGCCAAAATATCTCTGGCAAAGCATCGTAGCTGACATATCCGTTTTATAGATTATTTGAGTATATGATCCATTTGCACTGGGATGGAAGTGTCATAGAGAGTGGCTGAACAGAAACTGACAGACGTTGCTGCTGAACTGGAGGGCGGATATTGTCCGTGCGAAGTTTTCGAAAGTAGTTTCGTGCTTTTTCTCGACCACCCTCATTGGGCTAGGATTTATGTTTATGGTGTAGATTGCGAGCGTGTTCCAACCTTCTAACAACAGTAACTATTAGTTACTATTTACGTTCCGACCTCGAGAAAATTTACTACTCTGACCGTTCCGTCGAAATAGTAACTAATAGTGACCATTTGCCTACCACGCTCGGGAGCGTAGTAAGCGTGGTAACTACGAATGTCTGTGACGTGATCGGCCCGATTAGCCACGCGACACGATATTTTGAAGAAATAGATCAATGCGGTCCAGTGTTGACACCAAGAAGTCAGGATTCGTGACGGCATGCATAGTAACTACGGTAAGTAGGGTGGAACCGTGGAACACGCTCTGCATGTCTTTGGGGTAGTATGTTTGTGGGGTTAAATTAAGCGATTGCCTGTCGATGTCACGTAGGTCTTTGGTCTTGAGCAGTCAAGTTCAGTCGTAATTTATAACTACTGCCAAAGCGATATTTGAAAGGACACTATTAAATTGTTCCCTAGTTGACCAGAATGGTTACAAAAACTTTACAAGTTTATTAGCAAGAAGACGAACCGAATATTGGAGTCGCGATATAAATATTTTCGAAGGACCCTGGGCCGACGATTGGCATGCGGTCAAATCTCTTGCCTGATCCCGACTAAAAACAAACCGGAATGAGTTTGACTGACTCGTCTATTAGACCATTTAGACCCTAATATACGACAGTGAGCCACTTTGGCGAGTGCGAGGGGTTTATGGCTTCTGTCGATATCGTATGCAGGGGCACAACGTGGAAGGAAAAACTTGATATCGTTATCTACAATTTTATTTCATCGGTCGCTTAAATTTGTTTCATTTTTTGCTCAGATTTGCGCCCTTCGTCACCTAACAACACGCCATGCTGATGTTGAACTTGCTCAGAACGCCGTTCGTCTGAACTACGGCCTCCCATTGGTTGTAAAGTTGCTCCACCCACCTTCACGCTGGCCGCTTATCAAGGCCACCATTGGTCTAATCCGAAACTTGGCTCTCTGCCCGGCCAATCACGCACCACTGCGTGAACACGGAGTCATTCCAAGATTGGTGCAGCTCTTGGTCCGAGCGTTCCAGGATACCCAACGTGTGAGTAACCCAGCTTTCTATTTACTAGGGTTGGCTAGGCTAAACTACAACCGTAGCCATGTGTCCATTGCAATATTTACCCCCTCGCGCGATTTTTCAATTCTCCTCGGGGCGAAAGCTGAGCAGCTTGTATGTAGGATGTAGCCGAGAAAAAGTTGGCGCAGATGTAGTGCAGATTTCATAATTGAAGTGTTCATATATGATCAAGAATGAGTTAAGCTAAGCTAGAAAGAAAACTAAAAGTTTGTCATACTATAATAGTAAAGCTCTTCTGCCGCCTTGAGCGCTTTTCTCTGGGGGGATTGATCAGTAGGTGATATAAAGTCAGTATACGATAAGCAAAGACCATTTTATATTTTATTATTTTTTCTTCAATCAATCAGTCAACTCTATTCCACCAAATAGCTTAAACTTGGAAGAGATCGTCGCAGATAGTTACGAAGCAGTCAAAGTCATCAGAAGACATCAAAACAACAGGGAATAAACTACACTGTCAGAAGTTTCATAAGAAATAACACGAGTATATGCGGTTTCAACAAATATGAATATGAATATATTTAATTGGCCATACAAAATACATGATGGTTACAATACACTTTACATCACTCAATACTTATCTTTATTTAACCAATACACTCTTACGCGTAATAACATTTAATGCGTAATACACGTCGGATGTTATCTGTTGTGTTTGAAAACGTTATGCATGAAATGTTTTGCATAATAAGGTTTGTTAGAAAGTGCCAAAAAAGCATCTACTGACATTCCTTAAGGTCATGATGTCGGAAAACTCAGCAGATACTTTTTGGCGGTTTCTCGATTCTTCCTTATTAAGCATAACATTTTGAAATACAACAGATAACATCCGAAATGTTATTTGTTACGTATTATCTGTTGAAACCGCGCATCCTCGCGTTATTTCTTATGAAATAACTTAATTTCTTATTAAAAAAAACAAGTACACTTGACGAAAACCGATCTGAGTCGTTCTGTCTTTTCTTCTGTCCTTTCTTACGTTATGTACTGTTCTTGACGTGACCTACTTCCATCGTCAAATCCGTATTTGCTTTCATTAGAGGTCTTCAGTTGCCAGCTCAGCAGGGAGCGGAACGCTACCACCGTCCCACACCGACGGCGTGAGGATGGAGGAGATTGTTGAGGGTTCCGTGGGAGCTCTGCACATTCTGGCGAGGGAAGCGCACAACCGTGCTGTCATTCGAGGACTAAACGTCATTGGGATCTTCGTACAGGTAAGATGTATCCCCTTAAAAGGACCTGTCTTACCTATAATACGAACGCAACCTAGTTCCATAATCACTACATATATTTCTAAATCTGGAGATCCGAGTCTCCCTCTAACAGAACCACGCCGATTTTCTCACTGGTTTTGTTGTACTAGTTTTTATGGCACTTGAGCTTACTCAAGTGCCATATAGCGATTGTAATTTCTGTCCGTCAGTCGGTCTGTCGGTCCCGGTTTTGCTAGTTCAGGCACTTCCAGATAAGCTAGGACGATGAAACTTGGCAGGCATATCAGGAACTGGACCAGATTAAATTAGAAATTGTCGCTTCCTCGATCCGACCATCTGGAGGGGAGTGGAGGGAGGGGGAATCCGGAAAAAATAGGACAAAATTAGATATTTGTAGCTTACGAACGGGTGATTGGATCTTAATGAAACTTGATATATGGAAGGACTTCCTGTCTCAGACCCTCCATTTTAAATTTAGACCGGATCCGGTGACACTGGGGGGAGTTGGAAGGGGAAACCGGAAATCTTGGAAAACACTTAGAGTGGAGGGATCCGGATGAGACTTGGTGGAAAGTACAAGCAAAAGTCCTAGATACGTGACTGATATAACCGGAACGGATCTGCTCACTTTGGGGGAGTGGGGGGGGGGAGAAGTCCGAATTTGTAGTGATCCCGCGAGTTCCGTGCTTCCTGATGTGCTGGGACGATGGAAATTGACAGGCATGTCTGGGACCCGACCAGATTAAATAGGAAATCGTCAATTCCCCGATTCGACCATCTGGGGGGGGGGAGTGGAGGGAGGGTGAAGGCAAAATTTTAGGTATTTTTAGCTTGCGAACGGGTGATCGGATCTTGATGAAAAGTGATATTTAGGATGACCTCGTGTCTCAGACATCTCACTTTAAATCCGGACCGGATCCGATGACACTGGGGGGAGTCGGAGGAGGGAACCGGAAATTTTGAGAAACGCTTAAAGTGGAGGGATCGGGATGAAACTTGGTGGGAAAAACAAGCACAGGTCCTAGACACGTCATTGACATAACCGGACCGGATCAGGGCACTGTGGGGTAGTTGGGGTGGGGGTCCGGATTTCTAGCGATCCCGCGAGTTCGGCATACTTCCTGATGTCCTAGGGCGATAAAACTTGGCAGGTATGTCAGGGATCCGAACAGATTGACTTGAGAACAGCCGTTTCCCCGACCCGACCATCGTGGGGGGAGTGGGTGGATGGGGAGTCCGGAATCTAGTGGCGTGCATAACGTTTGAACGGGTGATCGGATTTGAATGAAACTTGTCTGGTGAGCTATCGCCTCGGACGTTCAGTGTCACGTCCGGGTCGGGTCCGATACCTGTGGGGATGGGGGGTGGGGGTGGAAAACTCAAGAAACTCTAAAAGCAGAGGGATTGGGACGAAACTTAATAGATGGAACAAGCATTAGGCCTAGATGAAACTGACAGAGCCAGATGGTTTCGGGGCTCTGTGGGGGGAGCTGGAGAGGGTTTCCTGGAATTCCGGTAGTCGTGAGTTAGAATAGTTCCAGATGTAAAACGACAACGAAACTTTGCAGGCATATTAGCGACCCGAATTATCTTGACTTAAGAACCTGACACAACATACCCCCGGAAACTTCCGTTCCTAGATCCGAGCATTTTTTGGGGAGCAAGAGAAGAGATATATGGAAATTGACTTCTATAATTTGCGAACGAGTGGTCTGATTCGAGTTAAACTTCATTGGTGATTCGAATCGATGGCCTCGACGTGTAAAACATGCGTTCGAACCATATGCGACCACGATTAGGGGAATTGGGGGTGGGGGGACTTTTGACATGCACAAAAACCAAACGGATGGACCGAATGAGATGCAAATTCGACAGTGCCGAGTTTGTGCGGCCTAGATTTGTTATTTGGCGTCCGGGCCGGATTCGGCCAAGGTAGGGGGGGGGGGGGGGGGGGGGGTACTGGAAACTTGCAGATAGGCTATGCTCCAATTTCAGTAAAACTTGATGGACAGGAACAGGGAATTAAGAGATTGGGCCCGAACCGGCTCCGACAACGTTGGTGGGAGGGGGGGGGGGTGTACCGGAACTTTCCAAAAATGCCAGATTCGAGTGAAACTTGATAGATGGTATAAACGAAGATGCTTTAGGTGGTCGATTTTTTTTATTCCGAACCAGATTCGGCCACGGTAGGTGGAGATAGAGTGAGTACCGGAAATCGTGTAGCACGTCTAGGGATCAAACAAATGGATTTATTGGGATGAAAGTTTGAACAGTCATGTGCATTTGCTACAGACAATCGAGACGATGCCGGAACTGCTCAGAAATGAGTGAAACTAAATATCCTATTTCTATTTCCGAACCGCATTTTTGGATGGCGGGTGTATTTTGTGACGTTCTCATCTACTTTCTTGTACAGCCTACTCGTACAAGTGCCATATGAGCTCGTAGCTCTTGTTCTTTCAGTTATTTATTTGTTTCTTTCTCTTCTTTACTCCACTATCTTTACACTGTTTTCTATCTTCACATTTGGGTTACAAATAAATTATTATTGTTGTTATCATTATTACCTGCCGTGTTTTGCTACCTTCGATGTTTATCACGCTGTCGGCGGTTGTCGGCGAGAAGTTTTTCCATGAAAAAAAAAGGTTAAGTTGTAAACTTTTTCCCTCTTTTCGCTGAAGTCAACGGGTCTCGGAAAAGGAGCCAAAACCGTGGGTTATTTGTTGATGTTTTAAAGTATTCAAATATTTAAAATACTGTAAGTTGAGTAGTAAATTTGCAGTGTAGGAATTGCGGATTAGTTTTTTTGGCGAGAATCTGGTTTCTAGCCGGAAAATAACCGGAAGTGGACTATCTATAATCGTCTGACGGTACGTACCATCGTTTCTACTGAGTTTAAGGACATCGAGCTTAGAGGCCAAACATTTTGCTGGAACAAAATTATCCGACCACGTGGACCAGACCGATCATTTGGTCCGGGGATTGCGACTTTGAATACAGTTATTGTATTCCAGTGAAGTGGATTGCCATTTTTTTACGATATTTTATTGTACAACGAGCTTTCAGATTCTTGAACTTGCCTCTTTTGTCAGGTACATCATAACTGCATAATACGGTGATTACATATACTAAGGCTATAGTCATACATAAGAAGGCAATAGTCAATAGTCATATCCAATGACAATAAAACAGTAAAACATTGTGGGGGATATGTTTGTCACTTTTTTGAAACTGTATAGATTCTGTATAGATTTTCACGTGGTAGGTCTGTTATGATATTAAAATTTTCTTTTGTAAAATTCCATTATATATTACATTATTTGTCAATTGAAAAATTGAAAAAAAAAAAAAAATACGACAAAGGCTGGTACAAAGCCCTTTCTGTAACGCTCGGTTCTTGTACTGATGGGTTTGGAACTGGGACTTTTTGTGCTTTAACTCGAGGTAGTCTAGGTTTTGGTGGGCAATATGGGGCCGGAAATAGGTGCTCTAAAGTTGGGTGGGAACTCAGATTATTCCCAATTTTAGTAAAAAGAGTAACACGTCGGGCTGCTAAGGTTGGGAGGCGGAATTCATTGAGGAGGAGGATATAAGGCATGCTGTCTAAGGGATGCCGGGGGATGGATCACTCGGCTAGTATCACGAAGACGAACGCAGCTAGACGCGTGATTCCATGCGAACTTCAGGCCACATGGAGCGTCTATCCTTCGAACGCACATGGCAGTCCAGCCTCTGGCTTGGACTACACCTGGCTCAAGGTCGGTTTATTATATAACTACGATCAGCCCCTTCAGTTGACATTCAGAGCCGGAAAGTGAGAAAACCTTGGAACACGTTCCAGTTCGTTGTGTTTGAACGATTTTTCTTATTTTTAGCTATTGTACAACGAAATCGAAAACATTCAGCGTGTTGCCGCTGGTGTTCTTTGCGAGTTGGCGATCGACAAAGAGGGAGCGGCCATGATCGAAGGAGAAGGTGCCACCGCCCCTCTGACAGAACTGCTCCATTCGAGAAACGAAGGAGTTGGTAGGTATCCCCCCCCTCCCACAACAACCAACCAGAGATGGGCGAATCCGATTCCGAATTCACCATTTCATGCTGAGGATTCGAATCCGGAATTGAATCCGACGCAAAAATCAAATCATGTACATAGGTTATTTTTATAAATCAATGGTATCAAAAAGTACTGATATCCAGGGTAATCCGATAACGAGATAGATTGCTGAGGATGTTTGGTGGTTGAGGCGAAAAGTTGGATTGCCTAAGTACACCGTACAAATTTAGAAAACAGAAACTGGAAGGATGTAGACTAGAAATTTTAGCAGACTAGCAAGATTGAGGGTTCGGAATCCGAGTCCGAAACTGAATCAAGTCTGACAAGCAGAAGAGTCCAATCCGGCCAAAAAGACGAACCCCGAATTTGATTCCGGATTTAGACTCGCCCATCTCTGCAACCAACGCCTTATAGGCAGAATTATATTGGTGGATTTAAATGTTGAGAATTATATCAGATAATTGTGTGCGCCACACTTTCAGAAGTTTGACAACAGCTAACACATGTTGGTATATTGTTGTATTAAACGTTATGGCAATATATCTTTTATGACCCTTCTCAGTTTTTGTTTCGCGAATAGATAACATTTAAAATTGTCATAACAGATATATTCTCATAACATCTAACACAAGGGTGCGCAAACATCTGTTAGCTGTTATCAAACTTCTGACAGTGTAGTCATCGATGAAACTGATAGAACTTCATCCCGTAAAAGTAGCTTGATAGGATTATCTTTGTCGTTGTTTCCAGCAGAATAATCTCAACATTTGTCCCCTCCTTTGAAGCGGATCTTGTCGCCTGCGGAGCAGTATAAATCTCGGTCTGAATTTTCAGTACAGTAGAGGTATGTTAATTTGAACAGTAACTTCAATAGGAACAGTGAAGTTTTGGGCTGAATGGTAGCATGAAGATCGAAAATACCTGTTAAGGTGTTTTCAGAGGCCCTTGGTTACCTACTCTGGCTAACTCATAGTTCACTTTAGTCACAGCAAGTGCATGAAAATGGCGAAGTCCAAAGTCAACAAATATTCACGTAAATACACCTCTACAGTATATCATATTCCGCTACCGCTCCAGTTGATTAGATGCTACGATCCATCCGAGCCTTCCACTTTCCAAGAAGACTTCCCTCTATGTCAGAACCCTGATCTCAGAATTGTAAAAGAAAATGCGTCAATGGGTCGAAAGTTGATTCTGTCTCCAGTTGCATTTTGCTTTGATGCCTTAGATTTTCCAGAAGATTAACAAACTTCGACGCTCCGTAACGTAGTCTGGGGCGAACTCACTTTGCTGCGATTCCGTCAAAATAATAGACCGTTTCTCCTGCAAACGAAAATCGCTCTCAGTTGCCCTTTTCAGCAATTAACTCGAATCCTAACACGTTGCGCTGTCATCCGTTTTCAGCTCTGTATTTTTTATAAGAGAACCCGGCACATCATCTGATACTCTATCCGTTTGTGTTTGGATTCGGTGTTGAACTCCAAAGAAACGCGAGAGCTAAAAACGCTTGAAGCCACAGACACGGAACACGTTTTAGGATGCGCACTGGATGCGCTCCGTAAAAACGACTTGTGACGAAGACGGGTTGGAGAATCGCGAGCCTGAAAACGCAACTCAGTCTATTGTAGGAGGGTTTGTTTGTGTGTGAGCCGAGGTGGAGTTTCATTATATTTTCTTTCAGCTACTTACGCTGCGGCAGTATTGTTCCATCTGGCGGAAGATAAGCCGCAAGACTATAAGAAACGCCTGTCGATGGAGCTGACCAACTCCCTGTTCCGCGACGATGGAACCATGTGGGCCGGAAACGACCTCGGCTTGATGCCCCCTGATCTCCAGGTATGTAACGGTCAAACTTTACCGTTGGAATGCTAGAGTAGTCAGTGTCTACCGTGTCGTTTATTTACTTTTTTCTTCTTCTTTTTTTAATTTACCCCGTACGGAAATTTCCCCCTGCAATCGACCCAGACAAAGTGAAACAGATTTTGACCTGATTTCAGGTTAGTTTCTTCCTCGGATCGACCGGAATTTCGGCCTCGGCTCAGCCCGATTTCAGGCGGGAAATTTAAGTACGGGACCCATCTTAAAACCGTATTTTCATTTTTCAAATTATCAAATAAGCGAAACCAACATGTTGGTAGGCTGTACGGTACGGTAGGCTGTACGGTACGGTAGGCCGTACTAGCAAGGTACACGAAGACAAGACGTACCTTTTTCACATCCATGGTCGTGGGAGGAATTTTGGAGTGGAAGCTTAAGAGATACAGGGGTAGTTAAGACACAACCCGCAGTTATGTAACATGTAAACCTATTTCTCCATAGCCTAGGTGTGGTAAATTAGTCGGTAATATGTCTTTCAGTTCAGGTGATTTTTTAATCGCATCATTGTAGAAGGTAGAATGCATGTTTTTGTTTTACTGAAAAAGTTAACGAAAATAAACATTTATGTGGTATGACTTGCGTCTGGCCTCAGTGAGCAGGGCAGGGGTGGGGGGGGGGATAATAGTCTGAAACTAATATCAACCGCATGTTGTGGTAAGTTGTGAAGTTGATAACTCGATTATTTTAAATAATTACTCTATCCTTTAATTACTGATTTATCTATAAATAGGCAAGTAATATAATTATGTCACATACATTCATATATTTAAATAGTAATTGTTTATTTTCTTTTTATTATTTCATTATTTGTTAGTAATAATTATTTAGATATTCGAGTTATCCAAGCTTTGAATGTAAAAGCATGCAATCTTTAGTGGCCTATGAAACCTCTGCTCTAGACTGCTGTTTCTCCCTTGATGTTAGAGTATTCCGTACTAGTGTGTTGGCGGATCAACCGAGCATGAGTTCCATCTTGATCTTGTTTTGACACCTTGCCGATGTCAGGAAGATGTCAGGGGGTCAGGAAACTGTGTCGCTGCCTGTCTGTTCGCGTTGCTAGACTTTCTACAGACTTAGAAAAATGCAGCTAGAAAAAAAAACCCACTGGACATCGGAACCGAAAAAAACAATATATTTTACTTGCCGCCACAAAATGTTATTATTGTAGATCGATTGAATAATATATTGCTTAACGAAAAGGTTTCGCTTATAAATATTTCGAAGAAATTGGGAATGAAATACTGGACAGTGTTAAAAATCTTATCTAAAATACACTTGAAAGTGTTACCAGATTTGGCATTATCCGAATCTTCGGTAAGGCTGTTCCGTGAATCATCAGTTCTGTTTGCAAAACTCCACTTGCGCACGTCCTTGCGGAATCGTGGGTTTGCAAGTTTGAAAGAACGTATGATGAAGGTTAATGCAGAATATGTCATGGCTCACTTCTAAGTTATGCTTCCATTGGCAATTATAAAACTTATTCTACTATGGTTGCTGCTGCAGTAAAAAAAAAAGAAAGTTTGCTGTATATTATTTTTTTTTTATTCTGGTTCGATCGCTGCGAAAATTGGGTTCCTGCACTGTCAGAAGTTTCATCACAGACAACACAAAGGTGCGCGACTTAAAGGACACCTGAATGAACAGTACCAAGTATCATACCTATCTGTATGACGTCCGTTAAAATTGCCTGCAGAAAACCCAATCCAAATACGAAATACCGTTTCCAAGCTATGATTTTTGCTCCATTTTGCATCAGTCCTTATTTCAGTACCGAGCAATTTTAGAAATGAACAAATGTCTCCAATCAACCCTTCTTCTGGAATATTTTTTAACCAGATAAGCCCAAACGTATATCTAGAAGAGATTCCAATACCACCCGGCCAGCGCTGTACAAGATTTGGATGAATTGCGCTTTTTGTCTTGGAGTCTGCATGTGCAAACCTCCGGAAACAATCATCCCTATTTTGAAAACGTCACGCTCAGGAGAAGAATGCTCTCCGTGTCCATGTCTGGAAATGTATTCTCCATGGTTTGTTCAAGTATGGTTTCATTGTTCAGGTGTCCTTTAAAACAGGCAACACTTGGGATGTGATCTGTTGTCGGGACAAACGTTATGCATGAAATGTTCTGCATAACAAACATTGCCAGGAAAAGTCTGCTGACTTTTTGTGTGTCGTCATGATACCGGAAAATTCAGCAGATGCTTTTTGGTGGTTTTTCGGCTCTTCCCGGCAATTCTTGTTGGCCGCGCATCCTTGTGCTATTTGTTATGAAACTTCTAAGAGTGTGTTTGAAATACCTTGCGATCGCTCCCGTAGCAGGTGACGTTTGCGCGAAGATTTCACCATGCCAGTTATGCCGCAGCTTGTCGTAACCAAAGACCAAAGACAGGAAATCCCGCTGAACTACGCGCCATCGAAAATATAGCTGCCTAGCCTAGCCATCCTAACTTCGGACAAACTTTAAACCGTAAAAGTAGGGATAAAGGTGTTGACTAAATTGTGTCGGAATTCCATACATTTTATAAGTAATGAACTGGAAGACAAAAAGGCTTCTCAGCCGGGATGAACCCAGGACCCTCTGCTTACAAGGCAGACGCTGTACCAACTGAGCTACCGAGGGGCTTGAGAACAGAGTTGGCAAACCACTACAATAGTGTGGTAGAAGCCGGCCATAAGAACAGTGATCCCGCCCGAATTCAAATTCATCTAACCAGTTCACATCCCCGTGTCACGGAAATTAATAATAAAACGCCATCTATGTATTATTCCATACAATCGTGACGTATATAGTGACGTCGCGTAATTTAGGACCCAACATAGGATTTGATTGTCCGTTTTATAAATGTAAACGCTACCGGCGCCTCGCCGCAATCTCAGCTCTCTCTCTATATATATATATTAATATATACTCACCGATTGGAAGAAACTGCGATTTTTTGTTTTCTGAGGTATATGGATCAAATGGGCGTGACGTCACGCGTGTATGGAATTGGCCATATTTCTGTTCAGCGCCTCCAAACGGACTAGTTTCTGTTAATCCCCCTATGCCTCACCGTCAGCACTTGGATCAGACATGGTAAAATAGATCCACAGGTTAGTAAGTGGAAAACCTGTCATCTGTGTCCCAGGTAATGGAGGTTTTGCATATGTTTCAGCAGCAGAGAGTGAAAGTGACCCACTACCCTATGGATTCGACTTTTTACTATGTCTACGCAAGTGATGGTTATGAGACATTGGGGGACTAACAGAAACTAGTCCAATTGGAGCGCTGAAGTGTAATAAGGCCAATTACGATACAACTTAGTTTAGACCAAGTAAACAAACCATTAGTATTTGTAAACAGTGCAGGCGAATTTGTGACGCTTGGGCATAAGAGGTCTGTCGAAATGTCAACAGAGAGGCGGTTTGGCGACAGTCTAACCGTTAAGCCGCTTTCACACTGACGCGTTGAGGCTTTCGCACTTAGCTACGCAACCTCTGCGTCGCGCTTGCGGTGATGCAGTGCAGAGCTTACGCAGACAAATAAAATGCAAGAATAGAACCAAGTTGTATTCTTGTGTTGCGTCGACGCATACACATCAGATTTTACAGTGACAAATTTAAGTTTTTGAAGACAAAATGGAGAAAACGCACTACGGATGAAGAAAAAGTTAGTAGCCTAATGATCAAAGAAACGAGAATTCAGCATAAGAAACCGAGAAAGGAAAACGTAAATATAAATCCAGCGTGAACGCTTATCGCGCAGGTGTGAAAGATACGCTACGCAACCTGTATGCAGCGCAAGATAAACGCGTACGCAGCGCGTAGCAACGACGCGTCGATGTGAAATCGGCTTTAGGAAGCGCTAATTTCAGCGACTCATGGGGCTTATGGGAGTAAGCCTCTTTCCTCTGTTTCTTTGGTCAGAACTAGCAGTTAGGCTTCCTTTTATAGCCTGTATACACAAGACATCAGACAGTCTAGTTGCGTGGTTTTCAAGCAGGCTTCGTCGGGAGAAAAATAGTCTCGTTGCCCGGGCAGCGACGCGGTCTAGGATTGGTTTGAATTTAGAAGTTACTAGCAGAATTCCAGATTAAAAGATAAGAATAGATTAAACAAGAGGTTTGACTTTGGAAGTTAATTGATCGGACTCTGGATTAAAAGATAAGAACATATTAGATAGGAATACATAAATTCATATACTCATATCTTTGCTTGTCTTCGGTTTTATTTTATGGAAAACTCTAAAGCCTTGTACGAACGCGTTTAGGTGTCACAAGTAGTAGGGTATGGTGCATGTTGTGCAGTCTTGAGTAGTAGTAACGGACAAGTAACGGTTGCCTGCATCCACCCCTCTTTCACGTGCGATAGTTACAATGCATGAGCTTACATTGTTTTTCTGTTACCACAATTTAGCATGGCATGTTACCCTTTTATTTTGTTTCCTTATTTACACGTTTTGCTTTGGTTGTTTAGGATGTACTTGGTTCTGAACCAGCCTATGGAACCACGGCATATAGCCACCAGGGACCACCTAGTGTTCACAGCGGACACGAACCCACCACATATCGTCATCCAGGTTAGATGTTTGCATGAGACTTTGTTTTCTGTTCTCTTTGTTTCTATGTCCTTGAGTTACCCGATGAAAAATTTATCTCAAAATAGTACTATGAAGTAGTACGAAAAAGTAGCATCCAGTACTAACGATGCTACAACATGCTTCTACTTCAAGGCTACCGTGTTACTGCATACTACTATATGCTACTATTAGCAAGACTGGATGCTACTATTGCAAGACAGGAGGCTACTGGATACTACTACATAAGATTGGACCAGTCTAAGAGAGTATTCTTTGATATTACTACTATTACGTGCAACGTTTCCGTACTACTACCATACTGCTACGCAGGCTACAAATTTTTCATCGGGGATCGTTTATCTTGCCTTTGATTATTACTTTGCTTTCGTTTCTGAAGTATTGTGTGTATCGCTTCTACTATTAGGCTTCATTATATAGAGGGCGGTTAATAGTAATTGGGGAAAGTTGTAGAGCCGGAACGGCTTTCAGTTGAGTTCTTCTCGCGTGACGGATTTTCGCTCTGCTTTTCGGAAAACAAATCCGTAAAAATGCGGGATAGGACGAACTCGGAAGAGCCGATTTCGAATCTCTTACAACCTGCTTAAAAGTGCGAACACACGATCAGGATTTCCCGACAGGATTTCCTGCACTTTCATCATCAAGTTAAAAAAATTTCAACTTTTCCATATCAATGTGATGATGGTGTCAAAAATCTGGGCAAGAATTCCAGTCCGGGAGCTCCCTATCCTGATCGTGTGTTCGCGCTATAAGCACCCCCGAATGACTTTAAAAGTTTTACACCAAATTAATCAGCTTCTTTGAAGATAACACGTTTAGAGAGGAATTTCGATGGTATTCTCAACTTTTCGGGATCCCAAACCATAAGTGGAGGAATACCTATGACTTCGTAAAAGTTGTCCGTCTGTCAGCACAGTAGCTCTCGAAGGGAATGCGATGGTTGATGCAACTTGGTGTGAGGATTCTGTGGGTCAAGGGAAAGGCCGTGTTCGTAGATGGGCTCTGTAGCCCTAAATTTAGGGGTGGGCGTCGGAATTAAGGAGCGAACAAAGTATTTTTTAACAACTTATGAGATAGTCGATTTAGGTGTAAGAAGACATGCTGAATACGTAGGTGAACATAATTTTCTCTCCGGACAGGTAGTTAGCCCGGAATTCGGCCGAAACCGGAAAGTTTATTAAGAGTAAAAGTTTTATTTGAAGTTGATTAGATGTTCGATTTACTGGTAAATAGACAACTTGAATCCGTATATGGAAATCCGGCTACCCGGACATTCACCCAGAATCCGGCTCAAACCGGAATTAGAGGTTCGACGTAGTGGTAAAGAGGCACGCTGAATCTGTTGCAGAACACAGATACTGAGTAATCAACTGTAGTCGGCTTACCATAATTACTATAAACTGAATCGAATTGAATTGTATATGGAAATTATTTACTCGCCGGACAACTATTGTTCGCGCGGAATCTGGGCAAAACCGGAAATTTGGCAGTAGCAAGGCAGAAAGTTATGATCACTTTCGTCAAAGTAGATATGACGTTTTGGGGTAAACATACATGCTGAATCAAAATCTATTTTATCAGATGATTAGCCATTGGCCTTAACCTGTTTCTAAATTTAAATAGTAAAAATGTTCAAGAAGTCTGGCGAAGACCGCATATCTACAAGACCCAATTGTCTGGATCGTATTACATTTTTGGGATACCATCGAAACCTTTGGTCTTGTTTAAAGTAGAGCTGAAACTAACCTGCTTTATAACTTCGTTTCTTAGTTGCCAGTAGTCCTACCATCACCAGTCTCGATCTTTTTAACCAATCATTATCGTATTTGACGTTGCAAAGTACTTATCCGTTTTGCAACGTCAAATATGATACGCAGTCAGCTTGGGCCGTAGGAACATCAATGATCATGATGATGATGATTTTATTAACGCACTTAAGGAGAGGAAATAGTGCAGTATAAACAAAAAAAAAGGGGGAAAAAGTACACTGAGCTTTCAATAATGTAGTAAATGCACAAGATCAAAAAATAAACATTTAAAAGAAGAAAAAAAAGGGACTAATCGGGTCTAAAAAATCTTCTTCCTAGATGGAGTGCGGAGAAATGGTCAAGGGCAGAAACGTGAAGGTCCTGGGCAATTGAAAATCATTATCGTGCTATAGCATTGTCTGTTCGCTCAACTGTTATTAGAAGATGTTTGGTTAAGTGAACACGGGAGATATTCAGTAAGCTTTTGCCGTCTTCCAGTTAACCGACCTACAAGATTTTCTTCGTTTTCTTCCTTCGGTTAACCGACTTAAGTTTGTATAAGCTGTTTTCTCGGCTTCGTTTGCCGGTCGGTTAACCGACCTGTGGACTGAGGCGGGAGCTCTATCCAACCGACCTACGCTCTTGGCACGGCGCGAAATTCAAAATTCTCATTGGAGATATAGGCGACGGCAAGACGCCCTTTTTATGGGACTTGAGCATACTCAAGTGCCATATAGCGATCGTACTTTCTGTCGGTCTGTCGTTTTGTCTTTCTGTCGTTCTGTCGGTCTGTCCAGGTTTTGCTAGTTTGGGCACTTCCACACAAGCTAGGACGAGGAAACTTAACAGGCATATCAGGGACCCGACCAGATCAACTTAAAAATAATCACTTCCCCAGTCCAACTTTCCCCGGATCCGGGAGTCCGGAAACTATAAAGTAAAACGGGAGCAAAAAGTAAAACGGGAGCAAAAGAAGCGCTACCCGAGTGCGGGATCGAACCAGGGATTTTTGTGTTGCCAGTCCAGTCTTCTACCACTGAGCTATGCGACAGTGTAAGCGAATGCGGGAAAATTAACGGTTTAAAGATGGTCAGTCCACGTCAAACAAATCTGCATGTTTGTCATGTATAAGTTTGGAAAGGGTAATCTGACATATGTGAAACTTGACATGTGTCAGGGACAAGTGTTTCGGATATTCTGTTTCCATATGTCAAGAACAAGTGCTTCAGATGCTCAGTTTCAAATCCGGACCAGATCCGATGACTAGGGGAGGGGGGCACCGGAAATCTCGTAAAACGCTTCCACATAAGCTAGGACGATGAAACTTAGCAAGCATATGAGGAAACCGACCAGATTAACTTGGAAATAATCACTTCCCCGCTCCCCAGGGATGGGAAATTCGGAAAGTAGTAACATGCATAACTTTATGGAACGGGTAATCAGACATGCATGAAACTTAATATATGTCAAGAAGAAGTGCTTCAGATGCTGAGTTTCAAATCCGGTCCAGATCCGATAACTTGGGGGGGGGGCTGGAGGGGGCACTGGAAATGTCGTGAAACGCTTCCACATAAACTAGGACAATGAAATTTGGCAGGCATGTCAGGGAACCGACCAGAATAACTTGGAAATAATCAATTCCATGATCCGGCATTCGTGGGGGGAGTGGAGGTATGGGAAATCCGGAAACTAGTAACATACATAACTTTGGAACGGGTAATCGGACATGCATGAAACTTGACATATGTCAAGAACAAGTGTTTCATATGTTGAATATCAAATCCAAACCAGATCCGATAACTGGGGGGGGGGGCTGGAGCGGGGCACCGGAAATCTCGTAAAACGCTTCCACATAAGCTAGCACAATAAAACTTGGCAGGCATATGAGGGAAACAACCAGATTAACTTGGAAATAATCACATACCCTATTCAGCCATCGCGGGGGGAGTGGAGGCATGGGGAATCCGGAACTAGAAACATGCATAACTCTGGAACGGATAATCGGACATGCATGAAACTTGACAATTGTGAAGAACAAGTGTCTCAGATTTTCAATTTCAAATCTGGACAGAATCCAAAAAGGGGGGGAGGGGGGGGGGGACGGAAATCTCGTGAAATTCTTAGGGTCGAGGGATCGGGGTTGGAACTTGAAGGGAAGAACAAGCATTAACCCTAGATACTTTGTTGACAAAACAAGACCGGATCGTGTTACAGTAGAGGGGGTTGGAGGGCGTTTTCTCGGATTTCCGGTGATCATGAGTTATGGTACTTCCACATGTACCAGGACCATGAAACTCGGCAGACATATTAGGTACTCTCCCAGGTCGACCTGAAAATAGTTCCTTTCCCAATCCGATGATCATGGGGGTAGTGGAAGGATGAGGAATCCGGATTCTAGTGACATGCCTAACTCTGGAACGGGTGACGAGACGTGCCTGAAACTTGTCAAGTGTCAAGAACAAGTGTCTTAGATGATCAATTTCAATTCTGGAACGGATCCGATAACTTCGGGGGGGGGGGAGGTGCCGGAAATCTCGTGAAACGCTTAGAGTTGAGAGATTGGGATGCGACTTGGAGGGAAGAAGAAGCATAAGCTGTAGATACATTAGTGACAAAGTAGAACCGGATCGTGTCACAGTGGGGGGAGTTGGAGGGGGTTTTCCACAATTCTGATGATCACGAGTTAGGGTACTTCTGGATCTGCCATGACCGTGAAACTTTGCAGGCATGTCAGGCACTCTATCAGATTGGCTTAAAAATAGTTCCTCCCCCGATCCGGTCATCGTTGGAGGAAGGAACAGTTGTCAATGTGTGGTAAAACCATTTCAGATTTACGAGATCAAGCCCATTTTCTGATGAAATGAATATCGGGAGAGAGATCCACAATTGAAAACTGCAAACCGTATCAGACAAACATACTAACTATTCTTACAAGTGCCATATGAGCTTTCAGCTCTTGTTTTTATAAGCCGTTTTTAGAGCTCAGTCGTACCGAGCGGCGAGACGAAAAAACGGTCAATAGTGGCAAATAGGTAGGTTAACCGACCTATGGAGAAAAGGCAAAAAACGCAGCTTTTGTTACTGCTTTCTCGGGCTTGGTTTGGGCATAAATTCAACATACAAGAGAAAGGAAGAGGCGGGAGTTGTTTTATGCGTAGGAGTGTGGACGTTGGATAAGACGAAAGGGCTGACAAGCATCGGGAACATGCTTACGAAGCCCGTTAGCTACACTAAGTATATAAGTAGTGAATTGAAAGACCTAAAATGCTCCTCGGGTTTATTCATTTAAGCTCCTGTTAGTACTGCTGGGATGCGTCGGCGTCGCAGTGCAAGTTTTCCGCGAGCTCGGAGAAGCTCAGCTGATCGGCTTGCTAGAATAAAATAAGCACAAATCCTAATTTTTTTTTTTTATAAAATTACCGTGCCCGGCTTAAAAAAAATGCTCTCAAATTTTAAGTATGTTAACTGTTATACAAGTTTTATATTGACGACATACTCTAGTATAACCATTGGTTAGACAAGTTTCGTTTTTGGGATCCCAAAAGGATACCTATGACATCGCAAAAGTTGTCCGTCTGTCCGTACGTCCGTCCGTCTGTTAGCACAATAACTCTCGAAGGGCTTGAGATATTTTGATCAAACTTGGCATGAGGACTCTTTAGGTCAAAAGTACAGGTCAAGTTCGAAGATGGGCTATGTAGCTTTATATTTAGGGGTGGGGGAGGGGTTTGAAATTAAGGGGAACGAAAAATATTTATAAAAGCTAATAAAATAGTCGAATTAGGGGTAAGGAGACATGCTGAATCCGAATATGAAATTTATTTTCTCACTGGACAAATAGTTCACCCGAAATCCGACGAAAACCGGAAAATTTGTGAAAAGTAAAAGTTTAATATGAAGTTGATTGGAGGATCAATTTAGGGGCAAGGAAACGTGCTGAGTCCGAATATTAACATTATTTTGTCGCCGGACAATTAGTTCGGCCGGAATCCGGCCAAAACCGGAGAATTTGTTTAAAGTAAAAGTTTTATTTAAATTTGATAAGATGTTCGATTTTCGGGACAGTAGACATGCTGAAATGAATCATGAATCATTTTATCACCGGACGTATAGATCGCTCGGAATCCGGCTGAAACCGGAAAATTTGTTAAAAGTAAAAGTTTAACCTGAAGTTGATTAGAGGTTGGATGTAGGGGTAAGGAGACATGCTGAATTCGTTTTTGAGCTTTATTTTCGGACAAGTAGTTCGGGAATTCCGCCAAAACCGGACAATTGGCAGAAGTAAGGCAGGAAGTTTCGATCTGCTTCGTCAAAATAGATATGACTTAAAAGGGTAAACACACATGCCGAATCCATATCTGAACTTGGTGATCTCATATGCTTAGCTATTTGGCCTTAATCTATTTCTAAATTTTAATAGTAAAAGTGTTCAAGGAGTCTGGCCAAGACTGGATCTGGCGAAGACAAGACCCAATTGTCTGGACAAATTTGAACTTTTGGGATCCCATCGAAACCTTTGGACTTGTTCTTTCTTGCGGATTTTCTCTCAAATTGTTATTATGCGGGTGACACCACACGACAGTCACACAAAATTTGAAGAATGATAAAAAGTAGAAGTTTTATTGTAAATATTCTTTCAGCCCAAGCTGACTGCGAATCATATTTAACAGTACAAAACGGACACATCAGCTGAATTTTATTAGACCGCAACTTTATATTCGAGCTTGAGCCTGACGAGCCCCTTGCCAAGAAGGGCTGGAATATAGCTCTAATAAAATTCAGCTGACGTATCCGTTTTGCACTGTCAACCATGCTTTTACTGTAATGTGAGGTTTATACCGTCTTGTTTTCGCAGGATATGAACCATCAATGAACAGCATGGACATGGGTGGAGAATTCGACCCCTTGAACCACCTCCCCCAACCTCCTATGGATAACTCTCAAGCAGCTGCATGGTACGATACGGACCTATAACTTGACAAGTACCCCCTCTGGTAGTACCACTTGATGTTTTCTGTTTATGGATCAAATTTTCGTAGGGGACGTCGATTTTCTGGTAGATTTTATTGTTTAGTGTAATTAGCGTGTTATCTCTTCTGTCTTAGTGCAAGGCTCAGTCCGAAGATGGAGTTTGGAGTTTCACAGGATTTTTGAGTCCCCCCCCCCCCCCCCACCAGGACGTAATGACAATTTTAGAAACGGACCACCAGGCTGCAAGCTCTGCGGGTTATCTTACGATTTCTGAAAAACAAAATATCAACGCATGGTTCAGTCTTTTCCCTACGAATGTTTTGTTCAAAGTTTCCAGTTTCTGCGGGACCTTAGCTTAAGGTTTTTCAGGCTGGTTTGTCTTTTTATTAATTAAAATATCCCTGTATTTTCTCGCGAAAGTACACTGGATTAGCTTACGGCAGTACTCGCCAAAGTTTTTTTTTTCATTCACAGGTCAAGTTGTAAAAAACTACAAAGTAGTCCTTGATCTTTCCATACTCCATGTTCGTAATCGGTTTGGTAACTTTCGAATCCAGTGGTGGTTATCACTACCTACATATCGTGGTTATTTTATATTTCTTGACCAAGGCGATAGTTCTTATCAGCATATTGTGTGAATCATCGGAGAGCTGCGTTTTGTGCTGCATTTGTGCGCCGATACTGTGTCTACTTCTTATCTGAAGCACTTCGAGCGCTCAGCTACACGCACTCGGATGATCGATTTAAAAAAGGCAGCTGGCATTCGCGATTGACATGGCGAAACAGGTTTTGGCTTTGCTCCAAGCTGACGCCATGATTTTGCAAGGCGAATGACGTAACTAGGTGCCAAAAAGCAGGGATATTTTTCTTCTCAATGTTCGTCTTGCAAAAAAAAAGTGTTTTGCCTTGCCTCCTTCTGTTGTTTTATACACATCAGTTTCAATATGTAATGTAGCACAATCATTTCTAGTATATTATTGTATACTTTTGAAAAATCTTTTGTAATGTAGATTACTGCCAATAAACAAACAAAATCCGAAATTGATTATTGTTGAGGATAAACAAGGTCGGAGACAAGCCTCTTGGAAAATAGTTCTGAGTACCTCCACCGACGTCAGAAGTTTTCCGCAATTGTACCTTGAAAATACATTCAGTTGTATTCTTCAAAACTGTGCTAGCTGGAAAAATTCTGAAAACTGAGTTAACTATACCATTGGAAAGGACATAGCTGATTTGGTATTCTGTTAGATTTTGCTAAGTGTTAGATGACGACTTGAGACGACTTAACTTTCTGTGTTCCGACTTTCTTCATGCAAATGGCGTACACAAAACTGGCCCCAAAAACTATGAAAATGTAGTTAGCAGAGTTTTAAGAACACGGTACAATTAAGCGATGAGCTGCACCGTCAGAAGTTTCATAACAGATAACACGAGGATCCGCGGTTTCAATAGATACTGTGTAACAGATAACATTTCGGGTGTTATCTGTTATGTTTGAAATTGTTATCAATCAATCAATCTTTATTCTTCAAAAACATTCCTTATGGTAATAACAAAAAACCAAATATTTGTTCTCTCGTCAAACATAATTATATAAAATTGTGCTTTAACATAGTCAAATTTTCATAAATTACACAACAACAAAATAGCAACAAATTAAACCGCTAAACTTCAAATGTCAACACGAAAAAAGGAAAAGGATTTTACTTAAAATTTCGCATAGAAAAAACTCACAAAGGAAGGGACAAAACTTCTTTCATATCGCGCATGAATTGCCCGTATGGGTAGGATCTTAGGAACTGGTTGTGCTGCCATTCTCTGTGGCCTTATACGGTCAGGAATGTGGGGAGGGGGAAGGTGGGGTCTTCCAGTAGCTGGTCACCAAACTTAGTTGAAAGTTGGTGTCTGCGGTTTGACAAAGATGTGAGGCCAAACTCGTTAAGAAGGGAAATGTATGGGATTTTGGGGGATTTTGATATTACTAGTAAAGAACGGTACTGGATCCTCTCGAGTCGTTCCGACTGCTCCCGTCTTAAATCAAAGTGCCATACCGGACAGCAGTAATCGAGGAAAGGGCGAATGAACACAAGGTAAATGCGAAGGAGGTGGTGTTTGGGGGTACCATGGCGGGAGAGCATTTTCAGGGAACTTATGCCCATATTGGCTCTTTTTAGTATAGATTGAACTTTCTGATCCCACTTGAGATCTGAAGTTAGATGAACACCTAGAAGTTTGAGCTCCTCCACTCGACTGTGATAGATAGATAGATAGAAAGCATATTGTAAAAATCGACTATCGTGGTTATAAACCAAATTTGCGATTATTGTCAATCAAACAGAAAAAACTACAATATATGTATCTAATGTCAGTACGCTTAAAAGTTCACACTTCGTTAAAATATTTCACGAACTCGGGAATAAAACTTTTTGCATATCTAGCGTGTTTTGTAGGTACGGGACAGAGCTTGGGAACCTTAGAACTTACCGCTCATTCTGGTCGACTTCTAACATTTTGATAGGGGGGAGGGAGGACTTGGGAGTGGAGAGGAGGAGATACCATGGCTGAACCGAAGTCAGTGCTTAGCTCCTTTCTGCGCTCCTGCAGTGTTTTTAGGTTAAAGTGTTTTAAAAGGTATGAGTAGCAAACTATGAATAATAAGTTTTAGCTCCTCCACTCTGCTGTGATCAGGTAGGTCAGGTTGGAAAGTTGGATTGGACTTGAGAAAAGATGCATAATAAGCATCAGAAAGAACCGAAAAGTATCTGCTGAGTTTTCCGACATCATGACAGTAAGGAGTAAAGTCAGTAGATGCTTTCTCCGTTCTTCCTAAGGAAGCTTGTAATGCATAACGTTTTCCAACACAACAGTCCGAAGTGTTATCTGTTACGCATTATCTGTTGAAACCGTGTTATCTCTTATGAAACTTCTGACAGTGTAGTAGCTCGCTCTCGTAAGGCGTATACTACACATCTGTATGTTATTCCCTGCGTTAGCTTGGCACTCCTAAAGATAAGTTCGCACATAGTCCGATTTTCGAAGTCGGATGCACATTTTCTCCGTCGTTCCGGTATTTTGAAGCATCGTATATACGTTTACACTAGTGACGGACGTTTTGCATGCGTATTTTCGCATTCGAAATCTTATCGGACTATGTGTGCATATACGATGTAACTCAAAGGACCCCTCTTGCTTATTCTGCCTTTTATAATATACTTTGCTCCCATATGAAATTATAAGCTTCTAAAATCCCCAGCTTTCTCCATTGTTTCGTTTCGTAACTACGAATTTTTAGCGCTTTTTCGGCCTTTCCGAGTTTTCCCTACCCAACGAAAAGTTTGCCGTAATCTTCAATGTACGCTGACAACTCTTTCACATATAAGGACGTGGTACTCTCCTGTCTATTACTTCTTTTATTTGCTTAGTTTTCCCACTTAGGCACGGTTCAGTTTTTAAATGTTTTGCGCCCAGCCGCCGCGTCGGAGAGCAGGAAGGCTGGATATAGTCGTCAAGCGCTAACAAGAGAATCGCTAGTTTTAGGCGGGAAGGAATGGTATTTACAAAAGGTTTTTTTCTGATTCATTTCATAGGGAAAAGATCATTTCTAGTAAGAGTTGTGCTTTAAAGGGGACATCCTACCTACGATAGCCATTCATTCTACTTCAGCAGTATATCCATTCTCGTTCCTCACTTCATAAGTGTATCCTATCTACTCTTTTAGTTTTAGCATTACACTGATTGTCATGCTTGCCTCGTTTGTTCTCTTTCCGTAAACATATCATGCGTCCGGTCATTGTTCCAAGGCAAGGGACATGGAAAGAGGCTTAAAACAACCGAAGCCGTGTTTAAATTTCTGTAAGCATGGCCAAGTTGTCAACTATCACAGAACTATCACAGAGTAGAAGCATTATGCAGTGCGAAGTGTCCCTTAAGGCTTGGACCCGTATCGTCCATATTTCGCAACCAAGTCCTGTATTCGCATCCGGAAAATCGATTGCCGGTCTGTACCGTGAAAGCAACGGAACTCTTCCGAATACCTCATAAGGCGTTTTCTCGCCGTTCCCCGAGGACTCCTCAGGGAATCGAAGGGAGCGGCGAGAATAGGGGGAGTCACTCCTCGTGGACTCCGCATACGGAAAACAACGCGAATACGTGGACTGTTTCTGAAATGGATTTTGTTCGAAAAAAAATATGCAGTTGACGAAATTAGTCTGGATCTACTATATTTTTGTTTTGTTAATTCTGATACTTTTTCACTAATTTTACATTGCACCAACACCAGCAAAAATTTATTCCCCTCCGAATCTGAAAGGGAGTCCTTTTTGATGATGCTGATGATAATTGGAACATTCCCCTTCCATGGTGAATGGCAAAATACGGGGAGTGATTCCCCGGGACAAACAAAAACGCGGGGACTCCTCAAGTGGAGTCACCGGCTAACGGGGAGAATATCCCTATAGGTTCTTCATCGCTTGTCGAAACGAAACAGGCAAATCAGTGTTGCGATACTGATTTTTTGAATTGTACTAGACATAGGTCTAAAAATGTACTTCCTGGGAAAAAATGTACCATACTAAAAAAAAAATTCGTGTGTTTCACTTCGCGCAATACGCTCGTCTTCCTTCGCGGTATTCCACCAATCTATATACATTATGTTTCTTTTCGCTTATTTTTCTCTCTTTCCTCCAGTTTTCTTTTCTATCCTCCTTTTTCCGCACCTTTGTCACTTTGGGGATATAGGAGGACCAAATGTGCCGGTGGAGGTGAATACTCTATATGACTAAGTCCAAAACACGCCAGTGATTCTCAGGAAGAAGGAGCAAACGTGTCCGTAACGACTCAAATCCCGAGTCAGCGCAGCTGTGACACCGTTTCTTCCGTTCTTCCGCAGGTACCGGGAGATTCTGCATCGGAAGGGAGAAATAGTCATCAAGTGTATTAGTTCTGCGGAACCTATGTAACTAGGAGCTGGAAAGTCACACAAAATCTGCCAGAAAGAAAAAGTGGTTGGGTCGGGAAGAAATTTAACTGGATCCTTGAGCCATGCCAACACCGAAATGCATCTTCCGAGTTAGAGCTCTAGGTCAATTACCAAAGTTAGTACGTCAAGTTCTTTTTCTTAGTTTTAGAGAAAATGTACTGAATGTGTACCAGTTCGATGTAATTGTACTGATTTTCCGACTTTTAAAAAAAAGTTGTACAGATGTACAGGTAAAAAAGTACTGAATCTGGTACAATTGTACCACCCATCGCAATACTGAGACACATAGAGGGACTGCACCTTAACCCTACGAAAAAGAATCCCGGTTAACATTTGCAGCTCTGACCAATTAAGAGACAGGCTCTGGCTCGAGGGCGGACAAACGAACCAATAGGATTCGAGATTTAGTGTCGCTTCTAGCAGTCGAGAAAGCTTTGCTAGTCCCGGCTGTTGGTGCGAATTGGCTAAAATTTCGCTTCGCTTTCCAGAGCTATTTTACGCTCCGCAGTTTCCGGCAGTGACGTCGAAACTGAATCCACTACCTGCGTGGAAAGTCATCTCGCCAAGTCAGCGAGAAGTTGTAAAGGCGCAACGACTTTGCTTTAGTTTTTGCGCTCGGCGGTTTGTATCTTTGCTTTTTATGATCCAGCAGTGACGGGATACCTATAAAACCTGAAAGGACCTGTCTTACCTATAATACTAGCGCAACTTACTTCCATAATCACTCCATATATTTCTAAACCCAGAGACCCCAATTTCGTACGGCACATTATAACCCCTCTAACAAAACCACGCTGATTTTCTCCCTTGCCGTATTTTGCTACCTTTGATGTGGGTCACGCTGTCGACGGTTGTCCGCGAGAACTTTTTCCCGAGGGGCTGCTCACTCCTGTCTCAAGGTGATATTTGACGGAGCAAAACGGATAAGTCAGCTACATTTTATTAGAGCTATATTTTGGCCCTTCTTGGCAAGAGTCCTCTTCAGGCTCAAGCCGCTCAAGCTGGAAAATGAACTTGTGGAAAAACAATTATAGATTCTTCCTTAAATATTTGATTTTTTAAACTTCTTATCGAAAATTGGTTGGAGTTAAAGCTGGGGTTGTGATTTCATTCTGGAAACGGCTGCTCTTTTTGCTGTTCGAATGGGTCGTCGAAAGGGTAGAGATTCTTCTGCATTTTGATTTTGGAGTCAACTGTCTCTTCTTCTTCTTTCCAGCTAAGATGTATACTTGTCGGCGGCATGTGTGGGCTATTTGAAGTTCCGTACTTCGGTGATAAATATTCCTTCAGCCGAAGCTGACTGCGAATCATATTTGACGGAGCAAAACGGATAAGTCAGCTACATTTTATTAGAGCTATATTTTAGAGCTATATTATATTACCTCAAGGTGTACACGGTCCCTGCCTCCGGGGTATCTGTATCGCAGATTATGGCCGTGTTTCAGGGTTAAGAAAACATGCTGAATCCAGATCTGAACTTCGTTTCTCACCGGACATGTAGCTCGCCCGGAATCCGGCGAAAACTGGAAACTTGGTCGATGTAAAAATGTATTCTGGAGTCAAAAAGTTTGTCAACATTTAGGGATGAATATCCGCTGAATCAATTTATGGGACTTATTTTCTTGCGCATTGGGAATTTCAAAATGTGTACGCCGCTAGGGCATTTCTGAGATATAGGCTAAAAAGGCAAATTTAGCCTATTATATACTGCATAATTTTTTCAAGGGATACAGTTGTCGAAATTCAACATTAGATTATTCGACAGAGCAGATCTTGTTCTTCAAACACATAATTTTTAAGCTGATTAAAAATTTTCTGTTCTCTATTTATTGTATTCCTCAAGTGACGGCTTTGAATATAGTAAGAACTGCAGAGACATGCCAAGAGCTCAGAATGTGTTTAAGGTAACGAACTTTTATTTCCTTAAAGAATTACACCCCACATATTTCCTTTGACTTGGAATCTTATAATTCGATAGAGCAGATCGAGTTCTCCATAACATCATCTTTAAGCTCATACAAAAATTTGTAGTTTCTCTGTTTACTGTATTTTTCAATGATAGCCTTAGATATGGTAAAGACGGCAAAGAAATGCTAAGAGCTCAGAATGTGTTTTAAGGTAACGAAATTTCCTTCAAAAAATTAAACCCCATCATACACTTCCGAGCCATTTGAGTTGAAATTCATTTTTATGGCACTTGCCCTTCGGCCAAGTGCCATATAGCGATCGCAATTTCTGTCCGTCCGTCGGTCTGTCCAGGTTTTGCTAGTTCGGGCACTTCCACATAAGCTAGGATGATAAAACTTGGCAGGCATATCAGGGACCCCAAATGATTAAGTTGGAAATAGTCATTTCCCCGATCTGAGCACCGTGGGGGGAGTGGAGGGAGGGGGAATCCGGAATCTTGAGGTATTTTTAACTTTTGAACGGGTGATCGGATCTCGATGAAACTTGATATTTGGAACGACCTCATGCCTCAGACGACCCACTTAAAATCCGGACCGGATCCGGTGACTTTTGGGGGGAGCTGGAGGGGGCAACCGGAAATCTTGGGAAACGCTATGAGTGGAGGGATCGAGATGAAACTTGGTGGGAAGACACCTAGCAAACACTAGATACATCGTTGACATAACCGAGCCGATTCGGGCACTGTGGGGGGGGAGTGGAGGGAGGGGGAATCCGGATAAATATTCTTTGAGCCCAAGCTGACTTTGAAACATTTATTCAAACAATGTTTACACGGATACGTCAGCTCTGATTTTTCATCAGCGATATTTCGGCCCTTCTTGGCAAGGGTCCTCGTCAGGCTGTCAATCTTCTTGTTCAACTTCGGGGAAGGAAACAAACCTGTAACAAATAACTGAAGCTTCTACCGACTATAAATATCTTATTAAGGTAAATTTACCTTAATAAGATATTTATAGTCGGTAGAAGCTTCAGTTATTTGTTACAGGTTTGTTTCCTTCCCCGAAGTTGAACAAGAAGATTGACAGCCTGACGAGGACCCTTGCCAAGAAGGGCCGAAATATCGCTGATGAAAAATCAGAGCTGACGTATCCGTGTAAACATTGTTTGAATAAAGGGGAATCCGGAGTCTTGAGGTATTTATAACTTTTGAACGGGTGATCGGATCTCGATGGAACTTGATATTTGGAAAGACCTCATGCCTCAGACGACCTACTTAAAATCCGGACCGGATCCGGTGACTTTTGGGGGGAGCTGGAGGGGGCAACCGGAAATCTTGGGAAACACTATGAGTGGAGGGATCGAGATGAAACTTGGTGGGAAGACACCTAGCAAACATTAGATACATCATTGACATAACCGAGCCGATTCGGGTACTGTGGGGGGAGTAGAGGGAGGGGGAATCCGGAATCTTGAGGTATTTATAACTTTTGAACGGGTGATCGGATCTCGATGGAACTTGATATTTGGAAAGACCTCATCCCTCAGACGACCCACTTAAAATCTGGACCGGATCCGGTGACTTTTGGGGGGAGCTGGAGGGGGCAACCGGAAATCTTGGGAAACACTATGAGTGGAGGGATCGAGATGAAACTTGGTGGGAAGACACCTAGCAAACACTAGATACATCGTTGACATAACCGAGCCGATTCGGGCACTGTGGGGGAGTAGAGGGAGGGGGAATCCGGAATCTTGAGGTATTTATAACTTTTGAACGGGGGATCGGATCTCGATGGAACTTGATATTTGGAAAGACCTCATCCCTCAGACGACCCACTTAAAATCTGGACCGGATCCGGTGACTTTTGGGGGGAGCTGGAGGGGGCAACCGGAAATCTTTGGAAACGCTATGAGTGGAGGGATCGAGATGAAACTTGGTGGGAAGACACCTAGCAAACATTAGATACCTCATTGACATAACCGAGCCGATTCGGGTACTGTGGGGGGAGTAGAGGGAGGGGGAATCCGGAATCTTGAGGTATTTATAACTTTTGAACGGGTGATCGGATCTCGATGGAACTTGATATTTGGAAAGACCTCAGACGACCCACTTAAAATCTGGACCGGATCCGTTGACTTTTGGGGGGAGCTGGAGGGGGCAACCGGAAATCTTTGGAAACGCTATGAGTGGAGGGATCGAGATGAAACTTGGTGGGAAGACACCTAGCAAACACTAGATACATCATTGACATAACCGAGCCGATTCGGGCACTGTCGGGGGAGTGGAGGGAGGGGGAATCCGGAATCTTGAGGTATTTATAACTTTTGAACGGGTGACCGGATCTCGATGAAACTTGATATTTGGAAAGACCTCATGCCTCAGACGACCCACTTAAAATCCGGACCGGATCCGGTGACTTTTGGGGGGAGCTGGAGGGGAGAACCGGAAATATTGGAAAACGCTATGAGTGGAGGGATCGAGATGAAACTTGGTGGGAAGACACCTAGCAAACACTAGATATATCATTGACATAACCGAGCCGTGCCTACTCGTCACAAGTGCCATATGAGCTCGTAGCTCTTGTTTGTTTTTACTTCTGAGGGTCTACGATTCCTGTGTGGTGTAACTTTAAAAATAACCTCTATTGACAAGAAGTCTTGTTGGTTTTTGTATTCAAAGGATTTCTTAACTATAAATTATCCGGAAATGAAGTGAATAGGCTATAAGTTGGTTTTCAAATATTTATAAAAAAATAATCAGTTGGACAAAAAATATGTCTCTTAAAATATAGCTGAGAAAAACTGTTTTTTTATTTACTATTATTTTTACCAAACAAAAATAAGCCAATTTTGAGTCTGTAGCTCGTTACATGTGAACCGGTGGTTTCGTGGCTCCATTCAGCTCAAGGTTTTTCATAGTTCAGTTTTTATTCACTAAAAAAGACAAAAAATACAACGTTAAATAAATAACATTATGAGTCCTAAACTATTTCAGGATTTGAACAAGAAAAAAAAATCAGTTCGAATTCTCATCTGTCAGGGACTTGTTCATTCAGGAAAAATCTTTTTAGGATCTTCAGACGCCAGTGACGATATACATATGACTTCGAAAATTTCGCAGGTCAATCTGGCCGTCCGTCAGACTGTTGGCGCAATAATGATCGAAGTATCTGATATATTTATTACTTATTTATTTATTTGTGACCCGCTTTTTGCGTAACAGCGGAGTATGAATAAAATACACAAAGTAAAATATACATATTAAAACACTTGAACAAAACAATGTAAATAAACATGACAACATTCTTTTCATATAGATAAACAAGAGCTGTAAGCTCATATGGCACTTGCATGGGTTAAGATGTTTTCATTGATCAAAAGTAAGTTTCGACTTTGCGGTTGACATGCGCCCTCTAAGGGAGCTGGAACTTTATTTGTAAGCAATATCCTTGAGGCAAAAATGCTAATGGGCTGATGGGCATCATGAAAATGAGTATATTGCTTAAAAGTATTTTTTTTACTTTGCGATCAAGATTGGTACTTTAAGTAATAATCGGATTTGGGAAGTAGCAATTTCCAAGCAAATGTTGTTGAATCTCCAATATTTCAGCAAAGTTTCATCGTTCTAGCACATCTGGAAGTACTTGAACTCGCGATAACCGGAATCAAAGAGCCCCCTCACACCCACAATACCCGGAGCCAATCCGGTTCTGTAAATGATTAATCCAGAGCATCTATTTGTCATTCCCACGAAGTTTGATCCAGATCACACCAGTCTAAGCGGGTCAAGTATTTTCCGCCCTCCCCACAGTAATTGCCAGACTCGGTCCGGAAATGAAAAAGATCACGAGAGAAAAATGTCATCTGTTCAATTCTTAATCCGATCACCCGTTCCAAAGTTACGCACAACTCAATATTCCGGATTCCCCTCCCTCAACCCCCCCCCCCCAGATTATCATATCAAGGATTTTTATTATTCCAAGTCAGTTTGACCGGGTTCCTGATATGCCTGCCAAGTTCCGTCGTGAAACTCCCAAAAAAACGGAATTCCGGGAAACCCCCTCCCCCCCCCTCAAGTGTCCGGATCCGGTCAAATTGTGTAAAAGATGTCTGTCTTCTGATCATCGTCTTCTGATTCTGATGATCGTCTTCTGATCATCAGAAGATGACTGAAGCTGCATTCATCCCCCAAAGATCCTGTAAGTTCAACTAGTAATGGTGAGGCTGAGGAAAAAAATGCCCGCGTTTACCTTCCGTACGTCCGCGGAGTAACCGAAAAATTGTCCAAAAGTTTGAAAAAATACAACATCCAAGTCTTTCATAGAACCCAAAATACTTTGCTGTCCTACCTAAACTCCGGAACAGATGAAGTCCCATACCAAAAAGGCATTTATTCAATACCTTGTGATTGCGGAAAGCGTTACGTAGGAAGGACAGAGAGAACTTTCGGAAAACGACTTGCAAAGAATGAGCAAGAAATTGACCACGCCCTCTCCAACGGACACCGTCATAACTATACTTTCAAATCTCAGAACATATTTTCGTAAACCCATCCCATCAGTATATTTTGAAAAAGCCGAAATTCTTGCAACGTGCACCGGACTCCATCAAACCATTCGAAAAGCCGTTGAGATTAACCGAGCAGGCATTAACCGAGATACAGGCGAGTACTCCTTACCGGAAACGTGGAACGGGGTCATCAAGGGAAGAAAATTTAAGCCTCAGTCCCTTATTAACAACAAAACCGAAGTTGATCAAAATGCAGAAAAAAATATTTCTTGCCGTGGCCCAAACGTGCAGCAAAAACAGCAGTCGTGTCAAAAATTAAATCTCAGCACTAGTTTTTCCCTGCAGTCATTATTCAAAGTAAAAGATACAGACGAGTACTCGATAATAGAAACGTAGAACGAGGTTATTAATAAAATAATATTTAAGTTTTCAGTCCCTTATTATTAGAAAAACCGAAGTTGACCAAAATGCAGAAAAAAACCTTTCCTGTCATCGCCCCAATCATCCAGCAAAAACAGCGTCCGTGTCAAAAATTAAATCTCAGGACATTGACAGCCTGACGAGGACCCTTGCCAAGAAGGGCCGAAATATCGCTGATGAAGAATCGTAGCTGACGTAGCCGTTGTAAACATTGTTTGAATAGACGAGGATCCTTGCAAAGAAGGGCCGAAATATTGCTGATGAAGAATCGTAGCTGACGTATATCGGTTGTAAAGATTGTTTGAATAAATGTTTCAAAGTCAGCTTGGGCTCAAAGAGTATTTAAATAGTGACAAGTTTAAGAGGTCTGGCGGAGACCAGAAATCTACGGTTATCTGGGTCAAGATGTCTAATAAAATGTTAAATTTTTTAGATCCAATCGAAACCTTTGGTCTTGTTGGAAAGCGAGTCCGTGGAATCGTTCTTTATTTTGTCGTAAAAGTTCGAAACCTTGAGGATCTCGTTTATCATTGGACGCTTAATTCAAAATCGTGTTTAATGATCGAGAAAGGGTCGGACAAATATTTTCAACAACTGATAGGCTCTACATTGAGATTACTTTGTTGGCTTTTTGGGATCCCAAAACGTAAGTGGAGGGATACCTATGACATCGAAAAGTTGTCCGTCCGTCCGTCTGTAAGCACGATAACTCTCGAAGGGAATGAGATATTTTAATGAAACTTGGTGTGAGGATTCGTTGGGTCGTCGGACCAGTCAAGTTCGTAGATGGGCTTTGTAGCCCTACATTTAGGGGTGGGGGAGGGGTTTCAAATTAAGGGGCAAACAAAATATTTTTAAACAGCTAATGTGATAGTCGATTATGAGGTTAGAAGACATGCTGAACACGATGGTGAAAACCATTTTGTCATCGAACATGTAGTTCGCCCGGAATCCGGCCAAAACCGGAAAGTTTGTTAAAAGTAAAAGTTTTATTTTAAGTTGATTAGATGTTCGACTTAGAGGTAGGAAGACACGCTGAACACGGTGGTGAAAACCATTTTCTTGACGGACAAGTAGTTCGCCCGGAATCCGGCCCAAACCGCAAAGTTTGTTGAAATTAAAAGTTGAAGTTGAAGTTGATTAGATGTTCGATTTAGGGCAAGAAGACATGCTGAACACTTATGTGAAAATAATTTTCTATCCGGGCATGTAGTTCGCCCGGAATCCGGCCAAAACCGGAAAATTGGTAGAAGTTAAAGTTTTATTTCTAGTTGATTAGATAACCGATTTAGGGGTAAGAAGAGATGCTGAATCCGTGTGTGACAATCATATTTTACCCGGTCATATAGTTCGACCGGAATCCGGCTGGAGTCGGAAAATTTTTTATAAGTTAAATTTGTATTTGAAGTTGATTAGATGTTCATTATTGGGGAAAGAAGATACCCTGAGTTCATTTTTGAGCTTTCTTTTTTCCGCCGGACAATTAGTTCTGAAGTTTGACCGAAATCGGGAAATTGGCGGTAGTGGCAGGAAGTTTTCTCAGATGATTAGCTATTTGTCCTTAATCTGTTTCTGAATTTAAATTGTAAAATTGTTCAAGGAGTCTGGCGATGACTGGATCTGTCTAAGACAAGACCCAGTTGTCTGGATCAGATATTGAATTTTTGGGATCCCATCGAAACCTTTGGTCTTGTTTCTGTAGAAATATAATTTTTCCTGCAGTATGCTGCAACCTCTGTACTATTAATTAATTAATTTATTTATTTATGTTTCTACTGTGTTCACGGGACTTGTGCAAATATAAACTCACCGAAATTACCGCCACAGACGATACTCTGTATGACCAGGGAGTCCAGGGACCCATAAATTTCATGTAATGACTCGCCATTCAGGAGGCTTTTCAATAAGAGATTTCTGATGCGCTCTTGACCGAGCGTCAGATAGTTCGAGAAATACACACGGGAATAAAATACCCAACTATCCAGATAGACAAAATTGTTCGCAGCTGTTGTGCTGAACTAGGAATATTTCTCTGTAATGGAAGAGTATCCTGGATCTTTTGTCCTAGCTTGGGTACCTGATTGCATGCTGGCAATTTTGTCTATCTGAGGAAAAACGCCGATTCGACCCAAGCGGAATTTTTGGAACTAGGTGAGGCTCGGGCAACATAGAAGCATAGGCAATGACAAGCCCCCTGAATGGCGAGTCATTACAGGAGATTTATGGGTCCCTGGTATGACTAAGTCAAACCCCGCCAGTGAACCTGGGGAAGAACGAGAAAAACGTAGTACTAACGACTCAAACTCAGCAACGCGACGTGATACCGCTTCCGGCTCTGCCGCTAGGTACAGGGCGATTTTGCATCGGCAAGAAGAATATGGATACTCGGTCTGCGTGCCACTACTGGACCAAACATTGGAGCTTCCCCCGGTGTTCCAGCATTACTTGCGTTTTTGATCCCGATTCTCCTCCGAATTCTCCTATTTCGCGTTTTTGGACTATTCAGATGAAGTGAATTCTCCTTTTCTTGCGTTTTCGTCAGAATCGAGAAAGGGGAAAGCCTCGCGATTCTGCAGAATCGAGAATTTGCTCCGATGGTGAATTGTCGATTCTCCTCTCTCCGTTCTCCTCCCTGATTGGTCAACGGAGTTCAGGTGTTCAATATGCATATACACGTATACCGGGTTGCGACGAGTTGCAAAATTAGTGTTTTTGTCAAAAGTGAGAATGGAGAAGTCAGAGGAGCAAAAACGGTAGTTTGTACGAGAATCGAAAATTCAGAAGCGAGAATTCGGAACGGAGAATTATCAAAAACGCAACTATTGTTGAAATAGGTGTAAAATCTGCATAGCGCTATGAGTAATGTTTATGTCTTATCAAGGTCTTATTAAGTGTTGTTCAGATAGGTGTCATACGGCGTATAGACGAGAGAATACTTGGAGAGCCAATCGATCGCCTGGTTGTGCTCTGCCAAAGGCCCGAGAAAAAAGGAGCTTCGCCATGGTTGCTACGGGGAGCACAAAAGTTCTACTTTGTTGGATGCCGAAGTAACAACTTTTCTTCGAAAGAGCATGCTGATTGTAGTTCACGGAACGCCACCGGCCATACGTTAATTAGTATTTTGCAAGAACATAATGGTCGTCAAATTGTACTTGTGTGCTTCAAGTAGTACTTAGAATACTTTTTCTGATCTAAAGAAGCTAAAAAAATTGTGTCAATGTGACAACACTTGACGTCGCATGAATAAGCACCTTTACTTTAAATTTGAACAAGGCTGTGGAATAAGCCATACATTCATTCACATATAGCGCTTCGCAACTTGTTACACCTATTTCAATAATGCATATCTGCAGTCGTCATGTCAACCGATTGAAGACAGAAAACGCCTCTAACCATCTGTCCTTGTTTTAACCTAGGGAAGGTAGGGGTTTTACTTTGTACTGCAATGGCTGTTTGTCTATGGACGAGCCTATGTAAAATGATCCTCGCACCGTTTAGCTAGCTGGTAGCCACACTGCTGGATGGTGCCTTAAAAGATTTCCGCCCTTTTGTTTCCTGACGGCCTTGCAGCCCATTCACGGCTCAGCAATTACATCGGAATATCTTCTGGATAAATAGATAAACAAACAGGTGTAATTTGTCGCTCTTTGATCGTTCATTGCTTGCAACTTTGCCTCGATTTTGAGGCCATCTAGCGGGTTTTTCTTTCACTAACGCTCATATATTCTTTGCACCGTTCCCGCCAAATTTAGGATTGCGCGCACATGTTTATGTTTATTTTGTGTTTCTTTGTCTGCAAATTGTATATTTTGTGTATGTTTGGAAGTCAGACAATTTACTTGGGGAGCATAATTCATTTTAAACAGAAACATGGGTCTTACTGAAGACTATGAAAATGAATCCATGCTTCATAAGTACACGGAATTGTGTGCTGATTTGAATATGGACAAACTGACAACCGAAGAAGCCTGGCAAAGTTATGAAACAATATCACAGAATTACACACTAGAGGTGAGAGAAAAAAAATGCTGTAATTTTTCTCCATTTTCCTATTGCTCAGTGAGCAGAGCTAGTGCACTAGACTCATCTGACTGTGTTGAGTTGTCTGTTTGCTGTGACTCGGTTTTCTTGGTCTCCTCTCTTAAGGAGGTTTTTCTGTGCTCCCACAAACAGTTTGTGGGTCGACTGTGGCCCGAAAAGGGTGTTTCCGGTGTCTTCGTGCAGCCCATAAGTGTGTTTCCACTTCAAACAAGATTTTTGTGGCTCTCTTTGTTTCTCAAATTCGACAAACAACAGGCTAGGAGATTGCCGATTTTGTGGCTCGATTCCGTTGGGAAATTCAAACTAAGCAGCAAAATAGTCTTTAAACAATAAAGTTAACTACTTTTTCAAGCATAGACTTAGAACTGAAGATGCTTTTTGTACAGAACGGAATCGAAATAAGCCTGGAGTTCCATTTATTGAGATTTTACATGAATTTAATTTTTTTGCATATTTGAAATTGCTGCCCCCCAAAAATAGACAAAATGGTGTTTCCGCGAGTTTCAACTAGTTGCTCGACTGTGTAGCAAACAATCGTGTTTCCAAGACAAACACTCAGAAGTGTGTGGCCCACAGTTGTGTCCTTTACAGAGCAGGACTGTGATTCTGCAAATTTCCAAATTGGGCTGGATCGAATCTGATTGAGTAAATGTCTTGTGTCGTCTGGTGTCCTCGCATCATTCTAAAATCACACAGACGCTTTTCCTCAGGAAACAAATTGGCCATGCAAAAGAGATTCACTGAGCTATGGTCAGGCTATGAATATGTCATGAGCTGCATTTTTTTTTTGCTGATTCTCTGTCATCCAGTCAACTGAACTGTTCATTACCATAATAAGCTGTTTTCCAGCATCCGATCCTGTTCGCCCGGAAATACAAAATGTATTCTCCAGTATTGCCTGAAAGATTGAACTTCCTGATCAGAACAAATGTAGGTCAGTTGGACTGATCTCCAATCTGTGCCCTGTCTGTGTCCACAGTTTGGTTAACAGACTTGCAAGCAGCAACAAAAAAATAGCTTATAAGGACTAAGTTTGGGTGATTGAAGTAAGAAAATGGCTTATAGCAGGCTTATAGTGGGAAATCCTGCAGGTCGGTTAACTGGTAAAAAATGCAGTCATTATTTATATATTTTTTTTTATATATTCAAACAACGCATATAAAGGATATGTCAGCTACAATGCTTGGGCAGCTGCCATGTTCCATGTGGGATTACATCTTCCATACACACCATTGTGATTTAGTCTTTGTTTACAGGAGGGGTCAGGGAGCGGTAACCAAGGGCGTCACTAGCCCATTACCTTTGGGGGGGGGGGACATCCGGTTTGTGCAGACGGACTAAAAAATGTGCCGACAAAAAGCGCTGTTGCCAATTCGCGGCAACATAGCACATTTCCCGCAAGCACATAATAGAACCTTGGTAAAATTAACTATAATGCATCCGTAGAGATTAATCCTTTGATGTAATTTCGTATGTTAAAGTTCACATACTTGGCTTTTCATTTTAGCTTTCGCTAAAAAGCGAAGCTTCCAATGACTGTACCAAGAACAAGTTAAAACTAAGCGCCGCAGGTGAAATTTTTTTAATCTGCCTTTTTTCTGGAAGAATTTAGCTGTACTTACCATACGAGTTCTAGCTTTTAACGTGTTTCTGACCCCCACGCATTTCAATCCTAAAACGCAAATTAAATCAAACACCATTCTTCTAATCAAAGACTACTACAAAATGCGCAGCAGGTGAAATTTTGTGTAAATTAACAGCAATGCATCACTTGAGATTATTCCTTTGATATAATTTCGTATTTTAAAGTTCACCTGCTGCTCATTTTAGCTTTCGCTAAAAAGCGGTGGTTGTAACGACTGTACCAAGATAAGATAAACCAAGAGCCGCATGCGTAATTTTTTAATCTGTTTTAATCAACCTTTTTTGGTCCAAGTTCGAGTTGTAAGAATTCGAGGTTGGATACCCCTCCTGTACACAAATTTACTAGGGGTAGTGCAAATATATGGGTACAGTAGTGCAGATATCAAGGTATCCTGTAGTTTGTCAAGCGTATAAGGTAATCATTAAAGTATGAAACAGGTATAGCCAGATAGAATTGTAACTTTTTTAAGAAGTAAAGTTGAATTTTGTTAGATATAATTACCTGTTTCATACTTTAAGTTTTTATTTCCCACCTATCCTCCCCACATTTTTTTTCTAGTGAAATGTAGGCCTACTAAAGGGTAGAGCTACTAGGGGTACAGTGTGGTTTGGTCTTCTTCTTCTTCGTACTATTTTTATCTATGCTGCGCTTCCTAGCAGAAGGCATAGGTTTCCGGTTTTCATACCATATGTCGGTAGATGGAAGGAATAGTCACAACACAAATATAGAATAGCCAAAATTTACAAAAATCTAAAACTCAACTGCTGCTAGCTTTTGCAAGGCTGTAAACTTTTGACGAGAGAAAACTCTAATAAAAGGTTGGCCAAATTTTAGTTTTCATGGCACTTGCCTTCGGATTTCAAAGCATCGTAGATGACAGATCCGTTGTATGCATTGTTTGAATATGTTTCCCAGTCAGCTTGGGCTCAAGGAGTATTTAATTTTATGTTGTATAGTATGTTATTATGCTAGTTATTTGTTCAAGATAAACACATAATCTCAGGACTCAGGTGGGACTCTGGGCTTCACTCAGTCACAAGAAGGATTTTGATAGTGTCTTTCTCATCTTTTCTTGTGTGAACTTGTCGAAGACTTCGACCCGTCTTGACTTGGGAGCGGACTTCGGTCCTAGATGACTGACATAATGTATTCCATAACAGCTGTGTCTGTAAGTAGGCTAACCAGGCCAGCCTAAGTCTGATCTACACTTACCTTACAGTGGAGGCAGTCTACAATAAAGACCGGATTTTGGATACCCTGTGCCAAATGTTAGGCATACTTAACATTCAGTATACCATGTGCCTAACCCTGGATACACTATGCAGAATGCTGGATACTCTAACCTAATATAAATATTGAGGGTTTGAATGAAGTTAAAAATTAACCAATCAGGACTCATTTAAAATGGAGTAGGTCAGGGTTAGGGTACCAACATGTATCCAGCATTTGTCATCAGCACTAGGCATAGGTCAAGCTAAATGCTAGAGATACCCAGTATTTGGCATAGGGTATCCAGCAATCAGGGGTTTGTGGTGGACTGAGTAGAGGTATCCTTTTTGGGATCCCAAAACGTAAGTGGAGGGATACCTATGACATCGCAAAAGTTGTCCGTCTGTCCGTCCGTCCGTCTGTAAGCACGATAACTCTCGAAGGGAACGAGATATTTTGATGAAACTTGGTGTGAGGGTTCGTTGGGTCGTCGGACCAGTCAAGTTCGTAGATGGGCTTTGTAGCTCTACATTTAGGGGTGGGGGAGGGGATTCAAATTAAGGGACAAACAAAATATTTTGAAACAGCTAATGTGATAGTCAATTATGGGGTAAGAAGACATGCCGAACACGATGGTGAAAACTATTTTGTCATCGGACAAGTAGTTCGCCCGGAATCCGGCCAAAACCGGAAAGTTTGTTGAAAGTAAAAGTTTTATTTGAAGTTGATTAGATGTTCGATTTAGGGGTAGGAAGACATGCTGAAGACGATGGTGAAAACTATTTTGTCATCGGACAAGTAGTTCGCCCGGAATCCGGCCAAAAACGGAAAGTTTGTTGAAAGTAAAAGTTTTATTTGAAGTTGATTAGATGTTCGATTTAGTGGTAGGAAGACATGCTGAAGACGATGGTGAAAATTATTTTTATCGACGGACAAGTATTTCGCCCGGAATCCGGCCCAAACCGGAAAGTTTGTTGAAAGTAAAAGTTTTATTTGAAATTGATTAGATGTTCGATTTAGAGGTCGGAAAACATGCTGAAGACGATGGTGAAAACTATTTTCTCGACGGACAAGTATTTCGACCGGAATCCGGCCCAAACCGGAAAGTTTGTTGAAAGTAAAAGTTTTATTTGAAGTTGATTAGATGTTCGATTTAGAGGTAGGAAAACATGCTGAAGACGATGGTGAAAACTATATTCTCGACGGACAAGTATTTCGACCGGAATCCGGCCCAAGCCGGAAAGTTTGTCAAAATTAAAAGTCTTATTTGGAGTTGATTAGATGTTCGATTTAGGGCAAGAAGACATGCTGAACACTTATGTGAAAACAATTTTATACCCGGACATGTAGTTCGTCCGGAATCCGGCCAAAACCGGAAATCTGTTGGAAGTCAAAGTTTTATTTCTAGTTGATTAGATAAGCGATTTAGGGTAAGAAGAGATGCTGAGTCCCTGTATGACAATCATATTTTACCCGGACATATAGTTCGACCGGAATCCGACTGGAATCGGAAAATTTGTTATAAGCTAAATTTCTATTTGAAGTTGATTAGATGTTCATTACTGGGGAAAGAAGATACCCTGATTTCGTCTTTGAGCTTTCTTTTTTCGCCGGACAAGTAGTTCTGGAGTTCGGCCGGAACCGGGAAATTGGCAGAAGTGGCAGGAAGTTTTCGTCAAAACAGATATGACTTATAGGGGTAAAAACAACAGGCTGAATCCAAATCTGAACTTAGTTTTCTCAGGTGATTAGCTATTTGGCCTTAATCTGTTTCTGAATTTTAGTTGTAAAAATGTTCAAGGAGTCTGGCGAAGACTGGATCTGGCTAAGACAAGACCCAGTTGTCTGGATCAGATATTGAATTTTTGGGATCCCATCGAAACCTTTGGTCTTGTTTAGTTTTGATGTTAGTTAACTTTTAAATTATTTTTTCTTTAAGTTTGTTTGGGAAAAGCTGTTTTCCCAGGAAAACAGCTTATTTTTGTATCTTGAACTGGTATGCACCGAATTATTTGACTTGGTTGAGGGATTTTTGTGTATGTCAATAGGCTCAGGTAGTCATGATTAGTAAGTGTTGGGTCACATTTGTAGTTAGCCCATTTTGAATTTCCTAGAGGATGTGGTCTTTCCTTCGGTTAAATAAGCAAACAAGATGCTGCTAAAGCCCAGGTTCTGCCTAGATGAAAAATAAGTTCAGAAGAGTCTCATCACTAGCAACCGAGCAAGTTTGTCTATTGAAATCATGCAGTTCGGCGTCGGTCCTACATGTATAACATAGATCTACCACAGGTCTACCATATTCAAACAAATAAAGCATTTTTTTTTTATTCAGAATAGGGAGCAATGGACCCGTCCATTTTCATCAGGTTTTCAAGCCTGTGGAAGTGAATAAGTGATTGATATTCCTTCAGCCCAAGCTGACTGCGAATCATATTTGACAGTGCAAAACGGTTAAGTCAGCTATGTTTTATTAGAGCTATGTTTCGGCCCTTCTTGGCAAGGGTCTCCTATCCTTTTGACGACCCAGTCGAGGAGCAAAAACAGCAGCCGTGTTCAGAATGAAATTACAGTACCAGCTTTCACCAGCGTCCAACCAGTTCTCAGAGAAGAAGTTAACAAAATCAGATATTTAAAGAAAGATCTTTAATTGTTTTTCCACAAGTTAATTTTCCAGCTTTAGCCTGAAGAGGACCCTTGCCAAGAAGGGGCGAAATATAGCTCTAATAAAATGTAGCTGACTTTTCCGTTTTGGACCGTCGTAAAAATGATTCTTAATAAGATACTTGTAGCCTGTGTCAACCTTTTTTGGCAAATTTTTTACTTTGGATAGGACCGTTACATTAACTTAGCCTACCATGAGAAAAGTCAACTTCTGTCTAAATAGTGTAGTATCTGCTCCTTATATCTGTGACCTTGTAATTTCTTATGTTTGGGGTGTGGCTTCTGCCATTCTGTGGCAGATCCGTGATTTGTGATAGGCCATTTTATAGTCTTTGCCAAATGCTGGTTAGTCTAGGCACTGCCAAATACTGGACACTAGTCCGGGATGCAGTAGTGATTATCTGAGTGAAATTGAGGAAATCATTTCAAATGATTTTTTATGTTTTTTTTGTTTATGGGTTTTTATTTGGATAGAGTATTGATTATTTGAGTGAAATTGAGAAAAAATCATTTCTAATGATTTTTTTTATGGGTTTTTATTTGGATTGTTTATGGGTCTATTTGGCATATGCTAGACTATTCAAAGTTTATTCTCTATATCTTATATACAGGAGGGGTCACATACCTCAAATATGTAACCTCGAAATTCGCTGTAAAATGTTAGAATGGAATTTCTGTGTTGTCAAGAAGTCAAATCTTACTATTTTCAGTAGCTCTGTGCTTCTTTTCTTTTGTTTTGGTTTTTAACTTTGTTAATCCTGATAGTCTCTTCATCTAGTAACACCCAGGAATGATTGGTATATGAAACTCAGAAATATTTTAGGTATTCATTTCCAAGACTGGCCAGACCTAACATACGCCTATGTTCAAGTTCTGCAAAAAAAAATAAATAAAAATGAGTCATTGCTCAGAAATAGGCTGAAGAGTTGCTGTCTTTTATGCAATTCTTGATAAGCTGACCAGTTTTAAGTGTTTCACACTCCTTATAGGGAAATAAGATGCATTGGCTGTGCTGTGCTCTGTATGTGGCTTGTCGGAGGAGCCATGTTCCAGCCGTTGGTCAGCGTGGCTTGATTGAAGGAAATTGTGTCAGTCTCACTAGGTTGTTGAGGATGTGCAGACTTTCGTAAGTATTATGCCCAGCATTCCCTCCTGCGCCAACTCATTTTTCTTAAAAAATTTTCTTAACAAAGTAATTTAGTTCGTTTAATGTAAAATGGCCAACTTGGGCCACTTTGACGGATAAATGGACATGGCACGAAGCCTTCGATAATAAAGGCTCGATGCCTTGATCAATATGGGTCAAACCCATAAGACGCCCCCCCCCCACCCCATGCAGAGACAAGTGTGGGAAGACATGTCCCGCAACACACTCAAAGACAGTGGCATTTGAAGTTGCCAGCTGGTATGGCCTCTTCCAGAAAGCTGGAATGATGGGCCTGATTGAGGCAGTCAGTTTATGTCACTAGGATGTACACGAGACTTATATCTGTATTCAACCAAATGACTCCAGACTCCACTAATATATTGCAATTCTTTGTCATAATCATCGTAATTTTTGTCGAAATATATTAAAAAAAGATAAAATGTTTCAAGATGACAGCAAACAGCTTATGTCAGTTCTCGCCCCACCACGGGAAGCGAAATGGAATATATCCCATGCCGCGCCATTATTTACTTAAGTCAGCCTTTTTTTCAGCATAATACAGTTCTTTGATAAAGCAAAGAAGTGGGCAGATATGACCAACCTATCTCAAGAATTTCGGTCGAGGCTAGACAAGCTGGAGAGGAACTTCGCAGTTGCCCATGTTCTCTTCAAAAAGTATGAACATGTTTTTGGCATGGTATTCAGAGAGCCAGACGAAATGCCAAGAGGACCAAGGTCTCGAAAACAGAAGTAAGTAGATTAGCTGTCCAGACTGAATTACCGTTATAGACTAGACCCAACCTGGCCGAAACCGAACCCCCGCCTCGTTTCTAAATAAACAAGACCAAAGGTGTCGATGGGATCCCAAAAATCTAAGATTTGATCCAGACAATTGGGTCTTGTCTTCGCCAGATCCAGTCTTCGCCAGGCTAATCATCAAAGAAAACCGAGTTCAGACATTCCATCTAACTATCAATCTATACCTCTATAGGCCATGTCTATTTTGACGATACTGACCGAAACTTCCTACATTACTTCTGCCAAATTTGCGGTTTCGCCCGAATTCGAGCCAACTGCTAGTCCAGCAAAAAAAGAAAAATTCAGAAACGAATCGAGCGTATCTCCTTATCCCTATGAAGAGCATGTAATCAGCATTAAATAAAACTTTGACTTAAAAAAAATGCGGGTACAACCGGATTCCGGACTAATTATATGTCCGGGTAAATAATGATTGTCATATACAGACTCAGCGTCTCTTCTTACCCCTAAATCTAACATCTAATCAACTTCAGATAAAACTTTTGCTTTTGACATATTTTCCGGTTTTGGCCGGATTCCAGGCGAACTAGTTTTCCGGCAAGAAAATGGTTAAATATTCTTTGAGCCCAAGCTGACTTTGAAACATTTATTCAATCAATATTTACAACGGATACGTCAGCTCTGATTTTTCATCAGCGATATTTCGGCCCTTCTTGGCAAGGGTCCTCGTCAGGCTGTCAAGAGACCTGACGAGGACCCTTGCCAAGAAGGGCCGAAATATCGCTGATGAAAAATCAGAGCTGACGTATCCGTTGTAAACATTGATTGAATAAGAAAATGGTTTTCACCATCGTGTTCAGCATATCTTCTTACCCCTAATTCAAACATTTAATCAACTTCAAATGAAACTTTTACTTCTAACCAACTATCCGGTTTTCGCCGGATTCCGGACGAACTACTTGTCCCTAATTCTGAACCCCCTCCCCCACCCCCAAATATAGGGCTACAGAGCCCATCTACGAACTCGACCTTAACTTTGACACAAACAATCCTCACACCAAGTTTCATCAAAATATCTCATTCCTGTCGAGAGTTATCGTGCTTACAGACGGACGGACAACTTTTGCGATGTCATAGGTATCCCTCCACTTACGTTTTGGGATCCCAAAAAACAACACAAAAACAATGTCATTCAGATTGCTTTTGAAATTGAGTAAAAATTCGTGCTGTTTCATTGTATCTGGTAGTATGACGTATTTCCCTCTGCTTGTAACTCATTGTGAAACAAAAAGATGTCCGATCTTTTTTTTTCAATCAGTGAATTTTTTGTTGCTAATAGTATCCAGTAGCCTAGTCTTCTCTGTTTGGTCTGCAAATATTTGTTTCAGCTGAAGTTGACTGCGAATCATGTTTAACAGGGCAAAACGGATACATCAACTGTATTTTATTCGAGCTATATTCCTCTTACCTCTCAACGACCATGTCCAAAATTAAATTGCTACTGCAAGCAGTTTTCACGCTGAAAGTCACAATCAGATACTTAAGCTAGAAACTTTAGTTGTTTCTCCACAAGTTCATTTTCCAGCTTGAGCGGCTTGAGCCTGGGGAGGATCTGGCCAAGAAAGGCCGAAATATAGCTAAAAAAAAATGCTACACTAGTTGCTAAGAAAACAGTTTCGGCCAGTTTTGGACATCCATCTAAGAAGCCTCTCTGGTTTCTTCCAACCTTTATGAAGGGACATACAGATTGGCTGCTTTAATGTAACGTTACGTGGCGTACTGTTTAATCTCCATCCACAGTGACTGAGGCAGTGTAAGAATTCCGAGGTAAGAAAAAGAACAGAAGAGCATAGACAAAATTCACAACTAGAAGTAATTAGTTGTAGGAGGTTGGAACATACTGAATGTGCTAAAAAGCAGTGTAGCCTAATCGCTGCATCGTGGTCGTTATTAGCTTCGGAATGAGAATCAAGGTAACACTAGAGGCGTTTTTCCACGACACAGTTGTGGACCACACACTTCTGAGTGCTTGTCCACAAAGTCGAGCCACAAGTTGAAACTCGTGGAAACGCCGTTTTGTCTATTTTTGGGCGGTGATTTCAAATGTCTGAAAATAAAAATAAAGTCCATGTAAAAATCTCATTATAGAGAACTCCAGGCTTTCTTCCTTACCATTCCGTGCAAAAAGGATCCTCAGTTTTATGTCTACATACTTGTGAAAGCTTTTAATTTCATTCTTTTGATGTTATTTTGATGCTAAATTTGAATTTCCCGCCAAAATTGACCTCGGCAGTTGTTTGTCGAATTTTAGCCACACAAATCTTATTGGTCGCGGAAACACACTTGTGGTCCACACAAAAGGCCGCCGAAACACTCCTTAGGGGGTCTTACCCTTTCTCAATCGTATGTTTTCTTTTTTTGTGTTCATTCTGTGAAATGTTGTTCTTTTATGTAGACGTCCTCCTTGCTCGTCTGCTGAGCTTTTCGACTTCACTTGGACCCTCTTCTCGCTGGTCCGAGCTTCATATCCCAGTGTTAGTGATGACTTGGTCAATTCCTTCCACTTGCTTTTGTGCACTCTCGACCTGATGTTATCTAATGTGATAGTTCTGGATCGAAAGGATCTGGTTAACCCAACTTTCAAAGGTCAGTATATACCCTCGTGAGTAGTGAAATGAAAAGCAAAAATCCTCCTAGGCTGGATTTGAACCAGCTTAGCTTGAAGTCCTTAAAGGACCTGTCTTACCTATTATACTAACGCAACCTACTTCCATAATCACTCCTTATATTTCTAAACCCGGAGACCCTAATTTCGTATACGGTACATTCTAACCCCTCTAACAAAACCACGCAGATTTGCTCACTTGCCGTCTTTTGCTACCTTCGATATGTATCACGCTGTCGACGGTTGTCTGCGAGAAGTTTTTCCATCAGCAAAACCAGTGATGTAAATTTTTTCCCTGTTTTCGCTGTAAGTCAACGGGTCTCGGAAAATGCTTAAACAGCCAAAACCGTGGGGTTATTTGTTAAAATCGCAGCGTAGTTTTAAAGTATTCAAATATTTTAAAATACTGTGAGTTGAATAGTGAATAGTGCGAGGGTCCTTTAATAACGCGAAGGTCCTGGGTTCGAATCGCCATCTAGGAGCAGTTTATCCTTTCAGCTGTTTCCATCTCAGGGTGCCCGCCCTAACGAATCTTCCAATCAAGTCGTCCCCTCTGTTGGGATTTTCGCATGAAGGTATGCAGTTAAGGCCTGGACTGTCTGCGAAGATAGATATTTTTATTTGATCTAACTTGTAACGCCGACATGGCACTAAATACGTCGACCATTACATTTCATTTGTTAAAATACTTGAATATATACAGTTATTACATAAAAGAAAATAAATCACTTGGAATTCACTTGTTTTTTGTTAATCTTCTCAGTGAGATATGCTACAAATGAATTCGAATACCGGTTAGTGCGACATGTAACTGGCGCCAGGAGATTGTTTACTGCGTTTGAGCATGGTTGTAAAAAAAGAGGGCGTAGAGTACAAGACTGGTAAGGTCCGGTTCAGGCAGAAGCTAACAAGCAACAGTACACAATATGGGACCAACAAGAAAGATAAGTTATTGAAACGAAGATTTTTCTCTGGGAAACAAAAATAGGATGCACGTGGGAAAAATACTCGACATGTTTTTCCAAAATATTGAAATGTGGTTTGTCAAAATGTAAGGATGTCATATTACTGCGAAGAGGGCAGACTATCACAAATCCTAAGCATAATGCCGGGTACCTTATGTCAGCTTATGCCTTTAAGGAACTCCGATTGGTTGATTTCTGATCTTCAACTGAACTGAAATAATCAGTATTTAGCGTTAGGCATAGGGTATCCCTAAATAGTGATTTGTGATAGACTGGGAGGGGGGGGGGGGGGGGGTCTGTGGTCCTACTCAAGCTTCTTGATACACTCCCACGAGTCCCTGAAAAGATCCATATTTTCTCAACAGTCCCTCTCCCAGGAAGCTCCGCGAGCTTGAAGGACCTGTCTTACCTATAATACTAACGCAACCTACTTCCATAACCACTCCACATATTTCTCAACCCGGAGACCCTAAATTCTTACAGTACATTCTAACTCCTCTAACAAAACCACGCTGATTTTCTCACTTGCCGTGTTTTGCTACCTTGAGTGTGTGACGCTGTCGACGGTTATCTGTGAGAAGTTTTTCCGTCAGAAAAACTGGTTATATGAATTATTATTATAATTATTATTATTTATTTGAATCCTTCAAAACTGAAGAGTAATGTATAAAAAGGAACAACAACATGTCAGTCAAACTCAAACATACTTACATACTAATAAACAGCTGACCGTTAAAGACAAATTAGCCTACTAAATATACAGTGAAGTACAAGAAAAAAAAAAAAAAAAAAAAAAGCTCAAAATAAACAAACTAAGCAGGGGACTTTTTTGTGAAAAAAGGAAAAAGGTGATGAAGAAGAATGTTGTCAGCCTTTTTATGAAAGTTCTGAATTTTACCATTTAAAGTTTCCAAAGGATTCTTCACTTTACTTCACTTTTCACTTCACTTTTCAATTATTTCCCTGTTTTCACTTTTAAGTCAACGGGTCTCGGAAAAGGCTTAACACAGCCAACACCATGGGTTGTTTGTTGAAAGCACAGCCTATTATAGTTTAAAGGACACCTGAACAAAGAAACCATACTTGAACACACCATGGAGAATACATTTACAGACATGGCCACGGAGAGCATTCTTCTCCTGAGCGTGACGTTTTCAAAATAGGGATATTTGTTTCTGGAGGTTTGCACATGCAGACTCCAAGACAAAAAGCGCAATTCATTCAAATCTTGTACAGCGCTGGCCGGATCATATTGGAATTTCTTCTAGATATACGTTTGGTCTTAACTGGTTAAAAAATATTCCAGAAGAAGGGTTGATTGGAGACATTATTTCATTTCTAAAATTGTTCGGTACTGGAATAAGGACAGATGCAAAATGGAGCAAAAATCCTAGCTTGGAAACACTATTTCGTATTTGGATTAGGTTTTCTGCAGGCAACGTTAACGGAAGTCATACAGATAGGGATGATACTTGGTACTCTTCATTCAGCTGTCCTTTAAAGTATGTTAATATTTAAAATACTGTAAGTTGAAGAGTATTAGAGCGAGGGGTCCTTCAAGTGCCGGCTGAAATTCGCTTCGCTCTCCAGAGCTGTTCTCGCGCTCCCCTAGTTTCCGCCAGCGCTTGGAAAGCGAATCCACATCGCGAGTGAAAAGCGATTTCGGCAAGTCAGCGAGAAGTTATAAAGGTGCAACTGAGGCGCAACGACTTTCCGTTTGTTCTTGCGCTTTGCGGGTTCTCGCTTTGCTTTTCGGAAAGCGAATCCTAGAGACCGCCAGAATCGCCTTTTAAGCGTGATTATTTCAGGCCTTCCTCATGGCTTTCACCTGCCATCTTACAAACCCCCGGTTGATGCGGTATCTACTATTGTACCTCTGTGCCAAATGACAGATGGAATCGTCGTCGAAGCCAAGTCAATCAAGGAGCATTTCTTGCATCCAAAAGTGAAGGAGTTCTACGGAAAAGGGGTAAGTAATTTAAGCAGCTTCCTTGACCAATGAAGCGTCAAGGACCCATCCTAGCAATTTTTAAAATACGAATGGTAGTTTTTGTTTATAACCGTCAAAGGGTTGCTAGACATAGAGCGTGTTCCACCCTTCTAACAATAGTAAGTATTAGTTTCTATTTTTGTTCCAACCTTCTCGAAATAGTAACTATTTGCTTACCATGCTCGGGAACGTCGTTAGCGTAGTACCTATGCATCTCTGTAACGTGATTCCGATGGAAAATATAATGTTTTACACCCTTGACGGCAAAATGCCAGAATTCGTGACTTCATGCGTAGTAACTATGGGTGGAACACGCTCATAGCAAGAGATGGAAAGACTACTGAGTAAAGAAACGCAAATACACTAGGACAGTGGTACTCAACCTTTTCCGTACCACGTACCCCTAATCAAGGTTCGAAAAGATTGCGTACCCCCTTTTTCAGAACGTGAAAAAGACGATAGTTATTATCATAAATGATAAGGCATACATGTGTAAAAATATATACAAAATCAATAAGGCAATCACTAGAGGCTGCCGTATAGCGAAAACTTTGTCAAATCTCGTCTCGATGTCTTTAGCCGCATATTTTTTACAGTCAGCCTGTGTATGTGTTTGGTTTTGATGTTCTCCGTGCTTTCATCAAGCTGCATCGCAAACTTAACTCGCAACCTGAATGACAGTATCACTTGCTATGTCTTCAATTCTTCTTGAAACAGTGTTGTTTGACACAGGAACAGATTTTACGGCAGTAGGCTAGCTGTTTTTGAATCAACGTTATTCACTGATTTTCACTAGGGCTTGTAATCAGAGGCGTCACGCACGGGTTGACAACACCCATCCCCTCAATAAGGTCAGCAAGACGATAAGAGGAAAAGAGTTTGCGCGAAGCGCCGCGATTTTTTGTAGAAGCAGATACTTGAAAAAAAAACAAGAAACAGTAGTTAAAAATTACCTGTCGGCTAGTAAAAATACCTTGCCACGTAAGATACATTTTGGCTGGTGATGCCTCTGCTGGTAATATTAGGCTTTCGGCAATCAAAAATGAGTGAGGCGAGATTTTAAAGCTACAGACTAAACTAATTTTGGTTCCTTCGCTTACCCCTTGCAAGGGTCTCGCGTACCTCTTGGGGTACGCCTACCACCGGTTTGGAACCGCTGCACTAGGAGGTTACTGCCAAGACTAATTTATTGCAAATGAGCAGGTTTCTTATCGTGTTTCATGTTTCAGTTGAAAGTCTGTATTGTCTGTTGGACCGCCTTTAATGCTTTTATTATTTTACAATGAACAGAATTTTGCTTTTAAGCGAATTGAACACGCAGTCCGAGAAGATGCCACTGTGGGGAAACTTACGTGCGATGGGTCAAAAATTTCGGAGCGAAGGAGGAAATTAGATATTAGATTTATGGATAAGAAGACATGCTGAAACTTTATGCGAAAATCATTTTCTACCCGGACGTTCGCCCGGAATCCGGACAAAATCGGAAAATCTGTTAAGAGCAAAATTCCGAGACGGCCATATATATCGACGACGTTAAAGATCTAGGAATCTCAGTCTCTGCCGGTGTCAAATGCGGACCTCATGTACAGGAGATCATAAAAAATGGTGTGATCCACCTCAGATCTTTTGCGTACCTAAAGCGTTTTGGTTTCTCACATGAAGTGCTCTGCACACTATACAAAATATATTTAAGACCAGTACTCGAATACTGCAGCGAAGCATGGCACGCTGGACTCACTCAGGACCAAGAATCGAAAATTGAAAGACTCCAGAAGCGTGCTTGTAAAATAATACTCAGCAATGCATATACGTCGTATAATGAAAGTCTTTCATTGTTAAAAATGGAAACTAACCGAACGATGACATAATTCGCTGATGAAATTGGGTATGAATTTTGAATGCCCCATTCTGAAATGTATAGGCATATTCTCCCAGAATACGAAGAAACCACCGAGAATCGTCCGAGGACACGCTGAAATCTAGAAATATCTAAAACAAATAATAATCTAATAATCTAAATAATCAAATAATCTAAAACAACCACCCGTCAAGGCATCAACAAGATATCTCCACTCGTTTGTACCTTATTTTATTCAACACTATAACGACGCTATAAAAATATGAAGAAATAACCGATAGGCCCACAGACAATATTATTAAAAGTCGACAATGTATTTTCGTGTTTTGTTGTATATCTAGCATTGCATTTTAATTAATCTGACAAACCAATTGTGTATAATTATTCTAATTGTCTCTTTTGTTGTGTAGCGTACGATTACTGTGTCGTCAGCCTATGCTATCCAATGGATATTTTGGTATGAATAAATGATGGATTGATTGACGTCATTTAAATTGATCGGTTTTATTTCAGAAAATTCGGCTGGATCCTACTGCCTTCATTGGTCTTCTCGACTTGGTGAACTTTGACATGAACTACAAAAACATCTCGAAAATGTACGAAGAATATGTTCTGTCGGAGGGAGATTTCGACGAAAGAGTGTTTCTCGGGGAGAGGGATGTTTCCGCGGAGCTATTCACCCCTACAAAACAAGTGACGGATTCAATAGGTGATTTTAACCAGAGGATGATTGCTAAAAAGAACTTGTCAAACCAGTTCGATGATGTGAGTACACCCTTTGCCCGAGTCTTTTGTCCTAGCTATTTTTTTTATTTTTATTTTTTTATAAAAATTGTTAGGACAAGTGTTGTTGGAGCTTCCTCCCCTGCTCAGTCCCAAGGATCTTTTACGGTAGACATTTTTTCTCATAGTTTACTTTTTCACTAAAAATCTTGGAGGTTTCAGTCAGTCGGATCGATTCCGTGCTAAAACGAGGACGGGGCGAAACTGTAAAACTCGATGGACCCTGTCGCTCATTTTCCGGTGTAGATATAAGATCCGATCTGTCTGCCAAACATCAAATTGAGTATATTTGATAGTGCAAAACGGATACGTCAGCTTAATTTTATTAGAGATAGTAACATTCAGCAGAAGTATCCCTTTTGCACTATCAAATGTGATTCGCAGTCAGCTTGGGTGAAGGAATATTTATACAAAGTGTACATTTACTGTTGGCCATTGTTTTTCTTTTCTTTCCTTTTCTTCTTTTTATGTTTTCTTATACTCAGTTTTACATGATGTTTTGCCATACAAATTGGAGTGGTTCATATTTCAGATTTCTTAGACAAAAATCAAAATTATTCAGGTTTACTTGTCTCAATTAAAGTCCTCTGTGTAAGTTCTATCTTAGCCCGAAAATGGAAAAAGTCTCGCATACGCGATGATGTTGTGAACGTGTAATAATAACAATCCTCAATGTAAAAAAAAAGAAAGCTCACATAAAGAATGACAAGTATTCCTTCAGCCCAAGCTGACTGCGAATCATATTTGCCAGTGCAAAACGGATACGTCAGCTGTATTTTTAGAGCTATGGTTCGGCACTTCTGGGCAAGGGTCCTCTGGGCAAGGGTCCTCTTCAGGCTCGAGCCGCCTGGAAAATGAACTTGTGAAAAAACAAAATCAAGATTCTAGCTTAGCCTTAAGTATCTGATTCCGTGAATTCATTTGTGAGAGTAGATTTGGGGTTAAAATTGGTGTTATGGTTTCACACCCGTCAGGGCTGCTCTTTTTGCTGCTCGATTAGGTGTTGGTAAGGTAGAGATTTTTCCTGGGTTGCCTTTGGTTTTGTTGTAGAGGAGGGCTTGGGGTATGAATTTCCTTTCACTGAAGATGTTGTTCCATGTTTCTGGTAATGAGTACTCGCCTCTGTCTCGGTTATACGTTAAAGCCGCTTTCACATTAGTTGCGTATTTGATCCGTATTCTCCTCCGTATTCTCCTATTTCGCGTTTTTGGACTGTTCAGAGGAAGCGAATTCTCCTTTTCTTTGCGTTTTTGTCAGAATCGAGAACGGGGAAAGCCTCGCGATTCTGCAGAATCGAGAACTTGCTCCGATGGCGAATTGTCTATTGTCCTCTCTCCGTTCTCCTGCCTAATTGGTCAACAGATTGCGGGTGTTCAATATGCATATACACGTATACCGGGTTGCGGACGAGCTGCAAAATTATTGTTTTTGTCAAAAGCGAGAATGGAGAAGTCGGAGGAGCATAAACGGTAATCTGTACGAGAATCGAAAATTCAGAAGCGAGAATTCGGATCAAAAACGCAACTGTTGACTTGTCGTTGCAATGCGCTGCGTATGCGTTTACCTTGCGCTTGCGTACAGGTCGCGTAGCGTATCTTTCACACCTGCGCGACAAGCTTTACGCTGGATGTGTGTTTACGTTTTCCTTTCTCGGTTTCTTATGCTGAATTCTCGTTTCTTTCCTCATTACTCAGTTTTTCTTCATCGTTAGTAGGTTTTCTCCAGTTTGTCTTCGAAAACTTCCATTTTTCACTGAAAATCTGATGCGTTGCGTTTTATTTGTCTGCATAAGCTCTGCGTTGCGTCACCGCAATCGCGACGCGGAGGTTGCGTAGCCGAGTGTGAAAGCCTCAACTCGTCAGTGTGAAAGCGGCTTAACGGTTCAGGTATATTTCCCAATATGGCATCTGGGGAAACCAAATGAGTATATTCATTTTGTTTTTTCTTCGTAGTTCCAGCCCCATTCACTAGTTCCAGCAACGCCCTTGACCGGAAGAAACTACCTGAAGTTGAAAGAAGCTGGGATAAATGAGACTCCAGTTTCTACTGCAACCCATTGTGTCAGCAGACTACAGTCCCTTTTATCAGGGCGTAAAGCAGAACCAAGCGAATCCTTGCTCTCTATGTTTCAGTAAGTCTTTTCTTTAGAATAGAGTAGAGTTTTATTTTTCAAAAACAGAGCCTCGTTTTTGGTCCACTTCTCGGCCGATTCCCGACTGATTCTTTCAACATCCGTTTTTGCACTGAAGTGCTTCCGAGGAAGACGGTAGCGCTTCTCGAGAATCACAGACTTGCTCACCGACCAAGTCCGTGCTTCCCTGCAAGGTGCTGCAGCGCTGCCGCTTCAACCAAGAAGAAAGTGAATCCAAAAACGCATATTTTGAAAAAGCAAAGAAGTGCTGCAGCAGCGTCACAGCGTTACTGCCGAATTTGACCTTTTTGTCATACAAAAAATGGTGAATAACATAACACTCTATCATTCTATAGTCTTGTCACGGAAGAAAACAAGACCGAAGGTTCCAATGGGATCCCAAAATTGAATATTTGATGCAGCACAATTAATAATAATAATAGTTATACAAAGCAAGAGAAAAGGCTTTCGCCTCTAAATGAATCTAAGAAATTTTGAGTAGTCGAACTGATCAGAGTTAAAAATCTCATCAACAATTCACTTAAAACTATTGATCGATTCAGCATTAACCGCATCTTCGGTAAGGCTGTTCCAAGGATCAACAATTCTGTTGCCATAACCCCACTTAAAAACGTCCTTGTGGAATCTTGACTTTGTAAGCTTGTACGCGTGCCCCCGATGATGACGGTTAATGCTGAATCTTACTAAATCAGTCACTTTAAAATTGTCATAACTTCCATTGATTAATTTGAATTAGGTTCGGTTTTCGCCGGATCCAGTGTTCGCCGGACTTTTTGGACATTTTTACTTTTGAAGTTTTGAAACAGAGTAATAGGCCAAATTACTGATCATCTAAGAAAACCAAGTTCAGATATAGGTTCAGCGTATAAAGAACATCTAATCAACTTCAAGTAAAACTTTAACTTATAATATAACTTATATAGTTTCAACCAGACCGAACAAACTGTATGTCCCGGTAAAAAAAAAAGATTGTCACATACAGATTCAGCGTCTCTTCTTACCCTTAAGTCTGTCATCTGATCAAATTCAAATAACACTTTTGCTTTTAACAAACTTTCCGGTTTTGGCCGAATCCGGGCGAACTACTTGCCCGGCGAGAAATAGTTTTAGATAGATAGATAGATAGATGTTGCTTTTATTCTTTTCGAATTATCGTGTTGAAATCCAAATTTGTCTAAATTGTCATATATACATGTAGACACTCATATATAAATATGTCAACGTCATATACAAAAGTAAACACTAAATAAGATTAAAAATTTTAACGAAAGACGGTACAAAACGTTTTTTGATACCGTACGTGGTCACATTTTACGTGTTGGGGTTTTGGGATTTTCACTGAGGCCGCTCTTGCAGGTCGTTCGCGAGCAGTATTGAACGGTGGCGCGACTTAAGGATAGGGTGCTCAGGAATTTTCTTACCGGAAGCCATGCACAGTTTCAACCTACGGGACTCAAGGGACTCGAGTTTAAATTTCTAGGAATTTTTGGGGATCGTGACATAATTAGTAGGGCATGTTTCTGTATTTTTTCGATCCGGTAAGCCTGGTCTTCAGTAAGGCCAAATTGCCAAGCTTCCACCAGGTATTCTAGCCCCGAACGTATAAAAGAAACATAAAACGGAGCAAATCTTCTTCAGGGAACCTATTTTTAGCAAGCAATTTCAGCATTTGAAGGCCGGTATGTCCACGCTTTACCATTTCCTTCGTTTGGAGTTCCCATTTTAAATCGTTTGATATAATTAGACCGAGGAGTTTTATTTGGTTTACACGCAAAGTATCGGGAATAGGAGGTTCAAAAATTGCCCCTTCTAGATTGTAAGAATTGCAGACTGCTTTTCATTCACAGCCATGTCTGAATTTAAAGCTTTGGCCTGTATCTGCGAAATTATATTGGCCGCTTCACTTCTTTGTCCTTTCCCACATGTTTCAATATGAGAAAAGATTGTCAACGTATTTCCATCTTTCTGGTCTGTCGGAAGCTGTATTGTTATTCAGTACAAGAAAAAGGAACGGACCTAAAATTGTTCCCTGTGGCACACCGCAGAAAATTGCCTGCGGATCCGACAAATTATTATTACATTTATAATTTATTATTTGGGACCTATCACTAAAATATCCTACAATAATTTTTACAATATTACTAACATTAAATTCATTCAAAAGTTTATCAAGTAGAATAAGGTCAACACCTTTTTTAAAATCTGAAAGATTTACCATGTAATGGCTGGTTGACGTTTTAGATAGATTTCCAAACTGTTTTGGATCCAGAAGCAGATTTTTTTTTTTTTAACCATTCAGCGACAAAACTTTCTTAGATTTTACTGAAGATTGGGGCAAGGGAAATGGGGCGCACTACGTCAAAATCAACATCATGTTCATTATGTTTTCCTACCCCTAAATCGAACATCTAATCAACTTCAAATAAAACTTTTTCTTTTAACAGACTTTCCGGTCTTGGCCCGATTCCGAGCCAACGGAATCGGCGAAAAACTGGTTTTCACCATCTCGTTCAGCATGTCTTCTTACCCCTAAATCGAAAATCTAATCAACTTCAAAGAAAACTTTTACTGTTAACAAACTTTCCGGTTTTGGCCGGATTGCGGGCGAACTACTTGTCCGAAGACAAAATGGTTTTCACCATCGTGATCAGCATGTCTTCTTATCCCATAATCGACTATCACATTATCTGTTTAAAAATATTTCATTTGCCCCTTAATTTAAACCCCCTCCCCACCCCTAAATGTAGGGCTGCATAGCCCATCTACGAACTCGACCTTACTCTTGACCCAAAGAATCCTCACACCACGTTTCATCAAAATATCTCATTCCCTTCGAGATTTATAGTGCGCACAGACGGACAGACAGACAGGCGGACAACTTTTGCGATGTCATAGGTATCCCGCAACTTATGTTGTGGTATCAGATCCCACGGTAACTGCAAAAACGACTTTAGACCGTGGTATCAGATACCATGGTATCTGCAAAACGCAACTATTGCTGATACCAGAATGTTTCCGATTCGACTACTTTAGCTTGAACGAACTAACTTGCGCCTGTATTTTTTTCAGCACTTGTTCCCCCAACCCAAGAGATTCCATTCATCAGAGGGTCTCTGCTCTTGGATATGTATTCGTCTCCAAATACATTGAAGGAGATGATTCCGGTGGTGTCCAATCGGAGATGATCGCGCGACAGAGGAGACAGCTAGCGGAGACGCTTTACTACAGGGTTCTAGAAACCATCTGCGAGGAAGAACGGAAGAGGCTTGATGGAAAGAATTTGTCGGTATGTCGAGTCGAGTCGGTATTCCTTACCGCTAGGCTAATGAAAGAGTTAATTAATTGATAATACGCGAGAATGGTTTGATTGGACTACGTTTGATGGCTCTAGATGCGCTGCCATGTCTATTTTTGTTTTCAGACGAAGGAGGCGTTTTACCGGTATTACTGTTTCGTTTACGTCAAAGCAAAATAATACTAGGGAGTAACGCCAAGACTTGAAAAAAGTGACACAGACTCGAATAGCAGCGACACTAGCACCTAGCGGCAGAGACCGCCCCTACTGAAACTTAATCAGTCGCATACCGGCGCTGGCTCCAAAATCTTCAGATTGTAAGCACATAAAAAAAAGATACAACCTCCCCTGTTACCGTGATGTGTGCAGACCGCATCTTAGCTTTACCAGAAATTTCTAAACTCGGAAGTTTTTTTTGCTTTGAATGCCCCAGGTGTAATGGGCGGCGCTACTAGTATGGCCCGTTTGCAGAGCATGGGAAGCATAGGTTGTGGTGCTACTCTCTAGTGTTGTTTTGCTCTGATTTACGTCCAAATCTTTCCATTTGTTCTAACTTACAAGATTTCGAACTGTCATCTCTGTCCGCCCGCTTGCCGTGTTAGGCTCTTTTCAAGGCAGATCGGGATCCCGCTCATTACTTCCGAGGAATTCATTGGTTAGAAATTCCCACTGTGCAAGTTTGTCCGTGTTTCTCGTCAAAACCGAGAGGGCCGTGCAACACATAAAACAGACAGTTTTGTAATCTTTGAGAAACCCAGAAGAGATTCAAAGCAGTCACGTATTATTGGAATATAAACTGTATCTACTGCGATGTGTGCTTTAAGCGTGTGTGCCGATGTGATGTTGGATCCGAAAATTTGGATGAGCTTGATGTTACTGGTGTAGACCCGGGACCGGTTTTCCAGATGTTACTAAGAATATTCGTGTCCGATTGTAAAACTTGTACGCTGTTGGAACCAAGCCTTGGGCTCGAGTCCGAATTTCGCAACGGGATCCTGAAAACTAGAAGCTGCATCCGAAAATTAGGATACGTATAGTGCTAACCTCATCCGGATATTTTTGGTGCGGAGCAATACTTTGGTGTTGTCGCCTTTTTTCCTAGATCGCTGATTTGTGCCCACTGCTAGATGACTGTTAGGGTCTAACCTTTGTCGAGTCAACGGGAAGTTTGGACCTCAGGCCAAATAGTAAACTTTTGCATGCAAACCATTCTTGGTTCGCATAGCACAGGTTCACTTCCCTGGGTTCTCCTGGTTCACTTCCCTCGGCCGGGAGTGCGATGCGTGGTTGAGGGCAAATAATCCGACGCTTCCTATGCTTTTCCATATACTTCTCAGTGTACCGATTTTGAAGATGGGCGGACTTGTGCATGTCTCACAGGGAGACGCCCCAAATCAACGTTGAGTACAACAACACTGTACAAAGTTTCACCGAGTAAGGATTAAAGTTAAGTGCAGTATTTGCTTGGGTTTAATCTGATCTCTACTGGGATAAGATTAATCTGAATTAGAGATAATCTCATCGCAGCAGAGAAAAGATTATCCCAGTAGCAACTACTGCAAATTCTTTTATACCAGAAACCCGTCGCTTGTGAGTTGAGCATGCTAATCGTTCGGCCGTGACTGGTATCAGGCCAGTTCAGTCAATATGTTGTCATAACTTGAAAGGTACATCTAAAGTTAACACAACTTAAACCTCTGTTCTTGCAGGTTATCCTATCTTGGGATCTCGTACATCGTCACCTCTTCGCATGCTGTCTAGATATTGTTTTGTTCTCCTACAACACGGCAAAGACCTTCCCGTGGATTTTGGATGTATTGAGCCTCGAAGCTTTCTATTTCTACCGAGTCATCGAAATATTGATACGCGCGGAGGACCAACTGTCGAGGGACATTGTAAAACACCTGAACCAGGTGAGTACCCCTTTCGAAATAAGGAGGGTTTTCGCGAGCTGGAAAGCAAAGTCGGAATGACTTTCCAGTGGTTTTCGCGCTACTTCGGAAAGTTGCCGTACTTTCTAACCCGGTTTTCGCGCTTCGGAAACCGAAGCAGCTTTCCCGGAAAGGGATTCGACGAGGATAGTGGAAAGCTCCGCGGAAAGTTGAATGTTTCGGCGGGAATTTCAGAGTGAGGGAAAAAAACAGTGCAAGTATCACTAATAAATAAAGAAAAATGGCAAGCGTTATTAGGGTAGCTTCGATAGAATATATGAGAATCTAAGACCCGTTAAGTGAACCATATTTGTTAGAAATAGTTTGTAATTTAACATGTCCCCGGCGATGTCAGCTTTCCATGTGTTTTCGCGATCAGTCCATCGGGAAAGTGGAAAGTTATTCCGGGAATAGCTTTCGATCTCGCGAAACCCCACTATAAGCACCGTATCACGGCATCGCCGATTCGGGCGAAAAGAGGCTGGCGATGACCGATGGGGTAGAGACTGCACTTAACAACTAAAGGAAGGGAATGCTTGTGCAGTAAATACGATACTTCGTTAAAAGGAAAAAATAAGCTGTCAGGAAATACAGAGTAGAATTAGCTTTTTAAGAAGAAACAGCTTCTTCTGGGACCGTCTTAAACTGGAGGGCTGATCCTTCGGCTTTGAGTGGAATATTACTTTTCTTATTTCGTTTCATCCAACCTTCGACCGTTGCACCGCAAAGAATGTTTTGTTGTTGACTTGTTGGATTCGCCCCGCTTGTCGATTCTAGTTTTTGATTCATTTCCCATAATGGTCCTCATTTTCAATGCAATTCTTAGCACATGTAAATGGCCCGAAGCATGGAAGACGTGAGTGATTTTGCCGCTTTTCAAAAAGGGAAATGCGGAGGAACACTCAAATTATAGACCCATATCCCTAATACCAACGATGTGTAAAATATTTGAAAAAATTATTGATGTGAGACTGTCAAAATGGCTTGAAGTGTACACAAAAATTAAAGAAGAGCAAGGAGGCTTCCGGGCCGGATACAATACAGCGGACAGAATGTTTGTACTGCATGCCCTTTCTGAAAAATATGGAAGAGGAAAAAATAAATTTTACGTGGCTTTCCTAGACCTCCAAAAAGCTTTCGATAGCGTGGATAGGGAATTACTGATAATGGAATTAATTAAAATTGGACTACCAGGTCAATTTGCACAGCTGGTAGCTAATATGTATGGAAGTACAAAAGCAGTCGTTAGAGTGTTTGGAAAAGGAGTTTCAAGGATATTTGAACAGACAAGAGGTGTGAAACAAGGAAGCGCCCTGTCACCTCGGCTATTCGGAATATTCGTAAACGACATTGTAGAATTCTTGGAGAAAAGATGGGCCCCAACCCTTAAGCTCGGCAACAGAATGATTTCGGCTCTGCTGTTCGCCGATGACATGGCATTAGTAGCGAAAACAGCTCGTGAACTACAAATTTTAATTGACCTGATGGCAGAATACCTTGAATCGAAGAAACTACGTTTAAACCTCGGGAAGACGGAGATAATGATCTTCAATAAAGGAGGAAGAAGGAATTTAGTTGAGAATGAGAAATTTTGGTTCAAAGGACAAGAGATTAAGGTAGTGGAAAAGGCGAAATATCTGGGACTTACCCTGACACCTAACTGCAGATGGAAGGAACATGTGAGCGAAATGTCAAAGCGAGGGAAAGCAGCAGTGGGTGCAATATTACGTAATGACCTAGTGAAAAAGTCGAAGTCATTAAAAATGTTTAAGCAAATATTTGATTCGAAAATTAAACCGGCAATCCATTACGGAGCTGAGCTATGGGGCCTGGAGGCCGCGGATAAGCTAGAATCAGTCCATTTTAGATACTACAAAAGACTTTTCGGGCTGCACCAGACAACACATAACCAGCTAATCAAAGGAGACTTCGGCATATTCTCACTGAAACTGCACCGGCTTTATCGAGTATTTAAGTTTTGGCTGATATTAACCCAACTTCCTGAGGACCGATTGGCTAAACGCAAGCTTATAATGATTTGCTTCGAATTAATAGGAAAACTACTTGGACTCAACAAATCAAGAAATCTCTTGACAAATTAGGCCTCTCTTATTTGTGGATGGAAGGAAATGGACCTGGAAACACACATTGCCTTGCAGAAATTATGCAGAGACTGAAAGATCAAGAGATACAAGAGTGGGGCTGTTTAGTACGTTCGTCGGAAACACTGAAAGAATATAGTAAAGTAAAAGACACTTTTGGGGAAGAATATTATTTTAAGTTAAATTTACCTTTTAAATATTTAAAATCATGGATCCAGTTGAGGGGAAATTGCCTTCCAGTACATAGGGAACAAAGATTTAAAAAAAATAAGGGTACACATGGTAAGTGTGGGTATTGCGGAAAAGAGGATAATAAATTAGCCCATCTCCTCATGGAGTGCCAGGAGCTTGAAAGTCTTAGGGATGAAATTTGGGGGGACCATCGGTTGGTGCTACTTTCTGATATCCTGAGGTCTTCGAAGCCTGGAACCATATGCAAAATGGCACGATATGTGGAAAAGGCGGGAGAGCCTCAGTCGAGCCCGAGTGAAAGAAAATAAGTATTGTTTATATTGTGTGTGTGTTCTGTGCAGTGTATGTTGTGTATGGCCGTAGGGCTGAAATAAACTTTTCTTTCTTTCTATTCATCCTTATTATTTTTTTGTTTGTGTGTTTGAACTGATATTCTTCTTATATTTTGAATGATTACTTTCATTTATCACTCCCGTTCCATTCGTGCTAGCTCTCTGCGAATAGTATATGATTATAGTGTTTGTACGTACAATTTGAACCTGAACCGCTCCCAAATTCGAATTTGTCGAAAGTCCTCAATTTCAGATCGAGGAATCAATCCTGGAAGCTATGGCATGGAGGACCGAGAGCCCTCTCTGGGAGGCGATTAGGAGCTCACGTCTACCCGTTCCCCAGTGCGAAGACGTATCGTTAGCGTCGGAGATCCGCCACCCCAACCCCAGGCCCGCAGATGAATGTCTTGATGTGGAATTAGAGACGACGCTCTCCCCTAATTACGCCAGACAGCCCATAATCAATGTTCAGTCTGCTCAAGGTGAGAAGTTTGCATTTTTATCGTTTCCTTGAAACCATAATAGAATAATAAGGATCGCATTATCCATATAGAAAAGCAAAGTCCCTGACGTTCACTTTCTTACGGTTGCTACTTATAAGTGTTTAACTTTAACCGATTTGCTCCCCACCTGGATGCAGTTCGGTGACGCCGGGAATATCAAGTTCCTTCCAGGTACATATGAATCATCAGTGAACAAATAGCTACGTTTCTGAGAGTTTTAAACGTTATTTTGTATAATTTAATTCTTGTACTCACTTCAAAGTTGTCATAAATTCCGTTCATTTATATAAATGTCTCAGTTAAATCTCGTCTAGAATATTTATACGCGATAAAGGGAAGACAAAATTTGTATTTTTGTTTATAGAGGCGAAAGCCTTTTTGCTGCAGTAATATTTTATTACATTATTATTAAAATTTGGCTAATCTCTGAGGATAGGATAGATCGCGCAGATCTGGTAGGAAGTTGGTAACTCTCCTTCGGATTTCTCACATGCTTCTGTATCACGATTCTATTAAGGTCTGGCTGTAGTGTGGCCATGTTCAACGAACCACCAACTTGGAAAACAGTGGTGACAAGCCCTCTTGCTTGAATGTGAAAGCTCTTCTGATTGTACCAAGGATTTTGTTACACCTTTTCATGTTATGCCGAATCGAGTTGACACTAGGTCCAAAAACAAAGAAAAACTGGTACCGCCTACCACACGAACAAATAGGTTTTTAAACACGTTCGTTCCGTATTCCACGTCAGTGTTTAATAAGTGCTGAAGTTTCTGTTCTTATTTGTGTCCTCTTTTAATTTGTAAGCCCAAGCGCCATTTAGTTGAGTCTCTTCTTGACTACGATAGCTTGTGTAAAATAAATGATTCTGATTCTGATTCTTAAGGTTGTAGTGTTGCGAGAAACGCAGGTCCCCATCGATCAGGACCAGGACTCCTAGATCGCGTTGGCTCATGCATTTCGATCATAAGACCGTTGAAATAGTAGTGAAAGTGAGAGCTTCAAGTGATTTTCGCATGGCTTTTCCTAGCTTCACTGTAAAAAGATTCTCCGAGTAAGGATTAAAGTTAACTGCAGTATTTGCTACTGGGATTTATCTTATCTCTACTGGGACCGCGTGCCACCCCATTTGAATCAACTGCCCGAGGAAACAGCAAACTCTCCATCGATAAGCCAATTCAAGAAAGAAATTGATGGAATGTTTCTTTCCCAAATATACGACCCCAAATGTTTCAAAAGAACTTTGCAGAGGCTTTGTGGCCTTTTTTTTTTACAATATATTATTATTATTATTATAAGATTAACCCGAATTAGAGATAATAGTATATCATTAGTGACAAGATTAATCCCAGTAGCAAATACTGCAAGATTTTTTTATTTTTTTTTACAGTATTTAAGCTATTTGGCTTAAATCATAATTGATTGATGTTGGGAGGTGGCAATCCCTGCGCCCAGTCTCACTTTCCATTTCATTCACGACTGTTCAACCTTTCTTTTAGCCGCCAAAAAACTGTTCGGCAATCAGAATGTGAACCCGGTCCCAAAGGGCAACGTTCCTAAGCCGAAGGAAATCAAAGTTCCCCAGGATCCGGATGCTAAGCGACCTGCCTCATTATCATTATTTTTCAGAAAGGTAAGTATCCTTCAGCTCTTTTTTTTTGCTATTTTAGGAGTATCTCGGATTGACTCTGCAATATCTGACGCTTTTGCGCAGGGGCGTCGCAAGCCAAAACTCGAGGGGGGGGGGGTCAGCTTTTCTTCGCATATGTAATATTAAAACTCGTGATAACAGCAAGCGTTGAAGTAGTCGTGAGCGTATCCCACCCTACTTACCGTAGTTACTAGGCATGATGTCCCGAATGCCGGCTTTTTGCCGTTAAGGCTGGAACGATTTTTCTATTTTCCAGCAGGATCTCACGCCAGGGGTGAATCCGACCAAGCACGTTACAGAGATGCGTAGTTACTACGCTCCCGAGCATGGTAAGCAAATAGTAACTATTAGTTACTATTCCGACAAGGTTGGAACGGTCAGCGTAGTAACTTTTCGTAAGGATGGAACGGAAATAGTAACTATTGTTAGAACACGCTCCGTATGTCCGAGCTCAGGGGCGGTTTTAAGGGCGTGGCTGGGAGGTGACGACCTCAAAATATACGACTGGCAGATGTTCGGCAAGGCGCAAGCGTCACACCAGTTAGAAACAATCGCCAAGAAGCACATCCCCACTTGCGGGAAACTGTACGAACTTAAAGAACATTAACGCTAGTATTTATATGGTTAAGGTGAACGCAAGTTTTTGTGTTAAAATTTACAGTAGGCTAAAGATACAAGTAAATACAGTGGTTTGCAATTATGGATTTTGGAGTTTATTTTTAGCTTATAGGGGACTCTGTCTGGTGGTGTTTGTTTCGTTTTTATTTGTAGAAGTTCTTTTTGTGTAGAGGTGGTGATTCGTAGAAAAAGGTTCATAACTGTATTAAAATAAGAATAAATAAGTATTAAGATTGGTAAATTTAATTTAAAAATTAAATTAAATAGTTGAAATGGAGAAGTTAAAATTTATTAAAGTTTGAAGTGTGTATGTTTGTTTAGAAAGAGTAGGTGACGTTAAAGAGATTAAGGAAATATTAACGTCACCGAGTGGAGAAGGAGTCGTAGCCCAGAAATTAAATAATCAAAATGTTTGGAAAAAAAGCTACGCGGGTTTCAAAAAGAAAAAAAGCTAGTATTTGTATGGTTAAGATATGGTTAAGGTAAACGCATTCGTAAGAACAGGAATTGGCTTCCGCAATACTCCGACCTACAGCAGTTTTCTAACGCCTGTATATCAGACAATGAAAATTAGCGCCGCTGGTGAAAGTTTTGAAGTAGCCATGGCTTTTTTCGTGCAAAACACCACTACTGCCCAACAAAATCTGGTTTTTAAATAAGATTGCTTCGAGATCCACCTGAACCTTTCTTTCAAATATCCCCCCCTTCATGTTGGATCGTTGTCTGCACAGTAACTCCTCCAGTCCTGTCGACCCCTACTAGTGTTCACGGAAGCTCAGGGATCGAGGAACGTGGGGAGGGGGGGGGGGGACTACGGTTGCATTATCCGGATGGTAAATCAAGGCAGGGTTGCTGGGTAAATATAGAAATCTTTTGGTCACGGAAAATCTGTCGTATCTTAGGCCAAATTTGTTTGATAACAAAAAGAAAACACGGACCTAACAAGTAAATACTAGCTTAAAGACCTAATCAAACATTCTGTTTACCTTCTATTAAGTGATCACATCCACCAGTTTTTTTCAGATTTGAACTCGATTGCCGAGTTGCTGTTTTGGCTCGATAAAAAACCCACGCACAACATCTTCTTTTCTAGATGATGAAACTTTCCAGGATTGATTAGCAAAGGATTATAAGACCTAACTGATAATTTTTGTATGTCTTCAGAGGTACCACACTGGCCTTGGTTTTTATTTATTTGTGTTTGTAATAAACAGTTGGAGCACTAGCTGGAAATTATCCTTTTGGTCCTTGGCTCCCTACGTGCCATTACAGCTGTCCGCGATACTCGGTTGAGATTTAGTCCAGACGAATTATTTCAAACCTCGGAAATTTGGTGGGTTTTTTGATTTGCTCATTGTTTGACGGTGGTTTTTTTTTTGGTTTTGAACATTCATACAGTGACAATAGGGATGGTTAGTATCGTGTGTACGATAGAAAGACCATTTTTTGTGGCCCGCTTTAAGCTTCGTTGTATAATGTCACTGAATAAGGTACAAAACTCTTCGCAAACCTCTGGTTAGTACATTTGATTGGCGTCAAGTTTTCGACCGCAGTAGCCACCTAGCGCTAAGGAGGCTTTCCGACAGGGAAAATCCTTCTATGGTTTGGGTGATTAAAAAAATCTGACAACGAATACTTTGGGTTACTCAGGGTTACATTAGGGTTACTTTGCTTTTACTTTACATTAGGGTTACTTTGAGATACTTTTGGGTTACTTTCCAGGGTGTACAAAGTTACTTTTGGTGACCAACCCTTGGTTGGTCACGGGTTTACTGTCCGCTGGGGTAATGTCCAACAGGGAAGGAGGGTGAAGACAAGGGGCAAGTTTCGTACCTCGCTTCTGTCGGATAAGGATTAAAACTGGTGACTGAAAGCTCCGAGAAATAAACAGGTTCAGGTTCGTTTTTAATCACGGCTCGACAGCCAGAAGAAAACACTTACAATATCCCTTAAAGACAGTCATTCAAACTGAATACAAGATAACTACTACCATTTGGTCCCAAGAATGGGGGCACCTACCAAGTAACCTCCTCAATAGAAACAAGACCAAAGGTTTCGATGGGATCCCAAAAAATTTAATATTTGATCCATCCAGACAATTGGGTCTTTTAGACATCCGGTCTTCGCCAGACCTCTAAACATTTTACTAATAAAATGCAGAAACAGATCAAGGCCAAAGGTTAACATCTGAGAAGACAGAGTTCAGATTTGGATTCAGCATATGTGTTTACCACTAAGCCTACATAATATCTAGCTTGACGAAATTGACCAACACTTCCTTCCTTAGTTCTGCCAAATGTAGTTGGCTTCGCCAACTACGCTACATCGAACTTCTGATCAACTTAGATAGAATTTTACTTTTTACAAATTTTCCGGTTTCAGCCGGACCGAGCAAACTTTACGCCCGGTGAGAAAATGATTGTCATAGACGGATTCAACAATGTCTTCTGACTAGTCAGTCGAAAATGTAATCAAATTCAAATCAAACTTTCACTTAAGTCTCCGGTTTTGGGCAGATTTCGGGCGACACTACGTGTCCGGCGAGAAAATGAATTTCATATTGGGATTCAGTATGTTTACTTACCCCTAAATCAAACATCTAATCAACTTCAGATTAAACTTTTACTTTTCACAAATTTGTCGGTTTTTGCTTGATTCCGTGTGAACTACTTGTCCGGCGAGACAGTAAAGTTTATAGTCAGGTTCAGCATATCTCGTTACCCATAAATCGACTATTTCATTAGCTTTTAAAAACATTTTTGTTTCCCCTTCATTTAAACCCCCTCCCCCACACCGTCCGTTGACCCAAAGATACTTACATTTTGGGATCCCAAAAAAAAAACAAAAAAAACTAACAAACGAAAAGACGAGACGATCAAGAAACAAAAGTGGATATAGTGAGAAGTGTAACTTCAGTTTTGTTTTCTAGTTTTATCACCTGGCCTTCGTTCGGATAGAAGAACTTTGCAGATGGCTGAAGCTCGATAATGAGGTGGTGCAGAAGATCTGGACTTGCTTCGAGTTTACGATAGTTAACCATCCAGAGATGATGAGAGATCGTCACCTGGATCAGATCCTGATGTGTGCCATATATATTATCGTCAAGGTAAGTGTTTGTTATTTGCAACCCCTCGGCCACATCTGACACTTCATTCGCACACTCTTAACGTGACAGGTGCATAGAACCAGCTGACAGATATATTAATTAAATGCTGTTTTACTATACGAATGCGCCAGTTAATCGGACGAAAGGGACCAGCAAACTTGTGTGATAGATTTTTGGAGTTGACTTCAGGGTAAATGGACGCAATTGCGCCATTTGGGCGCATTTTGAATTCCCTGGCGAATATTTTTCGAGAATTATACCTGCGCACTTGTAGGCAAAGTTCTAGAATTGAATTGGCGCATTTGAGCGCTTTTCCGTCGCGTTACAAAACTGTCAGGTTCTTTAATTTCTAAATACTTCGTGACAAAATATGTTAATCATTGGGGGGCCGGCAGGGATACGAGCTCGTTAGCTCGGCCCCATTTTAAACACTGACTATATGTAGATAACATAATCAGTAAACGAAAACGAAATTTCGCACTTCCTTCCTTTTTTTTCCAAAAGCACGATTCCGTCATTTGAACGCAGTGTTGAACCGAAGGATTTTGTGTGCCTTATAGAGCGTGTTCCATCCTACTTACCGTAGTTACTACGCATGACGTCCCGAATTCTGACTTTTGCCGTCAAAGCTGGAACGATTTTTCTATTTTCCAGCAGGATCTCACGCCAGGGGCGAATCCGACCAATCACGTTACAGAGATGCGTAGTTACTACGCTCCCGAGCATGGTAAGCAAATAGTAACTAATAGTTACTATTCCGACAAGGTTGGAACGGTCAGCGTAGTAACTTTTCGTGAGGATGGAACGGGAATAGTAATTAATAGTAACTATTGTTAGAAGGGTGGAACACGCTCATAGTTCATCTGAAACCTTCTGTCAACCTTAATCTTCATCTGCGACCTTGCCTCGCTGTAAGACCGGTCTTAACAGTCAGAAATGCTCTGAAACGGGAATCGAGAATCGGGCAAAAAATGTGGATAGTCGAGCCGTACCTTAGAACCAGAGCAAATAACACAAGGGAGTAGGGCCATATGACTTTGAAAAAAAGTGACACACATTCGTGGAGCACAGAGCAAAACAACACTAGGGAGTAACGTCAAGACCTATGCTTTCTCTCTTCCGCAAACGGGTCATACCCATAGCACCGTCCTACGCTTGCGATATTTAAAGCGAGACAAACTTGCGGGCTTAGAAAATTCGAGTAAAGCTAAGATGCGGTCTGCACACATTGAGGAAACTGAGTAGGTTGTATTTTTTGTTTGCTCTGCGCAGAATATGAAGTTATTGGAGCCGGCGCAGGTGCACGACCGATTGAAATTCAGTAGGGACGTTCACTATCGCTAGTGGTGCTAGATTCGCTGCTATTCGAGTGTGTGTCACTTTGTCAAGTCTTGGCAGTACTGTCTAGTGTTATTTTTCTCTGGTAAGCAGCGGAACTAGCACACTAGCGATAGAGAACGTCCCTACTGAAACTCAATTAGAGGTGCACCAGCGCTGACTCCGATAACTTCCTATTCCGAACACAGCAAAAAAAGATACAACATTTACTGTTATCTCGATGTGTACAGGTCGCATCTTAGCTAGACTAGAAATTTTCTAATCCGCATTTTTGTCTCGCTTTAATTGCCCCGAACATTGGGCGGTTCTAAGAGTAAGGCCCGTTTCCGATACATGGAAAGCATAGGTCTTGGCGCTACTCCCTATAGTGTTATCACACTCTTCTTAGAACGTAGAAACTGTCGCGTTTCAGAAAGTAGAAAAATGCGTCAAATTTCATTTTCGCAGATAGAACAAACCTGTAATCACACCTGTAAACCTGTGATTACAGGTTTGTTTCCTTCCCTGACGTTGACCCTGAAGATTGACAGCCTGACGAGGACCCTTGCCAAGAAGGGCCGAAATGTCGCTGATGAAGCATCGTAGCTGACGTATCCGTTTATTCATTATTTGAATATATGTTTTAAAATCGTCTTGGGCTCAAGGAGTACTTAAAATTCAGCCTTGCGCCGGAAAGGGGATTTCGCAAAATTAATTTGGCCAAGAGGCTGCGAAAGTCCATAGATGACGCTAATGAATGTAAATGTCTGTCTTGCCGAAGAACACCTATATACCTTTTTCAGGTGACACAAGTAGACGTCAGCTTCACAGAAATCATGAAGTGCTACAGAGCCCAGCCTCATGCATCATCACACGTGTACAGATCTGTGCTTCTTACGAGCAGAGAACAAGTTGTGAGTGGGAGTCCCCCCACGACTAGCCCGGCCCAAAGTGAAGGAAATGATGATAGCAACGCCAGCAGTGGGCCCAAAGGTAAGATTATTCAAAATTGGTGTCAGTCGTTATTCTAAATAGTGTTGCATATACTGCCTAGGTCCTGATAAAGACATGAGCATTCTTCCTGATTTCTCCGGCGAACACACACATATATGTATACGCAGTTGGCATACGCGCATCGTGCATCTCTAAGAAATCGGTTGCTGCTATCGCAAAATTGCATAGTTGTGGCATTATGCAACTCGTGGCTTCGCCTGTCTTTGCCCGTTTGGGTTAATATGTATAAAAAAGACGGGTGTGGCTAATTTACGTGGGGTTGTAGCCTATTATATCCTTTATTTTTGTTTGCGTGTTTGTTGTAGTGTTTGTTTTATGGCTTCTGGCCGGAATAGAAGTCTTGAATTGAATATATAATAATTCAAATCAAATCAAATTTATTAGTTAGCCATAATATCCAAAAACGAATAGCACTGGCACGTCAAAGATAAACGAATAGCACTGGCACGTCAAAGATTTTTTTATCCGAATTATCCGTTCTGAATTCTCGATTCACGTACAGATTACCGGTTTTCTCCCCTGGCTTCTCCATTCTCGCTTTTGATAAAAACACTAATTTGGAAGCTCGTCCGCAATCCGGTATACGTGTTCATGCATATTGAACACCCGCATTCTGTTGACCCACAGGGAAGAGAATCGAAAATTCACCATTGGAGCAACTTCTCGATTCTGCAGAATCGCGAGGCTTTCCCCATTCTCGATTCTGACAAAAACGCAAGGAAAGGAGAATTCGCTTCATCTGAGTATTGTCAAAAAACGCGAAATAGGGGAATCGCAAGGAGAATTCGGATCAAAAACGCAACTAATATGTACCTGAAAGCACCACCTAGAATTGAGTGCTTACTATTAACGAAGATTAAAGTAACGTAACATGAATCTAGAGAAGAGGAAGTAAGTGTTAACAGTAAGAATAAACAGTACTATTATGAGGAAATATAGTATAGGTTTCTGCAAGAGGATCGTGATAGAATATTAGTACATAATCATTATAATCCTTAACCATCCATACCGTGCCCTCTTCGGATTTTTCAGCAGGCCTTGTAGAAAGAATGTAGATGATTATGTCCGGCAAATCTACAGTGTCGCTAAGCCTAATTCTCCACGATTTGTACCTTTGGTTACAATGTTGTTCTTATACTCACTGTGCAGAAATCTAGTTGAAAACAGTGGAATCGGAATTTTGGACTGTCACACCTGTCCATTCCAAGAAATTGTCCCACATTGCTCAGTTAATAAATGATACTGATGTTCCTATGAAAAAATAGTGTTTTAGTTTTAAGGTTCCTGTGGAACTGGTTGAGCGGTAATGAATTAAAGTAAATAATTATTGAGTAAATATAGTTTCGTGGTACCAAGTTTATAGGAAGAGGTTATTTAAGCCATCTGTTTACTAATTGAGGACAGTTTGTCGGATTCGTAGTGTACTGCAGTCACAACCTAAAGACACCGAGAAATTAATCTGTTTACTGTCGTCAAGACTCAGATTCTGTTGACTCAAGATGTTAGAGATTGGATTTCCTTTTACAGAAGTAAACGCAGTTCGGTCATCCAGCACGTTGCCTTTCGCTCACCCCAGTTCTTGCCCCCCTACACCGACCCGGATGTCAGGAACGGCAAGCACCTTTGGATATGAAGAAAGAGGCGACCTGATCAAATTTTACAATACGGTTTACGTGAGAGCCATACAGGACTACGCCATGAGGTTCTCCGTGTCTGGACCTATCGTAAGGGTGAGTAAGGGGAGGACTGATCAGTATTCCTTCAGTCCAAGGTGACTGCGAACCATTTATACATATAGATATGACCGCAGCTTCGTTTTCTAGCTTGAGCCTGAAGAGTAGCCTTGCTAAGAACGGCCGGAATATCGTTACAATAAATCTTAGCTGGCTTAATCCCTTAAGTTCACTCAAATGTATTCAGCCTGTGTTCAGGCCTATATATAGATAGATAGATATAGGCTGAAATGTATTCAGCCTATATCTGCTGGTGCTGAACCGGAGGGAGGGGAGACCACAGCCTCAGAGCTTCCGTCTAAAGGGGGATGGCGGGGGCTGCTTGTCAGAACAGCGTGCTCGTGACCTTTTTAGAGTTTTAATCATAGGGAAACGCCGCCGGTTGTTGGCGCTTTCGTATGATGTTCTAAAGTTAGATATGAGAGTTTGCCGTGTTCATTAGTAGTAGGGATTTGAACTTGCAACCTTTGGCTTGATATACCGACGCTCTAACCAATTGGCTTTTAACTAAGTTTGAGAACCACTACAGTTGCTTGTTGGCACCGGGCTACAGGAGGAAAATTCTGGTTCTGGTTAATTTGTCACGGTAAAAGTCCCTTATATACGTTCCATCATCGCATAAATACCCTGTTCAGTCTTTCCGGCGCCATAGCATTGTCAGTCCGCACAGTTGTGTGTGGAGCCTCGTTAATCAGTGACATTTTAGCCAATAAGAAGGCCTGGCTGATTTGCATTATTTCTGTGCTTGTTTATTTAATTGCATTGTTTTTTATTTTATCTTTATTATTCTTCATGTAAGACAATCTTCTGTCATACCCGTCATACATTAATCAATTATCGTCAGCATTTTTGCTGGACGAAAAAGCTTGTAGTTTAAAGGAATTCACATTGCTGTTTTTTTCAGCCTGATGTCACCCTCTCCCCTATGCCAAGACGTATGCTAACACTTTCACCCCGGCGGAAAGTAGCATCAAACTTCCCCCTGTTTGTCTCCCCGTTTAAGACCTCCAAGATTGGCGTGCCTGCCTCAAATCAGAAACCTTTGGTGTACAGCTTTAACAGAAGCCCTTCAAAAGTGAGTATTTTTCTGCTCATCCTTTTTCGAGCATTTAACGGACAAAGGCGTATTCTCGCCGTTCTCCGAGGACTCCTCGGGGAATCGGAGGAAACGGCGAGAATAGAGGGTGTCACTCCACGCGGACTCCGCGTCCGGAAAACAACGAGGACATTGGGGGCTGCTTCCAAAATGAATTTTCTTCTAAAAATAAATATGCAGTTGACGAAATTAGTCTGGATCCACTTTATTTTTGGTTTTGTTTATTCTGATTGTTTTTCATTAATTTTACATTGCAGCAACACTAGCAAAAATTTATTCCCCTCTGAATCTGAAAGAGAGTCCTTTTTGATGATGGTGATGAATCGGAGCATTCCCCGTCCGTGGGGACAAATGGAGTCATCGAGGAACGGCGAGAATACGCCTCCGCAGGGGACGTTTAAAGCCTCTTTCAAAATCGACGCGTCGATGCCATGCATTGCGTCTGCGTTTATCTTGAGTTGCATACAGGTTGCGTAATGTATCTTTCTCACCTTGAGAAGCTTTCATGCTGGATGCTTGTTTACGTTTCCATTCTCGATTTCTTCTACTTTTTTTTCGTTTCTTTCTTCATAGTAAGTTTTTCTTCATCATTTCTAAGTTTTCTCCAGTTTTCTTCAAAAGTTCAGTTTTTCGCTGAAAAGTCTGGTGCGTACGCGTCGACGTAACGAGCTTGCATCTATTCTTGCGTTTCGTTTTATTTGTCTGCGTAAGCTCTGCGTTGCGTCGCTGCAAGCGTGACGCAGAGCTTGCCTTAGCTTAGTGTGAAAGGCTCATCGCGTCAATGTGAAAGCGGCTTAAACTTCAGCAAACGGAAACTCGTCCTGAGCGAAAAAGCAGTAAGACTCCCTTCCCAGAACACTCAAATCGGGAGCATTGGCCTCAGGTGAGCCCGAGCCAGGGCACTGACAACGGGGTCTGCAAATCAAGAATGTGCTTTTGCAGAGAAAGAGTAGAAAAGCGCCTAATTTCCTAAAAAGATCACATACGATCATTGAACGCGGACTGCAGTTTCACGTGGCTAAGACGAGTCCTCGTTGGCGGAGGTTACTTTACCTAACTCTTATCTTCAGCAGAATCCTCTTATTGTTCTGAGAATAAGCTTGAAAAAATTGACGCAATTTTATGTCCTGCAGTTAAAGTTCAAGTGTATTTAGTTACAGCTGAAATGTATTTATTTGTTAGGGGGTAGGAGGTGGTAGGGAGATCTGGTTGGAAGGGAGGAGCGGTTGGTTGGGGGTGGTAGGGAGGGAGTAGGGTTGTTGGGAGGTATATGTTTATTTTGGAGGTGATCATGTGAAGGAGTTTGGTCTGTTTTTTTTTGCTTTTGTTTTTTTGTGGTCTTTTCTTTTTTTTCTTTTTTTTATTAGTTATTTATTATGTTGTTTGTTGGTGTGTTTAGAAAATGGTTAACCTTTACTACTGCACGCCAGCAAAAATGTCTACCGTGGTTTTCAGACAGATGTCTGGGGATTCCGTCCAGTAAAACCAACCGGACGAACATGATGTCGGCGGGTTTCACTGTTTTCCCATTTCCCTCTACTCCAAGCCAGATCCGTCAGTAAAACTCACCCATCTGTACTGCGTAATCTTTTGTTTAGCGAAATTGTTACCTCAGGCTCCACATGTATCCGGTCTATCTTCATCTTCCGAATCTAGGGAGACGAAAGCGAATTCTCGAGCGACATAAGGTGTTTTTCCGTGCTCCCACAAACAGTTTGTGGGTCGTTGTGGCTCGAAAAGTGTGATTCCGTGGCCCACAACTGTGTTTCAGCGACCAACAAGATTTGTGTGGCTCTAATTCAACAAACAGCCGCCGAAGTGATTGTCGATTTTTTGGCTCGATTCTGGTCGGAAATTCAAATTTAGCAGCAAAATAACGTCAAAACAGTAAAATTATAAACTTTCTCAAGTATTTAGACATACAACTGAAGGTCCTTTTTGCACGGAATGATAAGGACGAAAGCCTGGAGTTCTGTTTGCTGAGATTTTTACATGATTTTTATTTATATATTCAGATATTTGAAATTATCGCCCAAAAATAGACAAAAGGGCTTTTCCCCGATTTTCATCTTGTGGCTCGACTGTGTGGCACACGCGTCCGGAGGGTGGGTGCTGCACCCCCCCCCCCCCCCCCAGAAGGTCCGTGAAAAAAATTCTGGTAAATTTTGATTGGTGCGGCGAAGCCGCGCCAGTCAAAATTTGTCAAATTCATCTGAACTTGATGATTTTTATGGAGTCTACCGGATAATTGCTCAGGGAACCTACCGGAATTTTGCTCAGGGCATCTACCGAAATCTTGCTGAAGGAATCTGGCGGAACTTGTCTCAGGGAATTTACTGGAGGCTGGATCAGAGTATCTACCAGACTTTGACCCATGGAATCTACTAGAATTTTGGAATCTACCGGAGTTTTGCTCAGGGAATCTACCGGAACATTGCAGAGAGAATCTACCGGAATTTTGCTCGGGGAATCTACTGGAATTTTGCTCAGGGAATCTACCGAAAATTTGCTCCGGGAATCTACCGGAATTTTGTTCAGGGAATCTACCGGAATTTTGCTCAGGTAACCTAGCGGAATTTTGTTCAGGGCATCTACCGAAATCTTGATCAATGTATCTACCGGAACTTGTCTCAGAGAATTTACCGGAGACTGGATCAGAGGAACTACCAGACTTTGCCCCACGGAATCTACTCGAATTTCGGAATCTACCGGAATACCTGAGTTTTGCCAATCTACCGGAATTTTACTCCATGAATCTACTGGAGTTTTGCTCAGGGAACTACCGGAATTTTGCTAAGGGTATCTACCGAAATCTTGCTCAAGGAATCTACCGAAATCTTGCTCAAGGAATCTACCGGAACTTGTCTCAGGAATTTACTAGAGGCTGGATCATGGGATCTACCGGAATTTTGCTAAGGGAATCGACCGGAGTTTTGCTCATAGAATCTACCGGAATTTTGCGCAGGGAATCTACCGGAATTGTAGATTTTTAATAAAAAAGAAAATCCCTGTTACCTCAGCAAAAGGGGAAAGACGTTATAGCAAGATGAGTGTTGGTTAGGCCACTCAGCGTTCAACATTGGCTGACCAGCATGTTACTAATCGCATTTGAAACCGATCTAGTTGACAAATGTGAAATTGGATGTGTTGTGAACAATTGAAAACGTGATAAAAAAAAGGGTAGGGTGGGTTGAAGGTCGAGGTCTTTTTGGTCTTAATTGACAATCTTAAGTTTAATCGAATAGGTCAAATATCCAACACGTCTAGTAGCATATCACTTATTCACTTAATATTCCTGAAAACCCGATAAAAATGCGTTACTTGGTTTCTCCGTTATCCCGGGATAGTGGATTTCATAGAATGAACTTATTCTTTCGGATTTGTGATACCTCTATGTGCTTGTCCCTCTACGCTTGAAATATTCACCATTAGAAGTGTAAGCAATTGCCGAAAATATCAGATTGATTGCAAGACATATCCTAAAATCATGTCAGCTGAATTTTATAAGAGCTACATTTCGGCCTTTCTTGGCAAGGGTCCTCTTCAGGCTCAAGCTGGAAAACTACAAGTTCCTCTTCCAGGTTGAGCCTGAAGGGGAGCCTTGCCAAGAAGGGCCGAAATATAGCTTTAATAAAATGTAGCTCACTTATCGGTTTTGCACCGTCAACTATGATTCGCAGTCAGCTTGGGCTGAAGCACTATCTATCAAGGGTCATCTTAGCTCAAAGTCACTGAAGCTGGGAAAACGAACTTGTGGGATCAGCTGATGTATTCGTTTTGCACTATCAAACATGATTCGCAGCCAGCTTCGGCTGAATGTTTTCTTACTTTTCTACATGCTCAACTTCTCCTATGTGGCATATTCAGCCCTGGAAAGGCAGGCCTTTGTTTAAATTTAAATTCTCCGCGTCTGGATGAATTTTGGTTTGCCATGCAAGTAGACCACACCGTGAACTTTATTATGAAAACTACAAAATCCCTTTGATGTGTTCCAAATATTTCACTATTCAAATATCAGAATGAAAAATAAGCTGCCTTTTTAGTAAAACTTTAACGAGCCTATTTTGTGTTATTTGTAACACATAATAGAAGTGAGAACACAACAGTAGGCCTATTCTAGAGTTTCTGCATTTCGGGTAAAACCTGAAAAAAAAATCCGGTAAGACTTCGAAAAATTCCGGTAAAATTCTGAAGCTGCACCCCCCCCCCCCCTTATCAGGGAGGTATCGGGACGCCCCTGGGCACACGATCGGGTTCCCGCGACAAACACAAAAGCGTGTGGTTCACAATTGTGTCGCGGAAAAACGCCTATAGCGTAGGGAAAATGGTTGGAATGGGGTTAGACATGCTCGGACCATTCGGTCAAGTTTTATCCGTTTCAGTGCGGAAACCGGATTAGTCAACAGTAAGCGAAGGCGTTTCGTACGGCGTTTTTCCGTGACACAGTTATGGACCACACACTTCTGAGTGTTTGTCGCCGAAACACGATTGTGTGCCACACAGTCGAGCCACAAGTTGAAACTCACGGAAACGCCCTTTTGACTATTTTAGGGCGGTAATTTCAAATCCCTGAAAATAAAAAAAAAGAATCGGATAAAATCTCAACAAATAGAACTTCAGTCTTCCGTCCTTACTGTTCTGCAGAAAAAGGATCCTCAGTTTTACGTCCACATGCTTGAGAAAGTAGTTAATTTTATTGTTTTGACATTATTTGGCTGCTAAATTTGAAGTTCCCGCCAGAAACCAGCCACAGAGTCGACAATCACCGCGGCAGTTGTTTGTCCAATTCGAGCCAGAAAGCGAGTCACACAAATCTTGTTGATCGCGATATCACAATTGTGGGCCGCACAAAAGACCGGAAACGCTATTTTCGAGCCACAATCGACCCAAAAACTGTTTGTGGGAGCACGGAAAAACGCCTTAAATGGTGTCAAAAAGAGTTGATCTTGCCAAAGGGAAAGTGGTCATTATGTCGTTAGGATGGATGGGATATAGAGAGATTGCACCATACCCGATGGAAACGGACGGGATCGTAACGAAAAAAAATTAACATTAGGAAGTATAGGACTTTCAACTTTGAAATTAAATTTTAGGCGTTTTATGCTCATTTTGAGCCAGGAACTTGCTCGAAATGTTAATTGGGTTATTCTTTAACCGTATAATCCTATTTTTGCAAAAGAGTTTCCATGGAAGTAAGAGATTGAAGGCGTCAAACTTTGTAAACAAAGACGAAGTCTCGTCCTATTGGTCTTTGTGACACGTTTTTTTTTCAAATCCGCGTCATCGCCGACCAATGGGGTTCGTGACTCCATTTTTTTGAAGCCTTCAAGCTCTTGCTTCCATGGAAACTCTTTTTCAAAAATAGAATTATAATATTAAGGAATAGCCCAATTAACATTTCCAGCAAGTTCCTAGCTCAGAATGATGATAAAACGCCGATAGTTTAATTTCAAAGTTGAAAGTCCTATACCTCCCAATGTTAATTTTTTTGTTATTATCCCGGTGATGATGATGTAGCAAACTCCGTTTTCCTCGGGTAGGGTGCAATTTCTATATGTTGGACGATTGGGAAACGATGGACTTATGCTACAACTCTTTAGTAGTACATCTTGACTTACTTGACTTAAGTCCCATCCGGCCTTAGTGGCCGTCTCGGGGCCTCTCTCCTCGCGAGCGAATGTATACGCCGCCTATACTGCTCTCTGCTGTGTGACAATCTGAGAAGACTAGGGAGGTTGTACTCGGAGAAATTTTCCTTCCAGCGCTTCGGAGGGCGACCTCGAGGGCGAGAACCGTGGATGTGACCTTCGAAAGCAATCTTCGGCAGTTGGTCGTTGGCCATGCGCTGGACGTGGCCGAGCCATCTGAGCTGTTGGAGGCGGACTCTTTCCAGGATGGTAGTCTTGTACTGGAGTCTTTCGAGTAGGTCAGCATTTGAGACTCGATCTACGTGTGTTATGCCGGCGATTCGACGCAGCAGCTTTGTCTCAAATGCGGCGAGTCGTCTGGAATCATCTACTCTGACTGTCCACGTTTCACAGCCGTACATTGCTATAGGAATGATGATGGAGCAGAATAGTTTAAGTTTTAGCTTCAGGGAGATTCGTTTTTGCTTCCATATTGGCATTAGAGCTTTGAAGCCGGCGCTACCAAGAGCGAGTCGTCTTTTGATGTCCACTGACTGATTGTTATCGCTCGTGATCTGGCTCCCCAGATATGTGAAGCTGTCTACCCATTCTATTTCCGCTCCATTAAGCTTAATTTTTGGTGGGGGTGGATTCGTGAATCTTGACACACGCATGGCTTTCGTTTTCTCCTCGTTGATTTTCATTCCGAAGGTTCGGGTAACTAGTTCCAGGTTATCTGCTTCGGTTTGCAGTTCATCAACGGATCCGGCGAGCTTGTCGATGTCGTCTGCGTATGCCAGCTTGTCGATTACAATCCCTCCTATCATTGCCCCATTAGTTGCTTCAACATGCGACATGACACAGTGGAGGAAGAGATTAAACATGTGGGGTGAGAGGATGCATCCTTGCAAAACACCAGCAGAAGTTTGGAATCCTTCGGTCGTTCCCTCAACTGTTTGTACTTGGCTTCTGAATTGATCGTACATGTTACGAATGAGTGAGACGATGTTTGACGGGACGCCGTAGTGCAGTAATATATGCCAGAGGCCTTCTCTCCAAATTAAGTCGAAAGCTTGCTTGAAGTCGATGAAGAGTTGATATAGGTCCAAACCATATTCAAGGTATTTTTCCATTACTTGACGGATGACAAAGATCTGGTCTATCGTTGAGCGGTTAGCTCGGAAACCTGCCTGATACTCAGGGATGATGTGGCTGGTTAATGCTTTTATTCTGTCCAGTAGTATCTTAGTCAACACTTTGGCAGGTTGGCTTGTCAGGCTGATTGGACGGTAATTGTCACATTCGGCTTTGGACCCTTTTTTATGTAGTGGAACTATGGTAGCGGAACACCATGTTTTCGGGAAATATTCCTTGTGCCAGGCAGCTGTGGCGATTCTGTGGTAGAGGTCTGTTACGACTTCTGAGTCGATTTTCAGGAGTTCTGCTTGCAATCCATCTGGTCCAGGCGACTTATTTGATTTGAGTGACTTCAAGGCAGCTTCGACTTCGCTTCTGAGTGGTGGTGGGCTTGCTTCCGATGGGGAGATGGTTAAGTTCCTAAGAACAGCAGGGTCAGGATTGATTGGGGGGTTCAACTTTTCTTGGAAATGTTGTTTCCACCTTTCTCTTATTCCTGCTGCGTCGTTGATGGGAGTCCCGTCTTTATCAAGAAGTACATTGGTAAGTGTAGTTTTGCGCCTCGACAGCTCTCGTATTCTTTTGTACACAGCATGGGTATTGCCTTTTCGGAAGTCAAGCTCGCATTGGTCGCATTTGTTCTGAATGTACGCGTTTAGAGCGCGTTTGATCTTCTTTTCCGTTAGCCGCTTAAGATGCTTATAAGTGTCTCTGCTTTCTGGGTCTTGCCTATTAGCGACAGCACGCTTGTCTTTACAGAGTTGAATGATCTCATCGGTGATCCATGGCTTTTCGGAGCCATTGGTTCTTCCAAGGACTGACTCGGCTGTCTGTATGAAGATCTCGGTGCTCTTGTCGACTAGTGCGTCTATGTCTATTTCTTCTGAGCTCATTGAAGAGCTCTCCAATAGGGTTTTGAGACCCAGGTCGAGATTCATCCGGTAACGAATGCGAGTCGACTCATCTTTCAGAAGCTCGATACGGAATCTTGGGACTTTTTTTCTGGAGACTTGTTGCCGACTTCAGACGGAGGCGGAAGGATGCCATTACCAGTGTGTGATCGCTGTCAAAGACGGATGTAGTAGTACATCCGTCTCGCCCTTTTCAAAATCCAGTCTTTCTCGGACGACCCAATAGTTGTGTTTATTTTAAATACCATGGTATCTGATACCACGGTCTACAGTTGTTTTTGCAGTTATCGTGGTATCAGATACCACGGTCCGACCGTGATAACTGATCGTGGTATCTGAAAACATCATATCACTTTCATCAATTTTTGTCAAAGTGGTGGGAAAGAAGTTTGACACTTAGCGATGTGACTGAATATCAGTTTTTCTTTTGGGGTGACGTCGAAAAGCGCAATTTCGTCAATTGTCGTTTTTGCAGAGCAACCGTAGCCTCGTTTTTGTTGCAATAGCGCTACCGCATCGCTGCTGCAGCACTTCTTTGCTTTTGCATAATATGCGTTTTTGGATTCACTTTCTTCTTGGTTGAAGCGGCAGCGCTGCAGCATCTTGCAGGGAAGCACGGACTTGGTCGGGGAGCAAGTCCGTGATTCTCGAGAAGCGCTGCCGTCTTCCTCGGAAGCGCTGCAGTGCAAAAACGGATTTAGAAAGAATCAGTCCGGAATCGGCCGAGAAGTGGACCTACAGCATGAAACAAAAACAAGGCTCGTATATCAGATACAGCGCTAGCTGCAAAAAAGACTAATTGCAGGTCCAGTTACTATGGTATCTGCAGAAACGCAACTAATGTCACTGTACCCGAACCCCTACATCCTCCGTCTTTGCAACGTTCAAAACAGTGAGCCCATGGGGATGTACAATATAAATAGTACAAGATATCGTGTAAACACCCGCTCAAGTATTAAATTTCTGAACAAGAATTTCTTCACTTAATAACCGTTAGGCCTCAGAGTTCGCATCGAAGCCCTCTATCCTTGTCAACGCATTTTGGACAGCTTATCGGCTGATGATGAAGTTTGTATCATTATACTTATAACTGCAATGCTCGTCGTGAACTATGGTAGAAGCCTCGTCGTTGGTTAAACCGAAGTTCTAAGGAATCTAACAAGACGCCGGGAAATGCTGACATTTGCTAATACATTACTTTCTGTGCAGGATCTCATGGAAATCAACGCGTACGTGCTCAGTGGGAAACGTTCCCGTTCCCCTACCGCTGCGTCAGTTCAGAAAGGAAGAAAACTCATGGCGTTGGCTGATGGGAATGCCTCCCGGAAAATTTCGTTTCAGTAACAGTGAAAAGTTCTGACTTGAACTGGCCGAGGAACTACCGCATTTTATGGGCCATAGAAGACGGTAATTTAAGCGATCAGGGGCAATTTCGGACGTTTTGGCCCGACCTTACTCTAGTAGCTTTGTACTTGATCCATCCGATGCAGTGTCAACTTTGATAAGGGAGATTCCTGCACGAGGTGGTTTAAGATACACGTGCCGGATTCCTCCCCTCTTGTCAAGTTTTCCGGGCAGTGGCAGCCGGTTTTTCGATCAGTGGAGGCGTTGCAGCAGAGACCGCTTTCTGTGAGATTCTGCTTTAACCGGAATAATGGACGGACGATATAGACCTAGCACTGGAAATTCTGTACAGGATCGTCTATACTATACACGATCATGTCTTTATGAACGACGAAAAACTCCCCACCGCAATTTTGCCTTCCCAAGAGAGAGAGGAATGAGCAGTATATCTTTGGGAGCGATTGTGTACTCTGGCGCAGGAGATAAGTGAGAGCAGGCACCATATGTGAGCGGTCTAGACAACAAAATCGAGTCTGCAACCGCCCGTAAAAGAACTTTGATGGAAAGAGTTTGCCAGCTGGGTCACAACGCTTGCCCAGTTTAGGTTACTGAGCGGGCGAGTGAAACTGGGACTGTCTGCTTATTCAAGTACTGAAAGTAATCTGTGTGGGGGTATGTAGAAATTAAGTGTGGCGCGCTCATTTTATCAGTGCCAGTTAGGACTCGAGATGGAAGTGAAATTAAAATACAGTAAATGAACTAGCTCATTAGTGGGAGAAGAGGCATTTCGAGTTTGATGTAATCGTGTTTATTGATTTTTGCGTAGTTCCCTCATTTTTGTAGTGTTTATTTTCGGCTTGTTTTTTTTTGCAGGCCGGAATTCCAAAAAATCTGTAAATCTCTTTTTACGAAGTTTTTGACTTTACAAGGAATATACGAATAAAAAGTGAAAATCAAGTAACGGTTGCATTTGGCACATTGAGTGCTCAAGAGCTATGAGAATCTTGAGATAGCCTATTGTGAATTTGGCGTGAACAGAAACGTTAATTAATCTCTGATAAATCTTGAAGCAACGCGGTCAGACCGCAAGCTAGAGGTTACTGTTTGTAGCTCTATGCTTTCTAGCGGGTTGCTGTTTGAATACGAATTTGGCGGCAAAATTGAAATCTAAGCATGGAGCTTTTTTCTTGACTCCGACCCAATGGCTTGACGCTTTGGAATGACGATTGCTGTGCCAAAGTGAATGATCGAGGGTAGGGATATCCAGAAGAGGCCGTAGTTTCAGTATTTGGGGTAAGACTAAGTGGCTACATTCAAATAAGCTCGAGTTCTTTTAGTTTTTCAGCACAACTGAAAAAAACCCAGCACTGAGGAGAGAGCTGAATTCGGTTCAATCAAATGCAAGTTACATCATATACAAACACTAAAACATTCATAATTGTCGCGATATGTCTCCAGTTCAGTCTAGTATACTAAGCCCTTTTTTGATAACCATTCACAAATGAGGTGGCATGCTACCGAGGGTGAGTAGGATACTCATGCGGGTGTGTAGGGGAGCTCGGGGTTGGGTCGGACACGGGGTTGGTCTGGACACCCGCCAAAGTTTGTACCAAAGTTTCATGGTACTTGCTTTTCTTGTTTTGACAAAAAGTTGAAAAAATTGGTATCTTGAGGAAAAATTTTGTAGCTGGTCGGTTAAAAAGCTGTATGCAGAAGATTAGCGATGATTTCTAGGCGATTAGATGACAATAGACAGTTTAATAATTGGTTCTGTAGCCTGCTTAGTATTTTCAAGCTAGATCCGTTAGTTTTCTTGTAGTACGCCATTTTGTTATTTCAGTCAGGGTGGGGTTGGTTCGGACCGTCTTTTCCTACTGATATGCCATACAAAACCAAAACTGGCTTATAAAAATACAAACAGATGCTATCAGAATCCTTATCGTATTATTGGGATCCGAAAATGTAAGTGGAGGGATACCTATGACATTGTAAAAGTTGTCCGTCCGTCCGTCTGTTAGCACGATAACTCTCGAAGGGATTGAGATATTTTGATGATCCTTCGTGTGAGGACTCTTCACACGAAGAGTCCTCAAGGGTAAGGTCAAGTTCATAGACGGGCTCTGTAGCCCTTCATTTAGGGATGGGGAAGGGGGTTCAAATTAAGGGGCAAACAATTTTTTTTTAAACAGCTAATATGATAGTCGATTCTGGGGTAAGAAGACATGCTGAACACGAATAAGCAAAACGTTTTTTCGTCCAACAAGTAGTTCGCCCGGAATCCGGCAAAAAGCGGAAAGTTGGTTAAAAGTAAAAGTTTCATTTGAAGTTTACTGAATGTTCGATTCAGGGGTAAGAAGACATGCTGAAGACGATGGTCAAAACCATTTTCTCGCCTGACGCCGGAAGCCGGAAAGCTGTTTAAAAGTAAAAGTTTGATTTGAAGTTGATTAAATGTTCGATTTAGGGGTAAGCAGACATGCTGAACACTTATGTGAAAAGTATTTTCTACCCGGACAACTAAACCGTCCGGAATCCGGCCAAAACCAGAGAATTTGTTAAAAGTAATAGTTTTATTTGAAGTTGATTAGATGACAGATTTAGGGGTAAGAAGAAATGCTGAGTCTGTATATGACAATCATTTTTTATCCGGACATATAATTCGTCCGGAATCTGGTTGTAACCGTTATTTTTTTTTAGAACCTAAAGTTTTTATTTGAAATTGATTAGATGTTCTTGATAAGGAGATACCATACGCTGAATTTCGATTCTGAATTTTCTTTTTTTCTGGACAAGTAGTTCGCTCGGAATTCGGCCAAAACCGGAAATTTGGCAGAAGTAAAGCTGGAAGTTTCGGTCAGTATCGTCAAAATAGATATGGCTTATAGAGGTATATCTGAACTTGATTTTCTCTAATGATTAGCCTGGCGAAGACTGGATCTGCCGAAGACAAGACCCAGTTGTCAAGATCAAATATTAGAGTTTTGGGATCCCATCGAAACCTTAGGTCTTGTTTGTTAACATAATTAGTTTGAAAAATGAACGCGCTAAAAAGAGATGGCCACAACCGAAAAAAACTAGTTGGTAGAATTGTCTACAATAAAGTAAAAAAATAGATTTTTTTTTGAATATACAACTTTGCTTACGACATTTTCAAGAAGGTAAAAGAAACACGAATTCGTCCTTATGAAGTTAAATTTTGGAAAATGCGAAACCAAATGTGTTCTTTATGTCTGAAAGTCGAAAGAAAAGGAGGCCCGATGAATGAAAGTTCGTTAAGGGGCTTGAAGACATACTTTTTGCACAGAAGTGGGCTTAAAATCATCTTTCTGTAGAATCGATTCGAGTAATCGGTCCAACTAAAGATGGGCTGAACTTTGCTGATATAAGTTTGAAGTTACCAGCCTCTGGAATTGCTAGGTTAACTGAAAGGACAAATGAAGGATTTTCACTTAAATGCAGCGTCGGCTCTTGAAATATTTGTTTTCTGTAGTTTCTTGTTACTTTGCACTGCAATATTATCATTTCCGCTTTCTAACATATTTAAATAAAGTCGATTAAAAAAATAATACATTACAAATAAAGTCCGAACCAACCCGAAATATTTGTTTTCTATAGTTTCTTGTTACTTTGCGCTGCAATATTATCATTTCCACTTTTTAACATATTTAAATAAAGTCGATTAAAAAAAACAATATTACAAATAAAGTCCGAACCAACCCGAGGCCTGTCCGAATCAACGCCATGGGTACGGGGTTGGTTCGGACAAATTGAAAAACAGAAAGTTTTGTTTACTAAAAAATCTAATGTAGAAAAAAATCTATACAAATTACCAGCTATTCTCCCAAACATTCTACACGTTTGACAACAAAAACGATTTAAATTCGACAAGAAATGGCGGCCTAGCAATAAAGGAAAATTAGTGTCCAGGTCAACCCCGAGCTCCCCTACCCCTTCTTCTCCAGACGTCTACAGTCTACTACACTTTCTAAATACAAAATAACTACTTCTTACGGACGACTGGTTTGTCTGGTATAAGGACGACAGCAATAAATAGATGGGCTATTTGGCCACAGCCTGGTAATTTTTTTTTTAAATTCGCGGTATCTCCCACCAAGTTGTAATACGTCCTTCATAAAATCCAATGACGAATTGCCTCCAGACGCGCTAGAGGAACAATAACGATTAGGCATGGGCACTGTTCCTGTTTTCTGTTTCTATTTCTGTTTTTTTCCTCCTGTTTTACTGTTTACTGTTTTCTGTTTCAGGGAGCCAAAATAAACAGAACAGCTGTTTTGAAGCCAGTTGTTTTTTTTCTCACCTGTTCTGTTCTGTTTTGCCATGTTCCTGTTTTTTTTTACCTGTTTAAACAGCCAAATCTGTTTTTTTGGGGGCAACCCGCCTTATCCATACAACAAATCTTTTAACTCAAGATTTTGATCATTTCGAAATGCCACATTCCAAAAGAGGCCAATTTGTCAACCTTACCAGTGACCCACGCGAAATGTGGATGCGATGACAGCTATCAAAAATATTGAGCAAGAATCAAGCAATAGTAGGAACAACAGCAAAAATGGGAACTTCAGATACTGTAAATATTTATTCAGCTCAAGCTGACGGCGAATTGCATTTGACTGAGCTAAATGGATACGTAGTCAGCTAAGTCTTAGACTACTGTTGCAGCTTTCCGCCGACCCTTCGTGGCAGCAGCCGTCTTCGGGTCCAATATGAAAAAGTGCGCAAGCGCTCAAACGTAATGTGTAAAAGTAAAACGTATATCATATCAGAGATGGGCGAATCCGATCATGAAAGGATTCGAATCCGAATCCAGGGCTAGGTACGAATGCTAATCCACCATTTCATGCTGAGGATTCGAATCCGAAATTGAATCCGGATCCGAATCCGACCTTACCAAAAATTAAATCATGTTCATAGGTTATAGTTAAAAATCAGAGGGGACAAACAACACTGATATTTCAGGTAATCAGATAATGTGATAGATTACTTAACATATTTGGTGGTGGACACCAAACAAATTTGATTGTCTAAAGCCCACTGCGTAAAAATTGGGAAAACGGAAACTGAACGGCTGTAGAATAGAAATTTGAGCGGATTCGTAAGATTGAGGGTTTGGAATCCAAGTCCGAAAGCGAATCCAGCCTGAGAAGCAGAAGATTCGAATCCGGCCAAAAGGACGAATCCTGGATTCGAATCTGAATCCGGATTCGGATTCGCCCAGCTCTGTATCATATATTGTGTACGAACAGCCCAATAACCATTCGCCCTTGACTTTTAATTCATTGGTCAATATGGGCCCAGTTACCAGCGTTTGGATGTGGGGGGGGGGGGGGGGGGGTGGAGTATCAACAAAAGATACATCTAGATGGGTCTTTGGGTGGGTCCAAAGACCCATCTGGACAATGATGTTCACGCATTCCAAATTTCCACCTTAGTACCAGGCATGATTAGCAAGTTTGCGAATTTGGTCAGGCAATTTACTCTGGGCAATCCGGGCCCAGTTGCACAGAATTCGCAAAACAGTGATAAGCCTTTAAAATTTAACTGAAAAGACAACTAATTCTTGTGTCATTTCATTAAAAGTACTGAATTATTGGGATTCTACAAAGGGAATTTTTTATTTTCCACTATCTGCTCTAGTTATGACGTTCAGAATATGTGCGACGTCCCCACAACGCAAATTCTACTATGACTCGGGAAATTTTAATCTAAATACAAACGCTGCTTTTCGTTGGGCAGTGGTGAGATTGGTGAAGATTGTCTAGTGCCGGAACAAAAGAAAATTCATAAATCTTTCTCGTAAGGGGTGCAACAAAAATACAAGCGCATAGAGGTACCACAGATCACAGGGAAATTCCACAATTTGAAAAGACAATTGTTCGTGAATAGCGGAAGAACGAAGTAACGCATTTTCAGCGGCTCTTCAAGCTGTTTTAAGTGAATAATTGATGGATAACTAGATTGTCCTATCCCAGCCTTTTTAGGTTAAACTTTAAAGGAAACATTAGTCACTGGGGGAATTGTGACCAATTGCCCCTGAACTGAGAGTTTATCGGGGGTTGAATCCCAAAAGTGACAACTAGACCCCAAGGCCCACAAGTACACCAAGTTTCAAATTAGTATCTGTCATGGTTCACGAGATAAGAATGCCAAAATAAAACGGTGAAAACCGAGAACGGAAAACCGGCTATCACGGCCGCAGGAGTGGAGTGTTCATAAATGAACTTTCCACTAAAACCGAACATGCGACCACCAAGAAGGATTCACATGACGTATTATCTGTTCAGCGAAGTTAAATGTGATTTCAAAAGACTAGTACTTTCAACTTCAAAAAGGCTAGAAAGGCTGAAACTAGCTTAGCGACATCACAACATCCGCACCGGTTCATGATGTAAACAAACGATAACTGGAATTCCTGACAGTATTTTTGGCACACCCTCAGTTCTATACGGAAAACTTAAAGATTTTTTCAACTTGATGATGAAAGTGTAACTTCGTTTCACGGATTTTCGCAGAATAGTAGACTCACATTCAGCCGAGAAATCCGCGCGTTTTGAGCCTTGTATGACCATGCTCAAAAGAAACCACCGAGGAAAAGCTATTCGGTAATCTGATTGAACATGGATCCCTCGCGACCCTCCCCTCACAAAAAAAATGACCATCATCATGTACCGCTGCCACGAAGTGAAGCTTGCTTAACTTTGAGTTTGTATGATCCGTAAACTTTAGTTTATTACCGATCACTATGACAAACAATCCAAGTGGAAAGGTAGGCTATGCGAAATTTGTTTTTAAGACAAACGAAACTTGCATGGCTCATTTTCCATCGGGAAAAAGTGTAATTCATCGAAGAAAGGCATCTGTGCGGTGCAAGGAAGAACTATTTAAGATACTTCATGGTACAATGCAAACTATAGGCGAACTCTGCCATAAACATAATACAAAAATACGGGAAATAAAAAAAAAAAAAAAACTGTTTTAAACAGCCGGTTCTGTTTTTTTTTTCGCCTGTTTAACAGCTGTTTCTGTTTTCAAAGTCATCATTTCTGTTAAAACAGAACAGGACCTGTTTTCAACTTTCCTGTTTTCTTTCTGTTTCTGTTCGTATGTGACCTGTTTCTGCCTGTTCCTGTTTGAATGCAAAAACAGAACAGTGCCCATGCCTAATAACGATCACACGCGAGATCTGGGGATAAGTTATCCGATGGGTGAATAAGCGATTAGCTTTCGCTTCATATTGAGTCGCGCATTAGCCCCGTTCAAAAGTCAGCCAGCATTCAGCACTGGAGTCGGAAGCCAGAAATGACAAACTTGATGACGCTTGAGGGGAAGAGGCATTTTAAACAGTTTAAACATTGTTAGGCCTAAGAGGAATTGAAAATAGCAAAATAAACGTACACCAAGAAGTAACGTGTCATTGTTTTCTTTACGATAGCACACCTAGCGGCCAAAAAAGAACTAATCTGAGAGGAATGTTATGATAGGCGTATTGTCGACAAACAGACGACCTCTGAACATGGCGCTGTTGATACTCTTGATGACTATCTCTCTCTCCCTGCCGATGCAGGATCTCCGGGTACCTGCGGAAGACACGGTGTCAAAGCTGCGCTGACTCAAGATTTGAGTCGTTACGGACACGTTTACTCCTTCTTCCTGGGAATCACTGGCGTGTTTTGGACTTAAGTCATATAGAGTATACGAAAAGCAGGATGAAAACGGCTTCTAGCGAGCACGAGAAGAAGCAAAGACGAGAGAGCTACCTAGCGGTAATATTTTCGGCATAAATCAAGACGGATGAAGAGGTATTTGTTTAAATCTTCACCTCATGTGCAATAGGGATTCGTTGTTAGCCTAATAACCAGATTATAATAGTGGATGGTCAGAATTTTGTAAATCTTCCAATCATATAATATCAAAGTGTAATCATCTGGTACTGAGTAGCTGTTGAGTAGTCACATCAAAATGCCAGGTAAGAGCATATTACTTCCATTTTTATTGCGTTTTCGTTAATTATTGAGTAGCCGTTGAGCAGTCACATCAAAATGCCAGGTAAGAGCATATTCCTTCCATCTTTATTGCTTTCTCGTTAATCAAGCATATGTTCAGCTTTGTTAGGCAATCAAGTTTTTGACACTGTTGTTGTAGGTGGTTGTAGGTTGTCTTTCATACACCAACGTATTAGCTTGGTCAGGGATATTATTATTTTTGGACTTTCTGGTTACATTAGCATACTGCTCGCATTTTTTATTGTTATAATCAAGAACATATTTTAACTAGGCTAATCATTATATCAATGATCGTCATTGCAAAATCGTATAAATTTTAGAATGGTGACAACCTCTAGGAGTCTGGGTGATTTTCAGCCCAAGCCTGTTGTCTCATTACAATAACATGGGAAAAGATGCAGTTGCAGAGACAAACTTGATTTGCACAGAAATATCCTTTGTGTTTGTTTTTTTTTTACTGGGAGACTCCTGACCATTTGATCGTTTTTCCAGTCCATACAATAACTAGCCCGCTCAAAGGGCGTATCCAATCTTTTGTGTAGCATCGATGAATCTTCAGGTTTAAAAGTAACCATAAATAGTACGAAGATTTCGAACAAGAAAATAAAAAAAAAATGAAGAAGACAGAAGGCAAGTATTACACTAATTACCCGGTTATAAGATGGTGTATAAAACTCACTAAAATACACAACTGCAAAACAAATGAAACCCAAAAAGAAAGATGCTAAGCATTCAGAAAATTTAACTATTCACAAGCTGACAGAAATCTCACAAATATGACACAGATAACCAGGTGATTTATAACATGTTGAAAGTAATTTATGTATCTCGAAGATCTGGATACAAAATTTTGTAAAGTCAAAGTTTTTGACTTTACAAGGAATATACGAATATTTCTTGTTAAATTTAAAGTGAAAGGTGACGGATATAGCATATAATGTTTTCAATCAAAGCCAAAGTAATTATTCTTAAATTTAATCAGTAATAGCTGCCCGAGGTTTGATCTGACAACTGCTATGGACAAGTGATCATAAATATGTTCATGGTAAATTATCGAGTAGTGCGGTACTGAGTGACGTGGTGAAAACCTATTTTTTCTCAGCAACCACCGTAGGATGACGTCGAGAAAAGCAAGCATTGAGGCGGATTTCATATGAATAGATTATCAGTGGGAAAAGGTTGGATTATCAGTGGGAAAGAGAAATAATTTGGTATTTGATCACGGTCAAACTTTATTTTAAATAAAACGGACTTTAGTATTAAAAGCCTACTTACAGGGACAATCTTTAGAATAATGTAAATTGACTCTATTGATGATTTTTTAGGAAAAGAACTTGGAGACTGGCATATAATTTATAATGATCCAATGGATGGATGAAACGTATACGTTAGCTCTGATGCTTTTAGTTTTTTCTGTGCTTTGTCAGCGATAATATGACCCTTCTTGGCAAGGGTTCTTAGCAGGCTGTTGAACATCAGGGACAACATTGGGGAAGAAATGAACCTCCAATAAGTAAATTCAGTTATTTTTTGCAGGTTTAATTAAATTCAGTTAATTACCGTTCATTCGTTTCTTCCCCAACCTTATCCCTGACGTTTGACAGCCTGACCTGCTGACGGCTAACAAGGTTTTCTAGTATACTTGATTTCCTCTGCCACTTATTTGGAGCAGAGCCAAAGTTACACTTCTTGCAATACCTATCTAACTCTAAGTTTAGATGGATATAAATAATAAGCTAAAATTAAAATATTAATAATATTGAATTTTGCCATTAAATCACCGTCCTTAGAAGAAAATAAAAAAAAGAAAAAAAAGAGATGAAGCCTCACATAATTTTTTTTTAATTTTCAGATGTAGGGGTTCAATTTTTCAGATGTAGGGATTTTTGTCACAATGTTGATGCGAAAATCACCTTGTGTTACAAATAGGAAATATCACCAAATTCATGAATACACACTTGACAACACTGGTCAAACGATCTGCTTACCTAGAGAGTGACGTTTTACGTTTTATATCTTCTATGAAAGCCAATATGTCCAGTACTCCTTTGTGGTGTGAAAAGTGGAATGACATGCCAGGTAGTTTTCTTGTTCTCCCTTAATCAAAGCAGACACCTGGTACTGGTTTTATTAGTTGTTCGGGAAAGGACCGCTCTAACCTATATTTAAGTTGCAGAATTTCTGAATTATACATGATATCTGCGAACATCTGTGGTAAAATTTTGCTCCTATTACACTGTGGTAAGAATTGTTAGGAACTGGTTATATATTGTTGGTTATCAAATTTATATGTGACAAATCACAGTAGATGTTTCTATCACATGACTGTTGACGAAGAAAGAGTGAACATTTAATGAGAGATTTGTCATATAATTTAAACTGAATGAGCTTTTTGAACGAAAAAAGCTTTTGAGAGCAGCAGTCATCAGTGCTGACGTTATAAATGCAATCAAAAGATTTGTTTGTTGGCTATATAGTGAATTTTTTTGTCAGATTTTTTTGTTTCAAAAATCTTTTTTCCCTCTGTGTGTATACATAACCTTGTCACCAAGACTGGATTCTCTTCAAGTTTTAAAAAGTCGTAGATACGAAGCGAAAAATGGCGAAAGGCGTAGATTTCAGAAGCTTATAGTTCCATAACGGATCTAGGGATAATATAAAAGGAAGAATAAGCAAGAGGGGTCCTTTAGCATGGTCTTAGTTATTAACAAGTCCACTACCGGCTATTATCCTTCAACAGATCCATCTATCCCTGTATTTCGGGCCACTGTACATTTCCTGATAGGGCGCGCTTCTTAGTGAGATACAATAATAGAAAAACAAATTCAGGAAGAGTTCTATTCGAAAATCGAAGTTCGAAATTTCAGTCAGGGTCCGGTGCCATTCTTTCTTCTTCTTTTCCGTACGGCGTCGTATCAGTGCTGTCCACTTTGCCTCTTCACATTTGGGCGATGTCACCTAGCTTACTGACTCAGAACTTACGATTGACTCAAGTAGGTCAATTGTCCTCAAAAAGGTGAGGATTGCTTTGAACATAGAGGTTTAAGCTATAAGGAGGAGTGATGTGTCCCGTATGGATTCAGTGGAAAGATTGAGGTGGAATTTTTTTAACAGAGACACAACTTAGGTTCTATGGATGTTCAGATATATTTGATTTTACCTTAAATTACCTTAAATCGCACTTCCAGCGAGATAAGGTGGTGTTAACCTCCTGTAGAGTCTTTCGCTGGTTGGCGGCTTGATTGTCAGATCGTTGTTGTAACATCGGCTCACTGGAATCCCAGTGTAGAAAGAAAACCGATTTGTTGCCGTGGATGCTTGATTTCTGTAGGTCTATCTTAGTTTCGACGAGAGTTTTGAAGACGCTAAATTTCAGCGGGGGGGGGGGGGGGGGGGGGGGGGGCAAACTGGGGTCTGGGGCCTTCCCCCCTGCTCCATAGCAGATTACGCCCCTGCATAAAGGTAGAAGCATACAGAGGTATCTTCTTCCTCCTTTGTAAGGAGGAGGAAGAAGATTTGGACCATTTTCTCCGTAGATGCGCGAAGCTGTCTGATTTAAGAAAAACAATTTAAATGGTGTCCTTTTGTCAATTCTTGAAGTTCTGAGCGATGTTAACCCTACCGCCATTACACGAGTGGGTGTTTATATAGACAAATGTTCAGAATTAAGAAGAAGTCTGAGTGTTTAAGTGATATTTTTGTTGTATTTTTGTGTATATGGCCCTTAGGCTTTTGAACTACACTGATCTTTCTATCTATCTATCTATAGAGGTACCACAAATCCGAAAGGAAAAGTTCATTCGATGAGAATCGATTATATGAATGACCGAGCAACGCAATCACACATTTTCATCGAGTCTCCAAGCGTATTTAAGAGAATACGACTGTCGTATCTCAGACCTTTTCGGCTGATCTAAAATAATCAAAACTTTCCGCTATCATGTTTCTAGGCTTCCTCCCCCCTAGTAAGTTTCCGCTATAGATAAAGCGCAGCTACGACAAAGAGTAGGTGCTGTTCGTTCAGCCCAATGTACTTGGGTTTAGAAAAAAAAAGTCAGATACCTAGAATAATATTTAGTTCACAAAAGTCCAATTTGTTTTGTTTTCAGAAAGAAAAAAAGTTTTGTCCACGACGTGACCCAAGATGTCGAACACCTGCGTTCGACTCTCGGCGAGCGTTACTGAAACAGGACTCGCTACGCTTGTCTGACACTTGAATCACACATATAATATTTATTTATTAGAATGGCCATCCCCTGGCCTCCCCCCTCTGCAGATTCTGTAAACCTTCAACGAAACACTGGACTATGTAGTCAGTCTTCCAGTCTACTCAACATCAAATCAAAGTCGACGAGAGGCCATTCCAAGAAGCTCCAACTGACCAGCTGTAAACGACGCGAGCGGCACAGTTTTTTCTCTGTACGGAGTGTTCCACTCTGGAACAGCCTTTCCGAAAAAACTATCAACGCTGCTACCCTGGATGGCTTCAAAAATGGTGTGGACGAGGACTGGCGAAATGCTGAATGTTTCATGCGCGAGCAAATAATTGGCACTTGTCATTAACCTACAACTAAAACACATATACAATTGTCATAGAATAAATACAGTAATTCAAGTAAGGTTGTTATGATAAAAGGTAAACTAAGGCACACAACTCTTACTGTAACTTTCTGTTTTACAAGCGACAGGTGTGAGTTTTGGTACTTTCATAGCTGCTTCTTTTGGAGGTCTGGTTCTTTCCGGTTTCTTAGTACAGGCTGGCCATATCTGTGCAGACAAATTAGGTCATGTCGTGTATTACAGTCGGACCCGCCCAGCCGCCCTACTCTGGCCAGATAGATAGTTCCGCAGGCTAGTGCCAGCTCCAAACTCTCTGTCTCTAGGAAGCCTCATTGATTCAGTATCAGTGCCTCCACGTTGCAGGATTTATCCTGAAATTCAGGATTTTTGGACGGGTGCAGGATTTGTTTCAGGATTTTTGAGAATCCAGGATTTAGCAGGATTTCCTGACTTTTTCAGGAATTTTCTGACATTTTTAAGTTAAAATTTTGTAACAGACTTTAGTGAGAACTAAGTATCTTACGGAAACTCTATTTTCGCTACAATCTATGGCTACATTCGACGGTCCAACTTTCACCATCTGATAAGCTATGCTTCAGATTATGTATTCGTTTCGGATCGCAAAAAGACACTTTCAGTGTTTCCAAAAAATTCGCCTGCGGCGCATTTTGTAAGATATATTCCATATTTAGAAAAAGGGTGCATCATTTAGTTGGCGTTGAAGGCTAGGAATTTTGGGGGATTCAAACACAATAAAGCTAGAATTTAAGTTGAATTTTAAAGCGTATTTTACAAAATTTTGCCTGCGGCGCTTAGGGTTTGTCCTTGGTACAATCTATGATGCTCTGCCTTTTATCGGTACATCCTAGCGACTCCCTCTTGAATGGTATTCTCAGTATTCGACGTGACATCTTGCCCTCCCAAACGATAGAGAAGACAAGTTCAGCTGCGGTTTTGCCAATCCTCCGACTATGGTCTTAAACACCATCTCTTCAACTACTATGGTGTTTTTTTTTTGTTTTGTTTTTTTACGGCATGATTTTTTGGCAGGATTTTGGGCTTTCCCAGCAGGATTTTTGGGGTTCGCGGCAGGATTTTCAAGATGAGCAAGTGGAAGCACTGTTCAGTATCTTTTCGGAGACGGAAAGAGACGGAGCGCGACTGCGAAATCACTGTAGTTTCTCTTTAGCGTTAGAAAGATGAGGGAGATTGTGTACAGTGCATCTTTTTGGTGCCAATTCAAGGCAATGGTACGGAGGAATCTCCTCCTAAAGAAAAGGGACACTCGAAAAACGATTGCGGTAAGTTGCTATCCAGTGGGTGTTCGAAATAGGAGAACATCCGTGTACATTCTCATACCCTCTAAGATGTGTAGCTGTTCCTCGTGTTTCGCGTCCTGTGTAACAACCCTTTCCGATGGTTACGTGGGTACATATGCAGCTGTAGTGCTTCAGTTATGTTTCTAGGTCAAATCCGCCGTTTTTCTGTTCGTTCCCAGTCACGGATCTACGTGTCAACAAGAACAAATAATCTGATAGAACCTCCGTCTCATTATCTCTGTAATACGACCATGCGGAGTCGAATATGTTCTGATACCCTACCTGATGCAAACGAGCGGAGGAGCTCCGAAAACGTCATAATTTGTCGCTTCTACCGACAACTGTGTCGTCCTTCACAGCTGATTGTTTGTCTACCATTGTGACGTAACGTCTAACTCGCTGCAGACCGGGTTCTCAACCCCTGCAGGCATCCCACGGTTTTTTTCAACTTGTATTCCCTGGCCGTTTGTGCTTTTCCGGAAATAAATCTTATCTTATCTGTCCATCGGCGAATAGGGAAGTAGACACGTATCAGCTCAAATCTCACAGCAAGTTCTCTAGCTCCAGTCAGTTTTATCGGAGTATCCATAGTCGCTGCATGGGACCAAAGACGGAGGTTCTATCAGATTGTTTGTTCCTGGTGTCGAGCAATCCTCTCCTTGTGGTGTAGCTGGTGGTTTATCCACAGTGCCTCTGGAGCGATTTCTATTTGTTTTGTGACCTCATTATTAAATTTTCACTCGAGGCCATGTCATTTGCGCTGGAAATCGTCTCATTATAGTCCAATCATAGAGCGAGATCATTGTAACGTAGCAGCAATAGCATAATAATGATGCTGTTTCGTTAGCGCAGCCGAATCGAATAATATGTTCGATCGTTGGTGACGAAATCTTAAAGGTCACAGGTAATTCTTAACAAACTATTTTTTTCAATCGCACACTTGGAGCGTGTTCCATCCATCTAAAAATAGTAACTATTAGTTACTAGTTTCGTTCAAACCTCGTGAAAAGTTACTTCGGCCAGAAAAGAGTGTAGAATGGTGTTGGGAGTGTCAGAAAACTATTTGCTCACCACGCTCGGGAGTGTAATAAGCGTGTTAACTACGATCTCTGTGACGTAGTTCGCTCGATGAGTCCGCGGCATGATATTTAGACGAAAAAAAAAATGCGTCCCGTGTCGAGAAGCCAGAATCTGTGATGTCATGCGTAGAACCTACGGTAATGGTCCATTTACACACTGCGTAAAATCCGAGCGTGTTTTGAAATCCAAGCGTATTTTACGCACGTTTTGAGCTTGAAAAGATTTCTAGCAATACGGACGTATTTGGATACAAAACGGACCGATTTCTCAAATACGTCCGCATTGCTAGACATGTTTTCAAGCTCAAAACGTGCGTAAAATACGCTCGGATTTTACGAAGTGTGTAAACCCACCATAAGTAAGTTGGAACGGGCTTTGATTGTACCGTACTGCTGGCAACTGCCGCTGGAGTTACTAACATAACGGAAATACCTTTCTTGACCTTTTTTTTCGCGAATTTTACCACAGAGAGGAGCTGCCTGTCTGAACTGGACTGGTTCGGAAAACTAAACCAAGATATTGTCCCACATATCTTCTTCATGGTCAGTTAGAGTCCTCGGAAAACTGGGATTGGGAATTATGAGCGTGTTCCACCCTAGTTGCTGCAGTTAGTACGCATGAGGTCACGAGTTCTGGCTATTTGGCGTCACGGCTGGAACGTATTTTCCTATTTTCATTAAAATATCTTGCCACGGGCTAATCCGGCCAATCACATCACTGAGATCCGTCGTTACCACGCTCACGAGCGTAGTAAGCAAATAGTTATTGTTAGTTGCTATTTCGACAAGGTTGGAACGGTCAGCATAGTAAGTTGTAACGAAAATATTAACTAATAATTACTATTGTTAGAAGGGTGGAACACGCTGAAGGTGGGGAGGCGAGATTAGACATGCATCGCAAGCAGTAGGTGGGATTGGGGATAGGGCAGGATATCTACAAATGCAGTAATAATGAAAATAGTTTAGAATTATATTTTTTTGGATTCGGTGTAGTTTGACGTAATTTTGTTTTAGTTACGAAAGAACAGTAAGTAGAATGAACGAATAAAACGGTCATTCGTAACTAAAACCAAAGTACGTCAATACAGTGGAACTACACCCAATAAAACGCACCATCAGTCTTCAGATGTGTATTTGACTGCAAACATTTGAAACGAACTTGCGATAAAGAAATGTTGCTGGAACCTTCATTTATTAGAAGGTTCGTGATTCCAGCTTGAGCCTGAATAGACCCTTGCCAAAAAGGACCGAAGTATCGCTAAAATGACAGTTGACTTATCCTTTAACGCACCCCAATATCACTTCACAGAAAACAAACCGTTACACGTTAAAGGACCCTCGCACTATTTACTCTTCAACTTACAGTATTTTAAAATATTTGAATACTTTAAGACTAGGCTGTGCTTTCAGCAAAATAACCCACAGTTATTGCTGTTTTAAGCCTTTTCCGAGACCCGTTGGCTTGTATCGAAAACAGGGAAACAATTTACATAACCAGTTTTTTCTGATGGAAAAAGGTCTCGGAGACAATCGTCGACAGCGTGATACACATCGAAGGTAGCAAAACACGGCAAGTGAGAAAATCAGCGTGGTTTTGTTAGAGGGGTTAGTGTGTACCGTACGAAACTGGGGTCTCCGAGTTTAGAAATATATGAAGTGATTATGGAAGCAGGTTGCGTTAGTGTTATAGGTAAGACATGTCCTTTAAGTAAATTAAACTAGACTTTCTGTTCGAAGTTTGAACGCTTTAAGTACATATACGAACTTCCACGATGAGGTTGGGGTTGGTAGATTTCAGGATTTCCTACCGAGAAGCAAATATGATTCACAGTCAGTTTGCGGTGAAGGAATACCTTAAGATATGCTTAAAAGTGCTAATAGTGCTAATTTCGTCACCATCATCACTTCCATATGGAATTTTTTTAGATTTTCAACTTTCTAATGAAAGTGAAAAAAGAAAAAAAAAACCGGCTGGGAAATCCTTATCATGCTTTCGCGCCATTTGTGGTATACTGTGTCGGGAACAGCCCCGTGAACGTTGGTTAGGCCGGGGTGAAAACTTGATTGGAAGCAATGGTGGTAGTATTATTGTTGACGTTGTACATCTGTAGATACTGGTTGTCACAATATACGTTATTTAACGTTGGACGTGAGGAATTGGCGTGCCAGAGAGGTTTTCCCAACATTAAGTACTTACTGTTCTGTGACATTGCAATTTAATTCTAGGAGTTCCTGCACCCTATTTACTTGTTACTCATCATGATTATCTTGAAATTGGCAACTCCCAACCCGAACTACCCTGCAATACCAGAGAGAAGAGGCTACCCCGCATGGACAATTTATACTTTTCTGAAGTCACCAGCCCCTATATTCGTCCTCCCGGATAATGCGGATACCCAGAATTTTATTTCCGAAGTGAGCTTAACCTGGTATCAGTACACAGCCAGCCTGCCGGATCTTGATCCCGCCGCCGGGGTACTAGTGCCACCGACCTTCCTCTTTTTAAACTCCGAAGAAGAGCTTAATGAAGTTTACAGCAGCAACACCTCGTCCTATTTCAGTTTGGCACTAATTTTGGAGGACGATGTCACGAAGTCAAAGAAGTATCGAGTTCGAAATTCACTTGAAACCGTTCTACTTCCAAATACGAATAATTTGTTGGGGAGTGAGAGGCAGTGTCGGGGGCTGAATTTTTCATCGGACCCGATCCTTGCGCCCTTGGAAGGTGCTTGTCCTACGAATGGCTACTACTATAGCAGTCTCATGGGACTGCAGAGCTTGGTGGACTTCACTCTAACACGGGTAAGCGTTGATCCGTGGCCTTTTTTCCGTGGCATATGTCCTACAAGTTTCACAGTATTTGTTACGAGTGTGTCCGTGTGTCCGTACGACTCAAACTCAACGACTCAAATCCTGTGTCAATCAATCACTGCGATCTTTGGGCGCAGCTGCGACACCACTTCTGCCTTTCTTCCGCTAGATACCCGGAGAGGCCGGAGATTTTGCATCAGCAAGGAGAGATAGTCATCAGAAAGCGTGTGCCACACACTCGACCCACAAGTTGAAGATCGTGGAAACACCCTTTTGTCTGAATGAATGAATGAATGCATATTTTTATTTACCCACTTCTATAAAATAGAAATAGTGGAGTACATAAAGAAAAGAAAGAAACACAACTTAAAATTAGGATACAACTTTACACATCGAACAGATTACACTTCAAACAAACGGACAAGACCGTGATGTGGAGAAAATGCGGCGACCGACAGATTCCTATGCAGCTCGTCAAGTTTAACAGTTATATTAGTTACTGAAAATTTAGTTATCATTTTTCGATTTTTATACCAAATTGGTAAGTAGAGGATGAATTTACAGTAGCGGAAGTATGCTATTCGAATAGCTGCTACATCCTTTTTCTTCTATTTTTGTTGCGGTAATTTCATACTCCGGAAAATAAACATAAAATCCAGATCATATTTCAACAAATTGAACATCAAGCTTGCGCCATTTACCGTCCTGTACCAGAAAGATTCTCAGTTTTATGTCTGTATGCTTGTTTTCTGCTTGGTCTGTTAGCCTTTAAAATGCCGCTAAATTTGAACTTCCCACCAAAGTCGAGCCACCGCATCGAAAATCGTCTCGAGAGTTTATTCTCAGAATGAGCCGTAGTGCGAGCCACAAACACGCGGCAATTGACTTCGAGACTGTTTCTCAGATCAGAGCAGCGACCACGCAAACACTAACTTCCGTGAAAACCCAGACTTCACCTTACTCACTTCACCTTCACTCTTCAGGATTTCGTTTTTCGTCGAGACGAATCCGGAAGGTGAAGACAGGCCAAAAACCTCTGGAAGTCCTGGAGCTCAGGATTTCCGGAAGGCGCCGTAGAGGCACCTTGCAACCAGGCACGTAGAACCGGACGCGGCGCGGAATCAAGTAGTTTAAACGGTCAACTGCAAGAAGCGCTTTAAGGATTTTTTTTTTAGCGATGAACAGACATGGGTTGAGTATCTCTATGATCGTCGGTCCAGGCGTGGGGAAGTTCCCAGTTACAAGTAAAACTGTTATGTGGAGCGAAATTGACATTTTAATCTGGCTGTATTTTGGCAACGCTCCTAGCAGTGATAAATTATATTTTGGACGCGCCCGACAGTGCACATTTTTGAGTTGTTTGTGACAAAACCCACACTGTCAGAAGTTTCATAAATTTGAATTCCCTCAACAAGTTTTCAAAAGCTTGCGCTTCGCTTGAGAGGCTGCTAAAGTCAATTGTTTCGCAGGGTTACCAATTTGTTATTGCAGGAGATTTTAACAGTGATTTACTAAAGCCGTCAGCTCGGACTGATTTAGTACTTGATATTCTTCCTGATTATAAGTTAGTTCATAAGGATAGAATGTACACTTATGTTCATAATTCTGGTAGCTTTTCGAACATTGACCATGTTGTTGCTTCTCCCTCTCTTGATATCTCGTCTATATTAGTCATTGAGGAGGAAAATGATTACCTCTTTCATTTACAATTGCTGCAACTGATATAGCACTTTCGTCCATTAGATCTGTTAGAAGTCATAAGTGGCTTATACGTAGGAACTGGAATCGTGCTGATTTGTTGCTGTATACTGTTACGCTATCTTCCCTCCTTAGTAATATCAAAGTCCCATTCCACCTTTTGCAGGCTTCTGAGCGGTATTCAAATGACAATTCGTGTCTTAATAATTATTACGACCAGATCGTTTCGAGTTTGAGGGTGGCGGAAGAAGTGGCCGTGCCGGAAGAAAGAATTCGAAAAAATACTCGGAAATCAAATTGGTCTCTTGACCCAGAACTGAAAATAGTGAAGAATAAGGCTAAATTTTGGTTAAGACTTTGGGTTTCTTGCGGCAGACCACGTTCTGGCACCGTGTTTGATATTAAACAACGAACTAAGCGTATTTATAAGAAGCACGTTCGTTCGATCAGTTCAAAGGGACTCGAGTTCCCACGTACACAAGGCGATTGGTCAAAAGTAATTAATGCAGACAAAATTGATGGAAAGTCGTCGCTCAGTGTTATCAGTGATTCCGCATGGAATTCATATTATACGTCAATGTTTAGTGCCGCAAATTTTTATGTTCATGCAGTTTATTCTAAGCTGCTGAGTGCTTCGCTTCCCCCATTCCTCACTCAAGCACATATTCTCCCTGTGTCTTTGTCATCGGTCTCACTTGCTATTAAGCGTCTCCGTTCCTCTTCTGTTGATAACGACGGAATTTCGGCTCGACATCTAAAAATAAATTGCCCACCTCTTGAGCAACATCTTCAATTGCTCTTCCAAATGTGCCTGAGTTCCTCTGCCGTCCCCAATAGTTTTCTTTGCGGAATTGTAACATCAGTTATTAAAAAAGGTAAACCCCCTTCCGAGTGTGCCTCTTATCGTCCCATCAGCGTTTCATGTACGATTAGCAAAGTCTTCGAGTATGTACTACTCCCCTCATTTATTAATAATGCTAACTTCGGAGAAAACCAATTGGGTTTCCAAAAAGGTATTGGTTGTCAACATGCCCACCGAGTTCTTTCGTCTCTCCTGGTTGAGGCAACAAAAAAAGGCTTGGAACTGCATATTTGTGCTTTGGACCTGTCGAAAGCTTTTGATAGCATTGTACATACCCAAGCCCTTTTCTCGCTTTTTTCACATGGCATAAATATTTCTATTATTTTTTTATTACGTTATTGGTATACAAATTCTTTTCTGCGCACTAAAGTGGATGGACAGATATCCGATTTTAGAATCCCGATAAAACGTGGAGTTCGACAGGGCGCGGTTCTTTCACCATCCATTTTTAAAATGTGCATCTCTAACATCCTGTCTTCTATACCTACCACTTGTATTATTAATTCCATTAATATCTCTTATATTGCTTATGCCGATGATATTCTGCTGATAAGCCGAAGCAAGACCGGATTAAAGAAGTCAGTTTCTTTTGTTTCAGCTACTTTCGACCGGATCGGTCTGGCTCTGAACGTTAATAAATGCGAATACTTATCTTTCAATTCAACTAACCAAGAGCCGCTTATTCTCCCAACTAAGACTATCCCCCTTGTCACATCTCTTGGGTGGTTGGGCATCCACATTACTAACAGCCTCAAATCGTTCCGGTCTCAATCGGTTAATAATGCTAAAATAAAGATTCAAGTATCATACTCGAAGATCGTTGCTAATCGTGGGAAATACAATAAAAAAGCCCTTAGTAAACTTTACAGCAGTTTTACTGACCATTCTATCTTATTTCTTTCTGGCCTCTCTTCAGTTTTAAAGAAAAAAGATCTTCATTCCCTCCGTTCTTGTTATTACCGATATGTAAAATTCCTCCTTTTCCTACCCCCCTGGTATAAAAACAGACATCTGATTTCGCGTTACAAGCTTCCGGATATATCGCTGAAACTTTCGGCCATAAGTAAAAAATTGTCCACAACGTCCCATCTCAGCTTCCCCGCACATCACGGCTTGTCCCTTCTTCTAGAGTGAATTTTAGTGTATTTTAGTGTTTTGTGTTGTTTTTCCTTGTTTGTACTCCGCTATTCTGTCTTTTCAGCGGGTTATAAAAATAAATAAATAAATAAATAACATATTGCGCATAACACTTTCAAGAATAACACCTTTTCACTTAGAAATAAAGTGTTATGACCAATTAAGTTTATACTATTTCGTGCCTAGGTCTCCAACAACACCTTCAATAGGTAAAAATACTACACTGTCAGACGTTACATAACGACAACAGAAGGATGCGCGGTTTCAACAGATAACACTTTGGGATGTTATCTGTTATGTTTCTTTCGTTCCAGTTAGTATTTTTTCCAATTGAAGGTGTTGTTGGAGATCTAGGCACGAAATAGTGTAAGCTTAATTGGTCATAACACTTTATTTCTAAGTGAAAAGGTATTATTCTTGAAAGTGTTGTACGCTACCTGTTCTGAAACTTCTGATAGTGCAGTTGTGTTTGGAATAGGTTGGACGAAAAGTAGAATTTTGTTTCAGCTTGATGCCGGCACATCCTGGTTAAGTTACATACCCCACGTGATGATGGAGAGTATGCCACGTCCTGCGTTCACCGACGATGCTGCCCTCTACCCTCTCCGGGCAATGGTTCCCCTTTACATGACCCTAGTCTTGTCCCAGTTTATCCCATATCTATTGACCCTTGTTGTGGGTGAGAAAGAGAAGAAAATCAAAGAAGGAATGAAGATGATGGGCTTAAGAGACTCCGCTTTCTGGTAAGTTTAGGTTATTCTCTTTCACGAAGTTCTTAATCCGAACTCGGACTTCCTAATGCTAGTCCAGTCTTCAGCTTTCACTTCATTCAAATGTTACCTTTTTTTTTTTTTTTTTATTTATTTGCGACACGCTTTTCATAAAAGCGGAGTAGCTTATGTATAAAATACACATAGTAAAATACACATTAAAACACTAAATAAAACAGCGTAAATAAACAAGACCACCTTCTTTTAATATAGCTTAAAAAAAACTAAATAGACTTAAAATTTTTACACAGTGACAAGCAAATTAAACGGGTTCAGGAATGAAAAATTGGCTGATAATTTTGTGGGCTGAGAGGGCAGGATGTTAAACTAAATTCTGTAAAATTCTGTTAAATTTAAATTACATTTTTTCTGACACGTTAAAAACGAAGCAAGGGTATTTGCACCAAAATATCCTGTAATAACAAGAAAATTCGAGCAAGGAAGAAGATAATAGCAGAATTGACGGTGCAAAACGGATAAGTCAGCTACATTTTATTAAAGCTATATTTCGGACCTTCTTGGCAAGGGTCCTCTTGAGGCTCAAGCCGCTCAAGCTCGAAAATGTGGGAAACAATTAAAAATTCTTCCTTAAATATCTGATTTTGAATCTGATTTGAATTATCCGTTTTGCACCGTTGAGAAGATTCGTAAGGTTTAAAGTGTTCACAAGGAAACAAGAACAAAAAATGTAACTTCGATAATCCAGTGAACCACAAACCCCTGATTTCTGGATACCGTATGCCAACACTGGATATATCTAGCGTTTTGCATAGCCTATGCCTAATGTTGGATAACTGTTGGCACCCTAACCCTGACCTACCTCACTATAAGTGAATTCTGATTGGTTGGTTTCTGAGCTTCACTCAAATTATCAATATTTTATTGGATTCCAGTATCCATCATTTGGCATAGTGTATCCAGCGTTATGCATAGGAGAGTATATCAAACGCTAGACATGCCCAGCGCTTGGCATGGGAATCCAGTGATGATTCACTATTTTAATGCAGAGGTTTTCAGGGTCCTGAGTCACCGTTTTAGATACGTCTGGTACGAAAGACACTCGCAGCCAGCTAATCTTGGGAGCATATGACGAGAAAAGTTTTCACAAGACAATCGGCTTTTGACAAGTGTCACTAGGCAACTCCGCACGAGGCAATCAGAGCATTAGACAAATCTTCGAGAAGCAATTATTCATTAGAAAACCCTTCCACGAGACAAGTCGGATCAAGAAAAGTAGGATTAAGACAATCAGGTTAGAGTGAGCTACCGTGTATATAGTAGAGGGTGCATGTTAGGATAATAGTCAGTTTTGATTTTGGAGACAGAATATCAACCTAAATCCAGAATGGTGAAAACTGCAAGAGGAGGGACTGCAGTCCATACTAGCGGCTACAAGTTCGTTCTGTTTTCAACATCTTCAGAAAGCAGCTACTACAGATGCTCTGACAAAGACTGTCCAGTAGGCTACGAGGGAAATAATGTAATGGCAAGTTTACTCTAACTTCCACGGCTGACCACAACCACTTAATGTAACCCCGCAGCGATTGTCTACGACAAAGTTCGATCCCGGTTCTCCGGCATTTGATCTGTTTTCACTTTAGTTTCCTACTTTGTGTTTTAGTTTAGTTTTGTGTGTGTGTGTATGTGTGTATAGAGCAAATAAAATTCAGTCGCTGAAATTTATAGCACTTCTTTATGCCGGATTTGGTCTCACGGCAATTTGTCTTGAGCAAGGTTTGCCTCTTGATAATTTGTCTCCTGGTAATTTGTCTTGTGAAAAATTGACAAATGACTGACTTGTCTCTCGAAAATTTGTCTAGAAATTTTTGTCTCGTGATAGACTTGTCTCGTGAAAACTTGTCTCGTGATAGGTAGCCCTTATCTTGCTCCTTCTTCATGATTTAATATAAACAATTGTTTCAGGCTGTCTTGGTTCGTTGTCTACCTCTGCCTCGTTATCTTTCTGGCCTCGATTTCGACACTAATTCTGTGGGCTATTAGTGTGTTCCAGAACACAGACTATGGTCTTCTGTTTCTTCTTTTCATCTTGTACGGGTTATCGGTGATCTCCCTTGGATTCATGATCACCGCCTTCTTTGACAAAGCTCGAGTAAGTAGAATACGATTACCAGGGGCGTCGCAAGTGCATTTTCGGTGGGGGGGGGGGCAGAGCCAAAACTTTACCGAATCTTTCAAAAATTCTACCGGATCCTAGAACTAAGAATTCGAGCTTTAATTCTGGAACACAAACGTTTACGTAGGAAGAGTAACAATAAAGGGCAGCATGAAAGACTATAAGCCAACTATTAGGCGGCGTTTTGGCGAAGCCCACATGTAGAATATATTGCCGGGCATGATTGCAGTAACAGCTTCTATCTATTATAGCCAATAGAAAATAAATCGAACGCCGCAGGCGAAAATTTTTGAAATCCATTTTTTTTCCTGTAGGCTAAAATTTAACTGCTTCTCTGACAAATTCCATCATTTACCGTAGATTAAATACCGAGACTCTAAGAAGTTCTAGAAACCAGATGGAGCGACGTTCCGGCAGCAGCAGCAACTGTAGTCTAGTTAATATACTACCCATAATCGCATAAAGTGAGCGCCGCAGGCGAAACTTTTATTATTTTTCCTCCCAAATTTAATTTCCATCCAAATCTAGCGTTTAGTGTTTCAAAATCTCAGTCCTAAAACTGGCTTAAAACCCCCGTCAAATGACGCGCCCTTCCACAAAATAGAGAATATCACGAAAAGTGCTGCAGGCGGAATTTTCGAAATATTTATGGTTAGATATTCTTTCGGGGTTCCAAAATAAAAGTAAGGACTATCGATGGTATCATAGATCATCCCTTTTGTCTGCGACCAGTGCTTCAGTCGACCTCTCCGGAGGTTCGTGGTAGCTTCCGAATCCTGGCAGTTATAATGAATAAACTACCGAATCCCAGTTATTACACCGAATATGTTTAGACCGATAGCATTTTCGGAATTCTGTATAACTACTGTATCCCGGTTATTATACCGAATTGTTTTGGTGTCGAAAGACTACCGAACAATATTCTTATTCGGTATACTTTCGTCGAAACTGGAACAAAGTCGGGATTCGTGGTTTACTTCCTAATCCTGGAAATTATACTGAATAAACTGCCGAATCCTAAACATGATACCGAATAATTTTGAACCAATTCGGGATCCTGTGTAACTACGGAATCTCCATAAATATACCGAATAGTTCCGGCATCGAAAAATTACCAAATGATTTCAGTAAATTCTCTCACCAAATTCGTGATAACTACCGAATACTGGCAATTATACCAGATCCCGATCATTATACCGAAGAGATTTGTACATATAGCCTATTTAGGATTCTGTATAAGTACCGAATCCCCGTAAATATATCGAACAGTTCTGCTATCGAAAAAATACCGAACAATTTTAGTAAAATGTTGGGCCTCCGGCCCAACATTTTACCGAATCTCAAAAAGGGGTGGGTGCTGCACCAACCCCGCAACCCCCCTTGCGACGCCCCTTACGATTACCGTACCGTATGCAGCCCATCTACTTTCGACGTTATTTAAAGTTTGACCAAAAAGGGCTGGGATATAGGACAATTTAGTTACCCATCACTTATTCACTAGGATTGACTTGAAGACCTGTGGAAAATGCGTTACTTCGTTGTTCCGCTATTCACGAATAATTGATTTTCAAATAGTGGAATTTCCGTGTGATTTGTGGTACCTCTATGTGCTTGTATTTTTGTTGCACGTCTTACGAGAAAGATTTATGATATTATTTTTTGTTCAGGCACTAAGCAATCTTCACAAATCTCACCACTGCCCAGTGAAAAGCCGCGTTTGTGTTGAGATTAAAAGTTCCCGCTTCAAAGTAGAATTGTCGCTGTGGGGACGGCCGCAGATATTCTTAACATCATAATTAGAGTAGCTAGTGGAAAATAAAAAAATCTCTCTGCAGAATCCAATTAATTCAGTGTGTTCAATTAAACGACACAAAAATAAGTTGGCTTTTCAGTTAAACTTTAAAGTTAAACACGTTGAAATAACTATTCTCTACTGCACTCCTCCCACCGTAAGCTAGTTTATTGCGCCAGAGAATCTTGTTTGTATTGTACCAAGTACTCGACATTGTGTGGAAAGCGAAACCGTTCGTTAATCCGTTCTTCGGGGTCAACAGGGTTATCACTGTCGGGCATCGTGAATAAAACAAATACCCGCGACTAATATTCCATTAACGCCTCAAAAATCGGCTAATATATATTATTGCCCGTGTTTTGCGTATCAGTCCATGGGCATACGTTACTCAAAACCGGGAGAAAGTTGCAAAAGAGCAACTTCCCCCACGATAGCAGAATACACTTGATGACTATTGATGACTACCCTTCCGATGCAGAATCTCCGGGTACCCGCGGAAGAACGGAAGAAAAAGTGTCACAGCTGCGCTGACCCAGGATTTGAGTCATTATTACGGCGTTCAGACGGCGTTCGTAAAGTTTTTCGCTAAGTATGCTCCGTAAAGTTTGTCGCCGCTCAGACGGGAATTCACCTAGATAACATTACGAGAATTGTTTGTTGCAATTTGTTCTAGAAAGAAAAAAAATTATAATCATTATAGAGATAATTATTATTATATACGAATCATAGGTAGATATTTCTTAACACTAGCCATCATGGGCCATGGTTAATATCCAGATACAGGAAGAACCTCCAATAAATAAATACAAATAATCCAGTAACAAAAATAATATAATTAAATAAATCAGTTCAAAACAATTTAATCCAATAAGTAATTCTTTTTTCCCAACTCACCTTATAGAAACCAACTAGAACAACAAAATTCTAAAAAAAAAATCGAATTGTTTATAATTATCCTTGCAAAATAACGTTTCAAGTTATTCGACCTTATTATTAGCATATAAACCTCTAAGAATCATCATCTCATCATTTTCATTCTCTTATTCCCCATTTACATTTTCATATCTTATTTCCGATCTCTTCTCCCATTGGTCAACCTTCCGAACTTTACGAAAAAAGTTAACTAAAGTTGAACTTCTTGCCTGCTCCCGTAAAGGTTTACGGAAGGTTAACGGAGCAACTTTACGAACTTTGCGAACGGCTTTACGCACTTTACGAACGCCGTCCTTGAGTTTGAGTCGTTACGGACACGTTTACTCCTTCTTCCTGAGAATCACTGGCGTGTTTGGGACTTTGGAGTCATATAGAGTATCAATCAACGCGATCTTTGGACCAGCTGTGACACCACTTCTGCCTATCTTCCGCTAGATACCCGGAGAGGCCGAAGATTTTGCATCGGCAAGGAGAGATAGACAAGAGTATTGGAAGCGTGTGCTCTCGTAGTGACGTTCAAAATATGCACCGCCTGGCCTCGCCTCATAAAAGTTACTCCGATGTGGAGAATTTATAAATTCCAGTGGTTAATGACGCGGAGCTCGGGAAATGTTCGATCCCAGTCTGTAGGTCACTTCTGAAGAAAGCCCGCTATTGAATGAATGAATGATTTTATTAACCCATTCTAAACACAAATTGTGGCAAATGGAGTATAAGAAGGAAAGAAAACAGAAGAAGAAAAAAAAGGAAAAACGAATCACACTAAACTAACAAATAAACAAAGAACTAGCACAACTAGCCTACTTTAGAAATGCCTGATATAGGCTATGCTTGGGATCCAGGGACTGTTGAAAATTTTCCTTACGGATGTTGATGACATCCGTGGGATCATCATCATTACGTGTGAACCAAAAAAAGGTTTATTTTTCGGCAGTCATTTACCGTTGTAGTTGCTAAATATTTGAAGCATAGAGGTACAACTATATAGTGGTATGAAAAGTCCGAAAATCTGGTATAGGCGTATTCTTGCCGTTCCCCGACGACTCCACTTGAGGAGTCCCCGCGTTTTTGTTTGTCGCGGGGACTCACTCCCCGTATTATCGCGACTCTCAACGGACGGGGAATGCTCCGAATAATATCACAATCATCAGAAAGGACTCCCTTTCAGATTCGTAGGGTAATCGATTTGTGCTGGTGTTGGTGTAATGTAAAATAAACTAAAAACAATCAGAATAACAGAATAAATTCCAGTTGTTTTCTTACAGTTGTTTTTTTACAGTTGGATGTAAACAATTGGTTCCAACTGTTTTTAACTGTAAACAATTGTAAATGCACCCGGCTTGAAAAAACAACTGTAATTTTACAACCATCTTTATGCAGTTGTTTTTTTTTTAATTGTCTTTTTACAGCTGGATATAAACAAACTGGTTCCAACTGTTTTTAACTGTAAACAACTGTTCACAGCTTAATACAGTTGATTCCAGTTTTTTTTTAGAATTGTCTTTTTACAGTTGGATGTAAACAATTGGTTCCAATTGTTTTTAACTGTAAACAATTGTATTATTAACCCGACTTGAAAAAAACAACTGTAATTTTACAACCATCTTTATGCAGTTGTTTTTTTACAATTGTCTTTTTACAGTTGGATATAAACAACTGGTTCCAACTGTTTTTAACTGTAATCAACTGTTCACAGCTTAATACAGTTGATTCCAGTTGGTTTTTTTTCAATCTTTTTCTTATATTTCTCTGTAAATTAAAAATAATATTTTTATTATTATTTTTTAATATGTCTCTGTGCTTTTTCGCTGCGAACGAGCAGAGGTTAGTAGCTTCGCGACACATCAGGTTTCGTTACCTATATGATTAGCCATGTCGCTGTGACGCCACCTTGAAGAAAAGTAGAAGGCGAAGCTGATCGGTTCTCTAGACGCGCTAAAGAGCGTTCAGTGCGCCTCTTGCATTTTCTTTCTCTGTGATCAGCTACAGCGAAGACGGTAGTAGAGTAGAACGGTGAAGAGCTACGGTATAAATACATCTAGGTCCTTTTTGTCGGGGTATTCATAGTCGCTGCATAGTACCAAGACAGAGGTTCTGTCTGATTATTTGTTCTTGCTAGAACCGGTTGCCACCAGCCGAATACATTTGATTTTTTTTTCCTTATAATTGTTTTTTTTTTTCATTCTCGATTGGATGTAAACAGCTGGTTACAGCAGTTTTTAACTGTAAACAACTGTTCACAACCTAATACAGTTGATTCAATTTTTTTTGTTAATTGTCTTTTTACAGTTGGATGTAAACAACTGGTTCCGACTGTTTTTAACTGTAAACAGTTGTTCACAGCTTAATACAGTTGATTCCAGTTGTTTTTTACAATGGTCTTTTTTTTTTTCTCTGTATCTAAAAAAAGATTATATTTATTATCAAGATGTCTGTGTACTTTTTCGCTGCGAACGAGCGGTGGTAAGTAGCTTCGCGCCACATCACCTTTCTTTTACCTCTATAATTAGCTATGTCGCTGTGACGCCGCCTTGAAGAAAAGTAGAAGGCAAAGCTGATTGGTTCTCTAGACGCGCTAAAGAGCGTTCAGCGCACGGAGTGCGCCTCTTGCATTTTCTTTCTCTGCGATTAGGAACAGTGAAGACGGAAGTAGAGTAGAAGGGTAACAAGACCAAAGGTTTCGATGGGATCTCAAAAAGTCAATATTTGATCCAGACAATTGGGTCTTGTCTTGGTCAGACTCCTTGAACATTTTTACTATTAAAAATTAAGAAACAGATTAAGGCCAAATAGCTAATCATCTGAGAAAACCAAGTTCAGACATGGATTCAGCATGTGTGTTTGTGTACCCCTATAAGTCATATCTGTTTTGACGAAAACTTCCTGCCACTTCTGCCAATTTCCCGGTTTCAGCCGCATTCCGCAACTACATGTCCGGTGAAAAAAGAAAGCTCAAAAACGAACTCAGCGTATCGTCTTTCCCCAATATTGAACATCTAATCAACTTCAAATAAAAATTTAACTTATATCAAATGTTCCGCGGCTCCAGCCGGATTCCGATCGAACTATATGTCCGGATAAAAAATGATTTTCATACACGGATTCAGCATCTCTTCTTACCCCTAAATTGCATATCTAGTCAACTACAAATAAAACTTTAACTTTTCCGGTTTTGGCTGGATTCCGGGCAAAGCACCTGACCGGGTAGAAAATTGTTTTCACAGAAGTGTACAGCATGTCTTCTTACCCCTAAATCAAACATCTAATCAACTCCAAATAAAACTTTTACTTTTAACAAACTTTCCGGTTGGGCCAGATTCCGGGCGAACTACTTGTCCGGAGAAAAATTGGTTTTAATCATCGTGTTCAGCATGTCCTCTTACCCCTAATCCGAACATCTAATCAACTTCAAATAAAACTTTTACTTTGAACAGACTTTCCGGTTTTGGCCGGATTCCGGGCTAACTAATTATCCGGCACAAAAATGGTTTTCACCGTCGTGTTCAGCATGTCTCCTTGCCCCTATATCGAACATCTAATCAGCTTCAAATAAAACTTTTACTTTTAACAAACCTTCCGATTTTGGCCGGATTCCGGGCGAACTACTTGTCCGATGACAAAATAGTTTTCACCATCGTGTTCAGCATGACTTCTTACCCCATAATCGACTATCACAGTATCTGTTTAAAAATATTTCATTTGCCCCTTAATTTAAACCCCCTCCCCCACCCCTAAATGTAGGGCTACAGAGCCCATCTACGAACTTGACCTTACTCTTGACCCAAAGAATCCTCACACCAAGTTTGATCAATATTTCTGATTCCCTTCGAGAGTTATAGTGCGCACAGACGGACGAACGGACAGACGGACAACTTTTGCGATGTCATAGGTATCCCGCCATTTACGTTTTGGGATCCCAAAAAGCTACGGCATAAATACTTCTATAGAGGTATAAGCTGTTTACAGTTGTTAACGACTGTTTACAACTGGTAACGACTGTTTACAGTTGAAATCGATTGTAAACAGCTGTTAACAGCCTAATACAGTTGATTTCAGTTGTGTTTTACAATTGTTTTTTTTTTTACGGTTGGATATAAACAACTGATTCCAACTGTTTTTAACTGTAAACAACTGTTTACAGCTTCATACAGTTGATTCCAGTTGTTTTTTTTACAATCTTCTTTTTATAGTTAGATAGTTCTAACTGTTTTTTTTTTGTTTGTTTTTTCCTAAACCACTTCATTATTCGCCCGACCTTAAAAGATAAATAAAACAATTTTAAATATTCTTCGACCCCAGGCTGACTTTGAAAAATTGTTTGAATATAAAAATTTTGTTTACAACCGTCGCGATTATATCGTCATTTTTGAAAGGACCAATTTTACAACTCTATTTAATTGTTTTTCGTCGGAAATTAATTATGCGATTCCTCGATTACAAATTCGGAGCTATAGTTAGTGTCGGGTACTGATACACTAGCCTATTAATTACAATTGAACGATGTGCAAATTGTGCAATTCCTTGTGATGTAATGTCGATGTAATATAATAATTTTTCAGTCACCGCATCGAAAACTTGCTCAGAGGCCAGAGCACAGTCCAATCAAACTCGACTGTTACGAGTTGCTACCTCAGTTTCCAATGACTCATCGCGCTGTCGCACACAGGCGTCTCGCATCGTGCGAGGGGCTGAATACTCGTGAAAGTTTCGTAAGGTTACAGTGTGTTAGCTTCGGCTAGCACTCGACCCAGGTCTATGCACAGTTGGTTCCTGGGCACACTGAGAATCCAGATTTGATCCAGAAGCGAGCTGTTTACAGTCATAATATATCGCGAGTATACTACCAACTCTCCGATTTGAATCTCCTAAAGACTAGAAACCAAATTCAAGAATTGGTCTTGGAAGGAAAATTATTCAGTTTTGGGAATCCTAGAACGTTGGTGACGGGATACTTACGACTTCGTAAAGGTATATAAGGTGTAAAGGTGTATGTTCGTCCGTCCGTCCGTCTGTCTGTTAATACGATAACTCTCGAATGGGTTGACATATTATTTTGTTCAAGCTTGATCTATTCATTGGGTCAAAGTACAGGTCAAGTTTGTAGATGGGCTACGTGATAAAATCCCATATGAATCCATATCTGATATGTTTTCGGACAAGTGGTTTGGCCGCCGGAAACCTTAAATTTGTACAAGTGAATACATTTTTTCGAAATCGTTTATGTTGTCAAAATGGCTATGAAAAATACAATAATAATATCTATAGTTTGTATTATTTATATATATAAATTATATATATATATATAAATAAAATTAATTTTGTGCTGTAGATATAGATAAAGAACATGCTGGACCGGACAATTCTTTGGTTTTTTTCAGGGGTGGCCCACTCCCGATTTTAGTGTATAACACGTGCCTGGTGCCCAGCCGATGCCGGCACCGTGTGACACCAGCCGGCACCGGTTGGCACTTCTTAGAAAAATAAAAATCAGCATAGAAGCGGAAATTGCCTAATTTATGGCGCTGGACAAATAGTTCGGCTGGAATCGGAAAGTTTGTTAAAAGTAAAAGTTTTATTTAAAGTTGATTAGATGTTCGATTTACGGGTAAGAAGGCATACTGAGCACTTATATGAAACTCGTTTCCTACGCGGACAAGTAGTTCGCCCAGAATTCCCAAACCGGACAATTTGCTAAAAGCAGAAGTTGTATTTGTAGTTGATTATAGGTCCGATTTAGGGGTAAGAAGAGATGCTGAATCCTATTTTTGTTTAGCCGGACATATAGTTCTTCCGGAAACTGGCTAAAACCGGAAAATTTGTTATTAATTAAATCTTCATTTGAAGTGGATTAGATGTTGGATATAAGGATAAGGAGATACACTGAATTCGTTCTAGCTTTAGTTTTTCGACGGAAAAGTGTCCGTCTGTCTGTGAGCACGATAACTCTCTAAGGGAACAAGGTATTTGGATGAAACTTGCTGTGAGGATTCTTTAGGTCGAAGGACAGGTCGAGTTCGTAGATGAGTTCTGTAGCTCCCGAACGGCGGATATCCAAGCTGAATTTAAACTCAGTTTATTGTAAAATTATAATGTTTGCTGATGATGTAGTAATTTTTTCTTCTCACCGGGACCTAGCAGTTCTTTTCCAGAACCTTGAAAGCACGTTACTAGCTGTATCTGATTGGTACTCAAGGAATTTACTAGCTCTTAACGAGAAAAAATGTCAATATATGTTATTTTCGCGTACTGGATCAGTCAGTTCAGATAGCTTCTCTCTTTTGTTAAATGGTCTTGAATTAAAAAGGGTTGATCAGTTTAAATACCTTGGTGTAATTTTAGATGAAAATTTGTCGTTTCATAAACATGAAAACACTATCGTTAAAAATTTCCCGAAATATTGGTATGCTATCACGTCTTCGTTATTTTTTTCCTAAAAATATTCTAAAATCAATTTATTATTCTTTTGTCCACCCATATTTTCTTTATTGTATTTCTGTTTGGGCTTCTACCTTTTCATCTGTATTTAAACCTCTCCAAATACTCCAGAATAAAGCAATGAGGATTCTTTTTAATGTTGAATACAGATCTTCAGTTAGACACATATATGGGACTTCAGGAATATATTCCTTGGATCAACTTCATACAATTTCTATTTCTAATATTTGCCATGATTATCTATACAATAGTTTACCTTCAAATTTCTCTGGTATTTTTCCAACTAATTCCCAATTTCATAATTATCCAACCACTCATCGTTCAGATTTTTCGTGCGAATTTCGCCCTACGTCAAGAGCGAGTTTCAGCATCCGTCACACTGGGCCAAAAATCTGGAACTCAATTCCAGTATCAGTGCGAGAATGTAGCAATAAGCGACAGTTTTTACGACGCGTAGTTGAGCAATTTCTTTTGTTTTTGTTCACAGAAGACGGCTTTTTATTTTATTTTCGTTGTGCAACATTGTCAGTGCTAAAGTATGCCACCAGGCATGTGCACTGGTCCGTGATTTTTATCTATGTTTGTTGTAATTAAATACTACTACTACTACTACTACATCAGTTCCCTTAACTGGCCTTACTGATTTTATCGGACGTACTGCCAGACCTCATTTGGTTTCCTGGTTCCACTATGTCTTGATCTGTTTCTAGATTTTTAAAGTAATAACATCTAATTGTCTGGATCAAATATTAAATTTTTGGGATCCCATCTATTGGGCGATATTTTGATTTCGCGATATATCGATCTTTTCTATTTCGATGTTCGGCGTATTTTTCGGAAACAATGCAATACTGGAAAAAAAACACTCGCGATCTACAGTAACTTGATATATCAAATAATAGTCGCGTTTTTTGCAATCGCTTGGAACGAAAGTTGCCGTTTTTTGCGATCGACTGTCGACTGGAGGTCCAGTCGATCCGTTTTTTGTCGCTTGACTGGACATCGACTGGGAACAAAGTCAACAGTCGATCCGATGCACCTTTCTCTTGGAGGTCCAGTCAAACTTGGTGCCAGATTTTGAAAACTGAAACATGTGGACCCAAAAACGTAAAATTTACACCTCAGGAAGCGCCAGTACTGCAGTAGTTTCAGAGACTGCCGAGGGAAGAGTTGTGGGGATGGACTGATTATTGACTGATTTAGACCGTTTTTCGAAGGGTTTTTCTCGCTCCCCTATCAAGCGACAAAAAACGGTCAACTGCATGAACCCGGGAACAAGTCCCAATCGCCAGTCGATCTGCAAAAAACGCGACTAATTAGAACACAGTATTTAGAAAAACAAGTGAAGATTTCCAGATATTCTTTTCAATATCGATATCTAGTTTGCGATATTTCCGGTATATCGATGTCGCCCTGATGTCACCCAACAGTGCACCATTTTGGCCTCTCTGGATAAGAAAAAAATAGAATTTACAAAACAGGTAAGCTAATGCTTCTTTGCACACAAATAATTTTTCCACACTTTAAGAGAGTCTTTCAGACGCATTGTGAAATCAGGTTCTTTCTGCTTGTCTTACATTACTTAGGCTACTTTAGTTTAGGCCACAGGAGGGGTATCCAATCTCGTTTTTACAGAATGTTGTATTTATTCAGTTTGAAAAAGTCTTCAAAGCACAGTAGGCAGACAGTAGGTGCTATATAGCTAAGATGTTACAGTTCTGTGCAAGCCTGTACCCTGCCTGTACCTGGCTGGAAAAGCTGAAACTCAGGAAGTGAACAGACACTACAGAACAGTTAGTACAGTACTAAATGAGTAGTTTCAGTTTGGTCTTTTCTATCTTCAGTTATTGTTTGCACCAGGTTTGCACTACGTTGTCTCTGTAGCCTATTGTGTAGACTATGGACATTTGTTAGGATCGAGTTTTCAGTGATTTTCGTGTTCCTGATTAACATTCTCTGATTCTGCTCTGATTTCCCGACAGGATTAGACAAAACCAGAAATAAATACCTCTTCAGGAAGGGTGTCCGACCCAAAACCTAGTTTCAGCGTTTTAGACATTTTTTCCCTTCAGAAAGATACGAGGTAAAAAACAAATAGAAGTATCGTAGTCTATAAGTTAGCTAATCTGTGGCTTGAGATTGTAAGTGAAATTCCTGTTCAGCATTAATAATTGAAAGTACCGTATTTTGAATTTCCCTGAGCTCAGATTACTTTTTGAGATTTACAGGAGGGATAGCCGATGTCAGTTAAACAAATAATGTCAGAAAGAAATGTCTCAGAAGTCCTAATTATATCATAGGCCATTAGGTTCTGTTTCTCTAGCAGTTGGGACTGCAGTACTGCACACACAAATACTGAGTCAACTTTTGAGGGTTTTGAAAGGGCAGTTGGTTTACTGTTGTTTTGGTACCTTAAAAGTTTTTAGTAGCCTAGCTCTTTATATGCGATCTAAAATGATGCTTGAGGTAGGTTTGTAAAATAACTGGTTTCCAGATGCAGATTGAATTCCAATGGAACAGTCAGATTGTTGGCTTCCGTTCAAACCTTTGTTTTACGCAATGGTTTACTTTTTAGAATGTCAACAAAGCAAGTACTTGTATTGAACTAGCACACCTTAATCAGGCTAAATTTAGCTTGTCCTAGTGTATATCCATATAAATTAACATAGAAATTTGTGGTTTGGGTATACCAAGCTTTCAGAAAAGACCCAAATGCTGAGAAGCGCAAATGTGTTCTTTTGCCAAGCCAAATCGACTATCATGCTGTTGTGATTTAGAACTTGGTGTTCAAGAAATTCAGAGAATTAGGAAGTTGTCTTGCAATAGAGGAACCTGATGAATTAATTTTGAAAAAATTCAGTTGAGAATATTATAATCCATTTATAGTATAGCCTATTTGCCAAACTGTCAGAAGCTTGGATAACAGATAACGTATATGCATCCTTCAGTTCAATTTCGTCATAATGTAGTCTATCTATTGTGACCCTTTTAATTTTGACCGTTTTTGTGACATATAACATTCAAAAGGGCCATAAAGAAATTTGTCTCTAAACTTAAGAATTTAAAGGGTCGTAATAGAAATATCTGGCATTGACACAATGTTTTGCAACCATGTGTTCTCTGTTAACAAACTTCTGACAGTATGGCAATAAGGGCCTGTATATCCAAATCAGCAGTATTTGACTTCATAGTTTCGGGTTGGAGGGTCCAGGCTGTTCAGTCCTCTCTCCCTGGCTTCTTCAAGCCTCTCACTGTTTTTTTATGGCACTTGAGCTTACTCAAGTGCCATATAGCGATTGTTATTTCTGTCCGTCAGTCGGTCTGTCGGTCTGTCGGTCTGTCGGTCTGTCGGTCCCGGTTTTGCTAGTTCGGGCACTTCCAGATAAGCTAGGACGATGAAACTTGGCAAGCATATCAGGAACTGGACCAGATTAAATTAGAAATTGTCGCTTCCTCGATCCGACCATCTGGAGGGGAGTGGAGGGAGGGGGAATCCGGAAAAAATAGGAAAAATGAGATATTTTTAGCTTACGAACGGGTGATCGTATCTTAATGAAACTTAATACATGGAAGGACTTCGTGTCTCAGACCCTCCATTTTAAATCCAGACCGGATCCGGTGACACTGGGGGGAGTGAGAGGGGGAAACCGGAAATCTTGGAAAACACTTAGAGTGGAGGGATCCGAATGAAACTTGGTGGAAAGTACAAGCGAAAGTCCTAGATACGTGACTGATATAACCGGAACGGATCCGCTCACTTTGGGGGAGTTGGGGGGGGGGGAGAAGTCCGAATTTGTAGTGATCCCGCGAGTTCCGTGCTTCCTGATGTGCTGGGACGATGGAAATTGACAGGCATGTCTGGGACCCGACCAGCTTAAATAGGAAATCATCAATTCCCCGATTCGACCATCTGGGGGGGGGGGAGTAGAGGGAGGGTGAAGCCAAAATTTGAGGTATTTTTAGCTTGCGAACGGGTGATCGGATCTTGATGAAAGTTAATATTTAGGATGACCTCGTGTCTCAGACACCTCACTTTAAATCCGGGCTGGATCCGATGACACTGGGGGGAGTTGGAGGAGGGAACCGGAAATTTTGAGAAACGCTTAAAGTGGAGGGATCGGGATGAAACTTGGTGGGAAAAACAAGCACAGGTCCTAGAAACGTCATTGGCATAACCGGACCGGATCAGGGCACTGTGGGGGAGTTGGGGTGGGGAACCGGAAATTTTGAGAAACGCTTAAAGTGGAGGGATCGGGATGAAACTTGGTGGGAAAAACAAGCACAGGTCCTAGACATGTCATTGACATAACCGGATCGGATCAGGGCACTGTGGGGGAGTTGGGATGGGGGTCCGGATTTCTAGCGATCCCGCGAGTTCGGCATACTTCCTGGTGTCCTAGGGCGATGAAACTTGGCAGGTATGTCAAGGATCCGAACAGATTGACTTGAGAACAGCCGTTTCCCCGACCCGACCATCGTGGGGGGAGTGGGTGGATGGGGAGTCCGGAATCTAGTGGCGTGCATAACTTTTGAACGGTTGATCGGATCTTGATGAAAATTGATATTTATGATGACCTTGTGTCTCAGACACCTCACTTTAAATCCGGGCCGGATCCGATGACACTGGGGGGGGGGGTTGGAGGTGGTAACCGGAAATTTTGAGAAACGCTTAAAGTGGAGGGATCGGGATGAAACTTGGTGGGAAAAACAAGCACAGGTCCTAGACACGTCATTGACATAACCGGACCGGATCCGATGACACTGGGAGGAGTTGGAGGAGGGAACCGGAAATTTTGAGAAACGCTTAAAGTGGAGGGATCGGGATGAAACTTGGTGGGAAAAACAAGCACAGGTCCTCGACACGTCATTGACATAACCGGACCGGATCAGGGCACTGTGGGGGAGTTGGGGTGGGGGTCCGGATTTCTAGCGATCCCGCGAGTTCGGCATACTTCCTGATGTCCTAGGGCGATGAAACTTGGCAGGTATGTCAGGGATCCGAACAGATTGACTTGAGAACAGCCGTTTCCCCGACCCGACCATCGTGGGGGGAGTGGGTGGATGGGGAGTCCGGAATCTAGTGGCGTGCATAACTTTTGAACGGGTGATCGGATTTGAATGAAACTTGTCTGGTGAGCTATCGCCTCGGACGTTCAGTGTCACGTCCGAGTCGGGTCCGATACCTGTGGGGATGGGGGGGGGGGGGTGGAAAACTCAAGAAACTCTAAAAGTAGAGGGATTGGGACGAAACTTAATGGATGGAACAAGCATTAGGCCTAGATGAAATTGACGGAGCCAGATGGTTTCGGGGCTCTGTGGGGGGAGTTGGAGGAGGTTTCCTGGAATTCCGGTAGTCGTGAGTTAGAATAGTTCCAGATGTAAAACGACAACGAAACTTTGCAGGCATATTAGCGACCCGAATTATCTTGACTCAAAAACCTGACAGAACATACCCCCGGAAACTTCCGTTCCTAGATCCGAGCATTTTTGGGGGAGCAAGAGAAGAGAAATATGGACTTCTGTAAATTGCGAACGAGTGGTCTGATTCGAGTGAAACTTCATGGGTGATACGAATCGATGGCCTCGACATGTAAAACATGCGTTCGAACCATATGCGACCACGATTAGGGGAATTGGGGGTGGGGGGACTTTTGACATGCACAAAAACCAAACGGATGGACGGACCGAATGAGATGCAATTCGACAGTGCCGAGTTTATGCGGCCTAGATTTGTTATTTGGCGTCTGGGCCGGATTCGGCAAAGGTAGGGGGGGGTACTGGAAACTTGCAGATAGGCTATGCTCCAATTTCAGTCAAACTTGATGAGGGAATTAAGAGATTGGGCCCGAACCGGCTCCGACAACGTTGGTGGGAAGGGGGGGGGGGGGTACCGGAACTTTCCAAAAATGCTCAGATTCGAGTGAAACTTGGTAGATGGTATAAACCAAGATGCTTTAGGTGGTCGATTTTTTTTTATTCCGAACCAGATTCGGCCACGGTAGGTGGAAATAGAGTGAGTACCGGAAATCGTGTAGCACGTCTAGGGATCAAACAAATGGATTTATTGGGATGAAAGTTTGAACAGGCATTTGCAATCGAGACGATGCCGGAACTGCTCAGAAATGAGTGAAACTAAATATCCTATTTCTATTTCCGAACCGCCTTTTTGGATGGCGGGTGTATTTTGTGACGTTTTCATCTACTTTGTTGTACAGCCTACTCGTACAAGTGCCATATGAGCTCGTAGCTCTTGTTTTACAGACTAATAAAACAGACCACATATGTTCATGAGACATATTTGATGGTGCAAAACGGATACGTCAGCTGAATTTTATTTGAGCTATATTTCGGCCCTTCTTGACAAGGAGAGCCAAGAAGGGCCGAAATATAGCTCCAATAAATTCAGCTTATGTATCCGTTTTGCACCATCAAATATGATTCGCAGTCAGCATGGGCTGAAGGAATATTTATTTGTTTATGAGACTCTTCAAGGACCATCACATCCACTGATTTCTGTATATTTTTTCAGATGAAGCCTTCTAAATTGACGTCGAAAGTGGGATTCTTGTCTGAGGCAAGACAAAATAATGAATAACTTAGTTTAGTGCATGCAGCACACAGGCTATCTAGTTCAGTTTCAACATGCTGAAACAGCCAGTTGGTCCTGTAGCACCAGATCCAGAGACACTGTGACTGAATGGAGTAAAGAATAGTTATCTGGGAATAGACTTTCACTCAAGTAACAGTGCAATACATGTGCAGACCTAGTTCTGGATACAAAGAGGCTAGAAAAGAACAAACGCAGACTATCCCAAGAAAACCCCTTGCTGCCTCTTGACCTACGCAAGAAAGATGTATACTGTACAATGGTCATGCCTTTCTGGGTAAGTAGCATATTTAACACACTAGTTAGGACCCTATGTGCAGGATGCCTTTGACCATAGAGAGACGAATCTCTCTCTCAAAGGATTTTAGGCTATCTCTGCTGACTTAGCGTGAGGGTACTTTAAGCGTGAGGGTACTTTAAGCGTGTTCCACCCCTCTAACAGTAATTACTATCAGCTACTATTTCCGTTCCAGCCTGACGAAAATTTACTACGCCGAGCAGGCCCGTATCCAGGATTTATTTCGGGGGTGGGGGGGGGGTCGCCTTTCGGGGGGGTTTCGCCTGCGGGTCGGACCAAAAAGTACAAAAAGACATAAATAAGAGGGAAAAGCCTGTAAAAATGATGATTTTCGTATGTTTCGGGGGGGGGGGGGGGGTCAACCCCCTAACCCACCCTGGATACGGCCTTGACGCCGAGCGTTCCAACCTTCTCGAAATAGTAACTTATTTGCTTACCACGCTTGGTTGCGTAGTAAACGTGGTGACTACGGATTTCTGTATCGTGATTGGCTGGATAACCCCGTGGAGTGGTATTTTACCGAAATAAAAAAAATGCGTTCCACCCTTGAAGCTTGACGTCAAGAAGCCAAAATTCGTGACGTCGTGCGTAGTAACTACGGTAAGTAGGATGGAACACGCTCTTATTGGGTCAGAGAAGAATCCCCATTGGCAGAAGTAAATATAATTTTGAAGGTGTGTGGGGGGGGGGGGTGTAGGTAGCGCTAAGCTGTGCCTTCGTGTAGCAGATATTTGGAATTGCAGGATCATCAGTAGCTGTGAACCTCTTTGATTAACCAGAGTTTTTGGCGTGCGTAGTTGGGTTCCAGCTAGTTCGTTTATTTTTTTCAAGCAAAAAAAAAGCCTGAACAAACGCTTTGACCTTTAGACCATTTATTTCTGTTGCTTATTTATTTATTTACTTACATAATATCAAACTTATTAGGATGCCAACACTCTATTGTGGTACTTTATTCAAGCTTGGTGTGATGATTCTTAGGGTCATATTGCAAGACACGATTCAGATGGGCACCGGAGCCGTATTTTTAGGGGAGGATAAGGGAGATTAAAATTCTAGTAATGCGAAGGTTTGCGCTTCTTTATTAGCCAAACGTGTGCTTTTGCGTGGAAGTTGTCAAACGAGAGGGTTCGAAACTTTATGACTCTGAACTAACTGTCTTCGATCAAGACATAACTCACGAAGTGAAACTTTGGTCCCAAAATATGCTGTTTCACGTTAAATATTCTATATTTCCTGACATCTGTAACTTTCCTTCGACCAAAGTAACAACCTATTGTGACAAACCTATGAGTACATTCCCTTCCTCCAGTCTCTAACCCCCTTGCTCAGCGCTTGTCACCCATTTTGAGCGACTAGTAGGGATTCCTAAATTCCCTCTATGAGCAATACAAGTCATCTGTGAATAATCAGCAATTGCATATTTTGATTTTTAGAAACGAAATTATAAACAGTTAATGCTTGCTCAAATCTTGGAAGCCTTCTTTCGTTTTGGGATCCTAAAAGTCCTAAAACCTAAGTGGAGGGATACCTATGACTTTGCAGAAGTTGTCCGTCTGTCCGTCCGTCCGTCCGTCTGTCCGCATGATAACTCTCGAAGGGAATGAGATGTTTTGATGAAACTTGGTGTGAGGACTCTTTAGGTCAAGGGAGAGGTCGAGTTTGTAGATGGGCTCTGTAGCTCAACGTTTAGGGGTTGGGGTTCAAATTAATGGGCGGACAAATTTCGGTTAAGACGGTGGGATATGAAAAATACGCTCGGATTTTGCGCAGAGTGTAAAATGCACCATATGAGCAACTCATCATGGTCCCTTGGCTGTAGGCAGCTTTTGTGGTTATTTGGGTACACGTCCATAGGTGAGCATATTAACATGAATGTCAAAACCATTTTCTCGCCGGACAAGTAGTTCGCCCGGAATCCGGCCAAACCAGAAGGTTTGTCAGTCAAAGTTGTATTCAAAGCTGATTAAATGTTCGATTCAGGCGTAAGAAGACATGCTAAACATATAAATGAAAATCATTTTTTCGTCGTACAAATAGTTCGCTTGGAATCCGGCCGAAACCTGAAAATTTGTCAAAAGTAAAAGTTTTATCTGAAGTTGATTAGGTGTCCGGTATCGGGGTAAGAAGACAACTGAACCCGCTTTTGACAATCATTTTCTACTCGGACATAGACTTCGCCCTGAATCTGACTGAAACCGGAAAATTTGTTAAAAGTTAAAGTTTTATCTGAAGTTGATTAGATGCTCGATATAGCCGTAAGAAGATACTCTGAATTCGTTTTTGAGCTTTAGTTTTAGCAAGACAAGTAGTTCGCCCGGAATCCAGTCGAAACCGGAGATTTGGCAGAAGTCAGGCAGGAAGATTTGATCAATTTCGTTAAAGTAGACATGACGTATAGTCTAGGGGTAAATACACACATGCTGAATCCATATCTGAACTTGGTTTTCTGAGATCATTAGCCATTGGCCTTCTTCTGTTTTTAAACCTTACTAGTAAAAATGTTCAAGGAGTCTGGCGAAGACCGGATATCTACAAGACCCATTTGTCTGTAATCCGGCTGAAAACGGGAAATTTGTTACAAGCTAAAGTTTCATCTGAAGTTGATTAGATGTTCGGCATAGGGGTACGGAGATGCGCTGGATTCGTTTTTATGGCACTTGCCTTCCTGACCAGATCCGTCAACTGTGGGGGGGGGGGTACCGGAAATATCATGAAACGCTTAGAGTGGAGGGAATGGGATGAAGCTAGGTGGGAAGAACAAGCACAGATCCTAGATACATCGTTGACATATATGGATCGGATCCGGGCACTGTGTATGTGGGGGGTGAGGTAGTCCCGGATTTCGGGTTATCGTTAATGTCCTTACAGATGTGCTAAACGATGAAACTTGGCAGGCTTGCCAGGAACCCGATCAGGTTGACTTGACACGATTGAACCCGACCCGACCATTGGGGAGGGGGAGAGGGAGGAGGGAGGTGAAATCCGGGATCAGGAAGGCCAGGCAAGCATAATGTCCTGTTTCGGATGGATGTCCCGTTTCGTTTCCGGACCGGATCCGAAAACTCTGGGGCGGGGGATTGGAAGGGGGACCGGAAATCTCAATACAGGCTTAGAGTGGGGGTTCGGGATGAAGCTTGGTGAGGAAAACAAGGACAAGTTGTAAATACATTTTTAACAGGAACGACCGGTTCGGCGCACTGTGTGGTGGGGGGGGGGGGGGGTAGAAGGGGTTTCCCGGTATTCCGGTGGTCGTGAGTTACAGTACTTACATATGCACTTGGACGATGAAATTCGGCAGGTGTACTGGGACCCGATCAAATTGACTTGGAAGCAGTCATTTCCTCGATCCGTCGTCTGTTCCTCAAGACAGCGCAAATCTTAGCTGCGACCCTTACCTGCTACATATGTTTGCAAGTAAGGGGATACGCTGAATTCGTTTCGAGCTTTAGTTTTTCCAAGACAAGTAGTTCGTCCGGAATCCAGGCGAAACCGGAGATTTGGCAGAAGTAAGGCAGAAGATTTGACCAGTTTCGTCGAAGTAGATATTAGTTATAGCCTAGGGGTAAATACACACATGCTTAATCCATATTCGAACTTGGTTTTCTCCAATGATAAGCCATTGACCTTCTTCTATTTCTAAATCTTAATATTAAAAATGTTCAAGTAGTCTGCCGAAGACCAGATATCTACCGGACCCGTCTGTCTGGATCAAATATTAAGTTTTTGGGATCCCATCGAAACCGTTGGTCTTGTTCGCTTTGAGTTTTGAGCCATTGTTTAATATTTGTTTCCCAGTCATCTTGGGATGAAGGAGTATTTAAACCCACAGTAGCCTGCTTGTAGCGAGTGAAACCGAAGGCACATAGGCGGACAAAATTGTTTATCTGGAACTCAGTAGGTAAGCTGTTAGCGGCTATTCGAATTAGCGATATGAGCTGAGTAAATCAAACTACAGTCAATTCATACTTTCTCACTCCACGTCTGAGCGCTCACGTACTTGTTTCTTCCTTCCCTACTTGCTTCTGTGGATATCACCAACGGAGTCAACAGAAACCAGCGCCAGTCATACATTATTCATTCCTTTGATTCCAATATTTTCTTCCAGCTGCAAGAACGCCATTGGAAGATTCAGGGACAGCGGGAGCTTCCAAACCACCAGCAGAGGGAGCTGATAAGTTTGATTGAGTCAGTTAACTTTTATATGTATTTTTCTTTTCAACAGAAGAGACGCGAATTTTCTGGAACTTATTGGGTATGTTTTCATGGATTTACTGACAAGACCCCCATAAATGAACGCGTAGAGGTTGGTTTGGCAACTTTAACATGCTAGAAGTGCTAGTTTCCCTCCCTTTATCAGGACCAGCCGAGGTCTTACCTTGTTACGATTACATTTCAGCTGAAAATACCAAACCTTCGGGTCGGATAGGTTATCGGATGTTATTTTCCTAAGCAAACCTTCAAAATTTGTATTATTAACCTTTGCTTTAACTGAAAGTTACATCAAATTACTAATCATATAATTATTTTCATTTTTAGAATACCAACTTATATGCAGTGTGACAATCCACTTGGTATTTTCTAACTTGTAGTTTCTGGTTCCTTCTATCTTCTTGTTTCTGGTTCCACTTGTTTCATTTTTTCCAATACGATTATGGAACCACCAAAAATACATTTTTAGAAATTTCTGCCGTTTACGGCGGGATAGTTGTAAATCTTACACCTATAAAAAAAACTGATCTTTCTTCTAGTGTATTAATTAACGAAAATATAATTGTAAAATAAAACAAATTTTCCACTTATATTATTCGACTCAAAATACTATTGTAAAAGACAAATATGTTTTCAATTGTAATGTGGGACCGAAAATACAGTTGTGAAAAAACAACTGTGAAAACTGATTGTATTTTTCCAATTGTATTATGGGACAGAAATACAGTTGTAAAAATATAACTGTGAAAAAACAATTGTTTTTTTCCAATTGTAGTATGGGACCGAAATACAATTGTAAAAATACAACTGCGAAAAAACAGTTGTGTTTCTCCAGTTGTATTATGGGACCGAAATACAATTGTAACACTACAACTGTGAAAAAACAATTGTGATTTTCCAATTGTATTATGGGACCGAAATACAATTGTAAACGTACAACTGTGAAAAAACAATTTTTTTTTCCAATTGTATTATGGGACCGAACTACAATTGTAAAAATGCAACTGTGAAAAAACAATTGTTTTTTTCCAATTGTATTATGGGACCGAAATACAATTGTAAACGTACAACTGTGAAAAAAACAGTTGTTTTTTTCCAATTGTATTATGGGACCGAAATACAATTGTAAAAATGCAACTGTGAAAAAACAATTGTTTTTTTCCAATTGTATTATGGGACCGAAATACAATCGTAAAAATACAACTGCAAAAAAACAGTTGTGTTTCTCCAGTTGTATTATGGGACCGAATTACAATTGTAAAAATACAACTGTGAAAAAACAATTGTTTTTTCCAATTGTATTATGGGACCGAGATACAATTGTAAAAATACAACTGTGAAAAAACAGTTGTTTTTCTCCAATTGTATTATGGGACCGAAAAACAACTGTAAAAAATACAAATGTAGGAATTACAACTGTTTACAAGTGTATTTGATTGTAAATGATACAATTGTGAAAAAACAGTTGTTTTTCTCCAATTGTATTATGGGACCGAAATACAACTGTAAAAAATACAATTGTAGGAATTACAACTGTTTACAAGTGTATTTGATTGTAAATGATACAATTGTGAAAAAACAGTTGTTTTTCTCCAATTATATTATGGGACCGAAATACAACTGTAAAAAATACAATTGTAGGAATTACAACTGTTTACAAGTGTATTTGATTGTAAATGATACAATTGTAAAAAAACAGCTGCTTTTTTCCAATTGTATTACGGTCCCATAGTACAATTGTAAAAAAACAATTGTTTTCAATTGTTTACAGTCACAATTATTTCCATACGGGACAGAGGCATAATACGATTGAACGATGCCCAGTCTCGTCAAAAGGACCTTGATAAGATCTGCCAGTGGATGACTAAATGGGCCATGGGATCAATACCGACAAACATCACCACCTTCGTCTTGTAAGCACGCCGTCAGCGAAGGCACAAAGGCCGTCACCAAGTACACCAGCTCCAAGTAAATGACCTCTCCTCGATTTTTCGACAAAACAGTTGATTTTTTTCATGAAAACAGTCGTTTTTTTTTAGAAAATTGGTCGATTTTTCGTTAAAACAGTCGTTTTTTCTTAAAATCAGTAGATTTTTCTGAAAAACCAGTCGATTTTTTTCAAAAATGTCTTTTTTGTTGTTGAAGACAGTCATTTTGTCTGCAGAAAAAGGCGGTAAAAATTAACAGCCAGTCGGTAAATGCCTCGTCCCCCCCCCCACACCTTGGACGGAAAGACGATTTCGAGAACCACTTCTGAGCGTGACCCAGGGGTATATTACGGACACAGATCTAAAATTTTCAACGCATGACGAGACTATCATCAAGAAAACTACAAGAATTGTGGATCTTATTCAGAATTCTGTGGAGAAGGATACAGTTTAAAGTTCAGTGGGCACATCAAACTACCCTAATCCCACTCTGCAACAACCTAGGAACAATGATTACCCCCTAGATCATCAGCTTTTTAAACAGTTTCCTGTCTGTGATATTTCGAAGCGTAATTTTTTGGGCCAGTACATGCACAATTTACTACCTCGGACATAGACAAAAGTGATATTTCTTATAATACTAAGTAGATCTTTATTTTATGCATAGATCAGCTTGTATAATTAAGATTTGGATAGGTTATCTGTTTTTGAATGATTTTTGTAGCTATGTTATTTTTTATAAGCTTATTGCATATTCTGGTACATTTTAGAAAGCAAGTTAATCAAGCTTCGCAACACTATTCCACAGAGAAAAACTTTTAATAGGCACTTTAAGCCGTGGAACTTTTGATGAAACACTAGAACAATCAGGTAAACTGCATCTGCGGCTTGACTTTGGTGACATCTCAAATATATAATTGACGGAATTGCGCTGTTCAAAGTCATCCCAAAAGAAAAACTTATGTTCAGTCACTTCGCTAAGTGCCAAATTTCTTTCCCACCAAACTGCCAAATTTGATGAAAGTGAGATGACTTTTTCAGATACCATGGTCGGACTGTGGTATGTGAATATCATGTACCACGATAACTGGCCAGATACCACAATTACTGCAAAAATGCCTTTTGACCGTGGTATCAGATACCACGATAACTGCAAAAACGACTTTAGACTGTGGTATCAGATACCATGGTATCTGCAAAAACGAAACTATTGTAGGCTATCTGGAGAGTCCAAAAGAGCGAGGGAAGTTTACAACTCTTGAACACCCTAGTATGATGACCTAATAACTTGGCGGCAGTTGATGTGATCCTTGATGATATTTACCTCTGCTCCTTGTCCCACATTAGAAGGTGCAGCTCAGATGTTTGTCTGCTACCGACACTGTCCCAATCCTGACAATCATCAGGAGGCTCATAAACTGGATCCATCGACAAAAAAAAATACTCCCAAACTTACCATCCATTTCAGTTCCTCTGGTCTAATCCCCACTTTAGAAAAGCAGTTTCCGACTTCTGTAACTTTATTTTCTTATTTCCCAATCCACTCCCAAACTTACCATCCATTTCTGATGGTCTAAGCCACACTTTAGAAAAACAGTCCCCCCTTGCCTCTTTGGCTAAGATGTGCCACTTCAAAGAAGATGAATTCAGTACTCCACAGTTGAATCTCATAATCTTTTACGATCTTGGGCAAATCATAGTGACCAGTAGCCCTCTGAGAATGGGACCAAGTCTATCTAGCTGTGTAACAATTTAGTAGTCTCTTTCTGATCATTAGGAACTTTTAGTCCTCTGTAGCTACTTGTACACTGTAGTCGTCAAACATTCTGTTGTGCTTTGAAGCCTACCACGTGGTTCCCATAGGAATGTTTTTACACCTTTGTTACAGGGTCGGCTGTAGAATTGGGGTTTTGTTTACGTTGCTGGTCCCTCTAAATCTTGTTGAAGATCAGCATTTGGCAGAGCTTACCTCAACATTCGCAGACCATACCGCCCTAATACGTATAAGAGATTCTCTAAGAATGCAATCAGTAACAACAACAATGGATCCTAGGGTGATGCCCTAAGAACTAGGCGACAGTTTATGAATGACGAGCCCTTGGTGACATTAGCATCGTAGCACCTTGCCTTACACTAAAGGGTTGAGTTCAGCTCCGACAAACATCAAGAGCTCATAAATTGGATTGGTCAAAATTACATTTTATCAGAGGAGAAGTAGGCTCTCTAATTATGCTACACTGCTTTAGTAACACAGCAGCATACAAATAAAGGTCAGTCTGACTGCTTACAAAGACATAAGATGGTAAGCAAATATACTTTAATTTATGCCATAGCATACATTGAAGAATTGGAAGGAAAACTGTATTATTCTTAAGCTTAATCAGTTTTGAACATTCTCAACCCGATATGCTCCACTAAAAGTTGTTCAGTCCGGTGCATACTTGACTCATGATGACCCAAATAGCTCTTCCAGTGTAGCTGGCGTCCAAGGGAATATGAGACACGCTTTTAAGTCTGACAGGCGTTTATGATCCTGCAATTAAAAACTTCAATTAGAACGTAAATTAATGTCTGAATATAGTCGGTTTATGATGTTGTTTCCCTATAGCAAACCCATCTTCTATTTCAACTTCACAGCTCATTAAGCTTTCTTTTCTCACTAAGCTGTGGACCATTGACGCACAAAAGATATGATCGTTACACTTAGCACTCTTTGTTTCTGAACTAAGTCACATTCATATTTTCATCACAGCAAAAATTGTTAAAAAAAAAAAATGCATTTTTCTTTGTCTCAATATTTCACATTTCCAAACATGGTTAAGCCATATGCAAGACACAAACCTGGGTTTTCAGCCCTCAACTCATAAAGTCTACTGTACTTTGTAGGCTACTTGTACTTCTGCATGAAAAAGTTCCTTATATGGGACCATTTTGACATCTTAACACTCATCATCCCTCCAGCTAAAGCTTGATTTGAATCCATGGCAAGAAAAGATGTGGGTATTGGACATTTCCGTCCTAAAGACCAACTACTTTCGAACAAGAAAGGTCAAAAAATTAAAGAAGGCATTCAAACTGTTGCTAAGAAGGACGCATTTTTAACTGATGTCAGAAAAAAAATTAAATACTCCATCCAAAATAGCAACTGCTTCTGAGCAAGAACGGTAATAAAAATTAAAGAAGGCATTACAGATTTGTATGCCGGTGAAGCGAACCTGGCCACATCAAAGCGAATCATATAAATCCTTTTCTGTTCTAATAAATCGCCAAGGCAAGATTGAATATTTCCATGTTAAATCGCAACTGCTTTCGAACAAGAAAGGTCATAAAAAACGAAAGAAGACACTCAAACTCTTTGTAAGGAGGAGGAATTTTCTAACTGATATCCATCACCAAATTAAACACTCTCATCCAAAATAGCAACTGCCTTCGAACAAGAAAGGTAATAAAAACGAAAGAAGGGGCTGAAAATTTGTGTGCGGATCAGAGCTCCGAAAACGAGCTCTAGTAAGAGCTCAGGAGTAGCACCAAGATCTATGCTTTCTATTCTTTGCAAACGGGCCATACTCGTAATGCCACCAACTACGCTGGCTGCATTTAAAGCAAGACAAACTTGCGGGTTAAGAAATTTCTAGTAAAGCAAAGGTGCGGTCTGCACACAACGAGGAAACAATTGAGGGTGTATCGTTTGTTTGCAATGTTTAGAATATGAAGTTATTGGAGCCAGGGTTGGTGAAAACTGAATAAGTTTCAGAAGGGACGTTCTCTACCGCTAGGGGTGCTAGTATCTCTGATATTCGAGTGTGTGTCAATACTCTATATGAGTAAGTCCAAACACGCCGGCAAACCTCAAGAAGAACGAGAAAGGTCGCCCGAATGACGGCTCAAATTATGTATCAACCAATCAACGCGGTTCGTTGGGCCAGCTGTGGTGACGGTTTTGGCTCTTCCGCTAGGTACACGGTGATTCCTCATCGGAACGAAGAGTTAGACATCCAGAGGGTTTTGTCAAGTCTTGGCGCTACTCCCTATTGATATTTTCGCAAACGGGCCATACTCGTAGCGCCACCCACTACGCTTGGGGCATTTAAAGCGAGACAAACTTGCGGGTTAAGAAATTTCTAGTAAATAGATATTCCTTCAGCAGAAGCTGACTGTGAATCATATTTGACGGTGTAAAGCGGATAAGTCAACTACATTTTCTAGTAAAGCAAAGATGTGGTCTGCACACACAGAGGAAACAACTGATGCTACATCATTTTTTTGCAGTGTAATGAGAACGAATTTTCCAACTGATATCCGTAAGAAATTAAATACTCTCATCCAAATAGCAACTGCCTCTGAGCAAGAAAGGTAGTAGAAATGAAAGAAGAGACTGAAAATTTGTGTGCAGATCACAGCAAAATAACACTAGGGAATAGCGCCAAGACCTATGCTTTCCATGCTTTGCAAATAGTCCATACTCGTAGCACCGCCCACTACGCTTGTGGCACTTGAAGTGACACAAACTTGCGGGTAAAGGAATTCTAGTAAAGGAAAGGTGCGGTCTGCACACATCGAGGAAGCAATTGAGGCTACATCATTTTTTTGCAATGTTCAGAATATGAAGTTACCTGAGCCAGCGTTGGTGAAAACCGAATAAGGTTCAGTAGGGCCATTCTCTACCGTTACGGGTGCTAGTATCGCTGCTATTCGAGTGTGTGAATTTTGTCAAGTTGCTACTTCCTAGTGGTATTTTGCTCTGGTGCGGAATAAAACTTTAAACATCAAAACAAATCAAATCTCTAGCTTATACTTCTCACAAACAGGTCCACTGTTCTGGTCAAGGATAAGGGCAAGAAAGATTTCAGATACTGAATATTCTGTCTTAAAGAGCAACTAGTAACGAGCAAGAAAGGTAACACAAATTAATGGCGTTCAAATGTTTACAGGGAGTACGCATTTATAAACTGCTATCCGAAATGTTGAAATATTCCCATCCTAAACAGCAACTACTTTCAAGCAAGAAAGATAGTACAAATAAAACTCTTGCCATTATCTACTGGCATAATATTTACAACCACAAGTTACTTGGATGTTTTTTGGATGACCAAAGGTCCTTTGGATAGAAAACTATGAAGCCCCTATAAGTTACGTTTTGAGTTAAAAACTTACCTATTGTGATTCTCTTCCAAGCCCCGCTGATTCCTGTATCAGTTATGATGACAGAGCCTCTATAGATGCAGAAAGTTCCACGGGTACATACGTCTGTGTCTTTTGCTGTATGGATGGTGCTGACAATATTCTGAATTTTAGAAGGCTTGACTGCACTTCCATCTAAAACAGAAACCATTATTAATTATCGAATTTGCTGGTCAATTATTTAGTTATCAGAATTTACCCCAAAATTTAACTGTGACCTCAACAAGAAGTATGACAAGATAGTTTCTTAGATAGTTTCTTGTTTTTGGGATCCCGGGATACCTATGACATCACAAAAGTTGTCCGTCTGTCCGTCTGTCTGTAAGCACGATTTGATGAAACGTGATATTGATAGTATGATGATATCTTGATGAAACTTGGTGTGAGGATTCGTTGGGTCGTCGGACCAGTCAAGTTCGCAGATGCGATTTGTAGCCCTACATTTAGGGGTGGAGGAGGGGGTTAAAATTAAGGGGCAAACAAAATATTCTGAACAGCCAATGTGATAGTCGATTATCGGGTCAGAAGACATGCTGAGCACGATGGTGAAAACTATTTTGTCATCGGACGTGTAGTTCGCCCGGAATCCGGCCAAAACCGGAAAGTTTGTTAAAAGTAAAAGTTTTATTTGAAGTTGATTAGATGTTCGGTTTAGGGGTAGGAAGACATGCTGAAGACGATGGTGAAAACCATTTTCTCGACGGTCAAGTAGTTCGTCCGGAATCTGGCCGAAACCGGAAAGTTTGTTAAAATTAGAAGTTTTATTTCGAGTTGATTAGATGTTCGATTTAGGGCAAGAAGACATGTTGAAAACCTATGTGAAAACAATTTTCTACCCGGACATGTAGTTCGCCCGGAATCCGACGAAAACCGGAAAGTTGGTCAAAAGTAAAAGTTTAATCTGAAGTTGATTAAATCTTTGATTTATGAGTAAAAAGACATGCCAAAGACGATGGTGAAAATCATTTTCTCGCTGGACAACTAGTTCGCCCGGAATCCGGCCAAAACCAGAAAATTTGTTAAAAGCAAAACTTCAATTAGATGACAGATTAAGGGGTAAGAAGAGAGGCTGAGTCGGTTTATGACAATGGTTTTTTACCAGGACATATAATTATTCCGGAATCCGGTTGTAACCGGATTTTTTTTTAAGTCAAACTTTTATTGATTAGATGGTCTTTATAGGGATAAGGATATACGCTGGTTTTGATTCTGTATTTTTTTTTTTTTTTTGCTGGACTAGTAGTTCGCTCGGAAATCGGCAGGAGGTCTCGGTCAGTATCGTCAAAATAGATATGGCTAATAGAGGTATATCTGAACTTGGTTTTCTCTGATAATTAGCCTGTCCAAGACTGGATCTGGTGAAGACAAGACTCGATTGTCTGAATGAAATATTAGATTTTTGGGATCCCATCAACACCTTTGGTCTTGTTTACTCCGTCTTTTCTGGGCCTCGCCCAGTTTTGTTCAGTGACGGGTTATAAATAAAATGATGATGAGAAGTCTGACCATATTTTTTAGATGCTACCTGAATGGTTCATTCAGTAAGAAAACGGTTTGGCCAAGAATAGCGATTGGGTGACGACGGGGAATAAGTAGGGTACGGTATCCAACAGAAACAGTAAAGCAACCTGCTATTTTTTAATCTGGATCAGGGACTACATTATCACCTAGTAAACCAGCCAAAGTTCACGTTTCTGAAAAACTCCTGATGCATTAGTTGATACCTACTAATCAATTACTGCCTTTTCTGGCCAAGAACAGAATCAAAACTTATCAATTAGCTGCTGATTGTTTGGGATTATAATATCTCTGCTGGGTTGTATACTGGGTTAGTGGTTAGTTCATGTGTGCATATTACTGGTACTGATAAACCTGATTATTTCTTTATTTTTTTTTGTTTGGGGGGGGGGGGGGGCAAAGTGCAGAGCTTGCTTGCAGTCTACTACAAACCTATGATTTATATATATATACCCAGATGCATAGCCTAGACTATCTAGCCTTGGGCATAGGATCTACCCAATGCTATGTATATCCAATGTTTGGCATGGGGCATGCAAAAAACCAGGGATTTGTGGTAGACTTGGTCAAGGGTAATTCTCCCCCAAGTAAAAATCTTTTTGAGAAAAAAAAATTCTGTTCAAATTTACAACTATACCTTTACTCCAGAACACAGTGCCCCAGCTTGATGCACACAGTGCTTTTGGAATACCGTGGGGGATGCCCAGAACCCTGCTGCTGGAATGTTAGAGAACAGACTGTTCCCAAAATTTGTAGATGTGTGTATGACTGGGTTGTACCCTAGTTAAACCTAAAGGCCAAGTCTTGCTTTTAAATTTTACCCTAGACTGCATGATTTATAAGGGTGAAGCCTGGATTCCAGACAGCCATTTTTTTTGTTGCCCACCGGCCAGCCACCCAAAAATGCCAATACTTAATACCATGCCTAATACCAAAAATGCCTAGGGAACTAGGGGTAAGGGTGTCCCGTGCTGCTTGGTTTTCCATTCTATCTACGGTGGTTCAGAATGACAAGTCAAAAATTCTTAACCAGAAATCTAAATGGTTATTTCTGTATCACAACTGAAAACAAGGGAGTAGGTGTCTTGCATGTTGGACCTCAGATGGATAAGTCATTCACAAATTCTCATATTTGGGCACAATGTTGTAACGTTAGGAAATGCATGCTCTAAGACACAGTTGAGGTAGTCCATGCTTATTTGAATTCCTATCTCGATTTTGTCCATCCATGGCTTTGTTTATGCCTACAAAACAGTCAAATAGAAAGGGGGAACAAAAACTGAGCACTGAGTAACTCACTATTTCTTCAATCTTACTGCCACAAAATTAAACTGAAAAATATCTGTCTACAGAAATTCTTTTGTTTCAAACTTCTCTTCTTCATTCACTTGTTTCAACAAACTAGGAGCACGGTAGAGCAATTTGGAATCAGTTCCATGTCGATTTGAAGGCTGTTTATCGGTGAAAGGAAAATTCCAGCAAAGTTTATGTGTGCATAGAATCTCTTGACCAATATGTTGCCTAAAATATCCAACTTTTTCTTTGAATATTAGCCTACTAATTGTTATATCAATCAACATTTTAGGCAAGTAGCAAATTACAAAGGATGGTTTTCACATTTTCTTCTGCGACAATTTGTTGTTAGGGTAGCGTATAGGCTATATATATCTGCCTACTTTGTGAGATGATGCTTACATGCTGTGGCCCCATGTCTTGCAGAAAGAGAACAATACCCCACACAAATCTGTTGGAAAAATCAACTTAATAATTTTGATTTGTCGAATATCATGGGGTTACCGAGCTGTTGCTCATGGGTATTGGCATGGTGCCTGATTAGGCAAGGTATGGAAAGAACTAGGTTTAGGCAAGTGGCAAGTTACCAAGGAAAGTTTTATCATTTTCTTCTGCGACAATTTATTGTTAGGGTATCTTCAAATAAGCATATAGGCTTTATATATAGGCCTACTTTCTGAGATCATGCTTACATGCTGTAGCCCCATGTTTCGGAGAAAGAGAACAAAACCCCACACAAATCTGTTCGAAAAAGCAGATTTTCACTTCATATTTCCGATTTGTCGAACATCATGGGTTTTCCAAGCCGTTGCTCACAGATATCAACATGGTGCCTGGTTAGGCAAGGTATGCAAAGAATCGACAGAGGTGTTCAAATAAGCATAGCCTACCTTTACTGTATTTGTAAGTTCTAACAGGGTCCTAACTATGAAGAAAGACACCCTGCATGACCTAGGATAAATTTAGGACTGCTGGTAATATCTTCACGGCAAGTTCAAAGTTATCTAAATTCAGGTTTGATACCTCTCTTGTACCAAAACAAAAAAATGCAGCATGTCTTCTTACCCCATAACCGCCACATTAGCTGTTCAAAAATGGTTGTTTGTTCCTTAATTTGAACCCCCTCCCTCACCCCTAAATATAGGGCTACAGAGCCCATCTACGAGCTTGACCTAGGAATCCGGGGCAAAAGAGTAAACAAAAATTGAAAATCCTACACACGAACCAAGCAATAGCAATGGCATACCTTGGGACATGCCCAAACACTGCTCTAGTACTGGAGAATAGCATATGATATGACCGAAAATCGAGGATTTATGCATTAGGCTATAGAGTTGCCTCCTAGCAGGCAAGATTTTCTCTCGGATATTATAATGAAAGAAAAGTCAAAATTAACTGAAAGAAACTTACCAGGATGAGGTATATCACTATCCTTTGCTGATGCTAAGCTGAATCTGGTTTACAAGGTTTTGTTTTGTTTTTGTTCCAAAGCTGAAATTTGTTATGATACAGAAATGTACATATATATCAGACTTGCTTGTGGCCGAGCCAATTTTACGTCAAGAAAATACATTAATTTATATCTAATTTCTATAAAAATAACTTTCTAAAGGAATAAAAAGAGTTTTAAATGTTAAATAACAAAGGCAAGAGAGGTAAAAGAAAACTCCGCTTATATTTGTCAAGGCTAGCAAAATTGAAGCTCGGCAGGCAGCAGAAATCGCCGTAACCGTATTTCACCAAAAATAAATTGGGTAAGAATCGGCTGATTTCTGATGTAACATTGCGTCCTAGGGGGTGGTAATATGACAACGTGATAGTTTTATCAGCCCATTGAACTTTAATAGCTGAAGAAAAAATTAATATTGAACGCAGAAACGAAAGAACTCATAATAAGAACAGACCATCCGACGATGAGATAAAAGAAAATAATACTACCATTACAAAAATAATACAAGAGAAGGCAAAGATAAAAGAAAAAGATACGAGTCAATTAAAAAGATTTCTAAAAAACAAAAACCTATCCACCCGTGGAAACCGAGATGAAGTCATACAAAAGGTTGAAGAATACTATAATAATATTATTACCAAACATAAAGATTCCGTACAGAAAAATAGAGATATCATAAGAGATCAAACAGAAAGACGTGATAACAGTAGACAGAAACCAATTGGTTTATCAACTCTCTTCATAAATAAGAAAAAAATCAAAGAAGAAAAATTAATTCCTGATCATTTATTTAGAACTGAAGAAAAACAACAACCTACTATCTCTAGGGAAAATGAGAATTTGTACACTGTAAACGTATCAGTTGAAAGCAATGGAAGAGGGAAAGATACTCTTATTGCTTTTACTTTCGCCGATTTACAGCGGCGGATGAATGAACTTTATCAGTATAGAGTTCAGTTCGTAACTCGTGTTATTTTCCATCAACAGGAGAATGATGAAGAAGTAGTAGTGTATTACAACAGTACTTCTTGGATTTTGAATAAAAATACCCCTCGATCTGGGCTACAATTTAGTCGGTATGAAGGAATTGATTATAGGATGACACGAATAGAATCTTACATGGGAGGAACGTTTAAAATACTACCAGATTTCGTAAAAAATAAAAAAGCGTGTATAAATATAAAAAATAACGACCAGAAATGTTTCCTTTGGTCTATCTTAGCAAATCTACATCCAGCTAAGGATCATGTTGATCGACTCTCAAATTATAAACAATATGAGAACGAATTTGATTTCAAAGGGGTAACCAACTTCCCAATGGATACAAAAGATATACACACATTTGAAAATAAATATAACATTAAGATTTGCTTATTTCAAATTGATAATGAGAAAATAATCAGAAGTCATATACTAAAAAGTACAATCAATGACAAAACAGCTAAATATGTTATTAATTTATTGTATTTCGATAATCATTATGTACTGGTAAAGGATCTGAGCAAACTAGTCGGCACTCAAATCTCTAAAAACAAAACAAAGACATACCTCTGCACTTTTTGCGGAAGGCATTTTACAAAAGAAGAACAATATGAAAAACATGAGAGTAAAAATAATTGCGAAGATCCTGATATTATAATGCCTCCTAAAGGTTCAAGTATACAATATAAAAATATTGCAAAACAAATGAAAGTACCTTATTGCATAATAGCAGACTTTGAGTCTTATAACGAAGAATACAATCAGGTAAACGGGAAGAAAACAATAAAAGTGGCCAAACAGAAACCATTTGCTTACGGATTTCAGGTATGCTGTTCCTTTGATACAAACCAGAAGAAATACTATGACTATTTCGGTGAAGACGCTGCAGAAAATTTTGTTAAAACCGTTACAAAAGTATCCACAGAAATTGCAAACAAATATGAAAGCAGACAAAGAAACCATACTTATACCAATGCCGAAATTACCGAAAAATGGAAAAATCTAATGAATAAGACTTGTCACATCTGTACAACTGAAATTACTGAAAATCCTCACTTTGATCACGACCACATGACAGGAGAAGATAGGGGATTTGCTCATGCTGAATGTAATATGAAATACAGGATTCCTAGGCATATCCCGGTAGTAATGCATAATTTATCAAAATATGATTCTCATTTATTTGTTAAAGAATTGATACCTGATAACGGAATTTTTGAAAGTGCAGAAAATTTCATATCATTCTCGAAATCAATAAGTATTACAAAAGCGGATACGAAAATAAAATATGAGATGCGGTTTATTGATTCAATTAGATTTATGGCTTCATCTTTAGACAAACTATCAGCAAATTTAGCAACATGTGATTGCAAAGTACCTTGTAATCATCTAAGACAGAATTTCAAATTCACATCTAACAGCTTCAAAAATGACGATGAATTCAAAGAAATAATTAAAAAAGGGGTATATCCCTATGAATTCGTAGCCAGTTTCGATAAAATGAAATGTACAAATTTACCATCAATAGAAAGCTTTTATTCTAGGTTGACGGGGAAAGGTATTGACAAAAGTGATTATAAAAGAGCGGTATCTATATGGAAGCAATTTAACTGTGAAACATTACTTGATTATACTAAATTATACCTAAAAAGTGATGTTTTAATATTGTCGGATGTTGTAGAGAATTTCAGAAATGTGTGTATACATAATTATGATCTGGATCCACTTCATTACTTCTCAGCTCCAGGACTAACACTGGATGCTTTCCTAAAGCATTCGAAAGTAGACTTGCCGTTATTCTCAAAGGAAGACATGTATACCTTTATAGTAAAGGGAATAAGAGGTGGTGTATCCCAATGTATAAAAAGATACACTAAAGCAAATAATAAATATACAAGTGATTACAATAAGAATAAGCCATCTAATTATTTAGTGTATTTGGATAAAAATAATTTATATGGGTGGGCGATGTCGCAGAATTTACCAGCGAATGATTTCCAATTCATTTCCATACCGGATGGTTTGAAAGAAAGGAATGAATACGAATCAATCGAGTATTACAACCATCTAAAAACTCATATCAAGTCGGTGATTACGATTAAGTCGGTGAGACAAGATGTAGGTGCTATATATGAGGTAGATTTAGAATATCCAAAAGAACTACATGAATTACACAAGGATTTACCATTAGCACCCGAACATTTTAACGGTAAGCTATGTACCACAGTATTAGATAAAACCAACTATGTAGTTCACCACAGGAACCTAGAATTTTATTTACAAAAAGGCTTGATATTGAAAAGAGTACACAGAATACTAGGATTCACTGAAAGTGCTTACTTAAAAGGATATATAGACCACAACACAGCACTTAGAACTAAAGGTACAAATGATTTTGAGAAGGATTTCTTTAAGCTTATGAATAATGCTTGCTTTGGAAAAACTATGGAAAACGTAAGGAAGCGAGCGGATATGGAAATAATAACGGATGATGCAACAAGAGAAAAAATAATAAAGAAACCCAACTTTAAATCTGAAATAATATTCAGTGAAAACTTTTCAGTAGCAAGAATGTCAAAGGAAAAGATAAAATTAGACAAACCAATGTATATCGGCTTTGCTGTATTGGAACTATCCAAGTTATTGATGTATGAATTCCATTATGATTATATGAAGCCTAAATATGGAGATAAAATTGATTTGTGTTATATGGACACTGATTCTTTCATATATGATATTAGAACTGAAGATTTTTATCAAGATACCAAACAGGATTTGAATGAGAGGTTCGATACATCTGATTATGCGAAAGATAATCCATATAGGTTTCCTAATGTAAATAAGAAAGTGATAGGAATGATGAAAGATGAATTAGGTGGACAGGTTATGACAGAATTTGTTGGATTACGATCAAAAGTATATGCTTATTTAAAGGACAACCAAGACCCTTCAAAAGCTAGCAAAAAACTGAAAGGAATAAAAACCAATATAGTTAAAGATAAAATTACGATTCAAAACTATAAGGATGTACTGTTTGGTAAAACTGAAAACCTTTCTGTGACCCAGTACAACTTAAGATCATACAAGCACAATATGTTTCTAGAAGAACAGAATAAAAAAGCGTTAGATCCTAAGGATGATAAAAGGATAGTAACAAGCGTAGTACCCACTTCAAAAATTCAAGTACCTACTTCAAAACTCAAGTACCTACTTAAAAAATGCAAGTACCTACTTAAAAAACTCAAGTACCTACTTAAAAAATGCAAGTACCTACTTAAAAAATTCAAGTACCTACTTAAAAAAATCAAGCACCTACTTCAAAACTTCAAGTACCTACTTAAATACTTCAAGTACCTACTTAAAAAATTCAAGTACCTACTTCAAAACTTCAAGTACCTACTTAAATACTTCAAGTACCTACTTAAAAAATGCAAGAACCTACTTAAAAAAATCAAGTACCTACTTAAAAAATTCAAGTAACTACTTCAAAACTTCAAGTACCTACTTAAAAAAATCAAGTCCCTACTTCAAAACTTCAAGTACTTACTTCAAACTTCAAGTACCTACTTAAAAAATTTAAGTACCTACTTAAAAAAATCAAGTACCTACTTCAAAACTTCAAGTACCTACTTAAAAAAATCAAGTACCTACTAAAAAAATCAAGTACCTACTTAAAAAAATCAAGTATATACTTAAAATACTCAAGTAAATCTTATAATGAAAAATTCTTCCTAAATAAATGAATGAAAAGGCACCAATCAAAGTGTATGATTTTAGCGAAAAGAATAACTATCAGAACAAACACGAACTTGCACCTCAGTGGCCATTTAGATTATTAATTTGTGGAAGTTCTGGAACAGGAAAAACCAATCTACTCTTGAATTTAATTTATGAATATATCTATTTCAACCGAATATACTTGTATGCAAAAGATCTTGAAGAAGATACATATAAAGATCTCATAACCAATTTAACCACCTTGGAATCAAAATGTAAAACGAATATTTTAACCGTAAGTAATGACCTTAATGATATTATTGATGTTGACGATCTAGACCCTAAATACCAAAACTTGATTATCTTTGATGATTTTGTTACTGAAAAAGACCAGAAGAAAATAGAAGACTTATTCATACGAGGAAGAAAGAAAAATGCCTCAATTGTTTATTTATCACAGAGCTATCATAAAACCCCAAAGGTGGTAAGACTTCAATGTAATTACTTCGCATTCTTTCAGTGCTCTAATCCAAAAGAAATAAAATTAATCAGACAAAATCATGTAGACAATGAGAACTTTATGAAACAATTCGAGGTTGCAACCAAAGGCTACGGATTCTTCTTTGTTGATTTAAAAACAAAAGATAAAGATATGATTTATAGGAAAAACTTTGGAAAGTTTACTAGATAATTTCGTTCTGTTATAAATGAATAAATTCGGTAGTGTTGGGAAAAAGGTTAGTAACGAATCGAATGAAAAGAGAGTTACTGATGACAACGGTAATATTAACCTACAAGATAAGAGAATTATTAATTTAGGGGATGCGAAAGCTGACCAGGACGCTATTAGTTTCAGATCCATGACTATTATTCTGAATCAATTTAAAGAAGAAATTACCGCACAACAAGTGGGGACAAATCAGTATTTTAGCGAAGATATCAACAGATTAACTGCGGTACATGATTCTCCTGAAATTTTATTGGTAAGGATTAATGATAAAGGGTTATTTGTAAAAGAAATAATTCGAGTTAATGATAAAGAGATTAACGCTGAAAACAAGTTGATAACAAATATTCAAAACCCTAGAAACAAAAATTATGCTGTTAACTTAGCTACGTTAACTACGAATCTTTTAGAGTATGACAAAAAGCTTCTTGGGCAACACACCCATAATACTATAATCGAAGCAAAGATTGCTGACCAAAAAACCCGTATAGATAATATTGAAAGAGCAGTCGTAAATATTTTAAAAAGGCTTCTGGCGCTAAAACATGTTGACAAAACATTCGTTTCCAAAATAGAACAAATTATAGCTGGTAAAAAAACAAAAATAACTTTATAAGATAAATTAATTCCCTAATAAATGGTTGAAACAATGGAGTATACAGTTTATTTATCAAAGCTTCAGAAAGGAAAGCTGAAGAAATGTTTTGGTGCTAAACAAAAATGTCAGATTAGTTTATCCACTTTCTATATACTCCCGCATTCACACTCTCATACATGGAGTCTTGGCGCAGTGGTTCGATCCCGCATTTGGGCAGCGCTCTTTCTGCTACGTTTCGCTCCGCTTTTGCTTTATAGTTTCCAGACTCCCGGATCCGGGGAAAGTCGGATTGGGGAAATGGTTGTTTGTAAGTTGATCTGGTCGGGTCCCTGATATGCCTGCGAAGTTTCATCGTCCTAGCTTGTGTGGAAGTGCCCGAACTAGAAAAACTTGCACAGGACCGACAGACCGACGGACGGACAGATATTGTGATCGCTATATGGCACTTGGCGTGAAGGGCAAGTGCTATAAAAAAACATCTGGGCTGAAGAGTAAAAGCAGAGGTGAACACTTTTGACGCCTTAAATCGTGTTAGTCATAGTAGACAAAATGAACGAGAACCAGTTAAGTTACTTTTAAGTAAACGACAAATTGATAAAATTGAAACATGTAAAATGAATAATAAGGGCTGTGATATTGATGTATCATACAAACAGATGAAAGAAGCGATTCAAAAGGGTGGATTACTTCCATTTTTAATACCGCTAGCAATTACCCTTGGTAAGGCAGGATTAACAAGTGGTGCTGCTGCTTTGGGTACATTCGCTGGTAAGAAAATTATGGATAAAATGACCAACACAGGTGGAGCGCTTAAAGGTGAACTCCAGAATTAAAAAATAAGGGTTCCGGGTGACTGAGTTCGATACCTGATTTTTTTTTGAATTTTTTGACGTAAGAAGCATTCTAGTGGGTCAACTCCAAGCAGAGATACCTCATAAAGTCTAATTCCATTGGCTCCTTTGATGAGACCCCTCATTCGTTCCGTCATGTTGATGGTCTTGCGGGAATGGCACCGACGCCAAAACTCGTAACACAACATCAACGTTGTTTACAAAAGTGACCCATAGAAGAATTCTGGAGGTGTTGGCTAAATTGTGACGGAATTCCAGACAAAACACAAACAACAAACAAACAAAAAAAGACAGCAGAACTGAGTGAAAAGGAAATGTCCAAGACCAGAGTGTGTTGCTACCCTGGTTGTACGCCCACTGTTGGAATAGCTTTCTTTTCTTGGCCAAGTAGTGAGAATAGGTGAGAATAGGGAGCATAGAGAAGAAATTCTGGAAGCTCCATTAAACAACACACAAAAAAAGTCAGCTGAACTGAGTGAAATGGAAATGTCCAAGACCAGATGTGTTGCTACCCTGGTCGTAAGCCCACTGTTGGAATAGCTTTCTTTTCTTGGCTAAGTAGTGAGGAGAATAAGTTTTCTAAGTACAGTGCTTGGGAAAATTTTGTCAAGAGCATAACACCAGCTTTCTGTCTCCCAACAATTGGAGGCTTCAGATTTTTGTGTGAACATTCCTTTGAACCTGATTTTCTGAGTTCCTGTCAGGATTATACAGGAGGACAGTATTAAAAGACTTGATGAGCATGCAGTGCCAACCATGCACAATTCATCAGGTTCTCAGGCATCCAGTTTCAAATTCAGTGTCAGTTGCTCCTCCAGATAGGCATGAGTCAAGTCTTGGTGTAACTCCTGCTGTAATAGATCAGACCCAGGACAGTCAGGACATCCCTTGCCCAAGTGCTTCGTTCAATTCAACAACCTATGAGTGCCTCTCAGCGTCGTGCCACTTGAGTGACCATGATTACTTCTCTGTGATGCTGCTGTCAAGGAAGTTTCAGTTTCATCCCATGGAGCAGAGGATTCTCGCGAGATCTGGTAAGCCAAATGGTTTTTGCAGGTAAATTTTGTCCTGAAAATGTGAGCGATCAAGGTCTGCCAAATTTTTTTCCCAGGAAATGCTTCAGGGGTCGCTGGAAGAAGTAGGGTCACAGGACTAGTTGTCCAACAAAAATCTTTGATTTACCTTAAAAGTGGCATCTTTCAACTTAGAAACTTGAAATTTACGCTAGCTGCATTTTTGTTACTTTTCTCTGTAAGTCGGTCAACCGACCTATTTGTCGCTATTGATTGTTTATTGATCTCATTGGTCAGTTTGAATGAGTTCTACAAAATAATAAGAAAAAAAGGCATCTGGCATCTTCCTGTTGCCAGCAACATCTCTCCAATGATGATTTTGATTTTCGCGCCCCGCCAAGAACATAGGTCTGTTGGAAGGAGCTCCCACCTCAGTCCTCGGCAGGTTGACCAACCAGCAAACAGAGCTGGTTGAAGACCCAGAAATAAACAGCTTATTAAAAGCTCTGACTCCAAACTTTGGGATGGAACCGGGTTTTAAAGGCTCAGATACCATATACTTATTCCTGAAGTGTTATACAATAGTTGCATTTTTGCAGATACCATGGTATCTGATACCACAGTCTAAAGTCGTTTTTGCAGTTATTGTGGTATCTGGCCAGTTATTGTGGTATCAGATATTCAGATACCACGGTCCGACCATAGGAACTGGTCACGGTATTCTAGGCAAAAGCATTTTCTTACTGAATGAACCATTCAGGTAGCATCTAAAAAATGTGGTCAGGGACTTCTAAGAAACTATCTTGTCATACTTCTTGGTGCGGTCACAATCAAATTTTGGGGTAATTCTGATAACTAAATAATTGACGAGCAAATTCAATCATTGATAATGGTTTCTCTTTTAGATTGAAGTGCAGTCAAGCCTTCTGAAATTTAGAATACGGTCAGCCGAGATCAACCCATAGTCAGTACCATCCATAAAGCAAAGGACACAGACGTATGTACCCATGGAACTTTGTGCATCTATAGAGGCTCTGTCATCATAACAGTAACAGGAATCAGCATGGCTTGGAAGACAATCACATTAGGTAAGTTTTTAACTCAAAACGTAACTTACAAGGGCTTCAATGGTTTTCTATCCAAAGGACCCATGACATCAATAGAAACCTTACTGCATCCAAGTAACTGGTGGCTGTAAATATTTTGCCTGTAGTTAATGATAAGAGTTTAATTTTGTATTATCTTTCCTGCTTGAAAGTAGTTGCTGTTTAGGATGGGAATATGTTCAACATTTTGGATATCAGTTTACAAATGCGTCCTCCCTGCAAACATTTGAATGGCTTTAATTCGTATTGCCTTTCTTGCTCGTTACTAGTTGCTACTTAAGATGGAATATTCAGTACCTGAAATTTTTCTTGCCCTGATCCTGGACTAGAACAGTGGATCTGTTTGTGAGAAGCATAAGCTAGAGATTTGATTTGTCTTGACCAAATTGACAAACATTCAAATAGCAGCGATACTAGCAGCATTAGTGGTAGAGAATGTCCCTACTAAAACTTTTTGCAACATTGCAAAAATGATACAGCTTCCATTGTTTCCTTGGTGTTTGCAGACCCCACCTTTGCATAAATTTCTTAATCCGCAAGTTTGTCTCGCTTTAAATGCCGCAAGTGTAGTGGGCGGCTCTAACGACTATGGCCTGTTTGCGAAAATAACACTAGGGAGTAGCAGCAAGACTTGACAAAATTGAAAGATACTCGAATAGCAGCGATACCACCGCCCCTAACGGTAGAGAATGTCCCTACTGAAACTTATTCAGTTTTCACTAACGCTGGCTCCGATAACTTCATATTCTGAAAATTGCAAAAAAGTGATGTAGCCTCAGTTGTTTCCTCGTGTGTGCAGACCGCACCTTTGCTTTACTAGAAATTCCTTAACCCGCAAGTTTGTCTCACTTCAAGTGCTGCAAGCATAGTGAGCGGCGCTACAAGTATGGACCATTTGCAAAGCATGGAAAGCATAGGTCTTGGCGCTGCTCCCTAGTGTTATTTACTTACAAATTTTCAGTCTCTTGTTTCATTTTTACTACCTTTCTTGCTCAGAGGCAGTTGCTATTTGGATGAGAGTATTTAATTTCTTACGGTCATCAGTTACAAAATTCGTTCTCATTACATTGCAAAAAAATTGTGTCAACGTTTTCCTCGGTGTGTGGAGACCGCACCTTTGCTTACTAGAAAATGTAGCTGATTTATCCGTTTTGCACCGTCAAATATGATTCACAGTTAGCTTGGGCTGAAGGAACATCTATTTACTAGAAATTTCTTAACCCGCAAGTTTGTCTCGCTTTAAATGTCGTTAGTGTAGTTGGTGGCGTTACGAGTATGGCCCGTTTTATAAAGCATAGGTCTTGGCGCTACTCCCTAGCGTTATTTTGCTCTGATCCGCACACAACTTTCAGTCCTTCTTTAATTTTTATTACCTTTCTTGCTCAGAGGTAGTTGCTATTTTGGATGAAAGTATTTAATTTGTTACGGATAGCAGTTAGAAAGTTCGTCCTCCTTACATGAGTGTCTTCTTTAATTTTTATGACCTTTCTTGTTCGAAAGTAGTTGCTATTTAAGATGGAAATATTCAATATTGAAATCTTATGACCTTTCTTGTTCGAAAGTAGTTGCTATTTAAGATGGAAATATTCAATATTGAAATATTTTCTTGCCTTGGCCATTCATTAAAACAGAATATGGATTTATATGAGTCGCTTTGATGTGGCCAGGTTCGCTTCATCCGCATACAAATTTCTACTGCCTTCTTAAATTTGTATTACCTTCCTTGTTCGAAGCTAGCTGCTATTTATTTTCGATACTGAAATCTTTTCTTGCCTTGGCCATGGATTAGAACAAAATGTGGATTTATATGATCCGTTTTGACGTGTACAGGTTCGCTTAAAATCTATAATGCCTTCTTTAATTTTGATTACCGTTCTTGCTCAGAAGCAGTTGCTATTTTGGACCGAGTTAATTTTTTTTCGGATATCAGTTAAAAATGAGTCCTCTTTAGAAACTGTTTGAATGCCTTCTTTCACTTTTATGACCTTTCTTATTCGAAAGTCATTGCTACTTAGGATGGAAATGTTCAATACCTACATCTTTTCTTGCCTTGGCCATGGATTAGAACAATCAATCAATATATTTATTACCCGTCAAGAAAAACAATGAAGGGCATGTAGCCCTAGTGACCGAGTACAAAAACAAGACCAAAGGTGTCGATGGGATCCCAAAATCTAATATTAGATTCAGACAATCGAGTCTTGTCTTCACCAGATCCAGTCTTGGACAGGCTAATCATCAGAGAAAACCAAGTTCAGATATACCTCTATAAGCCACATCTATTTTGACGATAGTGACCGAGACTTCCTGCCGATTTCCGAGCGAACTACTAGTCCAGCAAACAAACAAAAAATACAGAAAAAAAACCAGCGTATCTCCTTATCCCTATAAAGAATATCTAATAAACTTTGAATAAAAGTTTGACTTGAAAAAAAATCCGGTTACAACCGGATTCCGGAATATTATATGTCCGGGTAAAAAACCATTGTCATATACCGACTCAGCCTCTCTTCTTACCCCTTAATCTGTCATCTAATCGAACTTTAGCTTGAACAAATTTTCCTGTTTTGGCCGGATTCCGGGCGAACTAGTTGTCCGGCGAGAAAATGATTTTCACCATCGTTTTCGGCATGTCTATTTACCCATAAATCACACATTTAATCAACTTCAAATTAAACTTTTACTTTTAACCAACTTTCCGGTTTTCGCCGGATTCCGGGCGAACTACATGTCCGGGTAGAAAATTGTTTTCACATAAGTGTTCAGCATGTCTTCTTACCCTAAATCGAACATCTAACCAACTCGAAATAAAACTTTTAATTTTAACAAACTTTCCGGGTTCGGCCCGATTCCGGGCGAACTACTTGTCCGTCGAGAAAATAGTTTTCACCATCGTCTTCAGCATGTCTTCCTACCCTTGAATCGAACATCTAATCAACTTCAAATAAAACTTTTACTTTTAACAAACTTTCCGGTTTTGGCCGGATTCGGGGCGAACTACTCTCCCGATGACAAAATGGTTTTCACCATCGTGCTCAGCTTGTCTTCTTACCCCATAATCGACCATCACATTAGCTGTTTCAAAATATTTTGTTTGCCCCTTAATTTGAACCCCCTCCCCCACCCCTAAATGTAGGGCTACAAAGCCCATCTACGAACTCGACTGGTCTGACGACCCAACCTCACACCAAAATTCAACAAAATATCTCATTTCCTTCGAGAGTTATCGTGCTTACAGACGGACGGACGGACAGACGGACAACTTTTGCGATGTCATAGGTTACGTTTTTGGATCCCAAAAAGAAAAGAAAAAAACAACAACAGCAAGAAAAAAGACAATGCACGTAGCAAAACTTTACACTAAACACATAACAAACATAGCTACAGAGTATTGGATGGGAACAGAGGATAGATTCATATGAAGCTTTAGCTGGTGGGATGCTGGGTGTGACAAAATGGTCCCATATAAGAAATGTTTAATGCAGAAGTACAAGTAGCCTAAAAAAGTACAGTAGATGTTATGAGTTGAGTGCTCACATCCCAGGTTTGTGACTTGCGCTTGGCTTCACCATGTTTGGAAATGTGAAATTTAGACAGTGAAAAATGCATTTTTTTTTCTCGAAAAGTTTTTGTTGTGATGAAAATATGGATGTGACTGAGTTCAGATACAAAGTGTGCTAAGTGTCAATAAAACGGTCATATCTTCGTGCGTCAATGATCCACAGCTTAATAAGAAAAGAAAGCTTAATGAGGTGTGAACTTGAAATAGAGGATGGGTTTCCTATAGGGAAACAACATCATCAACCAACTATATTCAGCCATTAATTTACGTTCTAATTGAAGTTTTTAATTGCAGGATAATGAACGCCTGACCTTCGTCAGACTTAGAAGTGTGTCTCATATTCCCTTGGACGCCAGTTACAATGAAAGAGCTGATTGGGTCATCATCAGTCAAGTATGCACCGGAATGAACAACATTTAGTGTTTAGTGGTTGAGAATGTTCAAAACTGATTAAGTAAAGAATAATACAGTTTTCCTTCCAATGCTTCATTGTATGCTATAGCATAAATTAAAGTATATTCCTTGCCATCTTATGTCTTTGTAAGCAGTCAGTCAGGTCTTTATTGTACGCTGCTGTGTTACTAAAGCAGTGTAACATAATCAGAAAGCCTACTTCTCTGTAAATGTAATTTGTCGACTAATACAGTTTTTGAGCTCTTGATGTTTGTCGGAGCTCAACTAAACCCGGTAGTGTGAGGCAAGGAGCCACAATGCTAATACCACCAAGGGCTCATCATTCACAAACTGTCGCCTAGTTTTTAGGGCATCAGGCTAGGGTCCATTGTTGTCGTTACTGATTGTGTCGTTACTGATTGTATTCTTAGAGAATTACTATTTGCAATGATTTTCCTCTTATAAGTATTAGGTCGCTATGGTCTGTAAATGATGAGGTAAGCTCTGTCAAATGTTGTTCGTCCATAGTGTTTAGGGAGACCAGCAACGTAAATAAAACCCCAATTCTACACCCAAACTTGTAACAAAGGTGCCAAAACATTCCTATGGGTACCATGTGGTAGGTTCAAACCCGATGAAAAATTTACCTCAAAAAACTATGAAGTAGTACGAAAAAGTAGCATGCAGTACTATCGATGCTACTACATGCTTCTACTTCAAGGCTACCGTGTTACTGCATACTTATATATGCTACTATTAGCAAGACCGGATGCTACTATGTCTAGACAGGATGCTACTGGATACTACTACATAAGATTGGACCAGTCTGAGGCACATTAGTTAATAGTATTCTTTGCTATTACATAGTATCACATGCAACGTTTTCGTACTACTACCATACTACTACGCAGGCTACAAATTTTTCATCGAGAAGCACAACAGAATGTTTGATGACTACAGTGTACTAGTAGCTAAAGAGGACTAAACGTTCCTAATGATCAAGAAAGAGACTATTAAATCTCTGCTACACAGCTAGATAGACTTGGTCCCATTCTCAGAGGGTTACTGGTCAGTATGATTTGCCCCAGATGGTAAAAGATCATGAGATTCAACTGTAGAGAACTGAATTCATCTTCTTTGAAGTGCTACATCTTAGACAAAAAGGCACGGGGGGGACTGTTTTTTCAAAGTGGGGCTTAGTCCAGAGTAAATGGATGGTAAGTTTGGGAGTGGATTGGGAAATAAGGAAATCAAGTTACATTCTGGTCGGGAACTGCTTTTGTAAAGAGGGGCTTAGACCAGAGGAACTGAAACGGATGGTGAGTTTGGGAGTAGGTTGGGAAACAAGAAAATTAAGTTACATTCTGGTCCTTAGTTTCGGCATATGTGTGGTTCACACGGGGAGGATGTGTTTCATTTAGTGGGTTGATATTTTAAGCTGAAAGATTTGAAATTTTTTTAAAACACTAACTTTTGGTGAGAATCAACGGGAGCAAACGATCTGATTTGTTTCTCGAGGAAAAAAAAAACAAACCTTTGTAGGTATGGGAGGTTCCTTCAGGTAGGCTATGTAGCATCGGGAGTGTTTTTTTTTGAAAAGAGACTCCTTTTGGTGTTTTATATTGTGTTTTCAAGGGTTATCTATTTTGTTTTCCTTCCAGGCTTTTCGGGAATCAATTTTTTCATTCTTAATGTGATCAGGGGCTTCATTTTTAGAGAGCAGAGGTGTCATTTCAGGTCATCAGCTGCTTAAAAGATCAAAGTTTCGAGAGAGTACACTGTAAAAAAAATTGCAGTATTTGATACTAGGATCAATCTTGCCTTTATTGAGATAAGATCATCCCTAATTCGGATTGATTTTATCACAATAGAGATAAGATTATTCCCAGTAGCAAATACTGGATCCTTATTCACAGAAACTTTTTACGGTGTAGGTGAGAGACCAAAACTGCTTACCATAATTTCCAGTGTTTCCACTGGCAGCTACCCCCTCGGTGCTGGGGGCAATCAACGCCGATGAATAGGATAGGCAAAGGGTAGGTATGGAGCACTGAATGTTGGGCCTTAACCACAAGTTTGAGAGTGACTACAGTGAAATAAATATAAACACAGAGTCTCAAACAACCTTGTAAAAAAGGTGCCAGAACAATGAGGAGGGTGACAGAAGTCAAGGTGAAGTCAGCTCATCTGGGGATTCACTCAGTCCGTTTGTTTGATTACCTTGGTAGTGAGAATACCAATACGACTTATAATTATCAGCAAACATCACACGTTGTCGAACTTCAAATTTGTCGCCAAAATCGTTCCCGCAAGACTGCCAAGTGGACCTAGCAGGGTTGCCGACCAAGACTATTTTTTTCGCCGTTTTCTCCGGTAATAATTGATGCGCCAGCACGGGACTTCGGCAATGGATTCCCTTGACCCATTGTGGGTCTCTGACGAATTTTAGGTCTAATTCTGGAGTTCCCCTTTAAACTTCCTGGAACACAAAAAGTTGTGGGTAATGGGGTACTTGGAAGGCCTAGGAAGTCAAAAAACGGGGACATCAAAAAAGAATCAAAAGTAAAGTAGGACCTCTTACCAATTTTGATATTATGGATGCATTAGGGGATATACCACAGTTTAGAGGTGTGTTCTCTATAGATACGCTACCCAAACATATAAATAGTATAGAATGTGGTGTCATTAATTATGATAAACTCGGAATGCCTGGAACTCACTGGGTTGCGTATTGTAATCTACCTGAATACCCCCATGTAGAATTTTTCGATTCTTTCGGTATTCCCCCAGGAAAAGAAATAATTAAATATCTAAGAACTTCAAAGAAAAAAATAGCTTATGAAAATCTTGCTGTTCAAAATATAGATGAATTAAACTGTGGACTTCACTGTATTTCCTACATTAAGCGCAAAATGAAGTTGGTAGCTTTTCGTTTATAAAAATTGTTTTCTAATAAATGGAGATTTATTGTATGAAATGTAAAAAGAAAACTGATACTGAATCAATGTTTAATGCACTGTCACAGAAAAACAATGTTCCAGTGCTGAAAGGTAATTGTGTTATTTGCGGATCGAGGAAAAATCTGTATTTAAAAAAAACCTCGACGCAGAAAAAGATATATTAAAGACGTATTATTCTAATTATTCAGGTGTTGATGATATTCACAGAAAATTAAAAGAAAATGGAGTGAACGTTTCTAAAGATAAAATTAAAAATGTTTTGCAAAATGAGAATGTGTATACGTTACACAAACCTTCCTATCACAATTTTGAAAGGAGACGAGTCTATGTTCACTATGTTGATGAGCAATGGCAAGCTGATTTAGTTGACCTCCAGAAATATAAAAAAGCGAATGATAAAGCAAATTACATCTTGACTGTTATTGATTGCTTTAGTAAATATGCTTGGTGTGTCCCTTTGAAAGATAAAACGGGTGCTGGAATAATAAACGCATTCAGTCATATATTTAAAGAAAGAATTCCTAGAAAGTTGCAAACTGATAAAGGTAAGGAATTTGTAATGAGAAATGTTCAATCTTTTTTGAAAAATAATAACGTTCACTGGTTTGCATCTGAAAGTGAACTGAAAGCACAAATCGTTGAACGATTCAATAGAACGCTGAAAGACAAGCTATGGAAATATTTTACTCACAACAACACTAAAAGATGGATTGATATTTTACCTGTATTCGTAAATAATTATAATAACTCGTATCATCGCTCAATACAAATGAAACCAATTGATGCTAGTAAAAAGGTAAATCAGAAAAAGGTTTACAATGCTTTGTTTCCTCCAGTAGATGACTACAAAATCACAGGAAACTCACACAGTCACAAAGTCATAGTAGGGGATTTAGTCAGAATTAAAAAAGAAAAAAGTCTTTTTGATAAAGGATATTTACCGAATTATACGAATGAACTATTCCAAATAGCAACCATCAGACCTACCATTCCCATTACTTATGAAATATCTGACAAAAGTGGGGAATTAATTCAAGGAGGGTTTTATGAAAAAGAACTTTCAAAATTTATTATGAAATATAATTACTTGTATATAAATGGATTCAAGACGCTTGAGTGATATTTTATCGGATATAGTGAAGAACAGAGAAATTCAGAGAAGAAAGGTTCAACAAAATGAGATGGAGAAGGCAGGATTTCGGGAATATGCTTCAGAATTAAACGCTCCAGTTATTATAGCACAAAAAGAAAACACTAAAGATACCATCAAAAAATTACAAGAAAACACTGAAATGATCATAAATAAACTACAGGAAGGTGATGATAGTTCAAGAATAGGGCTTCTCCAGCTAGGTGAAACGAATCAACCATATCAGCTTCCAGTTTCAGGGGTAGAAATGCAGTCAACCGCTTTAGGAGCATCTCCAACAAGTATAAAAGTTGTTGATGTGAATGAAGGTGTCGATAAAGAGTTATTAAAAGCACTTAATGTGAAATATAGAGATAATCATAAAAGATATAAAGACGAATATTTTGAGATGCCTCAGTTTTACTTTGATAACCCAGGGAATATAGAAGATGCTTTGGCTGAATTAACACCGATAAGTAAAAGTTATGGTGGTTTGAAAAGTAAAAGAGATTCGAATGAGTATGATCAGATTATTGATTTCATAAAGAAATACAAGGATAGGTTAAGAACCATTAAAAATAATTTGGAATTAGTCAAACAACAAGGAACTGGAGTATTTATGAATTGTGATGAAATGATTTCAAAACTATACACTTTGATAGGTAGCAGAGTAAACGGAAATACATCTGATGAGGTGAGAAATGAAGCTATTGATATTTTGGATTCGTTAATGCGAAATAAATTTCTTACGAAGAGATATTACAATTCAATATATAAAAAATATTTCTAATAAATGGTGTTGTTAAACATTGAAGGTAATGAAAGTATCATTGATATAACATTTAGTCAACCAATCGAATTGAACCGTAATTGTGATTATTAAATAGGTTTGAATCAGTGTACTTTGTGGTATTCGTTGCATAATATAAGTGATAAATTTGGAAATAATACATTTCAATACAGGAAAGATGAAGATAATAATGCAACAGAATGGATGAATGTTACTATTCCTAATGGGATGTATAACGATGATTGTTTGAATTATTTTTTGTGTCAGTATTTTGATACCCCAAAAGATAAATGTCCTATTGTAATTTCATCCAATCCAGCATCTATGAGATTTGTCATACTATTACAAGAAAAATATATGTTTAGATTTAATAGTGACTTGTGTCAGATTTTAGGATTTGAGAAGGATAGTGAGATATCTAAGAAAATCAATGAAGGTACAAAGCTTCCGAATGTAACAAGAAGCGTTGATAAAATTCAAATTCACTGCTCTCTTGTAAACAGTTCTATCGTAAACAAAAGTAAATCAGATGTCATTTGGACATTTGTTCCGAATACAGAACCGGGTTGTCAAATTGTTGAGAATCCTAGACAATTAATCTACCTTCCTATTAATACAAAAGACTTTATTTACTCCTTGAGAATGACAATTACTGATCAGTTGGGAAGACCTATCGATTTGAATGGTGATAACGTTGGATACGTGCTGCATTTAAGAAAAGCTTAAAGGATTAGTGAAATAAAATTATTTACCTATAAATGTTGATTAATAATAAGCGATTACTTTATAAAAGGCAGTATGGAAGTGGAATCGGTAATGTATTCAAAAACATTGTGAATTCCCAGTTATTTCAAACGTCAGCAAAACAAATAAAAGATGGGGCTATGTCAATGTATAATAATATTATTAAACCGAGATTTGAGTTCTTGAAAAACAGAGCAATAGAATATGGGAAAGATCTGATCGATGTAAACAAGAAGGAACTCATTGATGTAATTGGAAACAAAAAATCGATGAAGGATCTTATAGGTGTAAATAAAAGGATTTTAAATCAAAGAAGTCAGGACTTGATCAAAACGTTAATGACTGGAAGTGGATTAAAGATTCTGAAATAAGTTTTATTTAATAATTTCTTTCTTATATAAATGGCAGTAAATAAAGTTATCAGTCCGCAATGGAACATTTTTGATGAACCGCTTGTGGATGAAACAGTGGTTAAATATGAATTTAAAGAAATTCGAGAAACAGATGTGAATGTATCTAATAAATCAGAGTTTGAATTCGTAACAAAGAAATTAGATTCCTGGTTTTATCCAAGTGAAAGTTATCTTGATGTTAGTGTAAGAATAGTAAACGAAGATGGGACTCCTATAGCTGCAACCGATGTTGCTAATTTAACGAATAATGGATTTAATTTATTCAGTACCGCTGAATATGTAATAAACGATGAATCGGTTGAAAAAATTAATCATGTTGGTATTACAACTACCGTTACAAAGTTGATTGAATACTCTGATGATTATCCTAGAAGTGCTGCAAGAAATCATTTCTTGTATAAAGATTAAAATCAAGGGAAAGAAATTAATCCTGTAGTTGCTTTGTTTACTGCAGGGGCTGGTACAGTCAGGTTGACCAATAATGATAATTATAATAAAGGATTTGAAAAAAGATACAACAGAACAAAGAGCAGTAAATTAGTAAATATGTATTTACCATTATTAGAATTGTTTGGATTTTTGAAAGGAAACAAACGATTCTTCAGAGGTGCATCGCATAAAATATTTCTAAGAAGAAATGATGATAACAACATGATTATAAGAAATGGAAATACTAATTTCAAAGTAGTCATCGAGTATTTATCCTGCAAGATCCCTATTGTAGCTCCTAGTATTGAAATGATGAGTAACTTAGAAAAGGGATTGGCAAAGGACAGAAAGCATAATCTGATGTGGGAAGCATGTAATACTTATAAAAGTGATGTTAGTCAGAATAAGGAACACACTTGGAAAGTTATATCTGAGAGAAACAATCCAACAAAAGTAGTTGTGATGCTACAGAAAAATGAAAAGCATAACAATCAATTAATGAATAATATGGTGTTTGATCATATGAATTTAACAGACATAGAACTTAGAATTAATGGGGATAAATATCCTGAAGAACCACTTAAATGCGACTTTAGCGATGATAAATGTAAATACTCAAATCTTTACAATAGGTTCATACATTTGGGTTATAAACAATTAGCATTTGATACTGGTAGTGTTGTTAGTATAGAAGAATTTAAAGAAGTATATCCACTATTCTGTTTCGATGTTTCCAAACACGAGTCAAATATTTATAATGGAACAACTGCTGATATTGAAATAAGTTTAACGTTGAAAGATAATCAACCCGTACCATATAATGTTTACTGTGTTATATATTATGAAAGAAAAGCTACATTAGATATTATCAATAAAAATATGTATGTGAGTTTGTGAGCCTGGATTTTTATTTAATAAAATCATCCGCTAATAAATGGAGTCCACAAAGGAAGTCTTGAATACAATCAGAATGAATAAATACAATGAGACAATCAGGAAAGAAGAACTAGTTCTAGGTTTGAAATATACTATCGTTAAAATGAGAATTGCTAAGACAAAATATGGTGATAAGTTGGTTGTAGTCATTAATCATAATGACAAACCATGTGATTTGTTTATAACACAGAAATATAATGCTATTGCTAACGAATTACTTTTAAAGAAAAATCTGGTTTTGCAACCGATTGTACGCGAAAACAAGAACAAAGAAACATATGTGGATTTAGAACTGTTTACTCAGTAATATTTGAATAAAAAGAAGTAGTAGTATATTGTAGTATTTTATATGTAGTAAAGGGTAATATTCTCATTTCTTGTATCCTTTATTTTGGAAGTAAGAAAATAAAAATGTTCTTAAAAAGGGGGATAATTTGGTAAAAAGGATGTTAAAATTTAAGAAATTGATGTTAAAATGAGGTTTTGAAATTGGGGGGAGGGTGGTCTAGGATCCGGTATAAGATAAGATAAGATAAGATTTATTTCCGGAAAAGCACAAAGGGCCATGGAAACAAGAAAACAACACAAAAACGAAACCATAGCCGCAACCACTATTTACAAAAAACTTTCCCTGTGAATCATGGCTACCTTTAGGAATCTTCCCAAATTTCTTATATCTCTAAAACTTCTACTTTTCAAAATTTGTTTAAACCTTTCCTCCCCCCAAATCATTTCCCCAAATATTTCCTTCCTCAGGTCTTTTAACTCCTGACACTCACACATTAAATGGAATATACATTCTTTAATTTTACCACACATCGGACAGAAGTAAGGACCACGGAGCACTCTAACCTTACCCAAATATTTCCTTCTTAGTCCTACCGGTAAACAATCTGCCCTCAGGCTAATTATAAGTTGAATTTGGTCTAAAGGAATTTCCGCCTTGAAATAAACTTCTTCCCCCCATGTCTCCTTGGCTACAGCATAAAACCTCAGGGAATCCGAAGCAGCCAGCCTACACTGCCAATCTTGCACCTCCTGTTCTCTTAGCCTACTCTCCACTTTTTTCGCAATACTTCCTATGTTATCCCACCCTTTTCCCTCATTCCAAAAATAAGATAATCCTGTACTATCTAAAATTGCCTTAACCTGCTGCGACCATGACTCCTTTGATTTATCTCTCAACGACTCCAAACACGCCGCCTTCATAGGCCTCACTCTTGGCAATGCTATGATTTTTTCCCACAGACGAATCATACTTACTAACCGATAACTCCTTAACGAATAAAGTCCTAAGTCACCTTTTACTACCAACGTACTAGTCTTACTACTAATTCCTAGTATTCTTTTAAAATAACATAATTGTACCTGTTCGAACTTTTGACATTGGCTATATCCCCAAATTTCAGCTGCATAATGCATGGCTGAAACTACTTTCGAAAAAAATACTTGTTTATGCATCCTTAAATTTACTATCGCCTTTTTTGGGTTTGTAACAATATATTTACACACCGTTTTCCTTTTGCTAGGCTTGATTCTACATGCTTACCGTATTTTCCTTTTGCCGATAGTTTAAACCCCAAATAAATAAACTCCTCTTTATAATCAATCTCTTTCCCTTCAAAAATAACTTTATCCTTATTTACTTTCCCTCCTTTTCGAAAACACATCACTGCCGTTTTTTTAACATTCAGTGTCAGTTTTTACTTGTTAAATACTCACTTACCTTATCCATCAAAATCTGTAAATTTTCTTTAGAATCAGCAGTAAGTGCCACATCATCTGCAAACAACAATGCACATAACGTAACAATATCTACCGATACCATAGGCGCCATTCTTGCTTTCAAATATTCATCCAAATCATTTATGTACAATGAGAACAATTTTGGTGACAGGCTACATCCTTGCTTTACCCCCAGTTTTGACACGAACTCCCTAGAAAATTTCCCTGCCACTTTTACCACTAATTTTGTTAGACTATATATTTCTATTAAAATTACAATAAACGGTTGTGGCAAACCTATTTCAATCAACTTTCTCATCAATAATTCCCTATTTACGTTATCGAAGCCCCTTTTAAATCAAAAAATGCCACATATAATTTACCCCCCTTACCTTTTGTATATTTTTGTATCAATACATTTAGGACAAAGATCTGATCTATTGTACTATATCCCTCCCTGAACCCAGCCTGTACCGAAGAAATTGTCTCATTCTCATTCAACCAAACATTCATCCTAAGGTCCAACACCTTTGAAGATATCTTACCCATCACATTACCGAGATGATTTGCACGATAATTATCATGGATAGTCCTAGCACCTTTCTTATAAATCGGTATAATTATCGACGTTTTCCATTGCCTAGGCCATACACCTGTCATAATAATACTAGAAAATATAGTTGCTATCACTTGTGCTAATGTACTTTTCCCCCATCGCCAAACTATTGCTGGAATCCCGTCGCAACCTGGGGCGGACCTACCTTTCATTTTTCGAATCACATCCCACACTTCTTGATCTTTCACTGGCTCCACTAACTTATAATCAATTTCCTTTAATGGGTAACAAACCTGGCTACATGTCTCCTCTTTAAAACTTCTTGAAAATATTTCTTCATTGATATTCGACTCCTTCTTTTCAAAATATTCCGGCCAAGACTCCGCCTCGGGTATCATCAAACCATTTGGCGGTCCTTTCACTGATCTCTGTACATGTTTCCAAGATTCCCTGCTGTCCTTACATGTAAATGCTCTAACTATTTTCTTATTTACCTCCTCTTCCATCGTACGTTTCTTACCTTTTAACAAAACTTTATATTCCCTTCGGCGACTCTTATATGCACTTAACGTTCGATTAACCTCCTCTCCACAACTCATTTTAACTATTCGAAGGGCCTCTCGAACTTCCTTTCTTTTTTCCTCACACTCCTGGTCAAAAAACTCAAACTCTTTATTCCTGTTATTCCTCATGTTTTTAAGTTTAACATACTCTGGCAAAGAACTTACCGATTCATACACTAGTGTTGACAATTCTTCAATCGCATCCTCTACCCTATGTGAACTAGCTAAATTCGCAGCCTGTTCTAGTCTTGCTTCTTCTGTAACTAACTTATTTGCAAAAGGTAACCCTATGTCATATTCCACAAACAATGCTGAACTAATTCTAATAATACTCCCTGTTCTAAGTGTTCTATTCCTAGTCTCATAACCCTGGGCTTTTTCTTTCTCCGTGCCTAACGTATCATTCCTTATTTCTACCACCAAAGCTATTGGGACATGGTCCGAACCGACCACCTCGAGAACCCTGAAGTCCACACACCATGGCCAAAGAGACTTACCCACTAAAAAATAATCAATTAAACTTGGGGAACCTCCCGAAAAATAAGTGAAATTTCCGCACCTTTTATCTTCCCCCACTCTCCCATTAACAATAATCAAATTTTCGTTACCACAAAACTCCAACAGATTAGCTCCCCATTTATTTTTCTTCCGTGCCTGGTCCTTACTCTGTCGAACTCCAACTGCCGCATCTGAAGTAATTTGAGAAGATTCCCTCAGGTGTAAAACATCCATTTCATCTTCAACCACATTTTCCAACTGGTTACTCGTATACGCGTTAAAGTCACCTGCAACAATAATTTCATGATTAGGGAAATTACGACTAAACACACTTTTCTCCGATTCCAAAATAGACCAAACATCTTCTCTTCCATATGCGCTTGCTTGCGGAGGTATGTACACCCCACCAAATATGAAACGGTTATTATAACTCCAAAATTCTACCCAAGCAATGTTTTCAGATTTGCTTCCTAACTTATGATACGCCTTAAATACTTCGCATCTTATAAGCACCGCTACTCCCCCATATACACGACCATTTTTTGATTTTGGGCGTGATACGCAAAAACACTCATAACCTTCTAAAGTGATGCAATTTTCCTGCCACGTTTCCCCTAGGCCTATTACATCCCAATCTCTTTCTTTAACTAACTCCCTCAGTTTACTTTCCGAGTATCCTTGAATGTTCCAATAACACATTTGTACTTGATGACTCACATGGCCCTCACTCCCCTATGGTAACTTTGGGTCATTATTTTGACCCTGGTCCAAAAAAACTGCGTCCCCAGGAAATAATTGGCGGCCCTGGCGGATAGGTCCTTTCCCTCCTCTTAGGAGCACCTCCAAATCACTATTTTCAGTTCCTTCGCTCCTACGCGCAAAACTAGTACTCGGTTGTGAAAGGGCATCGTTAGGACTCACAACTTGGTCACTGCCTCTTTTCCCGTAGGTAGTACCCTGTTCTCTCATGTTGATTCCTGCAACTACCCCGGCCCCTGCGGGGGTTCCGTAAATATGATCCATATTGTCAAAAGTGTCATAATATTCAGACCCGCTGCGGCTGCGACCTTTCGTGATAGGGGGTACGGCGTTTGGGATGGGTCTATTTGACGGGGTCTCAACCCTTGCATTATGAACCACATCATCGTTGTTTGACACTTCCATATTCTCAGACCTTGATGGAGGCTGTTCTACAGTTGTAGGGTTGATACGACCTCTGTTCTGTCTTTCACCCGCACGCACTCCCTGTCCTTGTACTACTTCCTTAATACTTTTCGTTTCCGTATCGTAATAGAATGCGCGACTTCCCACAACAAGTCTCGCACCCCTCAAACTGACGTCATTTCGCCCTGATTTCCGAGCGTCATCTAAAAGCGGTTTTAACTTGTTTCTTGCTTCCTTCTCAAGATCAGTAAACTCAACTGACGCGACGATTGCGTAACGTTTGAGCAGGGGGTTACCTCTCAGCACACAATTTCGCTGGTCTTTGCTTGACAGCTTTATCAGTACTGGGGCTACACCTTTGCTTGCTTTGATGCGGAAAACGTCCTTTATGTCTCGACTTGATAGGTTCATTCCAGGAATCACACTGTTTAAGCAGTTAAGAATGTCTTCACGAAGATTTGGGCCTCTCATGCGCGGGTTGAAGTTGTACAAAACTACGTTACATGACTTCATTTCAGCTTCTAACCGATCGAGTTTCGTACGGGTAAGACGTAATTCGGAAGTTAAAGCCGAGACATCCTGTATAACTGTGTGAGTCGATTGTTCTAACTTTGAAAAACTCGCCAAAATACCAGAAGAAAAATCTGATATGTTCTTTCCAAGCTGATCCACTTGCGACGGAACCGAATCAAGGCCATTTAGCTTCACCTTTAGTTCTCGCAATTCTGTAAGAACCAAATTAGCGGTATCTTCATTCATGTTGCTAATAAAAGTATAACAGAGCTAGACTTATCTTTAAGTGGGCAGGCCCACGCTTTGCAGTGGCGATCACCGTTTTGGTTGGTGGTCCAGTGGAACGTGGAAGGCCTGCTTATTTGATTCCACCGTACTCTGGCATCCAAAAAAAACTCCTCGTGCTTCTGCTAATCCTATTTCTTTCGAAAATTTCTCGCTAATCCAATTCACAGTCTGTTTGGTTCCAAACATCATTAACAAATCACAGGCACGATTTTGTATTGAGCAGACGCTAGCGTTGTTACCAGGTCAAGCGCTGAATCGCAACTGAATCATAACTACTGATTGGCTACTCGGCGATTTTGCATCGGCAAGGAGAGACTTGATGACTATCTCTCCCTTCCGATGCAGAATCTCCGGGTACCTCCAGAAGAACGGAAGAAACGGTGTCACAGCTGCACTGACTCAGGATTTGAGTCATTGAGTTTGAGTCGTTACGGACGCGTTTACTCCTTCTTCCTGAGAAACACTGGCGTGTTTTGGACTTAGCCATATAGAGTATCAGTGGGTCCTTGTTTTGGACTTAGTCATATAGAGTATCAGTGGTCGGTATCAGTGGGTCCTCCTACGAGTGCTTGGATTTGACCGTGTGATCCGTTCCGATTGAGAAATTCTGTACTTGCAGGTTGCAGGCATCTTCGGAGCCCTGGTCGTCACTTTTCTAAACATGCTTTACTACATTCAAGTCTTCGCTTCAGGATCAGATCCTGCAGTATTCTGGGCTCTCTCCCTGATCAGCCCGAGCGGCTTTGCTTTAGCTATGGACAAGGTAAGTCCTTCGTGTTTGTTAGAAGAGAGGAGGCATCATGTTATTTCCAAATCTTCAAGAAATCATTGTAACAAAATTAGTATAATTTACGGCGTTTGTTTATTGCGATCTAGTTTACATACTTCCTGTTTGGGACTTACAGTAATTAACAAGAAAAAACAGAACACAAATACTTAAAGAAATCGATAATGCAAATAATCAGTTTGATTTTCTACACATTTTCCATATGCCTGCTAATATAAAAACATTTTGTTAGATCCATAGTCAAACTATGATCGCAGCCTCCCCGTGTCAGGCGCTTCCGACCCGCGCCACTGGCTGACCCAGTGGTCGGATCGAGTCGTGGCTTTATCTTGGGTCTTGGGGGGGGGGGGGGGGGTCAATACATTTCAAGTGCTAGAATGCTTATGATGCAACTCCTTTAATGTAGTTAAATCGGATTGGTCCTTACTACTGCCCCATGTGTGGGGATATGAATGAGAATGTGGTGCACCTGATGTGTGAATTTATTGGATGGGTTGTGGGAAGAAGTGTTTGAAAATAGAGTGTATGATTAGGAGTGGATGGTTAGAGTAATGAAGGGTGAATGCTTTACGGGAGTTCGCCAGATAGGAAAATTATTAATATTTCGATGAAGCATCGAGAAAGGCTTATTTAGTTCGACTTTGGCGAAAAGATAATGTATTTGTTTTGTTTTGTGTTCTTTTGTATTGTATTGCCATAGCCCTCGGGCTTTTTGTGCAAATATATATCATGTTACATTTTGGGGATCATCTTAGGAGAGCATAACGTGAGCTCTTTTGTTGTTTGTCTCCTCTCTGCTCATTAATCATTCATAATAAGCGTTCCCTTCTTCTGTTGAAGAGTAGTAGAGTAGTTAGTGTCCATGCAAGGAGCTGTATTTGTTTCGGTTTGATGTGTGTTGTTATTTCCCCTTCTTTGAAACGAGTTATTAGCACTTAGCTTTTTCTTCAGTAGGAAAAAGTAGATACAGCAAATTGCCAACCGACCTAGTATAACGATCCCTTGCCCCTAGTAAGAATGATTTTCCTCTTGGCTGATCTGTGACACTAGATACAATAGAAATCACAACACTAAAAGCCAGGCTTCGCTTTCCAGATTCCCATATGTCCGGGACTTCCGCGGAGTTCATCCGGCCCTTCCAGCTTTCAAGAATGACAGCTAAATTTTACTATTCAATACAGTAGAGGTTGCTTATGAACGACTGCTAACATGGAACGATCGCCGAAGACAAAACTAAAATCCAAACCAGGCATTTTTTTTTTTACCATGAATACTTTTTTGAATATTTTGCTAATTTGCCACTGAAAGTGACTCAGCTGACACCTGCGCCTCGTTTTTTGTTGCATGCTGCAGGTCCACTTCTCGGCCGATTCCGGACTGATTCTTTCTACATCCGTTTTTGCTCTGCAGCGCTTCCGAGGAAGACGGCAGCGCTTCTCGAGAATCGCGGACTTGCTCCCCGACCAAGTCCGTGCTTCCCTGCAAGATGCTGCAGCGCTGCCGCTTCAACCAAGAAGAAAGTGAGTCCAAAAACGCATATTGTGCAAAAGCAAAGAAGTGCTGCAGCAGCGATGCGGCAGCGCTATTGCAACAAAAACGAGGCTCTGGTTTCCTTTATATAATTTGAAAAGTTTTTTATTCAAACAATGTTTACAACGGATACGTCAGCTATGAGTTTTCATCAGCGATATTTCGGCCCTTCTTGGCAAGGGTCCTCGTCAGGCTGTCAATCCTCTGGTTCAACTTCGGGGAAGGAAACAAACCTGTAATCTGTAAACCTGTAAGTTTGCCGCGAGGAACGCACCTTCAGTTGAGAAGATGGCGGTCCGAACCTGCAGATGCCTTCAAAACAAGAAGAACCTTTTTAGTGAATTCAAAATCAAAGAAAGTTAATTGAATTTCTACTTCAAGTTTGTGCCAGAATATCCCTGAAATAGTTCGCTGTTAGCTAATATCAAGTTTGTTATTTTTCTTTTCCATTTTGCTTTTTTATATGCAAGTAACAAAGCCAAGGTAGTGGAACAGTTTAAAAAGTTTTCGTATAAGCATACCTCTCCTGTATTTCCAAGATACCGCCTTCGTATTTGAAATATCTTTTGTACCCCAGTCACAACTGTCAATCAATCTTACTACATTTGCATATTTATTGTGTCTTCGAATTTGTTGCCTTTATGACCTTCCGACATCCAGAATCTCGGGTGTCCAGTATCCCAGACTTAAAGACATTTTTGGCCTGGTTACATTTTCCGGATCCATCTCGACGAAAACGGCTGTCTGGAATCCAGAAGAAAATCTAGAAGGTGAATAGTGATTTGCACGTTAAGTTCAGAGGTAAGAGCTCCTCTTACTTAGTTCCCACACAGTCCGCTGCGAAATTGATCTGCGAAAATTTTCACCGCTGTGTCTTTTAAGGCTCTGCTTCTTGACATCCAAGGCGTTGGACTAACTTGGGACACCATTTGGAATGGACCTGATCTTCCTTTCGCTGGTGGTCTGATCATGGTATCCGTGGACATATTTCTCTATGGGTTCTTGGCCTTTTATTTGCATAACGTTCTGCCGAGCGAGTTTGGGGCCAAGAACAAACCCTGGTTCATTTTCACCTTGTCCTATTGGAGGGGGAAATCTAAGGTGAGTCGGACATTCAGTTCTTGTTTGTTTTATTCATTGAGCCAGAGGCCCGCGATTTGATGTTCATGGTTATTCACAAAGTCCTTTTACTAGTATAAGGTTTGAATCCAAGCTGACCATTCATTGTGGAAGAAATATAAAACCGTGATTTTCATGTTTTTATTTATCAGCTAGTTGCCCTCTAAGATGATGTGCGAGGGATAAATAGAGTTTCGGATATTTCGGTTGCACTTCCGACAAACCGTCCTTCACCGGGGTTGGTCACCAAGAACCAGGGTGTACGAGCTACTTCAGGATACTTTGGGTTACTTTGGGTTACTTTTGGTTACATTGGGTTACTTTGGGTTACATTGCATTGGGTTACATTAGGTTATATTCGGTTACTTTGAGATACTTTTGGGTTACTTTCCAGGGTGTACGAAGTTACTTTTGGTGACCAACCCTGAGTTCTTCATTTGCTGTGACAATATATCTATTTTTATTTTGTTTACTGGTCTTGTGGTTCCAAAAATAATCTACCTTATTATTTTGCTCTGCAGAAAACTCGAGAATTCGAGTCTGTCGACCAGAATGACAACGAAGCTGACATAGAACCCGTCCCTCGCGAGCTGCAGGGTAAGGAGGTCATCCGGGTCAGGGGAATTGAGAAATCTTTCAAAACCTGGGGAAAACCACCCGTGAATGCCGTTCAGGGCGTGAGCCTCGATTTTTATGAGGGACAGATTACCGCCATCTTGGGACATAATGGTGCAGGAAAAACTACTCTTATCAACATGCTAACAGGTAATGCTTCATTTTTCAGTTCAGAACCACCAGGCCCGTATCCAGGAATTTATTTGGGGGGGGGGGGGGGGGGGGGGGGGTTGCGGGTCGCACAAAAAAAGACATAGATCAGAGGGAAAAGCCTATAAAAATGAGTATTTTGTATGTTTCGGGGGAGGGGGGGTTCAACTCCCTAACCCCCCTGGATACGGCCTGGAGAGCCACCGTAAGGTTTAGTTCCTATTAGTCCCCCATTATTATCTTCTTTTAAGTAGAAAAAATGGATGAACCTCCCTAAGAATGAGAGTTTTGCACTACCCTTCAGTTTAAAAAGTGAAAGCTTCTATTTTTGTACCTTAATCCCTGGTTTAAACTGCTGCGATTTCGCGCAAATCTTCGCGTCATGCGACATACGACTCAAATCGTGCGATAAGCAACAAAGAACTTTGCGTTTTGTCGCAGTGTCGCATGCGTTGAAATATTTCAACTGATCCGACATAACGCATGCGATTCTTTAGGGAGAGAAGAGAAACAAGAGCTACGAGCTCATATGGCACTTGTTACGAGTAAGTGATGCAATAAAGTAGATGAGTATGTCACAAAATACCACCTTCAACCCCCCTAGGTTCGGACCTAGAAATATGATATCTAGTCACTCGAGTCTGGGTATTCCGACATTGCGTCGGATCATCTAGGGCATATTACTTTTCTACCTTTTAAGTTTGGATCTTTTAAGCAGAAAATATGGACGAACCTCCCTGGACAGACCGACGGACGGATAGAAATTGCTATCGCTATATGGCACTTGGCCGAAGGGCAAGTGACATAAAAACAAAGACTAGTTAATTTTCAAGATTGAAAATTGCTCTACCTTGATCTGACTGTAATCCTAGGATGGCTGAGTACAAAATATCTTCTGAATACACTCGTAATAACCTGTTTTGAACAAGATGACATATGGGGTTCGACTGAAAATTTCCTAATGGATGGGTAATCTCCATTAGGAAATCGTATTTAGATGGGTAATCTCTGCTCCCAGCATCTTCAGAGGTTGTTTCCCCAAGGGTTTCTTTGTCCGTGTGTAGAATAATCTCGATGAAAAATTTCGATTTTCCATTTGCGTCTGCGTGGTAGTGGGAAGGTTCATGCGATTCTGTCGTACTTCGGAACATCAAAGAAATATCGTGTCGCATACGAAGCAGCATTGTGAACCAAGGGTAACTTCTGGATCTGTTGTACTGTCTCTGTGTGATGTATGCCGATAGTGAGGCGATTTGGGACAAATAAAAGACCAATCTCTTTAGGGCGATGAACTGTAACAAGGCCAGTGTAATCATCAGAGGCGTCATTTGCCCCCCCCCCCCCCCCCCCCCCCCCCCCCCCCCCCCCCCCCCGCGTACTCGCTGCGTACGTGCAACGCCCAGCAGTGTACACTCTGTATCACACCACCAGAGGATCTTACAGTCGTATCGAATCCAGGTTCGAAGTAGCGTCTTCAAAGACGGTGGTCGGGACATTGCAAATGCCAGAATGTTTTCGGATTAAGTTATTGAATCAGAGTGGGAGAATGCCGTCTTTTCATCATTTTTCACTTACGTTACATCTTAAATATGATAAGCAGAGGCATTATTTCGTGAAGACCTAGCTGAGGCAATGGCGTAATTCAGGATCATTAGCTCGGTCTGATATGGTCAAAGTTCGGTGAAAGACCTTCTTGAAGTCCACTTTACGCAACTGCCTGTCATAATGATATCAATCACTTTTTGGTTCTTTACGATTTTATGATTTTTCTTATGCAGTTGCCCCTCCCCACAGAAAGGGGGAGGGCAGCTCGGAATCTGGGGTTGGGGGGAAACCCGGAATCCGGCAAAAACGGAAAATTTGTAAAAAGTAAAAGTTTAATCTGAAGTTTTCCATTTAGAGGCAAGGAAACGTGCGAGTCCGAATGTGAAAATTATTTTCTCGCCGGACAATTAGTTGGGCCGAATTCCGGCCAAAACCGAACATTTCATTTGTATTTATATTTGATAAGATGTTCGATTTGTGGGTAATAAGACATTCTGAATACGGATATGACAATCACCTTCTCACCGAGTCTTTATTTGTTGTTGTCTCATCTTCTTCTTGTCTTTTCATCTTTATCATTCATTAGTTGAATTTCTGGTGTATGAGTAGCTCTGTATGAATGTAGTGAATAACTATAAATGAATAACCTCGCTTGCCCTTCCAAGCTTCATTGCCTTTCTTGGCAGGCGAAAGGTGAATAGTGTTTTTTTTTTAATAAATGTATATCTACTAAAAAAAAAAAAATATCTAATCATCTACTGTTTCATTTTTATTTTCTTTCTTGCTCGGAATCTGTTGTTATCTGGGGTAGGGATGTTTGGCGGCGGAAATCATTTTTCGCCGCAATTGCAATTGTATCTGAAGAGGGTTGTTGTAACGTGAGGGCGATAGTGACGCTTGACATAGAGACCGACACAACCAGGGGCGTCGCTATGGGGGGGGGGGAGGGGGGTACCACCCCCCTCGAAGAAAGAAAAAAAAACTAAAACGGGCGCCCGACCACACAAATTTAGCTACAACGGGCGCTCGCAGGCCGCCCGACCATGAAAATTCAGCACATCTGGTCTCTCACCCAGAAAAGCTAAATGTGGGGCTTGCAGTAGGCTCGGGAAAAGTCAGTAAGGCTAGTTACCAAGGCGTCGGCTATTCTGGGCGTTTGAAACTTAAGGAATTCTATTATCAGTCGCATGTTTGGAGAGGCAGGCTAGTTCTAGTCGTTCAGAGGTTTTAAATCATATTTTGTCAGAATGAGAAGTATGATTGTTAAACGTAAGCTTCCATGACCGAAAAAAGACAGATGTCAAATCATGAGTTTCATCCTGCAGCACGCAGTTTTAACCTAAGTTTTAACATGATCTGTTGTGTACTAATGTCTCTCGATTCAAGTGAAAAATCGGGTTGATTTTCCTTGTGGCGTACATTTCCAATAATTTATTAGTGTCATGCAAAGATCCTTTGTATTTTAGTAGAAAACCATTGAATGATATGAATTTTTCTCAAGTCCACGTTTAGAACTAAATCGGTATCGTAATCAATGATAGAAGATTTAATGACAGGTCTGATTATTGCAACACGTCGATTGATTTTTTGGGATCCCAAAACGTAAGTGGAGGGATACCTATGACATCGCAAAAATGTCCGTCTGTCCGTCTGTAAGCACGATAACTCTCGAAGGCAATGAGATATTTTGATGAAACTTGGTGGTAGGATCCTTTGGGTCAAAGTACAGGTCAGGTTCGAAGATGGGCTATGTAGCCCTATATTTGAGGGTGGGGTTTCAAATTAAGGGACAAACAAAATATTTGTAAACAGCTAATGTGATAGTCGATTATAGGGTAAGAAGACATGTTGAGTGCGATGGTGAAAACCATTTTCTTGTCGGACAAGTAGTTCGTCCGGAATCCGGCAAAAACCGGAAAGTTTCGTGAAAGTAGAAGTGTCATTTGAAGTTGATTAAATGTTTGATTTAGGGGTAAGAAAACATGCTGAATACGATGGTGAAAACCATTTTCTTGCCGGACAATTAGTTCGTCCGGAATCCGGCAAAAAAACGGAAAGTTGGTTGAAAGTAAAAGTTTCATTTGAAGTCGATTAAATGTTCGATTTGGGGGTAAGAAGACATGCTGAACACGATGGTGAAAACCATTTTCTCACCGTACAACAAGTTCGCCAGGAATCCGGCCAAAACCGGAAAGTTTGTTAAAAGCGAAAGTTTTATTTGAAGTTGATTAGATGACAGATTTAGGGGTAAGAAGAGACGCTAAGTCTGTGTATGACAATAATTTTTTACCCGGACATATAATTAGTCCGGAATCCGGTCAAAGTCAAAATTTTATTTAAAGTTGATGATTATGTTCTTTACAGGGATAAAGAGATCCGCTGGATTCGTTTCTGAATTTTCTTTTTATGGCACTTGAGCTTACTCAAGTGCCATATAGCGATTGTTGTTTCTGTCCGTCAGTCGGTCTGTCGGTCTGTCGGTCTGTCGGTCCCGGTTTTGCTAGTTCGGGCACTTCCAGATAAGCTAGGACAATGAAACTTGGCAGGCATATCAGGAACTGGACCAGATTAAATTAGAAATTGTCGCTTCCTCGATCCGACCATCTGGAGGGGAGTGGAGGGAGGGGGAATCCGGAAAAAATAGGAAAAATGAAATATTTTTAGCTTACGAACGGCTGATCGGATCTTAATGAAACTTGATAGATGGAAGGACTTCGTGTCTCAGACCCTCCATTTTAAATCCAGACCGGATCCGGTGACACTGGGGGGAGTTGGAGGGGGAAACCGGAAATCTTGGAAAACACTTAGAGTGAAGGAATCCGGATGAAACTTGGTGGAAAGAACAAGCAGAAGTCCTAGATACGTGATGGATATAACCGGAACGGATCCGCTCACTTTGGGGGAGTTGGGGGGGGGGGGGGGGGGAGAAGTCCGAATTTTTAGTGATCCTACGAGTTTGGTGCTTCCTGATGTGCTGGGACGCTGAAAATTGGCAGGCACGTCAGGGACCCGACCAGATTAAATGGGAAATAGTCATTTCCCTGATCCGACCATCTGGGAGGGGGAGTGGAGGGAGGGGGAAGCCAAAATGTGTGGTATTTTTATCTTGCGAACGAGTCATCGGATCTTGATGAAATTTTATATTTAGGATGACCTCGTGTTTCAGACGTCCCACTATAAATCCGGACCGGATCCGATGACACTGGGGGGAGTTGGAGGAGGGAACCGGAAATCTTGAGAAACGCTTAGAGTGGAGGGATCGGGATGAAACTTGGTGGGAAGAACAAGCACAAGTCCTAGATACGTCATTGATATAAGCGGACCAGATCCGGGCACTCTGGGGGAGTTGGGGGGGGGGGGTCCGGATTTCTAGCGATCCCGCGAGTTCGGCATACTTCCTTATGTGCTAGGGCGATGAAACTTGGCAGGTATGTCAGGGACCCGAACAGGTTCACTTGAGAACAGCCGTTTCTCCAATCCGACCATAGTGGGGGGAGTGGATGGATGGGGAGTCCGGAATCTAGTGGCGTGTATAACTTTTGAACGAGTGATCGGATCTTGATGAAATTTTATATTTAGGATGACCTCGTTGTTTCAGACGTCCCACTATAAATCCGGACCGGATCCGATGACACTGGGGGGAGTTGGAGGAGGGAACCGGAAATCTTGAGAAACGCTTAGAGTGGAGGGATCGGGATGAAACTTGGTGGAAGAACAAGCTCAAGTCCTAGATACGTCATTGATATAAGCGGACCAGATCCGGGCACTCCGGGGGAGTTGGGGGGTTCCGGATTTCTAGCGATCCCGCGAGTTCGGCATACTTCCTGATGTGCTAGGGCGATGAAACTTGGCAGGTATGTCAGGGACCCGAACAGGTTCACTTGAGAACAGCCGTTTCCCCGATCCGACCATAGTGGGGGGAGTGGATGGATGGGGAGTCCGGAATCTAGTGGCGTGTATAACTTTTGAACGGGTGATCGGATCTTGATGAAATTTTATATTTAGGATGACCTCGTGTTTCAGACGTCCCACTATGAATCCGGACCGGATCCGATGACACTGGGGGGAGTTGGAGGAGGGAACCGGAAATCTTGAGAAACGCTTAGAGTGGAGGGATCGGGATGAAACTTGGTGGAAGAACAAGCACAAGTCCTAGATACGTCATTGATATAAGCGGACCAGATCCGGGCACTCTGGGGGAGTTGGGGGGTCGGGTTATACCTGTGGGGATGGGGGGACCCGAAAACTCAAGAAACGCTTAAAGCAGAGGGATTGGGACGGAATTTAATGGAGAGAACAAGCATTAGGCCTAGATCCGAATTTGACGGAGCCAGATGGTTTCGGGGCTCTGTGGGGGGGGGGGGGTAGAGGGGGTTTCCTGGAATACCGGTAGTCGGGGGTTAGAATAGTTCCAGAAGTACTAAGGCAATGAAACTTTGCAGGCATATTAGCGACCCGACTTAATTGACTTATTTATTTAAACTAGGATACGACTAACTAGGGTCAAACAAATGGGTGATAAGAATCGATGGCCTCGACATGTAAAAGATGCGTTCGAACAAATGCGACCACGGTTGGGGGAATTGGGGGAGGGGGGGACTTTTGACATGCACAAAAACCAAACGAATGGCCCGAATGAGATGCTAGTTCGACAGTGCCGAGTTTATGCGGCCTAGATTTGTTCTTTGGCGTCCGGGCCGGATGCGGCCAAGGTAGGGGGGGGGGGGGTACTGGAAACTTGCAGATAGGCTATGCTCCAATTTCAGTGAAACTTGATGGACAGGAAGAGGGAATTAGGAGATATGACATTTATGTTTTCAAGTCCTGATCGGCCACAGTGGCGGGAATTGGAGGGAGATTGCCAGAAACTTTGAGGCTCGCATAGGAGTCAAACGAGTGCATCAGTTTAAATGAAACATAGAACTTAGAGAGAGCATATACCCTAGATGACATATTTTGGGCAAGGATCCGGATCCGACAACGTTGGTGGGGGGAGGGGGTACCAGAATTTTCCAAAAATGCTCAGACTCGACCGAAACTTTAGCGGTGGTATAAAAGAAGATACTTTAGATGATCCATTTTTTAGTCCGAACCAGATTTGGCCACGGTAGGGGGAGATGGAGGGAGTAACGGAAATATTGTAGCACGTCTAGGGATCAAACTAGTGGATTTATTAGGCTGAAACTTGGAAGTTTGAACAGTCATGTGCATTTGATAATCGAGACGATGCCGGAACTGCTTAGAAGTGAGTGAAACAAACTATCCTACTTCTATTTCCAAACCGCATTTTTGGATGGCGGGTGTATTTTATCACGTTCTCATCTACTTTTCTTGTACTGCCTACTCGTAACAAGTGCCATATGAGCTCGTAGCTCTTGTTTTTTGCTGGACTAGTAGTTCGCTCGGAATTCGGGCAAAACCGGAAGTTTGGCAGAAGTAAAGCGGGAAGTTTCGGTCAGTATCGTCAAAATAGATATGGCTTATAGAGGTATATCTGAACTTGGTTCTCTCTGATGATTAGCCGGGCGAAGACTGGATCTGGCGAAGACAAGACCCAATTGTCTGGATCAAATATTAGATTTTTGGGATCCCATCGAGACCTTTGGTCTTGTTATTTTGTGTTTTAACTCTAAATTCAGAACAAGTCAACTCCATTTCAATTTTTTTTCTAGATGATCAGTACTTCTTTTTTGGAAAGGCTTGAACTGAAGCACATTATCCAACTTCGAACTAAATGTCTCACATTTTTCTTGATTCGTCGTGAACAAAAACAGACGGACAGATCCTGCTAAGTGACCAGTTACCTTCATTTGGGATCCGAACCTGATCATACAGGATTCCATAGAATTTGCCTGTGGCGCCTTTCGTAGTAGGCTTTATTTACTGGAAAGTTGCGTCATTTCATTCGAATTTTAGGCTTGGAATTTCGGGGCTTGGGCTGTATTAAAAGCTATATAGATTTTCTTGCGGAGAAGTAGCGTTTTGCCCGAAAAAAGTCATGGCCTACTTTAAAAATTTCCCCTGCGGCGCTCATTTTCATTCTGTCTGATATACAGTTTTGCGGATATAGTGCTGTTCTTCTTGGCTGTTGTTTCTAACTGGTATGACTCTTGGGCCTTCTGGCTGCCAGTCGTATATTTTAAGATACTCACCTCCCACGCCAAGCCCCTCAAACCGCTTCTGAGCTCGGAGTTACAACTAGGCTTCTAATCTTCAGTCTTCGACGCTTGCAGTTATCACGAGTTTTACTATCACATCTGAGACGAAAAGCTGAAACGGGCGGCAGGGCGCTGGTAGGCGCCCAGCCCCCCCCTCGAGTTTAGGCTAGTGACGCCGCTGGACACAACACATACTTATGACTTCAGTCTTTCGTATGCACCTGTACAGTTTTTTCCCGGATTTTCAGGAATGATGAACCCTTCAAAAGGCACCGCCTACATCAATGATATGGACATTCGTGACCCTGGGAACATGAGTGACATTCGGAAGAGCTTTGGAGTCTGCCCTCAACACGATATTCTTTTCGACAACTTAACGCCCAGGGAACATCTTGAATTTTTCGCCAGGATTCGGGTAAGTCCTAGTTTACTAGAAAGAGGGGATTTATTGTGTCTTCTTACGCCCACAGGCGTCACGTATGGGGGCAGGGGGGGGGGAGTGGCATCCGCCCCCCCACAATGTTGTCGGCCAGTTGGTAAAAAAAAGGAGTCGGCGCGTAGAGCCGAGGTTTTTCTTAAAAACAGTCAATTTTGTCTCAAAACAGTCGTTTTTTTAAGTCGGTTTTTATGGCACTTGAGCTTACCCAAGTGCCATATAGCGATTGTAATTTCTGTCCGTCAGTCGGTCTGTCGGTCTGTCGGTCCCGGTTTTGCTAGTTCGGGCACTTCCAGATAAGCTAGGACGATGAAACTTGGCAGGCATATCAGGAACTGGACCAGATTAAATTAGAAATACTCGCTTCCCCGATCCGACCATCTGGAGGGGAGTAGAGGGAGGGGGAATCCGGAAAAATGAGGAAAAATGAGATATTTTTAGCTTACGAACGGGTTATCGGATCTTAATGAAACTTGATATATGGAAGGAACTCGTGTCTCAGACCCTCCATTTTAAATCCAAACCGGATCCGGTGACATTGGGGGGAGTTGAAGGGGGAAAACGGAAATCTTGAAAAACACTTAGAGTGGAGGGATCCGGATGAAACTTGGTGGAAAGTACAAGCACAAGTCCTAGATACATGGCTGATATAACCGGAACGGGTCCGCTCACTTTGGGGGAGTTGGGGGGGGGGGGGGGGGGGGAGAGGTCCGAATTTGTAGTGATCCCGCGAGTTCCGTGCTTCCTGATGTGCTGAGACGATGGAAATTGACAGGCATCTCTGGGACCCGACCAGATTAAATAGGAAATCGTCAATTCCCCGATTCGACCATCTTGGGGGGGGAGTGGAGGGAGGGGGAAGCCAAAATGTTAGGTATTTTTGTCTTGCGAACGAGTCATCGGATCTTGATGAAATTTTATATTTAGGATGACCTCGTGTCTCAGACGTCCCACTATAAATCCGGACCGGATCCGATGACACTGGGGGGAGTTGGAGGAGGGAACCGGAAATCTTGAGAAACGCTTAGAGTGGAGGGATCGGGATGAAACTTGGTGGGAAGAACAAGCACAAGTCCTAGATACGTCATTATATAAGCGGACCAGATCTAGGTACTCTGGGGGAGTTGGGGGGGGGGGGGGGTCCGGATTTCTAGCGATCCAGCGAGTTCGGCATACTTCCTGATGTGCTAGGGCGATGAAACTTGGCAGGTATGTCAGGGACCCGAACAGGTTCACTTGAGAACAGCCGTTTCCCCAATCCGACCATACTGGGGGGAGTGGATGGATGGGGAGTCCGGAATCTAGTGGCGTGTATAACTTTTGAACAGGTGATCGGATCTTGATGAAGTTTTATATTTAGGATGACCTCGTGTCTCAGACATCTCACTTTAAATCCGGGCCGGATCCGATGACACTGGGGGGAGTTGGAGAGGGAACCGGAAATTTTGAGAAACGCTTAGAGTGGAGGGATCGGGATGAAACTTTGTGGGAAAAACAAGCACAAGTCCTAGACACGTCATTGATATAACCGGACCGGATCAGGGCACTGTGGGGGAGTTGGGGTCGGGGTCCGGATTTCTAGCGATCCCGCGAGTTCGGCATACTTCCTGATGTCCTAGGGCGATGAAACTTGGCAGGTATTTCAGGGATCCGAACATATTGACTTGAGAACAGCCGTTTCCCCGACCCGACCATCGTGGGGGGAGTGGGTGGATGGGGAGTCCGGAATCTAGTGGCGTGCATAACTTTTGAACGGGTGATCGGATTTGAATGAAACTTGTCTGGTGAGCTATCGCCTCGGACGTTCAGTGTCACGTCCGGGTCGGGTCCGATACCTGTGGGGATGGAGGGGGGGGGGGGTAACTCGAGAAACTCTAAAAGCAGAGGGATTGGGACGAAACTTAATGGATGGAACAAGCATTAGGCCTAGATGAAATTGAAGGAGCCAGATGGTTTCGGGGCTCTGTGGGGGGAGTTGGAGGGGTTTCCTGGAATTCCGGTAGTCGTGAGTTAGAATAGTTCCAGATGTAAAACGACAACGAAACTTTGTAGGCATATTAGCGACCCGAATTATCTTGACTTAAGAACCTGACACAACATACCCCCGGAAACTTCCGTTCCTAGATCCGAGCATTTTTTGGGGAGCACGAGAAGAGAAATATGGAAATTGACTTCTATAAATTGCAAACGAGTGGTCTGATTCGAGTGAAACTTTATGGGTGATACGAATCGATGGCCTCGACATGTAAAACATGCGTTCGAACCATATGCGACCACGATTAGGGGAATTGGGGGTGGGGGGACTTTTGACATGCACAAAAACCAAACGGATGGACCGAATGAGATGCAAACTCGACAGTGCCGAGTTTATGCAGCCTAGATTTGTTATTTGGCGTCCGGGCCGAATTCCACCAAGGTAGGGGGGGGGGGGTACTGGAAACTTGCAGATAGGCTAAGCTCCAGTTTCAGTAAAACTTGATGGACAGGAACAGGGAATTAGGAGATTGGGCCCGAACCGGCTCCGACAACGTTGGTGGGAGGGGGGGGGGGGGTACCGGAACTTTCCAAAAATGCTCAGATTCGAGTGAAACTTGATAGATGGTATAAAAGAAGATGCTTTAGGTGGTCGATTTTTATATTCCGAACCAGATTCGGCCACGGTAGGTCGAGATAGAGTGGGTACCGGAAATCGTGTAGCACGTCTAGGGATCAAACAAATGGATTTATTGGGATGAAAGTTTGAACAGTCATGTGCATTTGCTACAGACAATCGAGACGATGCCGGAACTGCTCAGAAATGAGTGAAACTAAATATCCTATTTCTATTTCCGAACCGCATTTTTGGATGGCGGGTGTATTTTGTGACGTTCTCATCTACTTTCTTGTACAGCCTACTCGTACAAGTGCCATATGAGCTCGTAGCTCTTGTTTTAAACAGTCGATTTTTATGGCACTTGCCCTTCGGCCAAGTGCCATATAGCGATCGCAATTTCTGTCCGTCCGTCGGTCTGTCGGTCTGTCCAGGTTTTGCTAGTTCGTGCACTTCCAGATAAGCTAGGACGATAAAACTTGGCAAGCGTATCAAGGACCCCAAATGATTAAGTTGGAAATAGTCACTTCCCCTGATCCGAGCACCGTGGGGGGAGTGGAGGGAGGGGGAATCCGGAATCTTGAGGTATTTTTAACTTTTGAACGGGTGATCGGATCTCGATGAAACTTGATATTTGGAACGACCTCATGCCTCAGACGACCCACTTAAAATCCGGACCGGATCCGGTGACTTTTGGGGGGAGCTGGAGGGGGCAACCGGAAATCTTGGGAAACGCTATGAGTGGAGGGATCGAGATGAAACTTGGTGGGAAGACACCTAGCAAACACTAGATACATCACTGACATAACCGAGCCGATTCGGGCACTGTGGGGGGGAGTGGAGGGAGGGGGAATCCGGAACCTTGAGGTATTTATAACTTTTGAACGGGTGATCGGATCTCGACGGAACTTGATATTTGGAAAGACCTCATGCCTCAGACGACGTACTTAAAATCCGGACCGGATCCGGTGACTTTTGGGGGGAGCTGGAGGGGGCAACAGGAAATCTTGGGAAACGCTATGAGTGGAGGGATCGAGATGAAACTTGGTGGGAAGACACCTATCAAACACTAGATACATCATTGACCTAACCGAGCCGATTCTGGTACTGTGGGGGGAGTGGAGGGAGGGGGAATCCGGAATCTTGAGGTATTTATAACTTTTGAACGGGTGATCGGATCTCGATGAAACTTGATATTTGGAACGACCTCATGCCTCAGACGAAGTACTTAAAATCCGGACCGGATCCGGTGACTTTTGGGGGAGCTGGAGGGGGCAACCGGAAATCTTGGGAAACGCTATGAGTGGAGGGATCGAGATGAAACTTGGTGGGAAGACACCTAGCAAACACTAGATACATCATTGACAGAACCGAGCCGATTCTGGTACTGTGGGGGGAGTGGAGGGAGGGGGAATCCGGAATCTTGAGGTATTTATAACTTTTGAACGGGTGATCGGATCTCCATGGAACTTGATATTTGGAAAGACCTCATGCCTCAGACGACCCACTTAAAATCCGGACCGGATCCGGTGACTTTTGGGGGGAGCTGGAGGGGGGCAACCGGAAATCTTGGGAAACGCTGTGAGTGGAGGGATCGAGATGAAACTTGGTGAAAAGATAAATCATTGACATAACCGAGCCAATTCGGGCACTGTTGGGGGAGTGGAGGGAGGGGGAATGCGGAATCTTGAGGTATTTAAACTTTTGAACGGGTGACCGGATCTCGATGAAACTTGATATTTGGAAAGACCTCATGCCTCAGACGACCCACTTAAAATCCGGACCGGATCCGGTGACTTTTGGGGGGAGCTGGAGGGGAGAACCGGAAATATTGGAAAACGCTATGAGTGGAGGGATCGAGATGAAACTTGGTGGGAAGACACCTAGCAAACACTAGATATATCATTGACATAACCGAGCCGTGCCTACTCGTAACAAGTGCCATATGAGCTCGTAGCTCTTGTTCTTAAAAACAGTCTATTTTTTCGTTAAAAAAATGGGTTTTCTGACAATCAGTTACTAAAAAGTACCAGTCATTCGATAAATACCTTGCCCCCCCCCCCCCCTCCCAAACATTTTGGCTAGTAACGCCTCTGCTTATGAAGTGAGTAGGGTAGGCTATAAAAAGTATTCCTTTATCTCAGGCTGACTGCTAACCATGCCGTCGGCTGTGGAGCAGCCGCAAGCTTCTGCGAAAAACGACGAAGGACAGGAGACCTGTTATAGTGCAATTCTTAATCTTCTTCTTCCCTTAAAGCTGAGGAGGTGTTTGGTGGTGCTAAACGGAGAAGTCAGCTGATATTCGATTTCGGCCTTTCTTGGCGATTTCGGCCTTTCCTGGCTTAAAAAACATGGGTTTTCTGACAATCAGTTAGTAAAAAGTACCAGCCATTCGATAAATACCTTCCCCCCCCCCTCCCAAACATTTTGGCTAGCAACGCCTCTGCTTATGAAGTAATTGGGCTATAAAAAACATGCCGTCGGCTGTGGAGCAGCCGCAAGCCTCTGCGAAAAACGACGAAGGACAGGAGACCTGTTATAGTGCAATTCTTAATCTTCTTCTTCCCTTAAAGCTGAGGAGGTGTTTGGTGGTGCTAAACGGAGAAGTCAGCTGATATTCGATTTCGGCCTTTCTTGGCAAGGGTCCCATTCAGGGCGTAGCTAAAAATGTGAACTTGCGGTCAGTTCACATCGAAAGTGGACACTTGCCAAGAAGGCCGAAATCTTATTCCACGGAGTAAAAAAAGTGTTGTAAAAAAAAAATAAAAGAAATATAGTGCGGACAGACGATAAAAATAGTAAAAATAGTTAGCAGAATTTTTTCTTTATTAGGAGTAATTTATATTTTCTTTACTGGGATTCATGGATGCCTTTAAAGTTTAACCGAAAAGGGCTAGGATACGACAATCTAGTTACCCATCACTTGTTCACTTAAATAATCTTGAAAACCCGATGAAAAAGCATTAGTTTGTTTTTCTGATATTTCCAAATAACCGATTATCCCATTGTGCTTGCTGCTCTTCCCTTTCTTGTGATAGCTCTATGGTGCCTGGAACATTTGGCAACAACACCAGTAGCATAGGAATAAATAAATTGTGTATTTGCCATATCTGACCTCGACCAAAATATGAGCTTGAAAAATCACATTTGGTCGACAGTTTAAATTTTCGCGGGCGAATCGTGGACGGATCCACCATGGGAAAGCGTCCACATTCCCAACGTCCCTACTGAAGACTACTGTGGACAGAATGAAAATCCCCAATGTGTGTTGTAATAATTCAATATATTTGAATCTAAGATGTAAAAATAAGTTGCCTGTTCAGTTAAACTTTAAAATAAAATATCTTCATTATTTTTCTTCATTAGGAGTCGATTGATATTTTCTTTGTTTCCTTTTCCGAAAATTCAAGTAGATTAATATTTTTTTTTATTAATTCTTGTACCTATTGGGTTCGTATTTGGCGCTGCTAACACAGATTGGTCATCTGAAATTTCTATTCGCTTCTCGTGGTAAGGGTCTTGTTCAGACCATAGCAACATCTTCGGAGGTATAGCGCTCATCCTCTTAGCACCACAAGTAAGCTTGAGCCAAAGGGATACTGAGTTCCAGGATATCCGGGAGCTTTGATCCCCAGGCATGTGCAGAAATTGAGCTGTACCAGGTTCTGTACTTCGAATCCAAGCTTTAGCCGCATTTTTGTGTGTGTGTGAGACGTTTTTGCCACATTTGTGACCGGAGAGGACAGAAAAGACCCGGCAACCCAGGGGTAGGGACACTAATCAATTGTGACAACGGAATAAATATTTGTTAAGTACGCCATGTTTGAATGGATCAAGTAAGGCGGCTGTTTGCGGCCTTGTGTGAGATCTTCTGTTTCTCTGATCGTGACATACCAAAAGATCTGTTTATTTTGACAGAAATCGTCTTACATGTGGAAGTTGAATTTGAATCATGGACCCGGTTTCCATTAAAAGTGGCGATTTCACGGTAGTGAGAAGGGAAGCGACAATAGTAACTACTAGTTACTATTATCGTTCCAACATATTTGACGGTGCAAAACGGATAAGCCAGCTACATTTTATTCGAGCTATAATTCGGCCCTTCTTGGCAAGGGTATATTCGTCAAGCAGTCAGCTAGCAGTCAGCTAGGGCCGAAGGAACATCTATCACCGAAGTACGGAACTAATCGCTCATACATGCCGCCAACAAGTATCCATCTTAGCTGGAAAGAAGAAGAAGAGACAGGTGACTCTAAAACCAAAATGCAGAAGAATCACTACCCTTTCGAGAATCCAATCGAACAACAAAAACAGTAGCCGAGACCTGAATGAAATCGCTGCACCAGCTTTAAGTCCAACAAATTTTCATAGAAGAAGTTCACGAAAGCAGATATTTAAGGAAGAACCTTTAATTGTTTTTCCACAAGTTTATTTTCCAGCTTGAGCGGCTTGAGCCTGAAGAGGACCCTTGCCAAGAAGGGCCGAAATATAGCTCGAATAAAATGTAGCTGGCTTATCCGTTTTGCACCGTCAAATATGATACGCAGTCAGCTTGGGCCGAAGGAACATCTATCGTTCCAACCTCGTGAAAAAGTTACTAAGCTGACCGTTCCAACCTTCTCGAAATAGTAACTATTTGCTTTCCACGCTCTGGAGCGTAGTAAGCGTGGTAACTACGAATTTCTGTCACGGTTCTGACTTGGAACCGTGGCGGAGGTGAGCAGGCGAAAACTCTGTTCACCAGTAACCAAACCGGCCCTATTTTTCAGGGAATACCCGAAGCTGAAATTCCAGACATGGTAACAGAAACTTTGGCAGACGTAGATCTCAACAGCAAAGCCGATACCGCATCCGCCCGTCTCAGTGGAGGACAAAAACGGAAGCTGTCAGTTGGCATCGCACTCATTGGAAGCCCAAAGGTAGGTGTGCATTTTAACACCCAGCTCCTTCGTCATGAACAGTAGAGGTATGCTTATATGAAATTCTGCTAACAGTGAACGCTCTCCGAAGAAAAAAACTAAACTCAAACCAGGCATTTTTCCTATACACACTAGTAGTAATCACTCACGCTTTTGTCACTTTTTGAATATGTTGCTTATTCACGCTGAAAGTGACTCAGCTGACACCTCGTTTGCTTTTTGTAATTTGAAAAGTGTGCCACGAGGAACGCATCTTCAGTGAAGACGATGGCGGTCCGAACCTGCAGATGCCTTTAAAAGAGGAAGGACTTTTTTAATGAATCCAAAATCAAAGTAAATTAATTGAATTTCTACTTCAAGCTTGTGCCAGGATAACACTAATAGTTGGCCGTTCGCTGATATCAAGTTTGTTATTTTTCTTTTCCATTTTACTTTTTTGTGTGCAAGTAACAAGTCCAAGGTAGTGGAGCAGTTAAAAAAGTGTTCAAATAAGTATACCTCTACTGTACACTATCGCTGTCAATAAAGTGGGTCCTACGTTGGCAATCGTAAGCTGTTTAAGCCGTCAAACGTGTACGTTCGTTGCCGAATGGTTAGCACGCAGAACTCGTAAGCGAAGGGTTGCTGGTTCGAGTATCGGTGTTGCCTGCGGTTTGGATGGGGGGGGGGGGGGTAGCGTAACCCTGTAAGACAAGCTAATTTCCACCCAACTTGAAACAGGTAGGGGAGGTGACAGGACGGGTGTGCGAAAGCACCGAGCCTCCAACCGCCAAATGCACTTCCTGCCTGAGGGAAGAGAATCGCAGATCAACACCGCCAGTTATGCCTGTATAGGCTGATGCTGATACCTTTACGAGTAGCCGTTTTAGGGAGTTTCAACCAATACAATTGATACGTTTCTTGACTAAAACTAGTTTATTCCGATCACCTATACTATACAGAGACTGGTATGCAACTGAAATGAATTTACCTTCATACAAACTACCTGGGGGAGAACCGGTTTGCCTTATGGCGCAATAATACGGAGGGTAACGATTACGTGGTACAAATACATATCAACTCTCCCCCACCTACAAAGAGCGTGGGATCACTGCCACGTGATTGGTCGGATTCGCCCGTGGCATGATATTCTGCAGGGGAAATATAAAAATCGTTCCAGCCTTGACGACAAAGAGGCAGAATTTGTGACGTCATGTAGTAACTACGGTAAGTAGGATGGAACACGCTCAAAGTCAACCACCAAGCTTTTGTAGCAATAATACGGAGGGTAACGATTACGTGGTACAATTACATATCAGAAAGTACGCCAGGTCTGCAGGGTTACGGTTACGGTTACGACGGCCTTTGATAGGGAGGAGCCACTCATGTTTGTGAAGGCCAAACTGTTGGCGACACTCCGGTCAGAGCGTGAAGCCCATCCATAGCGTTTCACCGACTCTACATCTTGTTACGGACTCCGAACACCTTAGACTGAAGTTTCTGAATTCCCACTCGTAGGCTGTTCTTGCATTGTAAGACGTTGAAAGAAATATAGGATAAGCAGCGGTGTGAGTACTCTTGATGACTATCTCTCCTTGCCGATGCAAAATCTCCGGCCTCTCCGGGTAGCTAGCGGAAGAAAGGCAGAAGTGGTGTCAAAGCTGCGCCCATAGATCGCGGTGATTGATTGACACAGGATTTGAGGCGTTGAGTTTGAGTCGTATGGACACGCTTACTCCTTCTTCCTGAGGATCACTGGTGCGTTTTGGACTTAGTCATATAGAGTATAGTGCACAGGCAACAGTAGTTCACTTGGCGCATTTCATTTAATGCCTATCAATTTTCTTGTCTTTGCAGAGACAAAAGAATGTTGTGCCCTAAAAGGGGGTCCGCAGTAACAGACGAAATAAGAATTTTTTGATCTTGAAAGAAAATTAAAGTCGTGCTTTCTTTAATTGTTTCGCTGCAAACTACTTAAAGGACCTGTCTTACCTATAATACTAATTCATCCTACTTCCATAATCACTCTATATGATTCTAAACCCGGAAATCCCAATTTCGTACGGTACATTCTAACCCCTCTAACAAAACCACGCTGATTTTCTCACTGCCCTATTTTGCTACCTTCGAAGTGTATCGCGCTTTCGACGGTTGTCTGCGAGAGGTTATATAAATTGTAAAAAATCCCAAAACCCGCGGGTTAGTTGTTGAAAGCAGAGCAAAGTTTTAAAGTATTCAGATATTTTAAAATATTGTAAGTTGAAGAGTAAATAGTTCGAGGGGTCCTTTAAAGTTCAATGGGCACATCAAACTACCCCAATCTAACTCTGTAACAACCTAGGAACAATGTTTACCCCCTAGCTCAGCAGCTTTTTCAACAGTTTCCTCTCTGTGATAATTCAAAGCGTAATTTTTGGGGCCAGTACATGCTCAGTTTACTAGCTTGGACAAAGATAAAAGTGATGTTTCTTATAACACTTAGCAGATCTTTATTTTATGCATAAATCAGCTTGTATAATTCAGATTTGAATAGGCTATTTGTTTTTAATGATTTTTGTAGCTATGTTATTTTGTATAAACTTATTGCATATTCTGGTACATTTTATAAAGCAAGTCAATCAAGCTTCACAACACTATTCCACAAAGAAAAACTTTTAATAGGCACTTTAAAACTTGGAGCTTCTGATGAAACACTAGAACAATCAGGTAAACTGCATCTGCGGCTTGACTTCGGTAACATCTCAAATATATCCTTTTCTACCAAGCATTGCTCGGAGTTTTTGAATTTCCTGCCACGATATCCCAGCTCCTAAGATTTGAATCGCCGAAATGCCAGAGAGGTAAGACAAGGGATGAAAAGACGGCGGATTTTCGTAGCGCCTTCTAAGGGAAGTCGGTATGTTTATTTGTGAAGCAATTAATGCAAAATAAAGCATTGTCCATTGTGCTTTAAGTTTAGTGTACAGTAGTGTTCGCCATCTCTATCTGGGATAGACTCGAACAGTGCTAGGAGATAATTTGCTAGGGGCTGGCCTAAGTTTCGACTGCCTAGGGTCCTGAGCCCGAGATCCGAAAATCCATATTGCGATTTCTTCCTTCAGATCATCTTCTTGGACGAGCCAACTGCTGGGGTCGACCCCTTCTCCCGTCGCCATCTGTGGGAGGTTTTGAAGAAGCGGAAGGAAGGAAAATGCATTTTCCTCACAACGCACTTTATGGACGAAGCAGACATACTAGCAGATAGAAAGGCGATCGTTTCCCATGGGAAAGTTCGGTGCTGTGGAAGCTCTCTCTTCTTGAAAAATAAATTTGGAATCGGATATCATCTGACGTAAGTTCAATCCCGAATATCATATAGGCTTCACGTAATATCTTCTTCGTCGCGTCAGTAAATAAATAAATAACTTAAAGAATTTGATCATGTGGGCCGAGAAGGGGGGAGACACCATTGTCTTTGATGGGTCAGATATTTATGAACACACTGTTAAATATTCTTTGAGCCCAAGCTGACTTTGAAACATTTATTCAAACAATGTTTTCAACGGATACGTCAGCTACGATTCTTCATCAGCGATATTTCGGCCCTTCTTGCCCTTGCCAAGAAGGGCCGAAATATCGCTGATGAAGAATCGTAGCTGACGTATCCGTTGAAAACATTGTTTGAATAAACACACTGTTACCTTTGTTTTTTTCAAAATCCTCATGGTAGCTAACGTTATCCACATTTCATTTCATTTATTTGTATCCGCTGTATACGAAGAGTATAAAATATATAAAGTAAATAAACCATAACATGATTAAACACTATACAACGATCAATCAGGTCCAGTAGAACTGATAGCCTCACACAGGTTATTTCTAAACATCTTACATTTTTCAAGAAACCGCAAACGCTTACGCTGCATAACTTCAATAGGATCTTTTAAACCATACTTCGAAATCACAAAAGAACTGCGCTCATGCTTCGAAAACCGGCATAAAAAAATTTCTGTAGTTAAAAAAAGAAGTATTAATACTAGCCATATTACCCGACGTAAAATATTTTAGGAAAGGGGAAACTAAAAGAGTCTGAGGCAAAGCAACCGTGTTAAAAATCCGAGCTAGATTTTTTCTAGAAAAATAATCACGTAGTAAAACTACAGCACCAAACTAGCAGCAATCCTTGAACCCACATCCTCCCACATCCCCTTGAACTTCCACAATAAGAAACTTTAAACAGTTCCTAATTGAGATTTAAGAGCCCTAGTAAGAGACAGAGTTGTACCATAAAGGACGCCAAGATATCTCATAGAATAGGACTAGACCACCAACCACCATACACAAATTATTATGTACAATTTCCGACGGCTTAGGTCCAAAAATAATAAACTGGGATTTCTCTGGTCGAATATTGAAACCATGTTGCTTTAAACAATCAAAAATAAAATCAAGGTTCTGTTGAAGAGCCTGCAAAAATCGACTTATAAGCAACAGGTCATCGGCATAAGCGATCCACGAAGCAATAAAACCTTTACCAAAAACAAAAGAAGTACCAATACCATTAAAACAAGAAGCTACTGGAATGTTAAAAATACTAGGTGATAGCACACTACCCTGCCTTAAACCTCTATTTAATATGACGCTAGGATCCGAAAATGTACCCCTCCAGGAGATCCTTATTCGTGACAACTTATACCATTGGCGTAATACTACAGCCACCCTAGGTGACACTCCGTTGGAATGAGACTCCACGCACTCCAGCAGGAGAAGCCCATACTTGAACACAATTCACTCTTCAAGCAAGGGAGCGATTGCTCCTTAATTATTCAGTGATCTCCCCCCGGAGACTAAAGGCGTGTTCTCGCTGTTCCCCGAGGACTCCACTTGAGGAGTCCCCGCGTTTTTGTTTGTCCCGGGGACTTACTCCCCGTATTCTCGCGAGTTCCCACGGACGGGGATTGCTCTGATTATCATCACCATCATCAAAAAGGACTACCTTTCAGATTCGGAGGGGAATAAATTTTTTATGGTGTTGGTGCAATGTAAAATTTATTAAAAAGAATCAGATTAAACAAAACCAAAGATAAAGTGGATCCAGACTAGTTTCGTCAACTGCATATTGTTTTTTCGAACAAAATCCATTCTAGAAGCATTCCCCGTGTTCTCGTTGTCTTCCTAGGCGGAGTCCGCGTGGAGTGACTCCCTCTATTCTCGCCGTTCCCTTTGATTCCCTGAGAAGTCCTCGGGGAACGGCGAGATCACGCCTTAAAAGGGTTACTAAACCATCGAGGGTGTAAGAGGATTAATACAGCTAAGTATATCACCACTTTAATGTTTAAATATCTCGGAAGAGGCAATCATCGGCCAGTTTTGAAATTTTTTTTTTGTCTCGACAGGGGTGGCCCGAAGGGGGGGGGGGTGAGGGGGGGTGACTCACCCCCCCCTGCCTTCTGTTAAGTCGTATCAGTCGTTTATTTTGGCCTTTTGCTAAGTTGTATCAGTCGTTTATTTTGGCCTCGCCGAGGTCCCGGACATTCATTTTAATAAAAAATAATCCGAGTCGTTTATTTTTTTTTTATTAAATTTTGTCTCTGCACAGCTTCAGTCGTAAGCCAGTCCTCGAAGAAGTCGTTTAAACCAGGTTTTGTAACACGATAGGTCGCAGACATGATTCATGGGGGCAGCATTGCGGATACCTGTTCTACTCCCATGGGATTTGGATCTGCCTAACTTCGGTCTTTCAGATTTTAGCCTGTCAAAATTACAATAGGTTAGTTGTTAAAGTGAAGTCTGACTGGTAACAAGGTTATGTGCATTGATTTTTGGTCATCTTTGGCTATAAGTGAAAAAAGAAGAAATAGAATTTTTAAACAGAATGGAAAAGCCATCAGAATAGTCAGAAATCAAATGACAGGAGACCCGCGAAAGAAGTGTGCCAGAACAAATCGAAAAATGTCGATTACAAAGAGAGTTTGAGGTAGGAACAACGCTTGAAAAGGACAAGGAGGATTTTAATATACACCCGAAATTCGTTTCTCAGGACAGGAGGGGTTCCGCAGACGCTGGAATAGCTCATTCTATTCGGGAGGTAAATTTTTGGCCTCTATGCTAGCAGAGGCGTTACTATCAAAATGTTTGGGGGGGGGGGGGGGAAGGGGAGCAAAAATATCCCTTCAGCCAAAGCTGACTGCGAATCGTGTGTATCACTGCTGACTGCGAATCATAGCACTATCAAATATGGGAGGAGCAAGGTATTTACCGACTGGCTGGTAATTTTTACCGTCTTTTTTTGCGGTAAAATCGACTGATTTAAAGAAAACCGACCGTTTTTAAGAAAAATCGAACTGTTTCCCCCAAAAATCTATTATTTTTACGAAAAATCGTGAAAAATCTATTTTTTACCGGCTAGCCGACAACATCGGGGGAGGGGGGGTGCATCCCCCCCCCCCCCCTACGTGACGCCCCTGTATGCTAGTGTTAAAGCACATCTGAAAAGACTTCGTAAAATTCAGGACACTCATACAACTCGGAAATGATCTCTTTTATGTTTAAGATATTCTAAAAGCGAACTTCTCGTCTTCATTTGCTGTGTATATAGCATCTTCTGTCGCGTAGAATCAAATTCTGCAAACCAGTTTTAAGTTGCAATTCTTTAGATTTAGCTCACTGTAGCTTTACCTGCTTTAGTTTTCGGCATGAAAGTACAGTGTGTCGAGTGACAAATAAAACGGTACTCGGTACTTTCATGATGAAACAAAAGTACATCAAATCACCCTGAAAAAAACGCAACTCAAGTCTCGTCGGCGAACCTGGCGTCTTTTTCTATATCTGTAAACTCCTGTCAGACCAAGACCAAAAGCTCGTTACGTCCGTAAATCCGGATTTTTTTTTTTAACGCACTGGCAAATCTGTTTTCCTCGTTTCGTTTCTGAGGAAGTGTGTTCTGAACCTGAAAATTACTTTTTTTGCTATTAGTTCGGAGCAAATCTACTTACTTTTCTATGGGCTTTATTTTTTCACTTTTTCGATGGACAGAGGCGTGATTTCATAGCTATTCTTAATTTTTCATTGGGATCGCAAAATGACGCTCTGCTCCTCGGGTTACGTCCATAAATCAGGATTTTTTTTTCAGGAATTACTTTTTTTGCTTTAATACGGAACAAATCTACTTTGTTTTCTGTGGCCACTATTTTGTCACTCTTTCGACGGTCAGTTTTTTCCCTTCGGACAAGTGCCATATAGCGATCGCAATTTCTGTCCGTCCGCCGGTCTGTCGTTCTGTCCAGGTTTTGCTAGTTCGGGCACTTCCACATAAGCTAGGATGATAAAACTTGGCAGGCATATCAGGGACCCCAAATGATTAAGTTGGAAATAGTCACTTCCCCGATCCGAGCACCGTGGGGGGAGTGGAGGGAGGGGGAATCCGGAATCTTGAGGTATTTTTAACTTTTTAACGGGTGATCGGATCTCGATGAAACTTGATATTTGGAACGACCTCATGCCTCAGACGACCCACTTAAAATCCGGACCGGATCCGGTGACTTTTGGGGGGAGCTGGAGGGGGCAACCGGAAATCTTGGGAAACGCTATGAGTGGAGGGATCGAGATGAAACTTGGTGGGAAGATACCTAGCAAACACTAGATACATCGTTGACATAACCGAGCCGATTCGGGCACTGTGGGGGGGAGTGGAGGGAGGGGGAATCCGGAATCTTGAGGTATTTATAACTTTTGAACGGGTGATCGGATCTCGATGGAACTTGATATTTGGAAAGACCTCATGCCTCAGACGACCTACTTAAAATCCGGACCGGATCCGGTGACTTTTGGGGGGAGCTGGAGGGGGCAACCGGAAATCTTGGGAAACGCTATGAGTGGAGGGATCGAGATGAAACTTGGTGGGAAGACACCTAGCAAACACTAGATACATCATTGACATAACCGAGCCGATTCGGGTACTGTGGGGGGAGTAGAGGGAGGGGGAATCCGGAATCTTGAGGTATTTATAACTTTTGAACGGGTGATCGGATCTCGACGGAACTTGATATTTGGAAAGACCTCATGCCTCAGACGACCTACTTAAAATCCGGACCGGATCCGGTGACTTTTGGGGGGAGCTGGAGGGGGCAACCGGAAATCTTGGGAAACGGTATGAGTGGAGGGATCGAGACGAAACTTGGTGGGAAGACACCTAGCAAACACTAGATACATCATTGACATAACCGAGCCCATTCGGGTACTGTGGGGGGAGTAGAGGGAGGGGGAATCCGGAATCTTGAGGTATTTATAACTTTTGAACGGGTGATCGGATCTCGATGGAACTTGATATTTGGAAAGACCTCATCCCTCAGACGACCCACTTAAAATCTGGACCGGATCCGGTGACTTTTGGGGGGGAGCTGGAGGGGGCAACCGGAAATCTTGGGAAACGCTATGAGTGGAGGGATCGAGATGAAACTTGGTGGGAAGACACCTAGCAAACACTAGATACATCGTTGACATAACCGAGCCGATTCGGGCACTGTGGGGGGAGTAGAGGGAGGGGGAATCAGGAATCTTGAGGTATTTATAACTTTTGAACGGGGGATCGGATCTCGATGGAACTTGATATTTGGAAAGACCTCATCCCTCAGACGACCCACTTAAAATCTGGACCGGATCTTGTGACTTTTGGGGGGAGCTGGAGGGGGCAACCGGAAATCTTGGGAAACGCTATGAGTGGAGGGATCGAGATGAAACTTGGTGGGAAGACACCTAGCAAACACTAGATACATCATTGACATAACCGAGCCGATTCGGGTACTGTGGGGGGAGTGGAGGGAGGGGGAATCCGGAATCTTGAGGTATTTATAACTTTTGAACGGGTGACCGGATCTCGATTTAACTTGATATTTGGAAAGACCTCATGCCTCGCCTCAGACGACCCACTTAAAATCCGGACCGGATCCGGTGACTTTTGGGGGGAGCTGGAGGGGAGAACCGGAAATATTGGAAAACGCTATGAGTGGAGGGATCGAGATGAAACTTGGTGGGAAGACACCTAGCAAACACTAGATATATCATTGACATAACCGAGCCGTGCCTACTCGTAACAAGTGCCATATGAGCTCGTAGCTCTTGTTTCAAAGCTGTTTTTTCCTTTTCAATGGGATTGCAAAAAGATGGTCTCCTCGGCGTTTCACAAAATTTCGCCTGTCGCACATTTCATAGTATTCTCTACTTAGAGGAACGGTGTGTCATTTACTTGGCGATTAGGCTTGGAACTTTGTAGATTTGAAACACATTAAAGGCTGGCTAGAACCTTTCTAGACAGAGGCAGATTAAACAAAAATTCGCCTGCGGCGCTTGCTTTAATTTGTCCCGGGTACAGGCGTTGACAGCTTGTCTCTTATGCGAAAGTTGACATGTAAAGCTGAGACTATGAAGGTATGTATACAAAAATTTTTTATTACAAGAATAATTGCAGCTGATGCATTGCAGCTAGTTTTACACCGGCTGTATTATTTGTTGGTGGGGAATGTGCGCCATTGCCGCATAGTCGCAACAGTTCATTTTTGTTGGTACCTGCGAGTCGTATATTACGATCCATGAGTCGTTGAAATGAGGGGTCTCACCTCCCCCTGGCCTGAGTGCTTCGGGCCACCCCTGTGTCTCGAAAGCTGAATATTACTTAGCTGAACTTCAGAATCTTCAAGAATTAGCAAGAAAAACAAGAAAACAAAATATTAAAAGAAATTGATAAAGCTAGTAATTACTTTGATTTTTCTACACATTTTTCATACGTCTGCTAAAAAAAACATATTGTGCTAGATCTATAGCCAAACTATGATCCCAGCCTCCCCGTGTCGGGTGCTTTCAAGCCGCGCCACTACATGACCCAGCAGTCGGATCGGTTCGCGGCTTCACCTTGGGTTTTGGGTGGGGGAGTTCTAGAGGTCGCGACTTCTACGATGCAAGTCCTTTAACCGTGATATCATTTACAGCAGCGGGTCTTCAACATAACAAACTACGGCTTGTTGGTATTTAAACAGTTATTATTGTTATTATGATTATTATTATTACAGTTTTGTTGCGTCGGAGGACTGCAAAATTGATCCAATAACAGCTGTGGTACAGAAGCACGTGCCCTCAGCATTCATCAATCGGCGACATGGGAAAGAGCTTTCCTACATTTTACCAAGGGAGGAGACAGCCAACTTCGCAGACCTATTTGAGGAGATAGAGCTGAAGATGAAGGACTCGGGTTTTGGAATCTCTTCGTGCGGTATCTCCATGACAACTCTCGAGGAGGTTAGTCTTTTTTCTTCCTTGGCGAATCTAGCTGTTACTAGATTACCTTACTTCTGTTACCGCTGGAGTGATGCATAGTACCTGATATACTTCAGCACCCTCTCCCCTACAGAAAGCAATAAGTAAAAGAGCTAGCACTCACAACGTATGCCCGACAACGCATCGCAGGTTTTTGATTGCATTCGCGGCAGAGGTCAGTGAATCAGGAAATCAACCTGCGATACGCCTGTGCGCTACACGAACCTTCAATGGTTTGTATGCGGAAGTTTGCTATTTCTGCGTTTTACTCGTAGTGTGCAGCTGGAAGAAAGAAAATAGATTTTTGCCTGGCGTTAACATGCCTTGTTCGTTGCGTCGTAGCGGGAACTAGCGGAACTAGTGCTTCTTCTGCATCGAGTCCCAAAGTAGAATCCTACCTGTGACATTCGGTTCGAGGTTAAGAATCATGGATGCTGAGGTTTAGAATATCAGTGCTGTAACAGAATGTGTGCAAAGCCGAAGTGAAATGTGGTAGCGTAGGTGCAAGGAGCGGAAGAGCGGTTCTGAGGCAGATGAGACTGAGACGAGATTTGGGGTGAAGCAATGCCAAACCAATTGGAATACCTCGATATTTTGTGAATCGAAAGATTAAAGGCACAGAAAACTTGACTACGCAACTTTCGGCCATCAAACCGACCTGGGGGGCTTAGATAAAGATACAGGGACTTATTGTCGACAGGACCCCCCTGCTTTGTTATCTCGAACCCCTTCCTTAGTGTTCCCAAAGTTAGCTGGCAGGCCCTTGCCCCTTATGCACTGTAATTATACACTTATGGACTGTAAAAGTTCGCCTTTGGCCGTGTTTCGGCCATAGTATCGGGATAGTAGTCAAGAGGTCGTGCGTTCGATTCCTACTCCCAGCACACAAACCTTTTGCTTTTTTTCTACTAACTCAAAAGTCGAATTCTCGGAAACTGCCCGGAAACTGCAATGGTAACGAGAACTTTTCTTACTCTCAATATCGACTCAGGGTACATTCTTGATATGTCAGCTAGCTCCCCGAGTCAAGTTCTCTCTTCCTTTAATACAGTAAGTTAAATCGAACCACCAAACGAAAGACGACGATTCCTATACGTCTTCGAAGAGTTGAGGAATCCCATCGCTCGACGCTACCAAGATTGGTCAGCCTTAGCGCTCCGAACCAGAACACCAGGGGCAACATCCATTATTTCACTGGTGACAGCGGTATTATTTCATACCATCACACTCTCAGAATTTTGACAACGTTTAGCAAATGGATGCGCATCCTTTTGTTACATGTTATGTCGGGAGTCGAGGATATTTATGTTATCGCCCTAGTAAGTATTATGTTTCTGGGGGGGGGGGGTCATCACAAGTGCCATAAAATAAATATTATCGATGTCCGTCATAAACTTTAACACAGGGATGCGCAGCGTTATGCGCAGCCATGTTTCGAATAAATATTCCTTGAGCCCAAGCTGACTTTGAAACATATATTCAAATAATTCATACAACGGATACGTTAGCTACGACGCTTTAGCAGTGATACTTCGGCCCTTCTTCGTTAGAGTCCTCGTCAGGCTGTCAGTTTTCAGGGTCAACGTCGAGGAAGGAAACAAACCGTGCCAAGAAGGGCCGAAATATCGCTGCTAAAGCATCGTAGCTGACGTATCCGTTTTATGCATTATTTGAATCATGTTTTCAAGCTTCCAACCTTGCAGTTGCCTTTTTGTTTTTGTGCCTGTATTCTAGATTTAACATGTTTTACAGGTTTTCCTGAAGCTTGGAGAAGAAGAGGAAGAAGCTCGGCAAAAACTCCTAAAATCAACCAATGAAAAAGGCGCAAAGAATGTAACTGCGGGAAGTCCTGATGGTGCTGCAAATTCTGCAAGTAGCTCGGACAGCGGAGACAGGTAATGCTCCCTGTTCTTTTTCACCCAGTTCTGCGTCAAGTTATTAGGCAAACCCTCAATCTTCCGAATCCGCTCAAATCCCTAGACTTCATCCTTCCAGTTTTCGTTTTCCCAGTTTAACACAGTGTACTTAGGCATAGGCAATCGAACCTTTTGGTCTCCACCACCAAAGATCCTCAGTAATGTATCACGCTATCTGATTACCTTAGATATTAGTGCTTTTTGTAGCCTCTGGTTTTAAAACATAACCTACGTACATGTACCTAGCCCTGGATTCGGATTTGTATTTAAATCCTTTCATGATCGGATTAGCCTATCTATGATTAGACGCCGTGTCACTAGTGCGTATGAATCCTGCATAATAATAAGACTTTCAATCAATCAATTTTATTTCAACCCTAATAGCACTAGGGTAACACGGGCGGGAATTGGAAAAATAAACACTCAACAAAACAAATAAAACACGAACTAACAAAAACACAAACAACTTTATGACCAGTGCCGTCTTTTATTTTTGGTGGACCCTAGGCCATCCATAGATTTTTGGCGCTTTTTCTTGAGTCAAAAACGTAAAAAATGCGTCGACTGTGCAACGTAGCTGGTCACATATGGATCGTAATCAACAAGGCAATATGGCTAGCAACCTTAGCCTGATTTCTCAACAATTTACTCCGGCCGTTTGGCCTTTTGTTTGCCCTGGCCCCCCAGCACTGGCTTAAGGGTAAAAACAGCACTGTTTATGACCTCAAAGTGTATCTTCTTTTGCGAAGAAACCAAAACAAACGGCGTACGTAAAAGGCGAATTTTCGTAAATATTTCGCTGTTGAGGGCTCGAGTTCCATTTATCTTGGAGCGTGTCCGAAAGCTCCGAAACGAACGAAAATGCTGAATTAATTCAGCATTTTATGCAGCATTTCGGTCTCGAACTTAAATTTTCGCTCAGTTAATGCAGCATTAATTCAGCATAAAATTCATCGACAAATTCAGCAAGAATGCTAAATTTTATGTTGAATTTTCAAGAAGAAACTGGGAGTACGGTGATTCTCTCAGTGTTTACTGACAATTTGGCAAACATTCCAAATTCCACGACAACTGGCGATCATGGCCAACGAAGAAAGGAAAGAAAAGAAGATAAAAAGGTTGGATAACTTTGATATCAGTAGCTGGTCTATTTTGTCAGCTTTATACAGCTAATTCTTCTTTTTTTTCTTCTTCCTGACTTAAATTTTGGTATTCTAGAAATGTCAGAGAAGAAAAAAAATGTAACACCTTTTGGACAAAAAGAAAAGAAAATGCAGCATTAATGCAGCATTTACAGCACCAAATAGCTTTCGGACACGTTCTTAATGTTTTGCCTGACATTATCGATTTGACATTACGTAGTAAACGCGCCATTTGCCCCCAAGCCACGACTTGGGTTGATATTTTGAAATAAACAGAAAAAGAAAAAACAATGCTATAGCGTTTTTGAATTTTTCGACTTTTTTTTTAACATAGATAGATTCTTCCGACCTGGAATGAATGAATGAATGAATGAAATTATTACATGCAGCCTAGTAATAAGGCATTTGCACAGTATAAATACAAAAAAAAGGTAAATGAGCGCTTGACAAGAATTACATAGGGTAGCGTACTATTTTTTGTCACATTTGATTACCTCTTAATTTTATCGGGTGGGTGCAGCAGGATCCCCCACCCCCCCACCCCGGGGGGGGGGAAGTTGAACTTTACCGTTAATTTTTTATATGACATGCAGTGTTTTAGCAGTGTATAGCCTAATGGTTTAATGGACGAATTGCCACAATAGCAAAAGCTAAATAACAGGTAACAAAAAGAAAATAAATAAACACACGTTAATAGCTAACATCTAAAAAATTTACCATCAACAACGAAGTATTCGAATTCATTTCTGCCATATTTTATTGAAAACATTAAAAAAAATGAGCGAATTCCAGGTGATAATAATTGTATATATTCAAGTATTGTAACACATTAAATATAATGGTCGACGTATTTAGTGCCATGTCGGTGCTACGAGTTTGATCAATAAAAATATCTATCTATCTTAAAACAAAATACAGAAACAAATCAAGGGACCGAAGGCACAAATAAACAACAAACATGAAATTTTATTGTTTTTTAAAAAAATTGGTAACAAGGGGGAGAATGATTCGAGTCGACGGGCGGTACTTAATGCTGGAAACGGCTCGAGTAAATTTGTATGTCTTGTTGAGTAAGCCGTTTCAGGGAGTTGTTCGGGAATAAGGTGGCGTAATGTAGATCCTAGATTTGTTTGTGGAAAGTGTGGTCACAAAATCTATAATATGTACTGTTCTTTGCATTATCCATCAATTATTTCTAGTTTGGAGACCCCAGGTTTCGCTCCAGAGGCTTTGAAGGTTTCAACGAAGAAAAGTACCAGCCGAACTTTAAAGGCGATAGTGAAAGTGCGACTTCTCTCGATAATTCGAGAACCACAGGTAAGGCCAGTGCAAAACTCTATGGCAACTGAAACTTCTAACAGACTGACCCTCCACCAGTGGCTTGATCCGAAGTGACTGTAATTCTAATGGTAAGCAAAGACGCGCTGCAGCACTCGGTAAGCACGCTGATTGACTGTCCGGTCTGACTTTGTACCATCCGAGCATAGTGAACCAGTACAAGAGAACTTGGCAGCTTAGCGGGTTGTGCTAAGAGGAAGAAACAATAGTTGCGTTTCTGCAGATGTCATGGTATCTGATACCACGGTCTAGAGTCGTTTTTGTAGTGATCGTGGTATCTGATACCATGGTCAAAAGGCGTTTTTGCAAATTATCGTGGTATCTGGCCAGTTATCTTGGTATCTGATATTGAGAGACCACCGTTCGACCGTGGAAACTGATCGTGGTATCTGAAAAGGTCATCTCACTTTCATCAGTTTTTCTCAAATTGGTGAGAAAGAAGTTTGGCACTTAGTGATGTAACTGAATGTCAGTTTTTCTTTTGGGATGACTTCGAAAAGCGCAATTTCGGCAATTGTCGTTGTTGCAGAGCAACCGTATATCAGATACCACGATTACTGCAAAATCGACTAACTGCACATCCAGGTAACAGATACCATGGTATCTGCGAAAACACAACTAATAGAGCGTTTAAATGAATTACTTACTTACTTACTTACAACGGTTATAATCCTGCGATCCGGCGGCGAAGCACTGTCACACAGCTGCTGCAGGAGTTGGACATTCTTATGCTTATGTATAATCGATTGTTTGAACTAACTTTAGTCATAGTGGAACAGGCTAGGGTCTCCAAGTTTGCCAAAGCGTCGGTAGCGGTAAATGACCAACTTGAAATTTAAGGCAAGCCGTAGTGGGAAATGAAAGTGGTGATGTCAGACGAGCAAATTTGCGTCCAAAAATTATAAGTTCTAGAAAAGCTCATAGTTTTTTGTACCGGTTATTAATCATTTTAACGAATTTGGTGGGCACTTAGACCTTGTAGCCAAGGTCGAATTTTAAGTGAGGTCATCATAGGCATTCTTTTAATCTAAGGTGACTGAGGGCAATGTTGGTGGTGCTAAACGGATTAGCGGACATGTTGGTCGCAAGTTATTTACGACCTGAGGAGGACCTTACCAGTAATGGCCGAAATATCGCCGAAGCAAAATTTCAAGCTGAATACCCGATTTAGCGCCACACTACCAAACGTGAAGCTATCATCGTATCACCAGTCAACTCCGAAGAAGAGAAGCGAATGTTTGATTCACCTTTTCTTATTTGCAGGCTGTATGCTTCATGGTGATTGGTCCCATTCTATTCACCGCCCTTGGCATGTTCCTCGGCACTCTGGACGTAACGCAGACGGAACAGCAACCGTTAATCATCAATAGTAGTACGTTGGATCTAACTTTTTTAGATATCTTTCCCCCCTTCCAACAATCGATGTTCCAAAATGTAGTGGCCCTTTTCAAACGACCATAAAGGAGTTAACTTTTTGTTGTCCTTTGACTCTCTATATCTAACGTCATCTCAGACTCAGAGAGTAATAGCTATGTTCGTTGTCCGGTGACTGCCAACCGGATCTTCTTATAACTCGTTTTTGCATTCACCGGTGGCTGCTCCACGGTCTTATAACCCGTCTTTGGACTAACCAGTGTCTGGTGCGGACTAACCAGAATCGCTCGGCAGGCATGTTCTGGTGGCGGCACCAGTGAGGTCAAAAACGTGCGATAGGACAAGAAGCGAACGCCGGCGAGGAAAAACCAGAGACAGCCCGGAGTCAGAGCAAAGTAATACTAGAGGGTAGCGCCAGGACTTGACAAAATTGACCCACACTCGAATAATAATGTACTTTATTTCCTTAATAGCCTGTATTACACACGCTAGCTGGTACACACACTTAGAAATACGACTAGAGCTTCTTTCGGGATTAGAAATTTTTCCCCCTCTGTATGGAATATAATTCCAGTTGAAACTAGAAATTGCACTGCAGCGAAGAGATTTTTCCTTGCGAAAGAATAGTAATGATGCGTGAGTGTTTGTAAGCGGGATGTTTGTTGTATATGTATGAACCGTCTAAAATATAATATAATATAATATTTATTTGTGACCCACTGTACAGATTTAAGATAGTGGAGTAATGAAAGAAAAGAAAAGAACTAGTAACGAATTTATTTCAAAAAACCACTATCATGGCAATGCCAAATTTGGGTATTACGTGAAGTATAATGCACATTTTATAGTCTATACAATTAATCGTCAATTCGTCATCACAGACCTATTATAATATATAAATAAAAACCAAAAACAGAACACGGACGTTGGGATAATATCGCAGACAGCTACCACCATCATTATAAATTTTGGTGAAACCCGGAACGAAGCTTTTTTGGTACCGCGTATGTGTTGCAGGTACGGGGGACAACTTTGGAACCTTTGAACTTGCGACCCTCTCCTGTCGGTTTCTTGTGTTTTCATAAGGAGGGGGAAGGATATCGAATAGAACAGGATGGTGGAGGAGCTTATGACCAACCGCTAAGCTCAGCCGCAGTCTCCGACTCTCAAGGGTTTCCATCTTAAACTTTTTTAAGAGAGCAGAATAGGGAACTTTGGGCTCACGACTTATTATTAGGAGGGCACGTTTCTGTATTCTTTCTATTTGTTCTGACTGTTCGGCAGTAAGGGCAAAGTGCCAAACAGCAGCCGCGTATTCCAAAGTGGATCGAATGAAAGAAACGTAAATTCGGACAAGATGGGAATTAGGTACTTGGAACTTAGCCAGAAGTTTTAACAGCTGTAGACCAGCGTTTGCACGCTTTAGCATTACGTTGGTGTTGTCCTCCCATTTGAGATCAGACGTGATAGTTACACCAAGGAGCTTTAGTTTCTGTACCTGTAAACCAGATGGCAGTATTTCTTCAAAGGAAATGCTAGTTTTGAGGAAGGAAAAGGTTAAAATTGCACTTTTGTCTTCGTTTACCAGCATGTCCAACAACCTGGCTTCATCTTTAATGTCTTCTATTATGCCTGCAGCTTTGCTTTTAATATTTCTGTAGCATACTTCGGTTAACTTAAATCATCCACAAATTTCCAGCGATCCGGGTGCTCTTGCGCTATATCATTCATCATGACAAGGAACAGGATAGGTCCAAGTGAAGTTCCCTGCGGAACACCACAGAAAATATCCGATAGTTCAGAGAACACGTTTTTGTACTTCGTTGTTTGTTTTCTATTCTTCAAAAATCCAACTAAAATATTTACAATAAAAGGACTGACCTTGAACTTTTCGATAAGTCTCTTAATCAAAATTGTATGATTAATGAGATCAAAACCTTTTCTAAAATCTATGGTTATTCATAGTCAATGAAGATAGTACAACATATCACACACAACAACAGAAAAGCACTCAATGAAAAAGCCGGATGAGGCCGTGGTGCGCACCTAGGCCGAAACACGCGTCAGCACCAATATTCGTCTGCAGATTTTCCAGCGAACATAAGATGTCGCTAGCTCCGTAACGGTTTACAAGGCGTCTATTTCGGACCGATCTGGGTAAATACAAAAGGAATTTGCAATATCGAAAATAATCCACCCTCATTTGCTTAAGATCAGTCTTTGTAAATATAGGATATAAACCAGACGCAGACAAAACGGCATGATCGCAAAAACTAGAATAAAGTTTAGCCAGTCCACGTCTGCTGAAACGACCACGATGCCTTATTTTTGCGTACCCGATTCTTATTTTATCTTTAGTATCAGATAAAAACTTCCTCCGGATACTAGCAAGAGAATCACAAACAGATATACCCAGCCCCTTAAGCATCTTTACTCTGGGTACAGCAAAACTCCCGCAATTCAGAGAACTGGCACATTGGTCATTATTGAAAGACAAATATTCACACTTAGTAATATTTAAAGCAAGGCCAATATCTTTAAACAGAGATCCGACCAGACGAACGTTTCGCTCAAGTGAGCTTTTTGAACGGCTAATCAGAAGGAGGTCATCAGCATATGCTAGATAGGAAAGTTCACTGAACCCGAAAAAACATCTCGATGTGATCTTGGCAGAACACGTGCGATACAAGCATTAAATATGTAGGGTGAAAGGACACCTCCTTGTCTGACCCCGCACTTCACTGGAATATTCCCGAAAATGTGACCGTTAGATTTCAGTCTCACATACGAATTAGAATACCAGAAACGTAGCACAGATATAATTGAAATGTTTATACCAAGCTGATACAGTGACAGCAGAGCTTGTGAATGGACAACGGTGTCAAACGCTTTAGAAATGTCCAAAGCGCAAATATATAATGACTGGCCTTTGGTGTGCACGTCTTTGAGGAGAACAGCAAGCGCTCTGTGTGCATGCTGGCATCCAATTCCCTTGAATGGCATGTAGAATGATATAAAAATAGTGTTACCGGCTTACCGCAATATGTAGAATAGAGAAGACTGCCCCCTTCGGCCAACGAGCCCTTTGGGGCTTTCTTTTTTTTCAATTCAAATTCGTTTATTTCCATGATATCTTTTAACAAAAATAGTGGTGGATCGTCATACATGGTCGACATAGTCATGAATTATCACTTATATGTTACAATTATAAAATTTTAAAACACAATCAAATAACAAACATATTTACAAAACATCTCAATTTAAATTCATAATTCCGATCCGTTAAAAACCTTCACAAAATAGGGAACAAATGACTTGAGATACAGCTCAGTAGATTTTTAGCAGGTGCTGCAAAACGTTTTGTATGTATTTAAAAAATAAAATCTAATCTAGTCTAAAAAAAAAGTCTAGCACTGGGTCGTCATTCACGCAAAATAACACATGACAATTAGCTCGACAGTTACATAAGTAGCAGTGGCGATTAGCAATAGCAATAGAGATTAGGCGATTAGCGATAGCAGCGGTACTAGCACCACTAGCGATAGAGAACGTCCCTTGTGAAACTCATTCAGTCGTTCACTAGCGCTGGCTCTGATAACTTCATATCGTGAACATAGCAAAAAAAGGACACAGCCTCCGTTGTTTCCATGGTGTCTGCAGACCGCACCTTTGATTTACTAGAAATTTCTAATCCCACAATTTTTCTCGCTTTGAAAGTCGCAAGCGTAGTGGGTGGCGCTACGAGTATGACCCCTTTGCAAAGCATGGGAAGCATAGGTCTTAGCGCTACTCCCTGGTGTTATTTTTTTTATCTGCCCGGAGTGCAACGAACGCAGCTCATTTCTGTTTGTTTCACGCCTGCATTTTCGAGAAGCCTATTCTAATCGTTTCTCTCTAAAAACCTGACTTCTTAACGCTGATTTAGCCTTTGGCATTTGGCTCATACAAACCGCCCCGTATGGAAATAATTCAAGTCATTGTATTATGGAACATTTTTCCAATCGTAAACAATTGTTCTTTTTACTATTGGAAATAGTTGTTTACGATTGAAACAGCTGTTTCCAATCGTTTGCGATTGTAAACAGTTGTTAACGATTGCATTTTTACCATTAAAACCGATTGTTTCCAATCATAAACAACTGTTTTCGATTCTCTGTTCTATGTTTAAGAGCACACAGGAGTTCAGGCTAAAAACAATATCATGCCAAATAGCAATTAATTTCTAGCGAGAATGATGATAGAAATTGAAGAAGACGTTTAAAATAAGTGAATGTAAACGTATTGTTACTTATTGTCCAGTGAAGCTTCACTATTCTAATGGAAGTAATTTAGAAATCCTGATGATGCAGAACCATAGCACACAGTGATGGGAGTTGTGCTGCTCTAAAACCGAAAACTTGCAGGAGCAAATACGACAGTTAACAATAATCCTTACTCGGAGAAACTTTTAACAGTGTACATACCCTAGTACATTTAGGTCCTCTCTTGCATTCCTTAATATAATATCCCATCTTTCTCCAGGTACCTATCAGGGCTACTCACAACCGCTCCTTGAGAACCTAGAAAGAGCGTCTGGCCTACAAAACAAATTCTGGGAGGAATTCACTAAGTATACACCTTACGATATCCGAGGATACAACGGCACATATGGTGCACTCTTGCAGGTAGTTCTTTATCTTTGCAGCACTGTGTCACACTGTGTGTCACTGGTTCTTAGCCAGGGCTCAAACATGAAGGGGGTTCGGCAATCTCATAGTGCCCAAGAATGTTGATAATGTGTCTAAGAAAAGTGGTCTTTTGTCTAACAACACAGATTCGTTTAAAGACAAATTTGACAACTTACCACCCTTTCACAACCTACAGAAATCAGTAATTTCTTGATTCCCCTTTCTTAACTCCCTCGAAAATGGTCGGATCAAGAAACGGAAGTTTTTCCTAGGGCATTGTGTCAGGTCCTCAAGTCTATTTGGTTGGTCACTAAAATGCCTGCCAAGTTTTATTTTCCTTAGCACATCTGGAAGTATCCTAACTCGCGTTCACCGGAATTCTGGGACCCCCCCTCCCCCCAACTCCCCCCAAAGAACCCCGACATGGTCTAGTTCTGTCAAGAATATATCTAGAGCTTATGCTTGTTCTTCCCACCAAATTCCATCCCGATCCCTCGTCGTTAAGCGTTTCAGGAAAATTCCGGTGCCCCCTTCAACTCCCCCGCAAGTATCGGATCCGGTCTGGATTTGACATGGAACATTGGATACGACACCTCTTTCCACTTGCCAAGTTTCATTCAAATCGGGTCGCCCGTTCAAAAGTTATGAATGCCACTAGATTCCGGATTCCCCATCCCTCCACTCCCCCCACGATTGTCAGATCATGCAAACGTCTATTCTCAAGTCAGTTTGTTCGATTCCTTGATAGGACAGCCCAGTTTCATCATCTTAATACATCGGGAAGTATCGCACTATCAGGATCACAAGAGTTCCGGACACTCCCGTCCCCCCCCTAACTCTCCCCACAGTGCCCGAATCCGGTTCGGTTATGTCAATGACGTATCTAGGACTTATGCTTGCTCTTCCCACCAAGTTTTATCCCGATCCTTCCGCTCATAGTGTTTCCCAATATTTCCAGTCCCCCCCCCCCAAAGTCACCGGATCCGGCCCGGATTTTAAGTGGGTCGTCTGACGTACGAGGTTTTTCCAATTATGAAGTTTCATTAAGATCCGAAAACCCGTAAAAGTTATAAATACTCCAAGACTCCGGGTTCGCCTTCCTTCCACTCCCCCAGCGGTGCTCGGATTGGGGAAGTGACCATTTCCAACTTAATCATTTGGTGTCCCTGATATGCATGCCAAGTTTCATCGTCCTAGCTTATGTGGAAGTGCCCGAACTGGGAAAACCCGGACCGATCGACCAACCGACAGACAGACTGACGGACGGACAGAAAGTGCGATCGCTATATGGCACTTGACAAAAAGGCAAGTGCCATAAAACCGACTTATATTTTGCTGAGTTAATTCTATCCTCCGTGTCCCGTATCTGCGCTGATACCTTAGTTGCAGGCCTTCGTCCGAGCTTGTATTCCTTAATGCCAGGATCCGGACCCCACTATAGTCACACCTGGTAATAGCGCCGGTAATAAGACTGTTATACGGTCGAAATTGGGAAGAAACACTGTTTAGTTTGTATTACTCCCCTAATAATCATCAAAATTGTCAACGTGTACCTAAAAGTCAGCAAGGAAGTGGGTTAAAATAATTTCCTAGAATTATTTCGAAAAGAGGAGCTAATCTCGCCGACGACAAGAGCTTTGCTCTGTCCTTCAGTAGTGGCGTTTTTTGTCGAGGTTTTGTCCGCCGTTACCGTAGCCGTCGATGTTCACCGTTTGCTTAATTAGTGTTTTTACGACTTCGGCGATCCTTGACCGGTTGACGTTTCTTCGACGATTCAAGCAAACTTCGAATTTGCTAGCTGACGAAGTTCGACGGTCAGAAGGACGAAGAAACTGTGACCGGCGACCGAAAACGGCAATTAAACAAATACCTTTGAGGTTGAAGGTAACTTCAAACTTCGATCAAAAACGCAACTAGTCAAAAAGTAGAAGCTTCTCTTTTCTGTTCGTGGGTTATGGATCCATTGTACTATAGCCGCGTTCGATTCACCCGAAGTCCTCCATCTTCATTATCTTGAAATTGTCTATAGTCGTTTCCTTCACGACTAATAACATTCTTTTCCGTAGAGCGAATGGAACGACAACAGACGAACGATTTTCATTATCGCCATAATTTCGACAGAAATCCCAAAACGAATTCGGGATACTTTCCGATACTCTATACGACGAAGTCCGCAATACGCCAGTGCTACTACCGAAGAACGAGAAATACCACCCAAACGCATCCTCAAAACTGCCTGATATCTTATTTAGACCAATCAGATTATTGTGGTGACGTTTCTGGCTCTTCGCTGTGCACCTGGCGATTCTCCATTGGCGCGAAGAGTTAGTCATCAGGGGTATTCTAGAGCTACTATTACTGCTTTTAAATAAAACAACAACAGTACGCCGTAGATGAATAAAAAGGCATCTACACTGTAACAAGTTTCTCCGAGTAAGGATTAAAGTTAACTGCAGTATTTGCTACTGAGATTAATCTTATCTCTACTGAGGTAATATTAATCCGAATTAGAGATAAGATTGTCTTTTCGGAGACAAGATTAATCCCAGTAGCAAATACTGCAAGAATTTGTGTACAGTGTAGCCTTGGTTGTCGACAGTATAACAGACAACTCTTGTTGAATCGAATGCGGCTTATATCTGTGCGACTGATGAGATACTCTTGATGACTAATTCTCCTTGCCGATGCGAAATCGCCGTGTACCTATCGGAAGAGCTGGAAGCGGCACCGCAGCTGTTCCCAACGATCGCCGTGATTGGTTGACACAGGATTGGAGTTGTTGTGTTTGAGTCGTTAATGAGACGTTTTCTCGTTCTTCCTGAGGATCAGTGGCGTGTTTTGGAATTAGTCATACAGAGTATACTCTTAATGACTAACTCTCCTTGCCATGCAAAATCGCCGTGTACCTAGCGGAAGAGCCAGAAGCGGCACCGCACCTGCCCCAGCGATCGCCGCAGTTGATGACACATGATTTGAGTTGTTGCGTTAGTGAGTGAGACGTTTTCTCGTTCTTCCTGAGGATCACTGACGTGTTTTGGACTTAGTCATATAGAGAGCGTGTTCCACCCTACTTACCGTAGTTACTACGCATGACGTCACGAATTCTGGCTTTTTGCCGTCAAGGCTGGAACGACTATTCTATTTTCCAGCAGGATATCATGCCACGGGCGATTCCGACCAATCACGTTACAGAGATGCGTAGTTACTACGCTTACTACGCTCCCGAGCATGGTAAGCAAATAGTAACTATTAGTTACTATTTCGAGAAGGTTGGAACGGTCAGCGTAGTAACTTTTCGTGAGGATGGAACGGAAATAGTAACTAATAGTAACTATTGTTAGTAGGGTGGAACACGCTCAGAGTATTGAGGCGAGGGTGTAACCACGCTAATCCGCTTTGAGCGCTGAACATGATAGAAGGCTACTCCCTGTTGTATCCTACAACTGTACGGTATTTCTTCTCCTCCTAGGAGCTTCCATCCATGGGCTTGTTCGATGTCTCTACTCACAAGTTTGCTACTTTCGCTGATCCAGCGGAAGGAATACACATGTATTTGAACCCCGTCCATCAGCACCTTCCTGGGGTATTGACGAACACGTTCAATAACGTAGCAAGAAGGTAAGGCATATTCGCTCAGTCCTTCATCGTCTATACCCGATGAAAAATTTGTAGCCTGCGTAGTAGTATGGTAGTAATACGCTAACGTTGCATGTAATACTATGTAATAGCAAATAATACTATCATTTAATGTGCCTCAGACTGGTCCAATCTTATGTAGTAGTATCCAGTAGCATCCTGTCTTGCCATAGTAGCATCCAGTCTTGCTAATAGTAGCATATAGTAGTATGCAGTAACACGGTAGCCTTGAAGTAGAAGCATGTAGTAGCATCGTTAGTACTACATGCTACTTTTTCGTACCACTTCATACTACAATTTTGAGATAAATTTTTCATCGGGTATTACCCAAAATTTGTTCCTGACTTACCCTAGAGCATTTTCATAGCCATTCCCCATGTGATTAGAAGAAACCCGTGATGCTACCGTCATACAACAGCTACTCCGGCTATTCAGTATTTGTGTCGACGTATTTCCAACCAAAACCTTCTGTAATAGCTAACTGAAATTTGGAACCTGACCTAACACTAGTTTAAACAGAAATGTTTGTGTTTAAAAACCATGAGCAGATGAGACGATATTTATAGAGTCCGCCTATAATAACAATCGTATAAAATAAACACATGTCAACCCATAGCAATTGTACATATAGTATGCAAAGTTATGTATCATTTAATTGTCGCTCCATTCTTTTTTTCAGCGAATAATAACAAAGAAATGAGACCTTCGAAGCGTTCAATGATCAGTAGCTCATCAAATACATGCAAAGCTTATATAGCTTTATTTCGTGTTCAATCACATAGCCTGACGAACGAAGGTACGGAGCTCTTTCCATAATGCGCAGATTTACTTTATGGGGAAATTAATTATTACTATTATTAATTGTTTTTTACTTTTTAATTGAGCTTTCGCCCAGCTAAGAAATACATAACAGAAAAACAACAATACCTGTAATATTAGTAATTGATTCTCCGACAAATTAGTTACTAAGTGAACAAACTGGGTCGCAGCATTAATTACGAGTATTACAATACCATACGGCGCTGATTTCTGCCTAACATTATGCCTCCGCATTGGGAGGCTGGGGAAATACGGTTGGCTGCCACGAGACTGAGAGAGCTCTCTAACCGCCATAGCCTTACCTTAAATCACCTTAGATTGCACTTCCAGCGAGATAAGGTGGGGTGATCCTCCTGTAGATTAAGACCAAGGATGAACGGGCCTTTCGCGCAAGCTCAGCAAAAGCGCATCGGTAGCTCTGAATACACTTGATGACTATCTCTCCCTTCAGATGCAGAATCTCCGGGTACCTGCGGAAGAACGGAAGAAAATGTGTCACAGCTGCGCTGACTCAGGATTTGAGTCATTGAGTTTGAGTTGTTACGGACACGTTTACTCCTTCTTCTTGAGAATCACTGGCGTGTTTTGGACTTAGTCATATAGAGCCGGCAGACAAGTGACAGGGGGCAGCCTTTGAGGAAGCGGAAACGGCGAAGGAAATAATGATGGCCCTGTGGTCGAATGGGGAATATCTGGCGCTGAACCAAAGATTTGTCAGACTCGCTTACTGATCGTAATTTAAACACAATTTTTTTCTAATTCGTTTAATTCCTTTTTATTTTACAAAAATAGTGGTGGATCGTCATACATGGTCAACATAGTCATAAATAATCACATAGATCGATAGATAGATTTATTAATTGCAAAGCAGCCCGAGGGCCATGGCAACAACAAATCACAAAGAAGTATCACATACTAGAAGAAAACGCACAAAACAAAACAACACAAAAGAAAGAAAAAGCTCCCTTTAATCTTTCTCTTCTCTAATAACCATTTTCAACATTTCTTTGTTATTTCCCTAATCCAAAAATCTACTTCTATGTTCCATCGCTGTCCTCAGGAATCGCCCCTATCTCTTAATCGTAGTAAAACATTCATTCCTAACAACTCTAATTAACCATTCTTCATCAAACTCACTCACACCGTACTGTTCTTTCCTCCATTCACTCAGCTTCATGCACTCGCAAACCATGTGAACCAAACTCTCATTCTCGCATCCGCACATCGGACAGAAGTAAGGACCGGATTTCTGCCTAAAATTACCAATATAACGTCTTCTAGCACCAATTGGCAGGGTGTCCGCCAACGGGTTCCGGCTAAAAAAAAAACCTGCGACCCCCGCCCCCGGCTACCCCCCCCCCCCCGGTGACAAAAAAACCCAACCAAAATCCCCCGGGTACCAAACCCCCCCGGCGGAACCCCCCCCCCCCCCCGAATCCTTAAAAAGTGGAATCCTAATAAAAAAAAAAATCCCCAAAGAATCTCCTAGCCCCAAATAATCCCTACGCTACGTATGGTACAAGGGATTAGCTGGGTACCCGGATTAGCTCATCTACCTACTGACGGTAGGAGTATAAGAGTAGAATAACTTGAAGCAACTTCATTCGCAGACTTGACTGTACAATAATGTCTGAAGTACAGTGGATATCCAGTAACAAGTGTAAGAATAAGCTTGTGCGTGCACAGAGGGTATGTATATGTGAAGCAAAAAGTGCTGGCTGGATGTGGTCTTATTTTGAATACGTTAAGCATAGGCAGAACAAATATATACAAGGGAGGGGAGTGTAAAGCGAAGGTGAAGGTTGATGGTGACAGAATAATCTCTGAAGTGAACTAACATACGCATTCACTTGAAGCTGTGGTCAGGGAGGTGTTACAAGTGAAAGATCAAAACCCGTACCACTTAGTGTAACGACCCCCCCCCCCCCCCCCCAACAAATCCTTTCCCAATTATTTCCCCTTCTTGCCGAGGAAGCTGCAGTTAGTTGCCGTTAGTTTTTGGGATCCCAAAACGTAAGTGGCGGGATACCTATGACATCACAAAAGTTGTCCGTCTGTGCGCACTATAACTCTCGAAAGGAACTAGATATTTTGCTGAAGCTTGGTGTGAGGATTCTTTGGGTCAAGAGTAAGGTCGAGCTCATAGATGGGCTCTGTAGCCCTACATTTAGGGGTGGCGGAGGGGGTTTAAGTTAAGGGGCAAATGAAATACTTTGGGATCCCATCGAAACCTTTGGTCTTGTTCTTGTTGTACCAGAAGTCCCCTTGACAGACTAAGATCAAGAAAGTCAATTTAAATGTTTTGCATTCGTATTAAATGTAAAGGATTCGGGGGTTTTTCGCCGGGGGGGGGGGGGGGGGGGGGGGGGGGGGGGGGGTTGGCTTGGTTTTTTTTTTGTCACCGGGGGGGGGGGGGGGGTTTAGCCGGAGGGTTTTCGCAGGGGGGGGGGTACCGGGTTGGTGGGTTTTGGCGGGGGGGTTTCCGCCGTGGGGGTTCTCGCCTAGACCCCGCCGACATTTCAATAATAATTCTTAATTCCTTCCGCTTAAGACCCGCTTTAAAGAAGTGCCAAACCTGCACTAGCTTGCTAACTCCCTCCTCATTTCCTACTCCGTTATTACACATTTCACCAATTCCACAACCTTCCAATATTTTTTTTTACCAAATATGGTCACGAATTAGACGAATCGTCTTTCAACGCTTCTCAGTATTGCTGGTTTTATTATTCTAACACGTGGCAAACTAACAATCTTTTCCCAAAATCTAATCATATTCACTAATCTTACATTTCTCAACGATGTTAGACCTAGCTCACCCTTAATCACTACACTATTTGTAAATTTACTAGCCCCTAACCACCTTTTAAAATACCCTAACTGCAAAACTGCATAACCCCATACTTCAGACCCGTAATGCATTACCCCGACTACCTTATACCTAAATATTTCTTTATGGGCCCGGAGATTCCTATGTCCTTCAATTCACTCCTCAAAATCCAATTTGAACATAATCTTCCTTTCTCTACGCTCTTTTCAATATGTTTACTAAATGGTTAGGCTCTTTGGCTCTAAACCTTATTCCTAAATACGTCCATTCTTCTTTCACTTCTATTTCTCTACCTGCGTACTTGAACTTATCCTCAGACCTCAAATTCCCTCCTTTCCTAAATACTAACACTACCGTCTTACCTGTGTTTAGCTCCAGTTTCTTGCCTTCTAAATACACCCTTAACAAATCAAGTAAAACCTGCAAATTATTTTCTCTATCACTTACCAAAACAATATCATCAGCGAAAAGGAGCAAATTTAAATTACAATCTGATAACAAACATAGTTACGAGCATGTCAGGTTAAATTCAGAATTTCAATCCGTTGAAGTACTTTACAAAATAGGGAACAAATTACTTGAGATAACGCTCCGTAGATTTTACGTGCGATATTATTTCCAAGTACGTAAAAACAATATTTTTATAATTTTTTTCCTTCCAGAATGGCCATATATAATGAGACCGGGAATTATCCATCTGATGAGATCCAGGTTGAACTTCACCCAATGCCCTATGAAACCCTCCTTCCTCTTCAGTTAATCGCACGGCAGTTTTTGTCAGCCATTTTCATTGGGATGGTTTTCATCCTTACTCCCACTTCAATGAATATTGATCTCGTACAGGACAGAGAGGTAGGTGCCTAGATCGTGCATAGAGGAGGGGAGTCAGTGTGACATTCAGCTATAGTTGTATCATTTGTGTTCCATCATTGTACAAGTAGATACCGAAAGCCACAGTTACAATCTTTATGTTCCTACAGCAAGGTTGGAACAATCATGGTAGCTTTTAGTAACCAGTGGCAGGAGCTTGAGTCTCTCAGACCATCTAGTGCATTTTCAACCTAATATCCTTTTCCTCTTAGTTTTCTACACCTCCCAGACCCTAGCATCCGCCCCTAAAGTTATTCCATGCAGTCTCCAGGGTACTGTCTGTCTTTAAGAAACTTGTTTCGTCGTCTGCATATCGTGCAAGCTGCTGTCTCATTGGCCGCTTCGAAGCCTGCGAGTGAACTGAAAATTCGCAAAAGAGCCGCCAAAATTCGTCTCATAAGCTAATAGGGGGACACTAACGTAAGGTGGATATAGATAAGGTGGACCATCAGTAAAAGCTTTTGGAAAAGGAAAAGTGGTGGCTCGGGAGCGCAGTATCCTTGTCCTTTTTGTGATTTAAGTGATGAGGGGCTGGGCCATGTTCTCTTGAGGTGTGAGAACTTTCTAATATAAGAGGTACTATTTTTCAAAATGGGGGGGGGGGGGATGAGCTATTTTTAGGTATTTGGAAGTCCACGTCTCCTAGATTTATAGTTTGTTTTTTTAATATTATAGAAAAAGTCATTAGTTCAGTAGAGAGTATGTAGGTAGGGATCAAGTTGTGAATGCGAGAAACAGTGAGGCTTATTAAGTTATGAATGTGAGAAATAGTTGTGGTTCTTCTTAGTGTGGTTTTGTGAAGGGAATTGTTATTTCTGGATATGGCTTAATAACTTTTAAATACAGATACACATATATATATATCCATCTCCTTTGCTATATTACTTAAGTAAGCAATTTGTTTGTGACTCGTCATTTTCGAAAGCGTGGTATACAACAGAAAATAAATGAGACACATCAGAAAACACAATTGCTCAGCCTTAAACCAGGAAACAGTGTGGAATATCATGCGATGGTTTGGCCGGTTGTCCAGGATTTTCGGTTGTTATAAGTTACTGGCTTATCTTTGCTTATCCTTGCTACACGAGACGTAGAATATCAGGTCGACAAAATTGTCAAATTGAGATGTTGACGCAAAATGCCAGGATAAAGCAAGACTTAAATCCTTTGTTCTTTTTCTTTCCAGACTAGGGCCAAGAATCAGCTGCGAGTCAACGGCCTTTCTTTCGGTCTCTACTTCGGCTCCTACTTTATGGTTCTTGGCATGATGATCATGTTCACTTACGGCTGCCTCCTTGCCCTAATCCAAATCTTCGGCAATCAGTCCCTGACTTTACCTCCTGCCTTTGCCTCAGTGTCCCTGATCTACCTCCTCTACTGTCCCACAGCACTCTTATACAGTGCTTGCGCATCATACTTGTTCGACAAAGTTGAAACGGCTCAGGTAGTATTTCCCAATGTCGGAATATTCCTTGGTTTTATACCATATATCGTAGTGAGTTTTGTGGACATTATAGTCGATAGTGCCGTAGCTGAGACTCTACATATCATCTTCATATTTGTCGATACAGTATACATACCATTTGGCGCTATTTATTATATTCAAAATGTTTATATCGAGTGTTCATTTGGAGGCATATCTGGGACAGTTACGGATTGCTCGGAGTTAGTCTTTTCCGACTATTTCTCAAGACCGGAAATTTATCTATGCGCATTGGCGTGCGTGATTATGATACCGCTGCTAGTGTTGCTGCTGATGGTGCTGGACGTGAAGAAGTCGGGAGGAATGGCGGCCGATGCTTTCAGTTGGTTCAAGGTACGTCAGTCTAGTTTCTGTTACGGGTTTATTTGTGTGAGGGAGGAAAAAGCTAGTCTTCTCTACTCGGATTCCCAGACGTATGGTCTTCCACACAGTCGAGCCAACGCTTTGTGATGAAAGTGACAATTTCGTTACTCATTTTGCTACTGTTCAACAGTTTCTATATGACGCTTATGTATTGCCGTTGCTTAGAATGTCAATCTCTCTCCCCTGCTCCGTTATCCCATCCGTTTGCACATTTAGTTTGTCTCTCAGATATGCTAAGTTTTGCGACATCCTTCCAGATTATTTTGGAATTAAGGGGTTTAACGTCCAGGGGTTCCAGAAGCGTTTGTCCTGTCTCAACATCCAGATTGAACCCGACAAAAATATAGCCTGTAACCAGCGAAGTCTGCGTAGTCAAGACTAGGTGACTTTGTGGGGGTGGAGGAAGAGAGAGTTGAACCAAGCCTTTCTCACATTATTCCTTTAGAATATCTTATTGCACAGTCGTCTACCAGTTTGGTTAGGTATTAGGAAGGTACCAGGGTAGTTTTATATACCCCATCGTGGCGTCGATATCGCTCGATAGGCGTCCCATTCTCGGTTTACAATGAATCCTTATCAAAGTGCAATTCTGGTGTGTGCCAAGGGAACCCGTCCCTACATTGAAACCCGAGTCTGTTTGGTTTTGTTATTATGGTATCATGGAAGAAGTAAATGTAATCTTTTACCCTTTTATGTGGTGTTACTCCCCAAAGCTACCATACAATCATGCTACCTTAAATTGTCTCCAGCTACTGTGGTAGCGTGGCGCTGGAATTTGTGACAATTAAAGCAAACACACTTCGGAGACTAGAGGCGTATTCTCGCCGTTCCCCGAGGACTCCTCAGGGAATCGAAGGGAACGGTGTACATAAACAGCGAGAACACGGGGAATGCTTTCAAAATGGATTTTGTTCGAAACAAAAATATACAGTTGACGAAATTAGTCTCGATCCACTTTATTTTTGGTCTTGTTTATTCTGTTTGTTTTTAATTAATTTTACATTGCACCAACACCAGCAAAAATTGATTCCCCTCCGAATCTGAAAGGGATTCCTTTTTGCTTATGGTGATGATAATCGGAGCATTTCCCGTCCGTGGGGACTCGCGAGTATACTGAGAGTGAGTCCCCGGGACAAACAAAAACGCGGGGACTCCTTAGGTGGAGTCCGCGGGGAACGGCGAGAATACGCCGTAAGTTCAGATCGTTGGTTGAGGGAAAATCAAAGGTTTTATGTACAAACGCACTTTAAGGGATAAAATACTATAAATGTCTCAGATCCTTTCGTCTTCTCAAACCAGGTTCTTCTTGTTTCTGCGAGAGGCTCGGCTCGCTACCCAATTCGTTAAAATTAAAGCGGACAGAAACGCTCAGAAACGAGAGTAAGCCTCCCCTGACCTTTATCGACTCTGTGTCAGGGAGAGAGGGCAATGAACCCTCTGGTTGAGCGGTGTCAACCCAGGTGAATCAGTCGGTCCTGCTTTGTCTACTTTATGTCAGAGAGAACGGGCAATAAATGCTTATATATTTTTAGGATTATATTCAAGCTCGTTGAGAAACGTGAGGTATTAAAACATTTTGGGGAGTGAGTCAGTACTAAGAAGAAAACTGAAAATAATAATCAATGGTAGAATACCATATTGTAGAAGGGATGCCAGAAGGTATACCAGCATTGTTCAAATCGATGTAACAAGCTGAATTGTAATTTAATGTTTATTTTTCAGCCATTAACAGGAAGAGAAAATGATGGAGTAAATAACAAAGAAAGTAAGAAAAAAACACAGAAGAAGATCACAAAACAAATAACAGAAAGATTCAGTTTCAATTCAGTTCACTTTGTTCGAAAAACTTGCGGCGAGACAGAGCCGATTATTAGTTATTGTTGCCATAAAATAAACATGTATGTCAATCGACGAGCCAAAATTATATACACAAAAGTACAATATATACAATTAATAACAATTTTGCAGACTAAAAAATCAACCGGGAATTAAACATTTTAACAAACGAGGGCACACAACTAAGCTCATATCGAGCATGTGAAGCAGTCACAGGTCAAAGTTTCGGTACAGGTAACATGATTCCTAGTAGCATCGTTTATTAGCTGCGTTCGTTGCACTCCGGGCTGTCACTGGTGTTTAGTCACCAATGTCCGGTTCTTCCCTTAAAACGCGTTCTTTTGGTTCACCGGTGAGTTGATGAAAACCGGCTAACTCCTCGCTGAAGCCGGGCTCACGAGCAGGTTCTGGTTAGTCCGCACTGGTGAGATAAAACCGGACACTGGTTAGTTCAAAAACGGGTTATTAGACTGGTGAGAAGTCACCGGTGGATGCAAAAACGGCTTATAAGAAAAACCGGAGACCACCGGTGAGAACTCCCGTGGCAAAGAACGCAGCTATTGACTAGCTACAACAAACCAAGCAGGCGCCGGTTGGTTGACAACTGACGTGTGCAGCTCTGATGCAACTTCCCACACAAGTTTGGGCAATGCCACCAAACTTTGGAGCGAGTTTGAAATTTGCATAATATTCTTTCCCTTCTAGATTTTTGGCGAATCAACGGTCAAGTCTAACGTCATTGATGCAGAGGACAAGGATAATGAAAATGGGGATAGTGACGTCAAAGAAGAAAAGAAACGTGTTGCTGGGCTGGTGAACGAATCTAGCGATAATTCTGTCATCACGATTCAGGTAGGTTGTATCGTTGAAGGTGGGGTAGAATTAATGTATGTATTTTACTAACTCACTGCACTTACCACAGTAAAAAAAAAGTGGAGTATGGAATAGGAAAAGAGACAACACAGAAATTAACAGAAAAAGAAAGAGAGTAGATTAACTCGAGGACGGGACCCCCGCTAGATCGAGGCACTAGGCAGTGTCAAAGAGTCTACAGTAATTAGCAAAAAGCTCGCAAGGTTTACTCTAGTTGCTCCCGACCTTTTACGTACTGCGTACCCCTAATCAAGGTTAAAAAATATTGCGTACCCCTAATCAAGGCTCAAAAAGGTGCCGTACCCCTTTTTCGACGATTTTTTTTTTTTTTTTTTTACTATTCTTCACCACGATCACAGCGTCAAAGTAACGATATTTCTTACCATCGATGATAAGGGGCATGTAAATCTGAAACTGCGGACGATCGGGCATCTGAGTCTGAGGACAATACTGAAACTGAGCTCGGGGACTCAACAACGACAGAAGCTAGGTATTACTGCTATAGACTAATCTGATTTTGTTACCTTCCGCATACCCCTTGCGAGGGCCTGTCATACCCCTTTGGGTACGCGTACCATCGGTCGGGAGCCACTGGTTTACTCGAGTCGCCTTGTGGATCACACGAGTGTCGATCCCTTCCCGCTGTTAATTGGTAGATATGACGGGGATCTAAGCCAGGGGCGTCACTATTGGGAGGTGAGGTGGGAGGGACATATCTCCCCACTAATATTCTCGGCCAGTCAGTAAAAAATAACCTATTTGGCGCGAAGCGCCGCGATTTTCGTCAAACCAGTTGCTTTTTTTCATGAAAACAATCGGTTTTTGTGAAAATCGGTCTATTTTCCGTCAAAACAGTCGGTTTTCCGAAAATCAGTCGGTCTTTTCTTGAAAACAGTCGGTAAAAATTACCTGCCAGTCGGTAAATACCTTGTCCCCCTCCCCCCAAACATTTTGGCTAGTACCGCCTCTGATCTAAGCAGTGATGATTGGATATAGTGGAGTCGTGCTTGTTTTAATTGAAGCTTTTGAAAGGAAGCCAATGCACAAAACATTATACCCCTGCCTCCTCCTTTTTCCTGAAACCGTCGGGTAAGGCCTTCTCTGTATTTGGGCAGTTCCTTTGGTTCAAAAATGTAAGTGAACGGGTGCCTGTGACTCCGTCAAGTGGTCTGTCCGAGGAATTGCGTTTTCGATCCGAATTCTCTTCGCGACCCTCCTCCGAATTCTCCTATTTTGCGTTTTTTGACTATTCAGATGAATTCTCCTTTTCTTGCGTTTTTTCCAAAATGGAGAACGGGGAAAGCGTCACCATTCTGCAGAATCGAGAAGTTGCTCCCCTGGCGAATTCTCGATTCTCTTCTCTGCGTTCTCCTCCCTGATTGGTCAACAGAGTGCCGGTGCTCAATATATATAAACACGTATACCGGGTTGCGGACGAGCTGCAAAATTAGTGTTTTTGTCAAAAGCGAGAATGGAGAAGGCAGAGGAGCAAAAACGGTAATTTGTACGAGAATCGAGAATTCAGAAGCGAGGATTCGAACGGAGAATTCGGATCAAAAACGCAACTGTTAGTGACCAGGTGGCAGCCAACCATGTACAGGCGTCTTATTGATGTTTACCGTCATTCGTCGAAATGTATAACTCAGCGTAATTCTTGTATAACTCATCGTGATTCTTGCTTATTTTATAATTGTTTGAAATCTAGTTCTGATATACGTGTGATGTGACGTCACTCGCATAATTCGTCGTAACTCTTGTTTATGTTATAGTTATTTGATTTTTAGTTCTGATATAAATGTAATTGTAAATGATCACTTACAGTGATCGAATTGTATATAAGTTTATTATTTATGACAAAATTATGACAGCGATGTTGATGTTACTATATTTACGACGAAAAATCCAATGTTCGGCTTGCCCGTGAAGGAATTTTGAAAATAAACTCAAAATTGAATTGAATTTATTATGGTTCCAGGGTCTTCGAAAGGAATACTCCCTCTCTGCCGAACACACCCGCTCCTCGGGATCCTGCAAGAAGGAGCAAGAGGCCAAGCGGTTTCTGGCTGTGCGAGACATGACCCTTGGGGTTCAGAAGGGTGAGATCTTCGGACTGCTGGGGCATAACGGTGCCGGCAAGACCACAACGATGCGAATGGTTATCGCAGAAGAGACACCAACCAAAGGGATGGTATGTGTCGACTTTTTTTTTTACTCAATTAAAGAACCTGTCTTACCTATAATACTAATTCAACCTACTTCAGTAATCACTCCATGTATTTCTAGACCCGGAGACCCCAATTTCATATGGTGCATTCTAACCCCTCTAACAAAACCACGCTGATTTATCACGCTATCGACGGTTGTTTTTCCGTAAAAAGAAACGGTTATGTAAATTGTTTCCCTGTATTCGCTATAAGTCAACGAGTCTCGGAAAAGGCTTAAAACAGCCAAAACCATGGGTTATTTGTTGAAAGCACAGCCTAGTTTTAAAGCATTCAAATATAAACAATGAAAGTTGAAGAGTAAATAGTGCGAGGGGTCCTTTAAGGTTTGGGAACATAGTTTGGAAACCATCGCAACCGTCAGGCTGTAAGGGAGCTGCAGAATCCGTGTTCCTCTTGAGGCAAGCTTATCCAGACTGTTGACTTGCCGATTTCTTATTATTATTTTTATTTATTTGAATCCTTCAAAACTGAAGAGTAATGTGTAAAAAGGAACAACAACATGTCAATCAAACTCACAAACACTTACATACTAATAAACAGCTGACCATTAAAGACGAAATATACAACGAAATACAATGATTCATTTGATAAAATCCTTTTTTCCTATAAAATAACGAAAAATCCCCAGACATAAACAACGAAATGCATTACCAACCAAAAAGATCTGCCCCATTTCGAAGACGCTGTATCCTATGTTTTTCCCACCCTGTATTGAAATGGAATCAGTAATAGTGAAAACCTTTGTTCCATTTTTTTATCTGTAGCTTAAATGAGTCCATGACCGAAGCTAATAATCTTCCACGAACGCTCAAAAATCAGCGGACATAAATCAGCATGCTGTTCATCCGGTGCTTCCCAACTCTAATATTAACTTATGCTCTCAAGGGCTCATATCAAAGGTTATATTCCACCTGGCAGGGCGATAAGATAATTGTAGGCGGTAAAATGTTTGTTGTAAGGCTATGGGTTTGGTGACCTGGATTTGTTGGCGCAACAGTAGGGGGTTCGCCTTTTTTTTTTTTTCATAAAATTATTCGTAAAATTTTATTATTAAAATTGTTATTATTGTTATTAAAATTGTTATTAAAAATTATTATTCGTAAAATTTGTTTTTCATAAAATTTCGCAAATTTCTTTTTCCTTACATTGCCATTACAGTAATTCTAAATACTGTCAAAAGAACTGAAGAATGATTTTATCTCGTTTTTGGCCAGAGAAAAAGAGGTTGAGCTTTCCCGGAAAACGCCATGGTTTCAGGTTTATTTTTCAGATTTTCCCCTCATTACTTACAGAAAGAGAGCCGAGCTGAAAAAGCAGTAAGAGCTGAAACTGACAGTACCTAATTCCCGTTCTCAAATGCCAGGCACAGTATTCGCCTTGGGATTTGAAAGGCGAATGGATGGATCACCTCTGATGGTTCTAGAACCCATAGTTGTCGGTCGCTGCCGTGTAGTTCACCGTCTTCGTTCTTTCGCTAGCCTAAGAATTTTAAGATGGATCGAACAAGGAAAATGAGGTAACCTTTCCTCAGATGCACCTATGTTAAGTTGACAAAGCTACGAACGACTAACTTTTCTTTTGATTTAAGGTCAAAATTGACGGACATAACATCAAATCTAGCCTATCAGATGCCTTTGGCGCTTTAGGCTACTGTCCTCAGTTTGATGCCCAGTGGAAGAATATCACAGTCGAAGAGCATTTAGAAGCTTACTGTGCCATAAGAGGAGTCGACAAAGACCAGATTGCAAGGTAATGGTAACTTTAAGGCACACCTCGCGCTATTTCCTTTTATGTTCCAATATTCAAAGCAATCTGAATACTGTAAATCTGTAGGCTTTGCTTTTATTCGCGGATTTGGATGTTTTAAGCATTTTCCCTGGTACATTGACCTCTACCAATTACTGGGCAAAAATCAGATAACCGGTTTTACGGATCAGTAGAATGGTATGCGAACACCAATCGGGAACATAATGTGCATGGAAAATAGTGAATCGAAGCAAGTGCAAAGATTAGTGAGTTATCGTTAGCCGGCTAATTAAACGTTAACGTTAGAATGTTAGAATGCAAAACGTTAGAATGCAACATATGAAATTTGGGTCTCGGCGGGGCTTAAGAATTAATGAGTGCAGTTACGGAAGTACGTTTCATTGGCATGACCGGTCCTAAGGTTGCGTTCCCTGGTGTTCCATGTCAGTTACTATCACAATAGTAAAGCGACAAGAGATCGAGTAAAAGAAGGTAAGGCATGGTGCAAGCGGAAAGGCAAGCTGCGTCAGGAGGCAAGAAGCATTGGAGGAATTATCACAAAATGGGGGTTGAGCACGAGTTCTAAATTATGCGCGAGCGAAAATTTACGAGGGTTACCCTAGTGCCTTTGCCTCTTTTTAGTATGGTTGCTTCCTGGTACAGCTTTCCTTCTTTTAGTCAGCCCGAAGCGACAAGGCATTGTCAGAATGATAGCCGACGAGGTAAAACGGAAAAGTAAACTCGAAAATAACCTGTGTTTCTTTTTATATGCTCTTCGTCATCGTCCAATACGAAACCGTCCTTTAGGTTCGTTCGGAAATTTTGTACCCTGTCCATACCCGTGAAGTTTTGATTACGATACTGCTGTTATCAGAATTCTTCCGTTATCTGCTCTTCTTACTTGCCAGTGAATGCAGAACTTTATTCCTCCAACCCAAGCTGACTGCGAATCATATTTGACGGTGCAAAACGGATAAGTCAGCTACATTTTATTAGAGCTATATTTCGCCTATCCTTGACAAGGGTCCTCTCCAGGCTCAAGCCACTGAAGCTGGAAAATGAACTTGTGGAAAAACAATTGAAGATTCTTCCTTAAATATCTGATTTTGTGAACCTCTTCTCTGAAAATTGGTTGGAGTTAAGGCTGGTGCTGTGCATCTGCCATATCACTTCAGACACGAATCCTCGACTTCTGGTGATGGGGAGTTCCCATATGCGGCTGAGTTTGCCAATTGGGCTGTCGTGGGGTACCCTACTTTATTGTGGGTTCTCTCCAGGTTGATGTTCTGAAATTGTTTTATTTTATTTGTAGTTGATATTTATGCAGTGTTTGTTAATTATTTTGTCACATGTTTGACCCTAGTTGGTCGGATCCTAGTTTAAGTAAATATAAATAAATTACATTCTGGACACGGATGCTGTTTTTGCTGTTCGATTCGGTCGTCGTCGAAAGGGTAGAGATCCTGTATCGAAATATAGCTCTAAGAAAAGGTGGCTGACTTGTCCGTTTTGCACCGTCGAATATGATCCGCAGAACTTCAGAAAGCAGAACCGCCAACTCCGGTTGAGAGCAGATCTAGTATGATTCCCCTTCATATCAGGAGGGGGGGGGGGAGGCACTCCCCTATAGAAGTATTGCGCGTATAGTAGACGAAAACGGATAGTATAGTAAGTACCTGTCATTCGCCAGTTGCATTTCCCCGAGCCAAATATTTGTATCCTATCGGTTGACTTGGTCGATTTTTCATTGAACCCGGTTCCGTGGGACGCTGTGACCCTCTATAGGGTACAGTGACCAGTAACAGACCCTTAAAACTTACTCTACCTCTTTACAATCAATAACTCAGTCAATCCTTATTCGATTCTCAAGAATCATACACGTGCAGAAGCGCGTTTAAATGCTGATCATGATGAACGGGAAGTTTTCTGTCACAGTGTTGCCATGTAAGATTTTATCACGAAAAATCAGCTTGATGTATGAAGACCAACCGGCCACCACTTTCCTAACTCCCGTGTTGCAGACTAGTCAAGACGTTCATGGATGGTCTACAGATCGACGAGCATAAAAAGAAGTGGTCTAAAAATTGCTCTGGCGGCACAAAACGGAAGCTGAGCTACGCGATGAGTATGCTGGGTCAACCGAAGATCGTTTTGATGGACGAACCGAGCACTGGAATGGACCCGCAGTCCAAGAGATTTTTGTGGAACACAATTTCTTCGAGTTTTACGGAGGGGAAGGGGGCGATCCTCACGACGCATTCGATGGAGGAAGCTGATGCTCTGTGTTCCAGGATCGGGATCATGGTGAAGGGAGAGCTCAGGTAGGGTTTAAGGAGGCGTATTCTCCCCGTTCGCCGAGGACTCATTTTTTTTGTATGGTAGATGGCGTTGCGCCGTTGCGGCCTTGCATGTCTATCCACTCACGTTTAGCTTGTTTGTGCTGATGACAAAGCGTTCCGGCGACGATGATTGTTTCATCCATTTATGCAGTGATATTTATTCTTACAATTGGTTTACACTATGACCTCGGTTGAAGCCTGCGCTTAACATCAAGGTTCAACTTTTAACAAAGTGAATAATTAGTGTAATTTATTTATTTTACTACTGTATGACCAGCGTAATTTGCATCTTCTAACGACGAAAGCTACGAAGTTGGTTTGTCAATAAACGATTTGATGATGATTGATGATGACTCCACTTGAGGAGTCCCTGTGTTTTTGTTTGTCCCGGGGACTCACTCCCCGTATTCTCGCGAGTCCCCACGGACGGGGAATGCTCCGATTATCATCACAACCATAAAAAAGGACTCTCTTTCAGATTCGGAGGGAATCAGTGTTTGCTGGTGTTGGTGCAATGTAAAATTAATTAAAAACAATCAGAATAAACAAAACCAAAAATAAAGTGGATCCAGACTAATTTCGTCAACTGCATATTTTTATTTTATTTTGGAAGCATTCCCCGTGTTCTCGCTATTTCTGACCGCGGAGTCCGCGTGGGGTGACTCCCTCTATTCTCGCCGGTCTCTTCGATTCACCGAGGAGTCTAGGGGCAGGGGCGTCACTATGGGGGGGGGGAGGGGGGGCGACTCCCCCCCCTAAAGGTGCTGAGAAAGTACTTTCGTCGGGCGAAGCCCGGCGAAAGTTCACTTGTTTGTCGGCGCGAAGCGCCGGCAAACACAGAAAAAATAATATTTTGTATGCTTTTTATCAGGCATCGGTCGATTCGTTGGCACATCGGGTGTTTTTATATGCAAGAAATAAGATCCTGCAAACGTTTGTCGGGCAAAACACTGAAGAAATCGAATTATGCATGCTTTTGTCGTGCCTCGGTATTCTCGTCGGCACATCGGGTTCTTTTTATACAGAAGGAATCCAGAAGAAATAAAAAAAAAATTAAGCTTTTGTCGGGCGTCGGTCGACTCGTCGGCACATCGGGTTCTTTTTATACGCAAGAAATGAAATCCTGCAAACATTTGTCTGGCAAAGCACTGGAGAAATCGAATTCTGCAGGCTTTTGTCGTGCTTCGGTTCGTCGGCACATCGGGTTCTTTTTATACATAAGAAATCCAGAAGAAATATTTGTTTATGCTTTTGTCGGGCGTCGGTCGACTCGTCGGCATATCGGGTTCTACTTATACATAAGAAATCAAATTTTGCAAACTTTGTAGGGCGCACCCAGGAAGTTTAAGTTTCATTGGCACAAGGGGTTATTTTTACACGTATGAATCAAGTTCTGTACAGTCTAGTCGAGCAAAACACAGAACAAATCAAATGCTCGATGGTTTTGTCGGCCGTCGGTATTCTCGTCGGCACATCGGTTCTTTTTACAAAAAAAAAAAAAAATGTAACTTTTTATCGGGCGCATGCCGAAAGTTCAAGTCTCGTCGGTACATCGGCTTCTATATACGTATAAAAAATAAAGTTCTTTACAATCTTGTCGGGCAAAATACAGAAGAAATCGAATTCTGAATGCTTTTGTCGGGCGTCGGTGTTCTTGTCCGCACACCGGGTCTTTTATACGTAAGAAATCAGATTCTGCAAACATTTGTCGGTCGCAGATTTTTCCGGAAAAATACAGATTAAAAACAAATTCACCGGCGTTGCTTAGTTCAATTTGTTCTGGGTGCAGTCGTTGGAAGCTTCGCTTCTTAGCAAAAGTTGAAACGAAAGGCCGAATATATGAAATTAAGTATTTGTATTTACATCAAAGGAACAATGTCAACTGATGCATTACAGTAAGTTTTACACGAAATTTCGCACGCGGCGCATTTTGTAGTATTCCCTATTTGGAAGAATGGTGTATCATTTAGTTTTCCTTTTAGGATAGACGTTCTTGGGGTTTGAAACACGTTAAAAGCCGGAAATTGTATGGTACTATAGCTGATTTTTCCGCAAAAAAACAGGTTAAAAAAATTTCGACTGCGGCGCTTGGTTTAACTTGCCTTGGTACAGTCGTTGGAAGCTTCGCTTTCCAGCGAAAGTTAATATGAACAGCCGAATAGGTGAACTTTAAAATACGAAATTATACCAAAGGAATAACCTCAATTGATGCGTTGTTACAGTTAGTCCACACAAAATTTCGCCTGCGGCGCATTTTGTAGTATTATTTATTTAGAAGAACAGTGTTTCATTTAGCTTAACTCTAGGGAACCGGGAGTCGTACTTTATGTCCTACGGGCTACGGAACCGGTAGTTCTCACGGAAACCAAACCATATGAGCTGCGATTCCGGGATCTGACGTCATTAACTAACGGAAACTTGTACGTGCTGGCTCCCGTTCCGGTAGTAATTGGAAATAGCTCACGGAAACTTCATCGCACCAGCTTCTCGTCCGGTAGCCTCACGGAATTGTGTACCCAGAAGCTAGGGAGCCTAGTGTCTACGTGGAATATAAAACTCACGGAATAGTTTGGATGAGAGCTAGGATGCCTGGATTTTCAGGGACTTAGAGAAAATAACATTGGACAAAATTCACTACCGGAACCCATATATTGAGAGCTAAGGTACCGGTAGCAACTACTATTTGCTTGAAAATGACCAGCTCACGGACACAGGTGACTATGGGCTAAGGTTCCGGTAGTGACGAAAATAAAAAAAATAGGACTCACGGACCCATGTCAGTGTAGACTAGGAAACCGGAAGTGAATATTTTTTACTCACGGAACCCAGCTCTTGCGAGCTGCGGTTCCGGTAGTGCCAAAAAATAAAATTAAAAACTCATGGACGGGTGTCAATATGGACTTTGAGTCCGGTACAGCTCACTGAATCCAGTTATACATCTTATTTTTTTTGTTGCCCTACCGGAACCCCAGCCAGCAGAAGTTGGGTTCCGGTAGTTAAAAATATTTGCTTCCGGTTTCCTAGTCTGCACTGACATGGGTACGTGAGTTCAATTTTTTTTTTTTTCATCACTATCGGAACCCTAGCCCATAGCCATCTGTGTCCGTGAGCTGGTCATTTTCAAGCAAATAGTAGTTTCTACCGGTACCTTAGCTCTCAATATATGGGTTCCGGTATTGATTTTTTTCCCATGTTATTTTCTCTAAGTCCGTGAAAATCCCGGCATCCTAGCTCTCATCCAAACTATTCCGTGAGTTTTAAATTCCACGTAGACACTACCAGAACAGAAGCTCCAATTACACAGTTTCCGGTATCAACTACCGGCTCCCTAGCTTCTGGGTACACAATTCCGTGAGGCTACCGGACGAGAAGCTGGTGCGATGAAGTTTCCGTGAGCTATTTCCAATTACTACCGGAACGGGAGCCAGCACGTACAAGTTTCCGTTAGTTAATGACGTCAGATCCCGGAATCGCAGCTCATATGGTTTGGTTTCCGTGAGAACTACCGGTTCCGTAGCCCGTAGGACATAAAGTACGACTCCCGGTTCCCTAGACAGTGCCTAACGTTTTAGGATTGGAATTCGCTGAAACACGTTAAAAGCTAGAACTTGTATGGTAGGTATAGCTAAATTTTTCCGGAAAAAAGGCAGATATAAGAAATTTCGCCTGCGGCGCTTAGTTTAACTTGTTCTTGGTACAGTCGTTCGAACCTTCGCTTTTTAGCGAAGGCTAAAATGAAAAGCAAAATATGAGAATTTAAAATACGAAATTACATCAAAGGAATAATCTCAGCTGATGCATTGCAGTTAGTTTTACCCCGATTCTATTCTGTGCTGGCGGGAAATGTACGCCGTTGCCGCGAAGCGGCAACAGCGTGTTTTGTCGGCACATTTTTTTAGTCCGTCGGCACAAACCGGACGTCCCCCCCCCCCAAAGGTAAAAGGCTAGTGACGCCCCTGTCTAGGGGAACGGTGAGAATACGCCTTTAGTTAGATTTTGGCGTTTTACCTTTGTAATGGAGCATTGGCATCGCGAAGAGTTGTCCGCGTGAAGAATTATCCGTGGGACGTTGTCCTCGGATAAATTGTCCGTACAGACTTACAGTACCACCAGAACGAGAATCGGGGCTGGATCCCGGACATGACTAGTGGGTCTCTTACTGGTTTTGACGCCCTGTCTAGAACCCGATTGAAAATCATGCCACGGTCACGGTTACCCAGAGTCATCTTCAGTTGCGCGTTGTAATCACATTGTTGCGCTAACAGTATTGCGCTGGATTTTCGATAGTGGCTGTGCTTTTACAGAGAATTGGTTTGCTTACTACATGGGACTATGTTACCCCGTGTGCAGAGGCGTTACTAGCCAAAATTATTTTTTTTTGTTTGGGGGTGGGGGCAAGGTATTTACCGACTGGCTGGTCATTTTTACCAAGTATTTTGGCATAAAAAACGACTGTTTTATGAGAAAAAAAAATGACTTTTGACGAAAAATCAACTGATTTTACGAAAAACCGACTGTTTTTAAGAAAAAATCGAGTATTTAAACGAAAAACCGATTGTTCTTCCGAAAAAAAATCGTGGAGGTTAGCGCTGACTCGGCTATTTTTTAACCGACTGGCCGACAACATTTGGGGGGGGGGGGGTCGTCCCCCCTCCCTCCCCCCATATGTGATGCCTCTGCCCGTGTGTACAGTAGAGGTATTCTTATGTGAACATCGCCTAATAGTGAACGGTCACCAAAGAAAAACTAAAATCCAAACAAGGCAAATTTTTCTGCAAAATACTTGCCAAAAATAGTTAATCCTTTCATATTTTTATCATGTGCAACTCTGATTTGAAAACTTGCTGTTATTTTGCTGTTGAATGCCCCCTGGTATTTCTTTCATTGCTAAGTGGAAGTTAACTTAACCACATAGACGGCGAATCTGCAGATTCTCTCAAGAAGAAAAAGAAGCACATTTAAAAGTTCGAAATAAAATATGTTGGACTCAAAGTTCATGCCGGGGTAGATAGGGAAAACCCTGATACAGTTGGCTCTTAGCTGATATCAAGTTTGTTATTTTTCCTTTCTGCTTTACTATTTTATAGGCAAGTAGAAAGACCAGGCTGGTGAAACAGGTAGAGAAGTGTTCAAATAAGCATACCTCTGTCCTCTATTGTAAATACGATTATCAAGATCGGTGTGTTACAAATTTGTGTACTTTTTATTTCTCTCACACTCCGTTTGCGACTTTTGTCATAACAAGTAATATGTTTTGTTCATTAGCTAATTGTTCGCACAGCGTCATGTTTTCCTGCCAGATTTTCTGTATTGTCGTCATAAGTATGTTCTTTATGTAACTGATGGTTTCGGGGAAAACCCTCGGCTGGGATTCCAGTCGGTGATTGCCAGACTCATATTTTCTGCCCAAACCTTGCCCGAACCATAAGAACGGCTAATCAGCAAACTTTAAAACGCTTTCACTGTTCCTAGATGTCTCGGCTCTTCTCAGCATTTGAAGAATCGATACGGTATCGGTTACGAGCTCGAAGTCAAGCTCCGTACCACCGATGATGAAACTAGAAAGAAGCAGATGGACAAACTTAGAGTTTTTGTCACGAAAATATTTCCAAGTTCCAAGCTGCAGGAGGAATTCCAGGATCGTGTGATATACAGCGTGCCTCAGGCTGATATCGGATCACTAGCAGAAGTTTTTAGAGCCATCGAAGATCGTACGTAATTTTTCTTGTACCTCTGTGAGAAATTTGCTTTTAGGACGGGGCGTGAAGGCTGGATTGTTTTCACCGGAACTGAGGGCTACAGGCTATTTGATATTCACAATTGGTATTCGTATCACTATTCCAGGTTTCATAGCGACGGCTGTCGAAAACGTTCAAGAAGACTGGGCCGTAGGTTACAGGGTATATTAGATTCGTTCGGGTAAGGGTTTGAAGGTTCGAGTTTATTACCCGAAACGTAGGACTAATGTAGCGTTTACAAGTACAGGAAAACTTGAACAGAATCCGATCTTGGTGACCGATTATATTTACACGCAGAGAGAAAAAAATAAATTCTTCAAACTAGAAAATCTGACAAAATAGATTCACTAGCCCATAGAATTCTTTTTTGACAGCATTTATTCAATTCAATTCATTTATTCCCAAAATTCTGATAAAACAAAATGCACGGGATTGTCAAATTACAATTACAATTTACGGATAAGAAAAGGCACAAATGAGTTAAAATAGCGTTCAGTGCTATGAGCGGGCGGGTTCATTAGCTGAGCTTTCTTAGCTGCCCTTGAAATACTCCTTGTTGGGCGAGTATCCATTCTTTTTTCATCTTCGGGTGGCAGGATCTCACGGTGCATTTCCGAGGCAAGGAACTTTAGTCCGAATTTCTCTGTGAGATCGGGCCGATACGAAGCAAGGGTTTTCATCCCTAATTCTTCCAGTGCTTTTTGATAGGATTTGTATTTATCCTCCAAAATAATTTTTTAATGATTTGACATCAGTACTGATGACTGCTGCTCCCAAAAGCTAGCCAGACTTCTTTTTAGTCTTTTTACCGGCGCCGCCGACGGGATTCCTGTCAAGTAGACCGATCAAAGGATTCTCATCTGCTGCACTTTTTTTCTAGTCGTCTTCACGGACGGAATCCCTTCGAGTCGACCGGAGTTCCTTTCTACGCGACGGGATTTCTTGTCCGTGTGAACGCTACAGAAACACTACTTGATATTCCGAAGTGATACTGCATCGCCGTTTCAGGTTTCATAGCGTTGTCGAAGACGTTTGCGAAGACTGGGGTTGTAGATTACAGGACAGATTAAGGTTGCATTCTGGAACTTGAACGATTGTTAACAAATTGTTAACAGTTGTTAACTTTTTGCGTTCCACGTTTCTGATTCCAAAATTTAAGCTCCGCCCACCTACAATTTCCGTTCCAGAGCTTAACGATTGTTAACTATTTTGTAACGATGGTCGTTGAGCATCGTTACAAAATAGTTAACAATTGAACTGGGCATCGTTAACGATTGTTAAAGCTGCAGGTAGCTCCGCCCCGAAGTAAAGTTAAGTCTGCGGAACGCAACCTAAGGCTACGCGCACACACAGCCCGATAAGATTTCGCATTCGAAAATATGCATGCGAAATCCACATCACTATGGGAACACAGCATGCAATTCGTAAAAAATTCGGAACGATGGAAGAACTTCGCATCTGACTGTATTTGTACGTACCTGAAGCAGAGAAAAATAAATTTTACTAGATATACCGGGATTCCGCGGTGAATAAACAAATGTTTCTGCCCTGTCGGTAACAGTGAAAGCGCAAAAAAATGAGACACTTTTTTCCGAAATATGGTTGCTATTGCCGCTGTTAGTTCTCGAGAACGCGTTTCCGAATCGCCGCTTTCGTTTGAATAACTTCTATTTTTGTACATTCAGGCCCATGTCCCTCATGCAGTTTGATGAGCACTAATTCCTTCGTATCTCGCAAAACCGCTCTTTCCCTACAGAGAACCATGGGGTAGGCATAGTACTTATTGTCTTCTTTATTGGACTTAGAGCGAAATAAAAGCCTGTCACCGATATAGAGATGGTATCAAACAGTAGTTTCTATTTTAATACTTTTCCAGAGTTAATCCTTTATAGCCTAAGTGGTAGCAAGGAGTGGCGCAAAATCCTTCTGAGACTCTTTCACTAATTCCACCACTTATCTGTAATCTGTTTTCGTCCTTTTTTACCTGCTGCGCTACCTATAGTGGCGAAAAATACCCAGTGGCGAAAAATCACGGTGGCGCTAAAGCACGTTTCTCGCATCTGGCAGCAATATGTCATTGAATTTTATGAGGGGCATATAAATATTTTCTTTTTTAGAGCGAAGCATCCTCGGGATTGAAGAATACAGCTTTAGCCAGACGACACTAGAACAAGTGTTTCTGCGTTTTGCCAAACTCCAAGAATCGCCGTACGATGAAGACGATGAGCAGTCAGACTCACTCTAGTAAACCATAGATGCTGTTAATTTACAACATTATTATAAAGAAAAAACGGTCCTATTTCTTATAAATACTCTTACTGTTAGGCCCAAGCCTTCTTCAGAATCTATTTCGTAACATTCTTCCACCTGCCTTCCACCTAAGTTTCCTGAACATTGAAAAAACAAGAAAAGATAGCAAACTCATTCAGTGCCTTCAGGTTATTTATTGCATATTTGTAAACCACTGACTAATTTTGTGGGTCTTTGGTGTAGTCCCCGAAGCCGCGCCGAATTTAAACTCGGCGGCGGGAGAGAATTATTGTCGGCGGTGGCGCAACAATTTTTTTTGGGCGGCGGCGCGCCGCCAGAAACTTATCGGCCGCGCGCCGAAAATTTATCGGTGTTTGCTCTATTTTGCGCAATTTCCAAGGTATTTTTTGCAATTTTCAAGCTAATTTGTCAATTATTCCCCAAAAATCGTTAGCAGTTGTTATGTTATTGTTGTATTATCGTATTAGCCTTCAGAAAGTGCCATATTGCGATCGTATTGGTCGTCCATCTGTCTCACTTTTGCTAGTTCGGGCACTTCCACGTAAGGTAAGACTCATAAGCTTGACAAGCTTCTGAAGGACTCGACTGATTGCCCAGCGAAACCATGTTTTCGCGGATTAATCGGATCACTCTTGTGGGGGTGGAGGGAGGGGGAATACGGAAACTTGCGACCCGCGTGACCCGAGTCGCAGTAAACTTAAGAAACGATGACCAGGGAGGGGTTGGAGATGGACTTTTGGAACATACAGGGGACCAAAGGAATGTAGGGAGTGGGATGAAACTTGGAAAATACAAACCGAATCCGACCTTGGTACGGGAAGTTGGAAGGGGCGTACGTTAAATTTTTCCGGAAGTACTCCGATTCGAGGGAAGCTTGGTTTCTTCTATAAAGATTTGCTCTAGATGAGACATTTAATTTTTTCGAAACTCTCAGGGTGGGGGGGTAGGCCTGGAAATCGTTATCGTACAAAGGTCATAGGTACTAGAGATTTTGTTTTGAGGTTCAGACCGGATCCGACCTCGGTAGGCCTCCGAAATGTTCCGGATAATCTTCGATTCAGGTGAAACTTGTTCGGTATTCAATGCCGTATATCTAAAATTTGCGGGTCCCAATCGCATCTGATGGAGAATGAAGGTGGAGGCTTGGTAATCCGCAGTACTCGAGTGCTAGACGTTCAGGCATTGTACCTTGGATTTCATGTATGGTGCATGGATTTCAGTAAACAGTGCATACATCAAAAAACACAGTTTCTGTCATAACAACTGAGCACCAGCTCGGACAGGGCTGAAATTACTACCATGAATTAGAGACATCAAAGACAATCCTTTGTATATTTTTCACAACAAAAACAAAAGGGCTCGGCTGATGACAGGTGTGAAAAACCTCATTTCCTTTTCTACATAGTCAAGGGTTTTGCATGCAAAGTGTCCTGTGCCTCAGCTTTTTATGGCACTTGCCCTTCGGCCAAGTGCCATATAGCGATCGCAATTTCTGTCCGTCCGTCGGTCTGTCGGTCTGTCCAGGTTTTGCTAGTTCGGGCACTTCCAGATAAGCTAGGACGATAAAACTTGGCAGGCATATCAGGGACCCCAAATGATTAAGTTGGAAATAGTCACTTCCCCGATCCGAGCACCGTGGGGGGAGTGGAGGGAGGGGGAATCCGGAATCTTGAGGTATTTTTAACGTTTGAACGGGTGATCGGATCTCGATGAAACTTGATATTTGGAACGACCTCATGCCTCAGACGACCCACTTAAAATCCGGACCGGATCTGGTGACTTTTGGGGGGAGCTGGAGGCGGCAACCGGAAATCTTGGGAAACGCTATGAGTGGAGGGATCGAGATGAAACTTGGTGGGAAGACACCTAACAAACACTAGATACATCATTGACATAACCGAGCCGATTCGGGTACTGTGGGGGGAGTAGAGGGAGGGGGAATCCGGAATCTTGAGGTATTGTTAACTTTTGAACGGGTGATCGGATCTCGATGGAACTTGATATTTGGAAAGACCTACTTAAAATCCGGACCGGATCCGGTGACTTTTGGGGGGAGCTGGAGGGGGCAACCGGAAATCTTGGGAAACGCTATGAGTGGAGGGATCGAGATGAAACTTGGTGGGAAGACACCTAACAAACACTAGATACATCATTGACATAACCGAGCCGATTCGGGTACTGTGGGGGGAGTAGAGGGAGGGGGAATCCGGAATCTTGAGGTATTGTTAACTTTTGAACGGGTGATCGGATCTCGATGGAACTTGATACTTGGAAAGACCTCATACCTCAGAAGACCACTTAAAATCTGGACCGGATCCGGTGACTTTTGGGGGGAGCTGGATGGGGCAACCAGAAATCTTGGGAAACGCTATGAGTGGAGGGATCGAGATGAAACTTGGTGGGAAGACACCTAGCAAACACTAGATACATCATTGACATGACTGAGCCGATTCGGGCACTGTCGGGGGAGTGGAGGGAGGGGGAATCCGGAGTCTTGAGGTATTTATAACTTTTGAACGGGTGACCGGATCTCGGTGAAACTTGATATTTGGAACGGCCTCATGCCTCAGACGACCCACTTAAAATACGGACCGGATCCAGTGACTTTTGGGGGGAGCTGGAGGGGGCAACCGGAAATCTTGGGAAACGCTATGAGTGGAGGGATCGAGATGAAACTTGGTGTGAAGACACCTAGCAAACACTAGATACATCATTGACATAATCGAGCCAATTCGGGCACTGTGGGGGGAGTGGAGGGAGGGGGAATCCGGAATCTTGAGGTATTTATAACTTTTGAACGGGTGATCGGATCTCGATGGAACTTGATATTTGGAAAGGCCTCACACCTCAGACGACCCACTTAAAATCTGGACCGGATCCGGTGACTTTTGGGGGAGCTGGATGGGGCAACCGGAAATCTTGGGAAACGCTACGAGTGGAGGGGTCGAGATGAAACTTGGTGGGAAGACACCTAGCAAACACTAGATACATCATTGACGTGACCGAGCCGATTCGGGCACTGTCGGGGGAGTGGAGGGAGGGGGAATCCGGAATCTTTATGTATTTATAACTTTTGAACGGGGGACCGGATCTCGATGAAACTTGATATTTGGAAAGACCTCATGCCTCAGACGACCCACTTAAAATCCGGACCGTATCCGGTGACTTTTGGGGGGAGCTGGAGGGGAGAACCGGAAATATTGGAAAACGCTATGAGTGGAGGGATCGAGATGAAACTTGGTGGGAAGACACCTAGCAAACACTAGATATATCATTGACATAACCGAGCCGTGCCTACTCGTAACAAGTGCCATATGAGCTCTTAGCTCTTGTTCTACCTAGCAGCCAACCAGAATATTGGCTCTTGGGGAATAGAGAGGGAAAATACATAGAAAATAGATAGGGTGCTGTTAGGTTTTTCATCTCCATCATCATTAGAGCCCTTTTGTTTTCGTTAAAAAAATATATAAAGGATTGTCTTTGATTTCTCTAAGTCATTGTAGTAATTTCAGCCCTGTCCGAGCCAGTGCTCAGATGTGATGACAGAAACTGTGTTTTTTCTGTATGCACTGTATACTGAAATCCATGCACCAATCCAAGGTACAGTGCTTGAACGTCTAGCCCCCAGGCATGGTGCTAGACGTTTGAGCACCGTGCCTGAAATGGGGCTAGTGTACTAGACTGATACAATAACTAGCCCACTCAAAGGGCGTATCCAAGCTTTTGTGTAGCATCGATGAATCTTCAGGTTTAAAAGTAACCATAAATAGTACGAAGATTTCGAACAAGAAAATAAACAAAAAATGAAGAAGACAGGAGGCATGTATTACACTAATTATCCGGTTATAAGATGGTGTATAAAACTCACTAAAATACACAACTGCAAAACGAATGAAACCCAAAAAGAAAGATGCTAAGCATTCAGAAAATTTAACTATTCACAAGCTGACAGAAATCTCACAAATATGACACAGATAACCAGGTGGTTTATAACATGTTGAAAGTAATTTGTGTATCTCGAAGATCGGGATACAAAATTTTGTAAAGTCAATTTACAAGGAATATACGAATATTTCTTGTTAAATTTAAAGTGAAAGGTGACGGATATAACATATAATGTTTTCAATCAAAGCCAAAGTAATTATTCTTAAATTTAATCAGTAATAGCTGCCTGAGGTTTGATCTGACAACTGCTATGGACAAGTGATCATAAATATGGTCATGGTAAATTATCGAGTAGTGCGGTACTAAGTGACGTGGTGAAAACCTATTTTTTCTCAGCAACCACCGTAGGATGACGTCGAGAAAAGCAAGCATTGAGGCGGATTTCATATGAATGGATTATCAGTGGGAAAAGGTTGGATTATCAGTGGGAAAGAGAAATAATTTGGTATTTGATCACGGGTCAAACTTTATTTTAAATAAAACGGACTTTAGCATTAAAACCCTACTTACAGGGACAATCTTTAGAATAATGTATATTGACTCTATTGATGATTTTTTAGGAAAAGAACTTGGAGACTGGCGTATAATTTGTAATGATCCGATGGATGGATGAAACGTATACGTTAGCTCTGATGCTTTGAGTTTTTTCTGTGCTTTGGCAGCGATAATATGACCCTTCTTGGTAAAGGTTCTTAGCAGGCTGTTGAACATCAGGCACAACATTGGGGAAGAAATGAACCTCCAATAAGTAAATTCAGTTATTTATTGCAGGTTTAATTAACTTCAGTTAATTACCGCTCATTCGTTTCTTCCCCAACCTTGTCTCTGACGTTTGACAGCCTGACCTGTTGACGGCTAAACAAGGTTTTCTAGTATACTTGATTTCCTCTGCCACTTATTTGGAGCAGAGCCAAAGTTACACTTCTTGCAATACCTATCTAACTCTAAGTTTAGATGGATATAAATAATAAGCTAAAATTAAAATAGTAATAATATTGAATTTTGCCATTAAATCACCGTTCTTAGAAGAAAATAAAAAAAAGAAAAAAAAGAGATGAAGCCTCACATAATTTTTTTTTAATTTTCAGATGTAGGGGTTCAGTTTTTCAGATGTAGGGATTTTTGTCACAATGTTGATACGAAAATCACCTTGTGTTACAAATAGGAAATATCACCAAATTCATGAATACACACTTGACAACCCTGGTCAAACGCACTGCTTACCTAGAGAGTGACGTTTTACGTTTTATATCTTCTATGAAAGCCAATATGTCCAGTACTTCTTTGTGGTGTGAAAAGTGGAATGACATGCCAGGTAGTTTTCTTGTTCTCCCTTAATGAAAGCAGACACCTGGTACTGGTTTTATTAGTTGTTCGGGAAAGGACCGCTCTAACCTATATTTAAGTTGCAGAATTTCTGAATTAGACATGATATCCGCGAACATCTGTGGTAAAATTTTGCTCCTACTAACTGGTTATATATTGTTGGTTATATATCAAAAATTTATATGTGACAAATCACAGTAGATGTTTCTATCACATGACTGTTGACGAAGAAAGAGTGAACATTTAAGGAGAGATTTGTGATATAATTGAAACTGAATGAGCTTTTTGAACGCAAAAACCTTTTGAGAGCAGCAGTCATCAGTGCTGACGTTATAAATACAATCAAAAGATTTGTTTGTTGGCTATATAGTGAATTTTTTTGTCAGATTTTTTTGTTTCAAAAATCTTTTTTCCCTCTGCGTGTATACATAACCTTGTCACCAAGATCGGATTCTCTTCAAGTTTTAAAAAGTCGTAGATACGAAGCGAAAAATGGCGAAAGGCGTAGATTTCAGAAGCTTATAGTTCCATAACGGATCTAGGGATAATATAAAAAGAAGAATAAGCAAGAGGGGTCCTTTAGCATGGTCTTAGTTATTAACAAGTCCACTACCGGCTATTATCCTTCAACAGATCCATCTATCCCTGTATTTCGGGCCACTGTACATTTCCTGATAGGGCGCGCTTCTTAGTGAGATACAATAATAGAAAAACAAATTCAGGAAGAGTTCTATTCGAAAATCGAAGTTCGAAATTTCAGTCAGGGTCCGGTGCCATTCTTTCTTCTTCTTTTCCGTACGGCGTCGGATCAGTGTTGTTCACTTTGCCTCTACACTTTTGAGCGATGTCACCTGGCTTACTGACTCAAACGATTGACTCAAGTAGGTCAATTGTCCTCAAAAAGGTGATGATTGCTTTGAACATTGAGGTTTAAGCTATAGGGAGGAGTGGATGTGTCCCGTATGGATTCAGTGGAAAGATTGGGGTGGAATTTTTTGAAAAGAGGCACTTAACTTAGGTTCTATGGATGTTCAGATATATTTGATGTTGAGTAGACTGGAAGACTGACTACATGGTCCAGTGTTTCGTTGAAGGTTTGACAGAATCTGCAGAGGGGGGAGGCCAGGGGATGGCCATTCTAATAAATAAATATTATATGTGTGATTCAAGTGTCAGACAAGCGTAGCGGGTCTTGTTTCAGTAACGCTCGCCGAGAGTGGAACGCAGGTGTTCGACATTTTGGGTCACGTCGTGCACAAAACTTTCTTTCTGAAAACAAACAAATTGGACTTTTGTGAACTAAATATTATTCTAGGTATCTGACTTTTTTTTCTTTTAAACCCAAGTACATTGGGCTGAACGAACACAACCTACTCTTTGTCGCAGTTGCGCTTTATCTATAGCGGAAACTTACTAGGGGGGAGGAAGCCTAAAAACATGATAGCGGAAAGTTTTGGTTATTTTAGATCAGCCGAATAGGGCTGAGATACGACAGTCGTATTCTCTTAAATACGCTTGGAGACTCGATGAAAATGTGTTATTGCGTTGCTCGGTCATTCATATAATCGATTCTCATCGAATGAACTTTTCCTTTCGGATTTGTGGTACCTCTGTAGATAGATAGATGGAAAGATCAGTGTAGTTCAAAAGCCTAAAGACCATATACACAAAAATACAACAAAAATATCACTTAAACACTTAGACTTCTTCTTAATTCTGAACATTTGTCTATATAAACACCCACTCGTGTAATGGCGGTAGGGTTAACATCGCTCAGAACTTCAAGAATTGACAAAAGGACACCATTTAAATTGTTTTTCTTAAATCAGACAGCTTCGCGCATCTACGTAGAAAATGGCCCAAATCTTCTTCCTCCTCCTTACAAAGGAGGAAGAAGATACCTCTGTATGCTTCTACCTTTATGCAGGGGCGTAATGTGCTACGGAGCAGGGGGGAAGGCCCCCCCAGACCCCAGTTTGCCCCCCCCCCCCCCCCCCCCCCCCGCTGAAATTTAGCGTCTTCGAAACTCTAGTCGAAACTAAGATAGACCTACAGAAATCAAGCATCCACGGCAACAAATCGATTTTCTTTAGTATACCTTTGTCTTTATGGTAGGATTGGAACACGGAAGCCTTGAAACTGCTATAGCCATATGCATGCGCTATGCAGGGTTAAACACGTTTGGTCTCCATCGAAGGGACGCAAAAATCTCTGGAACCACAGAACGCATTCCATGCTCGGTCACTTCTTGCGAAGAATCCGGAAGCATTCCTTTCGGTCCTTGAGGCGTTTGACCTAATTTTGTCGATTCCTGTGTCGACTGCATCGAACGAACGATTCTGTTCGTTTATAAAACGCGTAAAAACGTATCTTCGCACGTCGATGTCAGACGACCGACTAAGTGATATTTTGGTCATTGTTACCCAACTTGAAAAAGTGAAGAAGCTTGACGTCAGTCGCGCAGTGGACAGTTTCGCGAATTTGAAGAAGCGTCGTTTCGCCTTGGTCGATTAGTAAAATATCTCTTTGTTTCGTTGTTTTTATTACGTTTTTCTTCTTGAAATAGAACTGCTCATTTTCAATCACTTGACTTGGGAAAATCGGCTCCAACTTTGCCCCCCCCCCCCCCCAGGATTTTGAGGAAATTACGCCCCTGCCTCGATGCTTGAAGTATTTAGCAACTTGAGCGGTAAGCAGTTGCCGAAATATAAATCTTTTCGGATCACAGGCAATAGCGGGCTTTGTACAGAAGTGACCTTACAATCTGGAATTAAACGTTTCCTGAGCTTTGCTTTATTAGCCATCGAAATGCTCGCTTTTTGTTGAAATTCAAATTCTCCGTACCGGGGTGAACTTTATCTTGTCGGGGTAGCACTGCATATTTGTACGCCACTACTAGAGCTTAAGGTGAAAAATTAGAATTCCTTAGCGACGCCAAAATGAATCAGTGTATTCGAATCCTAGATGTAAAAATAAGCCACTTTTTCTGTTAAACTTTAACTATGAAGAAAACATTGCTGTTCCTTTGTTTAATTTAATTTCAAATAAATGCGGCACAACATTTCATGCGCGAGCAAATTAATTGGCACTTGTCAGAGTAACCTACAACTAAAACAAATTGTCATAGAATAAATACAGGAATTCAAGTAAGGTTGTTATGATACAAGGTAAACTAAGGCACACAACCAGGGGCGTCGCAAGTGCATTTCGGTGGGGGGGGTGCAGAGCCAAAATTTTACCGAATCTTTCAAAAATTCTACCGAATCCTAGAACTAAGAATTCGAGCTTTAAATTATGGAACAGAAACGATTACGTAGGAAGAGTAACAATAAAAGGTAGCATGAACGACGATAAGCCAACTATTAGGCGGCCTGTTGGCGAAGCCCACGTGGAGAATATATTGCCGGGCATGATTCCAGCAACAGCTACTATCTATTATAGCCAATAGAAAATAAAATCGAGCGTCGCAGGCGAAAATTTTCGAAATCCATTTTTTTTTTTAGGCTAAAATTTAACTGCTTCTCTTACAAATTCTATCATTTACCGTTGATTAAATACCGAGACTCTAAGAAGTTCCAGAAACCGGATGGAGCGACGTTCCGGCAGCAGCAGCAACTGTAGTCTTGTCAATATACTAGCTATAATAACAGAAAGTGAGCGCCGCATGCGAAATTTTTTGTTGCTTTTTCCTAGCAAATTTAATTTCCATCCAAATTCTAGCTTTTAATCTTTCGAAATCTCAATCCTAAAACTGGGTTAAAACCCCCGTCAAATGACGTGCCGTTCCACAAAACAGAGAATATTACGAAGAGTGCTGCAGGCGGGATCAAAAATAAAATTAAGGACTATCGATGATATCACAGATTATCCCTTTTGTCTGCGACCAGCGCGTCACTCGACCTCTTCTGAGTTTCGAGGTTCGTGGTAACTTCCGAATCTTGGCAATTATAACGAATAAGTTACCGAATCCCCGATATTATACCGAATAAGTTTAGACCGGTAGCATGTTCGGGATTATGTATAACTACCGTATCCCAGTTATTATACCGAATTGTTTTGGTATCGAAAGACTACCGAACAATACTCATATTCGGTATACTTTCGTCGAAACTGGAACAAAGTCAGGATTCGTGGTTAACTTTTTAATTCTGGAAACTATACTGAATAAATTACCAAATCCCAATCATGATTCCGATTACCTAATAATTTCGAACCAATAGCTTATTACGGATTCTGTGTAACTACGGAATCTCCATAAATATACCGAATAGTTCCTGCATCGAAAAATGACCAAATGATTTCAGTAAATTCTCTCACCAAATTTGTGATAACTACCGAATACTGGCAATTATACCCGAATCCGGAATCCCCGTAAATATAACGAACAATTTTAGTAAAATTCCTCAAAAAGGTGGGGGGGGGGGCTGCACCCCCCCCTTGTGACGCCCCTGCACACAACTCTTACTGTACCTTTCTGTTTTACAAGCAACAGGTGTGAGTTTTGGTACTTTCATAGCTGCTTCTTTTGGAGGTCTGGTTCTTTCCGGTTTCTTAGTGCAGGCTGGCCATATCTGTGCAGACAAATAAGGTCATGTCGTGTATTACAGTCCAACCCGCCATCCTCTGGCCAGATAGATAGTTCCGCAGGCTAGTGCCAGCTCCAAAACTCCCTATCTCTAGGAAGCCTCATTGATTCAGTATCATTTCGGCATGGAACGTACTATCTCTGTTGTGGAGAGATAGGAGATGGAGCGCGACTGCGAAATCACTGTAGTTTCTCTTTAGCGTTAGAAAGATGGGGGAGATTGTGTACAGTGCATCTTTTTGGTGCCAATTCAAGGCAATGGTACGGAGGAATCTCCTCTTAAAGAAAAGGGACACTCGAAAAACGATTGCGGTAAGTTGCTATCCAGTGGGTGTTCGAAATAGGAGAACATCCGTGTACATTTTCATACCCTCTACGATGTGTAGCTGTTCCTCGTGTTTCACGTCCTGTGTAACAACCCTTTCCGATGGTTACGTGGGTACATATGTAGCTGTAGTGCTTCAGTTATGTTTCTAGGTCAAATCCGCCGTTTTTCTGTTCGTTCCCAGTCACGGATCTACGTGTCAACAAGAACAAATAATCTGATAGAACCTCCCTCTCCTTATCTCTGTAATACGACCATGCGGAGTCGAATATGTTCTGATACCCTACCTGATGCAAACGAGCGGAGGAGCTCCGGAAACGTCATAATTTGTCGCTTCTACCGACAACTGAGTCGTCCTTCACAGCTGATTGTTTGTCTACCATTGTGACGTAACGTCTAACTCGCTGCAGACCGGTTTCTCAACCCCTGCAGGCATCCCACGGTTTTTTTCAACGTGTATGTCCATCGGCGAATAGGGAAGTAGACACGTATCAAGTCAAACCTCACAGCAAGTTCTCTAGCTCCAGTCAGTTTTATCGGAGTATCCATAGTCACTGCATGGGACCAAAGACGGAGGTTCTACCAGATTGTTTGTTCCTGGTGTCGAGCAATCCTCTCCTTGTGGTGTATCTGGTGGTTTATCCACAGTGCCTCTGGAGCGATTTCTATTTGTTTTGTGACCTCATTATTAAATTTTCACTCGAGGCCATGTCATTTGCGCTGGAAATCGTCTCATTATAGTCCAATCATAGAGCGAGATCATTGTGACGTAGCAGCAATAGCATAATAATGATGCTGTTTTGTTAGCGCAGTCGAATCGAATAATATGTTCGATCGTTGGTGACGAAATCTAAAAGGTCACAGGTAATTCTTACCAAACTATTTTTTGCAATCGCACACTTGGAGCGTGTTCCATCCATCTAAAAATAGTAACTATTAGCAAGAACAAATAAGAGCAAGAACTGCTGTCTCCCTATGTTGTTGTTGTTGTTGTTTGTAGGTTGACGTTTATAGAGCTTCAGCTCATACACGCTCGTACCACTGGTTATGCGTGATCTTATGCAAGTATTGTACAATACTTTAGTCCTTCAAACATATACAAGTCAAAGAAATGTTGAGCCAAACAGGCTTCGTCAATACTGTAAAGGGGTTTGGGGGTCTTTCTCAAGACGTCGTCTGAATCTGGGTATGCGTTCCTCACTGATATTCTTCCTTTTGTCACTATTTTCCACTTCCAAGGTCAATCATGAATCTAAAATTACATAAATCACTCATTAATTACACTCTCTGGGGTCGTCCTAAAATTAACATGAAATACTATTTACAATTCAAAAATTAACCACTTATCTTACAGACACGTATATAACTTCGTACTTCTTACAAAATTTCCCAAATATATCACAGACAATTTCCTCGCCCATGCCGGGGCGCTTGAATGACCAAGGATAGACCTCACAGAAAAAGCACCAAATTTACATATCACATTTTCTTTTAATTTGGCTCTTTGGGCATCATACTTTTTGCAAGCTAGCAGTATGTGCCTCACATCATCAACAACACCGCACTCTGGGCATTTATCTGATTCCGACTGTTTCCATTTAAACAGCATTTTCTTCGTTTTTGCATGACCAGTCCTTAGTCTAAATATAGTTGACGCAATTTTTCGATCTGGATGGGTCAGATCCTCTGGGGGTGGTCTACACTCATATAAACTTAAAATAGGGTTTTGTGATGATCTTGAAAACTCTTTTTCTTCTGCATCCACCAATGCTTGCTTATATGCATTTAAAAACTCCTCACTAGATAATTTCGTGGGAATTTCTTCACCATGAGTACTACCCCACTTTGCTAATTTGTCAGCACTTTCATTACCAGGAATTCCCACATGAGCTGGGACCCATGTTAATAAAACTGTATTTCCTTTTCTTTCCAAAACTCTCATCAAATCTTCAATTTTCAGCGCCATTTCACGGGCTGGGCGCTGCTGCACCGTCAGATACTTTATCACCGATAGAGAGTCGGAGCACACCAACCATTTACCAGTCCTACCTAGCGATTTTATATATTCCAATGCTTTAAAAATTGCAATCATCTCTATCGAGAAAATAGACAATCTCAGGGGAACCCTAAAAGCACAGGACAGACCAAACTTCGGAACAACAACCGAACAACCGGCACTCCCGACGCAAACGAGCGGACGTGGATCTTACCCGGGACATCAAAAGTCGTTACCTCTACAGAGAGGGTGTAACGCAGTAAACCACTGAGGAAGAAAAATCGAATGGAGGCAGCAGTGATAAGCCTGTTCACACTGGGCTGGGCGGGTGCTGAAACAGCGTTTGCCGGCTCATTGATTCAGACAAGCTTTCGGGGGTTGACAAGAAAACTCCTAAGAATATCAAAATATACAGAAACTGCCATTTGATGCAAAGCAGATTTTACAAATGCGTCAAATTTAGTTAAAAGTACGACAAACTGTATATATATCTTATTGAAAAACCCAAAGGCCGTATACAGGTAACGTAAGATATATGGTAACGTAAATTGTATCTTTTCGGGGTCAATTCAATTGAGTGGTGTCAATATCCAGAACAAAGAAGAGATAAATTTCATTCCAGGTATTTGCTCTCATATGAGAATATCAGATGAAAACAGGCAGATTCTTAAAAAAAAGGCCGTGTTTCAGGTTTAATAGACTAAGTGGAAATGAACAAATATTACCAGATGGAATAGGCTTCTACTCTGACAAACTAACCAGAAATAATTTTGAATTGAATTTAAAAAAAAACTAGGACTTCTATGTGGGTCCTAGACAAACTAGAACCCATGTGGCAAGGCCTCAGTACGAAAACCAAAGACTTTCTTTAATGGGAAAATACACCGTTGACATCGAATTATTTGTGAGTAATGAACTAAAAGACAAACGAGATAGACCAAGTTGAGGTGAACTTTCGTCTTTCAATTAACTACTGTATCGAAATCTAACTCAATAAATCGAAATGTATACAATTATACATTTCGGAAAAAAAGAAGAAAAACACAAAATATACACTCACCTACTGGTATTATTTTGACTATTCCATGCTATTCTACCATTTCGGTAATTTCAGTAATCCTCGAAAGCCTTAATTACGTTACTCCTAGTTTACAATCGTCTGACAAAGTTAATACTACAGATGTTGAAACTCAATGGGTCATGACTTCAGTGAGTGTGCTTTAAATCCCGGTTTGCATTGTATGGTTCTCCCGAGAGACATAAAAAGGAATGTCACAAGGGATTTCAATCTTCATACGTATGGTCATGGTGTAACAAAAGCGATTGTGAATGACCATCGTCAAGTTCGCTTTTTGTTTTTCGCATCACTAATATTCACTAATCCGACGCCAGCGTCTACTCAAACAAAATCAACGCTGTTTCCTTCCCGTGTGAACAGGTCAGAACATCCGCCTCGCTAGTGGCTACGTTGTTTTCTTCGTAAATGACTTCAAGTGTGTAACGGCGGAGAGTCGGAGACCAACTAGTATACACGGGCGACCAAGAAATGGGTCCACCTCCGCTCATTGTTGTCGGAACATTTTTAGTCGGTGGATGGACGAGAGACCATTGTTCTTACTCGTTATTTGTTCTTGCTATTAGTTACTAGTTTCGTTCAAACCTCGTGAAAAGTTACTTGGGCCAGAAAAGAGTGTAGAATGGTGTTGGGAGTGTCAGAAAACTATTTGCTCACCACGCTCGGGAGTGTAAGAAGCGTGGTAACTACGATCTCTGTGACGTAGTTCGCTCGATGAGTCCGCGGCATGATATTTAGACGAAAGAAAAAAATGTGTCCCGTGTCGAGAAGCCAGAATCTGTGATGTCATGCGTAGAACCTACGGTAATGGTCCATTTACACACTGCGTAAAATCCGAGCGTGTTTTGAAATCCGAGCGTATTTTACGCACGTTTTGAGCTTGAAAAGATTTCTAGCAATACGGACGTATTTGGATACAAAACGGACCGATTTCTCAAATACGTCCGCATTGCTAGACATGTTTTCAAGCTCAAAACGTGCGTAAAATACGCTCGGATTTTACGAAATGTGTAAACCCACCATAAGTAAGTTGGAACGGGCTTATGATTGTACCGTACTGCCGGCAACTGCCGCTGGAGTTACTAATATAACAGAAATACCTTTCTTGACCTTTTTTTTCGCGAATTTTACCACAGAGAGGAGCTGCCTGTGTGAACTGGACTGGTTCGGAAAACTAAACCAAGATATTGTCCCACATATCTTCCTCATGGTCAGTTAGAGTCCTCGGAAAACTGGGATTGGGAATAATGAGCGTGTTCCACCCTAGTTGCTGTAGTTAGTACGCATGAGGTCACGAGTTCTGGCTTTTTGGCGTCACGTCTGGAATGTATTTTCCTATTTTCATTAAAATGTCTTGCCACGGGCTAATCCGGCCAATCGCATCACTGAGATCCGTACCGTAGTTACCACGCTTACTACGCTCACGAGAGCGGTAAGCGTGTACTGGTTCGGAAAACTAAACCAAGATATTGTCCCACATATCTTCCTCATGGTCAGTTAGAGTCCTCGGAAAACTGGGATTGGGAATAATGAGCGTGTTCCACCCTAGTTGCTGTAGTTAGTACGCATGAGGTCACGAGTTCTGGCTTTTTGGCGTCACGACTAGAACATATTTTCCTATTTTCATTAATATATCTTGCCACGGGCTAATCCGGCCAATCACATCACTGAGATCCGTCGCTACCACGCTCACGAGCGTGGTAAGCAAATAGTTATTGTTAGTTGCTATTTCGAAAAGGTTGGAACGGTCAGCATAGTAAGTTGGAACGAAAATATTAACTAATAGTTACTATTGTTAGAAGGGGGGAACACGCTGAAGGTGGGGAGGCGAGATTAGACATGCATCGCAAGCAGTAGGTGGGATTGGGGATAGGGCAGGATATCTACAAATGCAGTAACAATGAAAATAGTTTAGAATTATATTTTTTTGGATTCGGTGTAGTTTGACGTAATTTTGTTTTAGTTACGAAAGTACAGTAAGTAGAATGAACGAATAAAATGGTCTTTCGTAACTAAAACCAAAGTACGTCAATACAGTGGAACTTCTACACCCAATAAAACGCACCGTCAGTCTTCAGATGTGTATTTGACTGCAAACATTTGAAACGAACTTGCGATAAAGAAATGTTGCTAGAACCTTCATTTATTAGAAGGTTCGTGATTGCAGCTTGAGCCTGAATAGACCCTTGCCAAAAAGGGCCGAAGTATCGCTAAAATGACAGTTGACTTATCCTTTAACGCACCCCAATAATAATGTTAGTTTGTTTTACCAACGGGCATTAACGACATGTATCACTTCACAGAAAACAAACCTTTACACCTTAAAGGACCCCTCGCACTATTTACTCTTCAACTTACAGTATTTTAAAATATTTGAATACTTTAAGACTAGGCTGTGCTTTCAGCAAAATAACCCACAGTTTTTGCTGTTTTAAGCCTTTTCCGAGACCCGTTGGCTTGTATCGAAAACAGGGAAACAATTTACATGACCAGTTTTTTCTGATGGAAAAAGGTCACGGAGACAATCGTCGACGGCGTGATACACATCGAAGGTAGCAAAATACGGCAAGTGAGAAAATCAGCGTGGTTTTGTTAGAGGGGTTAGTGTGTACCGTACGAAACTGGGGTCTCCGAGTTTAGAAATATATGAAGTGATTATGGAAGTAGGTTGCGTTAGTGTTATAGGTAAGACATGTCCTTTAAGTAAATTAAACTAGACTTTCTGTTCGAAGTTTGAACGCTTTAAGTACATATACGAACTTCCACGATGAGGTTGGGGTTGGTAGATTTCAGGATATCCTACCGAGAAGCAAATATGATTCGCAGTCAGCTTGCGGTGAAGGAATACCTTAAGATATGCTTAAAAGTGCTAATAGTGCGAACACACGATAAGGATCGGGAGTTCCCGGACTGGAATTCCTGCAGAGATTTTCGTCACCATCATCACTTCCATATCGATTTTTTTAGATTTTCAACTTTCTAATGAAAGTGAAAAAAAAAATAAACCGACCGGGAAATCCTTATCATGCTTTCGCGCCATTTGTGGTATACTGTGTCGGGAACAGCCCCGTGAACGTTGGTTAGGCCGGGATGAAAACTTGATTGGAAGCAATGGTGGTAGTAATAATGCGTTGTAAAAACAATAAGGCCACAAAGCCTCTACAGAATTCTTTTAAAACATGTGGGGTCATAGATTTGAGTAGTAAACATTTTGAGCATTTAAGTTTGTTACGTAAAACCAAAGGCACTATCATCGCAGGTCTTCTTTCTAGTTGTTTCTCTTATCGGTGCTGCTGAGTCATTCTATGACAGTGCACTTTCTGCCTTTCGAATGTCTGCCTCCTAGAGAGTTTTCTAAGCGATGACAAGAATGGTTCTCTTATCTCTTCTCTGAACAAACGAACTCCGCTTTTGATATGGCGGGTCAGAAATAAATTACCTACTTACGTGTTGGGAATCGTTTCCCACCCTTTTGAATATTCCGCGCTTTTCCCATTTATAACGCCATCTAGCAGTGTTGAGTAAAGTAAAGTATCTTCATAGAAGCGCTACCAGTTCAGTTGGTAGCTGGTTGGTAGACAGCCTTCGACCAGATTAAATGGCTTGTAATATTTAAAGTGGATTTGCTGTAATCTTAAGGGTTCCTGATCTTTCCTGACTACTATTATTGTTGACATTGTACATCTGTAGATACTGGTTGTTACAATAGACGTTATTTAACGTTGGAGGTGAGGAGTTGGCGTGCCAGAGAGGTTTTCCCAACATTAAGTACTTACTGTTCTGTGACATTGCAATTTTATTCTAGGAGTTCCTGCTCCCTATTTACTTCTTACTCATCCTTATTATCGTGAAATTGGCAATTCCCAACCCGAACTACCCTGCAATACCAGAGAGAAGAGGCTACCCCGCATGGACAATTTATACTTTTCTGAAATCACCAGCCCCTATATTCGTCCTCCCGGATAATGCGGATACCCAGAATTTTATTTCCGAAGTGAGCTTAACCTGGTATCAGTACACAGCCAGCCTGCCAGATCTTGATCCCGCCGCAGGGGTACTAGTGCCACCGACCTTCCTCTTTTTAAACTCCGAAGAAGAGCTTAATGAAGTTTACAGCAGCAACACCTCGTCCTATTTCAGTTTGGCACTAATTTTGGAGGACGATGTCACGAAGTCGAAGAAGTATCGAGTTCGAAATTCGCTTGAAACTGTTCTACTTCCAAATACGAATAATTTGTTGGGGAGTGAGATGCAGTGTCGGGGGCTGAATTTTTCATCGGACCCGATCCTTGCGCCCTTGGAAGGTGCTTGTCCTACGAATGGCTACTACTATAGCAGTCTCATGGGACTGCAGAGCTTGGTGGACTTCACTCTAACACGGGTAAGCGTTGATCCGTGGCCTCTTTTCCGTGGCATATTTATGTCCTACAAGTTTCACAGTATTTGTTACGAATATACTCTATATGGCTAAGTCCAAAACACGCCACCGATCCTCAGGAAGAAGGAGTAAGTGTGTCCGTACGACTCAAACTCAATGACTCAAATCCTGTGTCAATCAATCACTGCGATCTTTGGGCGCAGCTGTGACATCACTTCTGCCTTTCTTCTGCTAGATACCCGGAGAGGCCGGAGATTTTGCTTCAGCAAGGAGAGATAGTCATCAGAAAGCGTGTGCCACACACTCGCCCACAAGTTGAAGATCGTGGAAACACTCTTTTGTCTGTTTTTGTTGCGGTAATTTTCATACTCCGGAAAATAAACATAAAATCCGGATCACATTTCAACAATTTGAACATCAAGCTTGCGCTATTTACCGTTCTGTACCAGAAAGATTCTCAGTTTTGAGCGTGTTCCATCCTACTTACCGTAGTTACTACGCGTGACGTCACGAATTCTGGCTTTTCGCCGTCAAGGCTGGAACGATTTTTCTATTTCCCAGCAGGATCTCACACCAGGGGCGAATCCGGCCAATCACGTTACAGAGATGCGTAGTTGCTACGCTTACTACGGTCCCGAGCATGGTAAGCAAATAGTAACTATTAGTTACTATTCCGACAAGGTTGGAACGGTCAGCGTAGTAACTTTTCATGAGGATGGAACGGAAATAGTAACTATTAGTAATTATTGTTAGAAGGGTGGAACACGCTCTTTATGTCTGTCTGCTTGGTCTGTTAGCCTTTAAAATGCCGCTAAATTTGAACTTCCCACAAGTTCCCACCAAAGTCGAGCCACCGAATCGAAAATCGTCTCGAGAGTTGATTTTCAGAATGAGCCATAGTGCGAGCCACAAACACGCGGCAACTGACTTCGAGACTGTTTCTCAGATCAGAGCAGCGACCACGCAAACACTAACTTCCGTGAAAACCCAGACTTCACCTTCACTCTTCCGGATTTCGTTTTTCGTCGGGACGAATCCGGAAGGCCAAAAACCTCTCTAAGTCCTGGGTCTCAGGATTTCCGGAAGGTGCCGTAGAGGCACCTTGCAACCGGGCACGTAGAACCGGACGCGGCGCGGAATCAAGTAGTTTAAACGGTCAACTGCAAGAAGCGCTTTAAGGATTTCTTTTTTCGCGGTGAACAGACTTGGGTTGAGTATCCTTATGATCGTCTGTCCAGGCCTGAGGGAGTTCCCAGTTACAAGTAAAACTGTTGTGTGGAGCGAAATTGACATTTTAGTCTGGCTATATTTTGGCAATGCTCCTAGCAGTGATAAATTATATTTTGGACGCGTCCGACAATGCACATTTTTGAGTTGCTTGTGACAAAACCCACACTGTCAGAAGTTTCATAACATATTGCGCATAACACTTTCAAGAATAACACCTCTTCACTTAGAAATAAAGTGTTATGACCAATTAAGTTTATACTATTTCGTGGCTAGGTCTCCAACAACACCTTCAATAGGTAAAAATACTACACTGTCAGAAGTTACATAACGACAACACAAGGATGCGCGGTTTCAACAGATAACACTTTGGGATGTTATCTGTTGTGTTTTTTTCATTCCCGTTAGTATTTTTACCAGAATTGAAGATGTTGTTGGAGATCTAGGCACGAAATAGTTTAAGCCTAATTGGTCATAAGACTTTATTTCTAAGTGAAAAGGTGTCATTCTTGAAAGTGTTACGCTATCTGTTCTGAAACCTCTGACAGTGCAGTTGTGTTTGGAAAAGGTTGGACGAAAAGTAACCTGGAATTTTTTTTCAGCTTGATGCCGGCACATCCTGGTTAAGTTACATACCCCACGTGATGATGGAGAGTATGCCACGTCCTGCGTTCACCGACGATGCTGCCCTCTACCCTCTCCGGGCAATTGTTCCCCTTTACATGACCCTAGTCTTGTCCCAATTCATCACATATCTCTTGACCCTTGTTGTGGGTGAAAAAGAGAAGAAAATCAAAGAAGGAATGAAGATGATGGGCTTAAGAGACTCCGCTTTCTGGTAAGTTTAGGTTATTCTCTTTCACGAAGTTCTTAATCCGACCTTGGACTTCCTAATGCTAATCCAGTCTTCAGCTTTCACTTCATTCAAACGTTACCGTTTTTTTTTATTTATTTATTTATTTGCGACACGCTTTTCATAAAAGCGGAGTAACTTATGTGTAAATTTTTGTGTTGTTTTTGTCTCCAGGTCAAAACCCCCTTTTTGGTTTGGTTGCAAAAAAATAAAGAAGGATAGTATTTTTAAGTTTTAAAAGAATGAAAATTTCAAGGAAAGGAGATATTAAGGAAGGAAAACAAAGAAAAGGGTTTAAAGATGTGTTGAAATGGTAAAATGAGAAATAAGGGTTAAAAGAGGGAATAAGAAAGAATATTAGAAAAAGATAACTAAATGTAGAGATAGAGGAAAGTGTAGGTGACGCTAAATATATAGGTCGGTCATTGAAAAAAAAAAAAAAAAAAAAATACCAGATGTTAGGACCGTTGGCGTCACCGAGGGAAGTGGAAGCGTAGTCACCTGGCCAAATCATATTGGACAGGAAGAACGGAAAAGATGCCACGCGGCAAATTAAAAAAAAAAAAAAAAAAAAAAGAAGTAAAATACACATATTAAAACACTAAATAAAATAGTGTAAATAAACAAGACCACATTCTTTTCATATAGCTTAAAAAAATAAATAAATAGACTTAAAATTTTTACACAGTAACAAGCAAATTAAACGGGTTCAGGAATGAAAAAAACGGCTAATAATTTCGTGGGCTGAGAGGGCACGATGTTAAATTCTGTTAAATTTAAATTACATTTTTTCTGGCACGTTAAAAGCGAAGCAAGGGTATTTGCACCAAAATATCCTGTAATAACAAGAAAATTCGAGCAAGGAAGAAGATAATAGCAGAATTGACGGTGCAAAACCGAAAAGTCAGCTACATTCTATTAGAGCTATATTTCGGACCTTCTTGGCAAGGGTCCTCTTCAGGCTCAAGCTGGAAAATGAATTTGTGGGAAACAATTAAAGATTCTTCCTTAAATATCTGATTTTGAATCTGATTTGACTTATCCGTTTGCACCGTTGAGAAGATTCGTAAGGTTTGAAGTGTTCACAAGGAAACAAGAACAAAAATTGTAACTTCGATAATCCAGTGAACCACAAACCCCTGATTTCTGGATACCGTATGCCAAACAGTGGATATATCTATCGTTTTGCATAGCCTATGTCTAATGTTGGAGAACTGTTGGCACCCTAACCCTGACCTACCTCACTATAGGTGAATTCTGATTGGTTGGTTTCTGAGCTTCACTCAAATTATCAATATTTTATTGGATTCCAGTATCCATCATTTGGCATAGTGTATCCAGCGTTATGCATAGGAGGGTATATCAAACGCTGGACATGCCCAGCGCTTGGCATGGGAATCCAGTGATGATTCACTATTTTCATGCAGAGATTTTCAGGGTCCTGAGTCACCGTTTTAGATACGTCTGGTACGAAAGACACTCGCAGCCAGCTTATCTTGGGAGCATATGACGAGAAAAGTTTTCACAAGACAATCGGCTTTTGACAAGTGTCACTAGGCAAATCCGCACGAGGCAATCAGAGCATTAGACAAATCTTCGAGAGGCATTTATTCATTAGAAAACCCTTCCACGAGACAACCCGGATCAAGAAACGTAGGATTAAGACAATCAGCTTAGAGTGAGCTACCGTGTATATAGTATAGGGTGCATGTTAGGGTAATAGTCAGTTTTGATTTTGGAGACAGAATATCAACCTAAATCCAGTTAGAAATGGTGAAAACTGCAAGAGGAGGGACTGCAGTCCATACTAGTGGCTACAAGTTCGTTCTGTTTTCAACATCTTCAGAAAGCAGCTACTACAGATGCTCTGACAAAGACTGTCCAGTAGGCTACGAGGGAAATAATGTAATGGCAAGTTTACTCTAACTTCCACGGCTGACCACAACCACTTAATGTAACCCCGCAGCGATTGTCTACGACAAAGTTCGATCCCGGTTCTCCGGAATTTGATCTGTTTACATTTTAGTTTCCTACTGTGTGTTTTAGTTTAGTTTTGTGTGTGTGTGTGTGTATAGAAAAAAAAATTTCAGTCGCTTAAATTTGTAGAACTTCTTTATGCCGGATTTGTCTCACGGAAATTTTTCTTGAGCAAGGTTTGCCTCTAGATAATTTGTCTCCTGGTAATTTGTCTTGTGAAAACTTGACAAAAGACTGACTTGTTTCTCGACAATTTGTCTAGAAATTTTTGTCTCGTGATAGACTTGTCTCGTGAAAACTTGTCTCGTGATAGGTAGCCCTTATCTTGCTCCTTCTTCATGATTTAATATAAACAATTGTTTCAGGCTGTCTTGGTTCGTTGTCTACCTCTGCCTCGTTATCTTTCTGGCCTCTATTTCGACGCTAATTCTGTGGGCTATTAGTGTGTTCCAGAACACAGACTATGGTCTTCTGTTTCTTCTTTTCATGTTGTACGGATTATCGGTGATCTCCCTTGGATTCATGATCACCGCCTTCTTTGACAAAGCTCGAGTAAGTAGAATACGATTACCGTACCCGTATGCACCCCATCTACTTTCGACGTTATTTAGAGCGTGTTCCACCCTTCTAACAATAGTTACTATTAGTTACTATTTCCGTTCCATCCTCCCGAAAAGCTACTACGCTGACCATTCCAACCTTGTCGGAATTTTGCTTACCATGCTCGCGAGCGTAGTAAGCGTAGTAACTACGCATATCTGTAACGTGATTGGTCGGATTCACCCCTGGCGTGAGATCCTGCTGGAAAATAGAAAAATCGTTCCAGCCTTGACGGCAAAAAGCCAGAATTCGTGACGTCTTGCGTAGTAACTACGGTAAGTAGGGTGGAACACGCTCTTAAAGTTTGACCAAAAAGGGCTAGGATATAGGACACTTTAGTTACCCGTCACTTAGTCACTAGGATTGACTTGAAGACCTGTGGAAAATGCGTTACTTCGTTGTTCCGCTGTTCACGAATAATCGATTTTCAAATAGTGGAATTTACGTTTTGTGGTACCTCTATGCGCTTGTATTTTTGTTGCACGTCTTACGAGAAAGAGTATGATATTATTTTTTGTTCAGAAATCTTCACAAATCTCACCACTGCCCACTGAAAAGCCGCGTTTGTGTTGAGATTAGAAGTTCCCGCTTCAAAGTAGAATTTTCGCTGTGGGGACTTCCGCAGAAATTCTGAACGTTATAATTAGAGTAGATAGTGGAAAATAAAAAAATCTCTCTGCAGAATCCAATTAATTCAGTGTATTCAGTTAAACGACACAAAAATAAGTTGGCTTTTCAGTTGAACTTTAAAGTTAAACACGTTGAAATAACCATTCTCTACTGCACTCCTCCCACCGTAAGCTAGTTTATTGCGCCAGAGAATCTTGTTTGTATTGTACCAAGTACTCGACATTGTGTGGAAAGCGAAAACCTAATTTACCGTTCGTTAATCCGTTCTTCGGGGTCAACAGCGTTATCACTGGCGGGCATCATGAATAAACAAATACCCGCGACTAATACTGTTCCATTAACACCCCAAAAATCGGCTAATATATATTATTGCCCGTGTTTGGCGTATCAGTCCATGGGCATACATTACTCAAAACCGGGAGAAAGTTGCAAAAGAGCAACTTCCCCCACGATAGCAGAATACACTTGATGACTATCTCTCCCTTCCGATGCAGAATCTCCGGGTACCTGTGAAAGAACGGAAGAAAAGGTTTCACAGCTGCGCTGACTCAGGGTTTGAGTCATTGAGTTTGAGTCGTTACGGACACGTTTACTCCTTCTTCCTGAGAATCACTAACGTGTTTTGGACTTAGTCATATGGAGTATCAATCAACGCGATCTTTGGAGCAGCTGTGACACCACTTCTGCCTATCTTCCGCTAGATACCCGGAGAGGCCGGAGATTTTGCATCGGCAAGGAGAGATAGAGTCATCAAGAGTATTGGGAGCGTGTGCTCTCGTAGTGACGTTCAAAATATGCACCGCCTGGCCTGGCCTCATAAAAGTTACTCCGATGTGGAGAATTTATAAATTCCAGTGGTTAATGACGCGGAGCTCGGGAAACGTTCGATTCCAGTCTGTAGGTCACTTCTGAGTTATTCCGACGAGAATTTCTTCCACATCCTGTAGATGGTTCTGTTTCTGAAGCTGTGATTGGCTTTTGCCAATAGTCTATAGGCGTATTCTCGCCGTTCCCCGAGGACTCCTCGGGGAATCGAAGGGAACGGCGAGAATAGAGGGAGTCACTCCACGTGGACTCCGCGTACAGAAACAGCGAGAATATGGGGAATGCTTCCGAAATGGATTTTGTTCGAAACAAAAATATGCAGTTGACGAAATTAGTCTGGATCCACTTTATTTTTGGTTTTATTTGTTCTGATTGTTTTTAATTAATTTTACATTGCACCAGCACCAGCAAAATTGATTCCCCTCCGAATCTGAAAAGGAGCCCTTTCTGATGATGGTGATGATAATCGGAGGATTCTCCGTCCGTGGGGACTCGCGAGAATACGGGGAGTGAGGCCCCAGAACAAACAAACACGCGGGGACTCCTCAAGTCGAGTCCTCGGGGAACGGCGAGAATATGCCTTATATGACCAAGTCCAAAACACGCCAGTGATCCTCAGGAAGAAGGAGTAAACGCTTCCCTAAGGACTCAAACTCAACAACTCACCCTGTGTCAACCAATCACGCAATCTTTGGGAGCAGCTGTCATACCGCTTCCGGCTCCTCCGCTAGATAGTCTACTCGGCGATATTGCATCGGCAAGGAGAGTCAGTTAGCCATCAAGAGTATACACTTGATGACTATCTCTCCCTTCCGATGCAGAATCTCCGGGTACCTCCGGAAGAATGGAAGAAACGGTGTCACAGCTGCACTGGCACAGGATTTGAGTCATTGAGTTTGAGTTGTTACGGACACGTTTACTCCTTCTTCCTGAGAAACACTGACGTGTTTTGGACTTAGTCATATAGAGTATCAGTGGTCGGTATCAGTGGGTCCTCCTACGAGTGCTTGGATTTGACCGTGTGATCCGTTCCGATTGAGAAATTCTGTACTTGCAGGTTGCAGGCATCTTCGGAGCCCTAGTGGTCAGTTTTCTAAACATGCTTTACTACATTCAAGTCTTCGCTTCAGGATCAGATCCTGCAGTATTCTGGGCTCTCTCCCTGATCAGCCCGACCGGCTTTGCTTTAGCTATGGACAAGGTAAGTCTTTGTGTGTTTGTTAGAAGAGAGGAGGCATCATATTATTTCCGAATCTTCTATAAATCACTATAACGAATTTAGTATAATTTACGGCGTTTGTTTATTTCGTTACATCCTTCCTTTCTGGGACTTACGGGAATTAACAAGAAAAAACAGAAAAAAAATAATTAAAGAAATCGATAATGCAAATAATCAGTTTGATTTTCTACAGATTTTCCATATGCCTGCTAATATGAAAACATTTTGTTAGATCCATAGTCAAACTACGATCCCAGCCTCCCCGTGTCAGGCGCTTCCGACCCGCGCCACTAGATCGCCCAGTGGTCGGATCGAGTCGTGGTTTTATCTTGGGTCTTCGGTGGGGAGAGGGGTCTAGACATTGCAAGTGCTAGAATGCTTATGATGCAACTCCTTTAATGTGGTTAAATCGGATTGGTCCTTCCTACTGCCCCATGTGTGGGGATATGAATGAGAATGTGGTGCACCTGATGTGTGAATTTATTGAACTGGATGGGTTGAGGGAAGAAGTGTTTGGAAATAGAGTGTATGATTAGGAGTGGATGGTTAAAGTAATGAAGGATGAATGGTTTACAGGAGTTCGCCAGATAGAAAGATTTCTTAAAGGACCCTTCTTGCTTATTCTGCCTTTTATAATATACTAAGCTCCCATATGGAATTATAAGCTTCTGAAATTCCCACTTTTCACCATTTTTTCTTTTCGTAATTACGAATTTTAGCTCTTTTCCGGCCTTGCCGAGTTTTCCCGTCACCCAACGAAAAGTTTGTCGGAATATTCAACGTCCGATGATAACTCTTTCACACATAAGGAAGTGATAATCTTCTGTTTATTACTTATTTTATTTGCTTAGTTTTCCCACATTTTAACCAAGGCACGTTCAGTTTTCAATTTTTCTTCGGAGAACAGGGAGGCTGGATGTAGTCGACAAGCGCTAATCAGAGAATCGCTAATTTTAGATGGAAAGTAATGGTATTTTCAAAAACGTTTTTTCTTATTCACTTCACAAGGAAAAGATCATTTCTAGTAAGAGTTGTGCTTTAAGCTTTCGATGAAGCATCGAGAAACGTTTATTTAGTTGGACTTTGGCGAAACGATAATGTATTTGTTTTGTTTTGTGTTTTTTTATTGTATTGCCATAGTACTCGGGCTTTGTGTGCACATCTTAGGAGAGCATAACGTGAGCTCTTTTGTTCATTGTCTCCTCTCTTGCTCACTAATCATTCATAATAAGCGTTCTCTTTTAGAGCGTTTTCTTCTGTTGAAGAGTAGAGTAGTTAGTGTCCATGCAAGGAGCTGTATTTATTTCGGTTTGATGTGTGTTGTTATTTCTCCATTCTTGAAACGAGTTAATAGCAATTAGCTTTTTCTTCAGTAGGAAAAAGTATACAGCCAATTGCCAACCGACCCAGAACCGACCTAGTTGACCTAGTATAACGATCCCTTGCCCCCAGAAAGAATGAATTGCCCCCAGAAAGAATGATTTTCCTCTTGGCTAACATGTGGCACTAGAGACAATAGGAATCACAATACTAAAAGCCAGGCTTTGCTTTCCTGATTCCCATATATCCGGGACTTCCGCGGAGTTCACCCAGCCCTTCCAGCTTTCATGATGACAGCTAAATTTTACTATTCAGTGCAGTAGAGGTTGCGAACAGGGAACGATTGCCGAATACAAAACTAAAACCCAAACCAGGCATTCTTTTTACCATGTATACTTTTAATAACCACTCACGCTTTTGTAACTTTTTGAATATTTTGCTAATTTGCCGCTGAAAGCGACTCAGTTGACACCTGAGCCTCTTTTTAGTTGCACGCTGCAGGTCCGCTTCTGGGAAGTGCTGCCGCATCACTGCGGCAGCACTTCTTTGCTTTTGCAGAATATACGTTTTCGGATTCACTTTCTTCTTCGTTGAAGCGGCAGCGCTGCAGCCTCTTGCAGGGAAGCACGGACTTGGTCGGTGAGCAAGTCCGTAATTCTCAAGAAGCGCTGCAGTCTTCCTCGGAAGCGCTGCAGTGCAAAAACGGATGTAGCAAGAATCAGTCCAGAATCGGCGGAGAAGTGGACGTGCAGCATGCAACAAAAAACGAGGCTCTGGTTTCCTTTATATAATTTGAAAAGTTTGCCGCGAGGAACGCACCTTCAATGGAGACTCTGGTTTCCTTTATATAATTTGAAAAGTTTGCCGCGAGGAACGCACCTTCAATGGAGAAGATGGCGGTCCGAACCTGCAGATGCCTTCAAAACAAGAAGAACCTTTTTAGTAAATCCAAAATCAAAGAAAGTTAATTGAATTTCTACTTCAAGTTGGTGCCAGAATATCCCTGAAATAGTTCGCTGTTGCTAATATCAAGTTTGTCATTTTTCTTTTCCATTTTACTTTTTTGTATGCAAGTAACAAAGCCAAGGTAGTGGAACAGTTAAAAAAGTGTTCAAATAAGCATACCTCTCCTGTATTTCCAAGATAACGCCTTCGTATTTGAGATATCTTTTGTACCCCAGTCACAACTGTCAATCACTCTTCCTACATTTGCATATTTATTGTGTCTTCGAATTTGTTGCCTTTATGACCTTCCGACATCCAGAATCTCGGGTGTCCAGTATCCCAGACTTCAAGACATTTTTGGCCTTGTTACATTTTCAGGATCTATCTAGACGAAAACTGCTGTCTAGAATTCAGAAGAAAATCTAGAAGGTGAATATTGATTTTCACGTTAAGTTGAGAGGTAAGAGCTCCTCTTGAACCTAGTTCCCACAGTCCGCTGCGAAATTGATATGTGAAAATTTTCACCGCTGTTTCTTTTAAGGCTCTGCTTCTTGACATCCAAGGCGTTGGACTAACTTGGGACACAATTTGGAATGGACCTGATCTTCCTTTCGCTGGTGGTCTGATCATGGTATCCGTGGACATATTTCTCTATGGGTTCTTGGCCTTTTATTTGGATAACGTTCTGCCGAGCGAGTTTGGGGCCAAGAACAAACCCTGGTTCATTTTCACCTTGTCCTATTGGACGGGAAAATCTAAGGTGAGTCGGACATTCAGTTCTTATTTGTTTCATTCACTGAGACAAAGGCCCGCGATTTGATGTTCATGGTTATTCACAAAGTCCTTTTACTAGTATAAGGTTTGAAGCCAAGCTGATCATTCATTGTGGAAGAAATATAAAACCGTGATTTTCGGTTTTTTTTTTATCAGCTAGTTTCCCTCTAAGATGATGTGCGAGGGATAAATATAGTTTCGGATATTTCGGTTGCAGTTCCGACAAACCGTTCTTCATTTGCTGTGACAATAGATCTATTTTTATTTTGTTTACTGTTCTTGTGGCTCCAAAAATAATCTACCTTATTGTTTTCCTCTGCAGAAAACTCGTGAGTTCGAGTCTGTCGACCAGAATGACAACGAAGCTGACATAGAACCAGTCCCTCGCGAGCTGCAGGGCAAGGAGGTCATCCGGGTCAGGGGAATTGAGAAATCTTTCAAAACCTGGGGAAAACCACCCGTGAATGCCGTACAGGGCGTGAGCCTAGATTTTTATGAGGGACAGATTACCGCCATCTTGGGACATAATGGTGCAGGAAAAACTACTCTGATCAACATGCTAACAGGTAATGCTTCATATTTCAATTCAGAACCACCAGGCCCGTATCCAGGAATTTATTTGGGTGGGGGGGTTGCATACGGGTCGCACAAAAAAAGACATAGATCAGAGGGAAAAGCCTATAAAAATGAGTATTTTGTATGTTTCGGGGGAGGGGTGGGGGGGGGGGGGTTCAACCCCCTAACCCCCCTGGATACGGCCTGGAGAGCCACCGTAAGGTTTAATTCCTATTAGTCCCCCATTAATTATCTTCTTTTAAGCAGAAAAAATGGACGAACCTCCCTAAGAATGAAAGTTTTGCACTACCCTTCAGTTTAAAAAGTGAAAGCTTCTATTTTTGTTCCTTAATCCCTGGTTTAAACTGCTGCGATTTCGCGCAAATCTTCGCGTCATGCGACATACGACACAAATCGTGCGATAAGCAACGCAGAACTTTGCGTTTTGTCGCAGTGTCGCATGCGTTGAAATATTTCAACTGATCCGACATAACGCATGCGATTCTTTAGGGAGAGAAGAGAAACAAGAGCTACGAGCTCATATGGCACTTGTTACGAGTAAGTGATGCAATAAAGTAGATGAGTATGTCACAAAATACCACCTTCAACCCCCCTAGGTTCGGACCTAGAAATATGATATCTAGTCACTCGAGTCTGGGTATTTCCGACATTGCGTCGGATCATCTAGGGCATATTACTTTTCTACCTTTCAAGTTTAGATCTTTTAAGCAGAAAATATGGACGAACCTCCCTGGACAGACAGAAAACCTGGGCAGACCGACAGACCGACGGACGGATAGAAATTGCGATCGCTATATGGCACTTGGCCGAAGGGCAAGTGACATAAAAACAAAGACTAGTTAATTTTCAAGATTGAAAATTGCTCTACCTTGATCTGACTGTAATCCTAGGATGGCTGAGTGCAAAATATCTTCTGAATACACTCGTATTAACCTGTTTTGAACAAGATGACATATGGGGTTCGACTGAAAATTTCCTAATGGATGGGTAATGTCCATTAGGAAATCGTATTTAGATGGGTAATCTCCCAGCATCTTCAGAGGTTGTTTTCCCAAGGTTTTTTTTGTCCTTGTGTAGAATAATCTCGATGAAAAATTTCGGTTTTCCATTTGCGTCTGCGTGGTAGTGGGAAGGTTCATGCGATTCTGTCGTACGTCGGAACATCAAAGAAATATCGTGTCGCATACGAAGCAGCATTGTGAACCAAGGGTAACTTCTGGATCTGTTGTACTGTCTCTGTGTAATGTATGCCGATAGTGAGGCGATGAGGGACAAATAAAAGACCAATCTCTTTAGTGCGATGAACTGTAACAAGGCCAGTGTAATCATCGGAGGCGTCATTTGCCCCCCCCCCCCCCCCCCCCCCCGTACTCGCTGCGTACTTGCAACGCCCAGCAGTGTACACTCTGTATCACACCACCAGAGGATCTTACAGTCGTATCGAATCCAGGTTTGAATTAGCGTCTTCAAAGACGGTGATCGGGACATTGCAAATGCCAGAATGTTTTCAGATTAAGTTATTGTATCAGAGTGGGAGAATGCCGTGTTTTCATAATTTTTCACTTACGTTACATCTTAAATATGATAAGCAGAGGCATTATTTCGCGAAGACCTAGAGCGTGTTCCACCCTTCTAACAATAGTTACTGATAGTTACTATTTCCGTTCCATCCTCACGAAAGGTTACTACGCTGACCGTTCCAACCTTGTCTGAATAGTAACTAACAGTTACTATTTGCTTACCATGCTCGGGACCGTAGTAAGCGTAGTAACTACGCATCTCTGTAACGTGATTGGTCGGATTCACCCCTGGCGTGAGATCCTGCTGGAAAATAGAAAAATCGTTCCAGCCTTGACGGCGAAGAGCCAGAATTCGTGACGTCATGCGTAGTAACTACGGTAAGTAGGATGGAACACGCTCCTAGTTGAGGCAATTGCGTAGTTCAGGATCATTAGCTCGGTCTGGTATGGTCAAAGTTCGGTGAAAGACCTTCTTAAAATCCACTTTACGCAACTGCCTGTCATAATGATATCAATCACTTTTTGTTTCTTTACGATTTTATGATTTTTCTTATGCAGCTGCCCCCCCCCACAGAGAGGGGGAGGGCAGCTCGGAATCTGGGGGGTGGGGGAAATCCAGAATCCGGCAAAAGCGGAAAATTTGTAAAAAGTAAAAGTTTAATCTGAAGTTGTCCCTTTAGAGGCAAGGAAATGTGCGAGTCCGAATGGCCGAATTCCGGCCAAAACCGAACATTTTGTTTAAAGGAAAATTTGTATTTATATTTGATAAGATGCTTGATTTGTGGGTAATAAGACATCCTGAATACGGATATGACAATCATCTTCTCACCGAGTCTTTATTTATTGTTGTCTCATCTTCTTCTTGTCTTTTTATCTTTATCATTCATTAGTTGAATTTCTAGTGTATGAGTAGCTCGGTATGAATGTAGCGAATAACTATAAATGAATAACCTCGCTTGCCCTTCCAAGCTTCATTGCCTTTCTTGGCAGGCGAAAGGCGAATAGTGTCTTTTTTTTTAATAAATGTATATCTACAAAAGAAATATCTCCTCATCTCCTGTTTCATTTTTATTTTTTTTTCTTGCTCGAAATCTGTTGTTATCCGGGGTAGGGATGTTTGGCGGTAGAAATCATTTTTCGCCACAACAGAGGACATGTGTTGTAACTGAAAAGGGTTGTTGTAACGTGAGGGTGATAGTGACGCTGGACATAGAGACCGACACAACCAGTGTGTCGCTATGGGGGGGGGGGGGTACCACCCCCCTCGAAGAAAGAAAAATCGCATGTCAGTCGCATGTCTCGAGAGGCAGGCTAGTTCTAGTCGTTCAGAGGTTTTAAATCATATTTTGTCAGAATGAGAAGTATGATTGTTAAATGTAAGCTTCCATGACCGACGAAAGACAGTTGTCAAATCATGAATTTCATCCTGCAGCACGCAGTTTTAACCTAAGTTTTAACATGATCTGTTGTGTACTAATGTCTCTCGATTCAAGTTAAAAATCAGGTTGATTTTCCTTGTGGCGTACATTTCCAATTATTTATTAATTTCATGCAAAGATCCTTTTTATTTTAGTAGAAAAACACTGAATGATATGAATTTTTCTCCAGTCCTACGTTTAAAACTAAATCGGTTTTGATTACGAAAATCAATGAGAGAAGATTTAATGACGGGTCTGATTATTGCAACACGTCAATTGATTTTATTTTGTGTTTTAACTCTAAATTCAGAACAAGTCAACTCCATTTCAATTTTATTTTTCTAGATGACCAGTACTTCTTTTTGGGATCCCAAAACGTAAGTGGAGGGATACCTATGACATCGCAAAAGTTGTCCGTCCGTCCGTCTGTCCGTCTGTGCGCGCTATAACTCTCGAAGGGAATGAGGTATTTTGATGAAACTTGGTGTGAGGATTGTTTGGGTCAAGGGTAAGGTCAAGTCCGTAAATGGGTTCTGTAGCCCTACATTTAGGGGCGGGGGTTCAAATTAAGGGACAAACAAAATATCTTTAAAAAATTAATGTGATAGTCGATTATGATGTAAGAAGGTATGCTGAGCACGATAGTGAAAACCATTTTATCGCTGGACAAGTAGTTCGTCCGGAATCCGGCAAAAAACGGAAAGTTGGTTAAAAGTAAAAGTTTTATAGGAAGTTGATTAAATGGTCGATTGAGGGGTAAAAAAACATGTTGAAAACGATGGTGAAAACCATTTTATCGCCGGACAAGTAGTTCGTCCGGAATCCGGCCAAAACCGGAAAAATTGGTTAAAAGCAAAGGTTTGATTAGATGACAGATTAAGGGGTAAGAAGAGAAGCTATCACAATCATTTTTTATCCGGACATATAATTAGTCCGGAATCCGGTTGTAACCGGATTTTTTTTTCAAGTCAAACTTTTATTCAAAGTTGATTAGATGTTTTTTTTTATAGGGATTCGACGCTGGATTTGTTTCTGAATTTTCTTTTTTTGCTGGACTAGCAGTTTGCTCGGAATTCGGGCGAAATCGGAAACTTGGCAGAAGTAAAGCAGGAAGTCTCGGTCAGTATCGTCAAAATAGAAATGGCTTATAGAGGTATATCAGAACTTGGTTTTCTCGACTGATGATTAGCCTGGCGAAGACTGGATCTGGCAAAGACAAGACCCTATTGTCTGAATCAAATATTAGGTTTTTGGGATCCCATCGACACCTTTGGTCTTGTTTCGAAAGGCTCGAACTGAAGCACATTATACAAACTTCGAACTAAATGTCTCATTTTCGTGATTCGTCGTGAACAAAAACAGACGGGCAGATCCTGTGGCCCCCATTTGGGATCCGAAAAGGCGTTCTGATCATACAGGATTCCACAGAATTTGCCTGTGGCGCCTTTCGTTGTAGGCTTTAATTACTGGAAAGTTGCGTCATTTCGCCGTATTAAAAGCTATATAGATTTTCTTGTGGAGAAGTAGCGTTTTGCCCGAAAAAGGTCATGGTTCAAAAATTTCCCCTGAGGCGCTCATTTTCATTCTGTCTGATATACAGTTTTGTGGATATAGAATAGAATAGAATAGAATTTTATTTTTCAAAAGTATCTGTCACAGCGTTACCGCCGAATTTGACCTTTTCGTCATACAAAATGAGGAATCACATAACACTTTGTCACGAAGGTAAAAAAAAAACACTAAAAAAGGACTAACTTATCGGTTATTGTACAACTCAACAAATGCTGGAACAAAACTCCTTTTATATCTTTCGTGAAGAGGGGCCACAGGGGCTAGTTTGGGGATTTTCTGGGATTTCTCTCGCTGGGGTCTAGTACGTACAGGAGAATAGGGGGGTGGGAGAATATAACGTAATCGGGGAACAGATAGGGTTTTGATACCGAAATCGATGCTAAGGCGAGTTCGTCTCTCTTCCAGGGTAGCGAGTCTGAACCTTTTTAGTAGGTAACTGTAGGGCACTTTACCCTCCCCGTTAATAATCATGAGGGCCCTTTTTTGAATGTTCTCGATACGGTATGTGTGTTCTGAAGAGAGCCCGAAGTGCCAGACAGGACAAGCGTATTCAAGAATAGGTCTGATAAAACTAACGTAAATTTGAAGGAGGTCTTTAGGAGGGCAAGAAAATTTTATAAGTAGTTTCAAAACGGCAATACAGGGGGAGGCTTGTTTTAAAATATTTTTGATGTAGGCATCCCATTTTAGATCATTGGTTAAAGTAACTCCGAGTAGTTTAATTTTTTTAACGGAGATTTCTGGGGGAATGGGGTCAAGAAAGGCTGGGGTAGATTTTAAAAAGTTAATTGTCATAATTGAAGATTTCTTGGAGTTTACTTTCATTTGCGACAGAGCAGCTTCCTGGGTGATTTCATCCAGAATGGTCATTGCTGAGCTCTTGATATTTCGCCGGCAAATCTCAAGAGCTGAAAGGTCGTCAACATATTTCCATCGGTCAGGGTACTCGGATATAAGACTATTGATCATAATTAAAAATAAAATCGGACCTAGTAAAGTACCTTGGGGAACACCACAAAAAATAGGGAGTGGTTCAGAAAAAACATTATTATATTTGACAATTTGTGATCGATTTGTCAAAAAGGAAACTAAAATTTTTATCAAAAAATGACTAACTTTAAACTCTGAAAGCAACTTTTCAACAAGAATATTATGATCAATAAGATCAAAAGCTTTCTGGAGATCAATTAACAGAAGATTTAACCATGTATCAGGGTTTTCGAGGTTTTTATAAATTAAGTCAAGTAAACTCACAAGGTAATGAGAGGTAGACGTTTCCTTCAGGTTCCCGAACTGTTTAAGGTCAATCAGTTCCAGGATTTCTGCCTTCAACCAATCGGCAAGAAAACTTTCATACATCTTTGAAAATGTCGGGGTCAGTGTAATTGGTCGTACTCCGGTGAAGTCATTTAGGCCTCCCTTTTTCTCAATCGGGGTAATATACCCTAACTTCCAACAAGCCGGATAATTTCCCGATATACTAATTTCATTAAAAATACTTAACAGCGGAACAGATAATTTGTCTGGGAAAGCTTTGATTAGAGCTGTTGGGATATCAATGGGGCAAATGCTAGTTTTTTTTAAGCTTCTTTATTTTACTAATAATTTCGTTAACTGTAATTAATGGGATATTTTCTACTGGTATAGTGCTGTGTTTCTTGCTATTGCTGGTAGGCGCCCAGCCCCCCCCCCCCCCCCCCTCGAGTTTTGGCTAGTGACGCCCCTGGACACAACACATGCTTATGACTTCAGTCTTTCGTATGCATCTGTACAGTTTTTTCCCGGATTTTCAGGAATGATGAACCCTTCAAAAGGCACCGCCTACATCAATGATATGGACATTCGTGACCCTGGGAACATGAGTGACATTCGGAAGAGCTTTGGAGTCTGCCCTCAACACGATATTCTTTTCGACAACTTAACGCCCAGGGAACATCTTGAATTTTTCGCCAGGATTCGTGTAAGTCCTAGTTTACCAGAAAGAGGGGATTTATTGTGTCTTCTTACGCCCACAGGCGTCACGTATGGGGGGGGGGGAGTGGCATCCGCCCCCCCCCAATGTTGTCGGCCAGTTAGTAAAAAAAAAGGAGTCGGCGCGTAGAGCCGAGGTTTTTCTTAAAAACAGTCAATTTTGTCTCAGAACAGTCTATCTTTTCTTAAAAAAATGGGTTTTCTGACAATCAGTTAGTAAAAAGTACCAGCCATTCGATAAATACCTTGCCCCCCCCCCCCAAAAAAAAAAAACATTTTGGCTAGCAACGCCTCTGCTTATGAAGTAAGTAGGCTATAAAAAGTATTCCTTTACCTCAGTCTGACTGCTAACCATGCCGTCGGCTGTGGAGCAGCCGCAAGCCTCTGCGAAAAACGACGAAGGACAGGAGACCTGTTCTAGTGCAATTCTTAATCTTCTTCTTCCCTTAAAGCTGAGGAGATGTTTGGTGATGCTAAACGGAGAAGTCAGCTGATATTCGATTTCGGCCTTTCTTGGCAAGGGTCCCATTCAGGGCGTAGCTAAAAATGTGAGCTTGCGATCAGTTCACATCGAAAGTGGACACTTACCAAGAAAGCCTAAATGATATTCCACGAAGTAAAAAAAGTGTTGTAAAAAAAAAAAAAAAATATTGTGTGGACAGACGATAAAAATAGTAAAAATAGTTAGCAGTAATTTTTTTTTTATTAGGAGTAATTTATTTTTTCTTAATTGGGATCCGTGGATGCCTTTAAAATAAAATATCTTCATTATTTTTCTTCATTAGGAGTCGATTGATATTTTCTTTGTTTCCTTTTCCGAAAACTCAAGTAGATTAATATTTTTTTTTTTTTTTTATTAATTCTTGTACTTATTGGGTTCGTATTTGGCGCTGCTAACACAGATTGGTCAGCTGAAATTTCTATTCGCTACTCGTGGTAAGGGTCCTGTTCAGACCATAGCAACATCTTCGGAGGTATAGCGCTCATCCTCTTAGCACCACAAGTAAGCTTGAGCCAAAGGGATACTGAGTTTCCAGGAAATCCGGGAGCTTTGATCCCCAGGCATGTGCAGAAATTGTGCTGTACCAGGTTCTGTACTTCGAATCCAAGCTTTTGCCATATTGTTGTGTGTGTGTGAGACGTTTTTGCCACATTTGTGAGTGTGTGAGACCCGGCAACCCGGGGGCCGGGACACTAATCGATTGCGACAACGGAATAACTATTTGCCATGTTTGAACGGATCAAGTAAGGCGGCTGTTTGCGGCTTTGTGTGAGATCTTCTATTTCTTTGATCGTGACATACCAAAAGATCTGTTTATTTTGACAGAAATCGTCTTACATGTGGAAGTTGAATTTGAATCATGGACCCGGTTCCCATTAATTTTTCACGGTAGCGATTTCACGGTAGTAAAGGGAATTACAATAGTAACCACTAGTTACTATTATCGTTCCAACCTCGTGAAAAAGCTACTACACTGACCGTTCCCGATGAAAAATTTATCTCAAAGTAGTACTATGAAGTAGTACGAAAAAGTTGCACGCAGTACTAATGATGCTACTACATGCTTCTACTTCAAGGCTACCGTGTTATTGCATACTACTATATGCCACTATTAGAAAGACTGGATGCTACTATGGCAAGACAGGATGCTAATGGATACTACTACATAAGATCGGACCAGTCTGAGGCACATTAAATGATAGAATTCTTTGCTATTACGTAGCATTACATGCAACGTTTTTGTACCACTACCATACTACTACGCAGGCTACAAATTTTTCATCGGGTTCCAACCTTCTCGAAATAGTAACTATTTGCTTTCCACGCCCTGGAGCGTAGTAAGCGTGGTAACTACGAATGTCTGTCACGTGATTGGCTGGATTAGCCTGTGGGATGATATTTTGTAAAATAGAAAAATGTGTTCCAGCCTTGACGGCAAAAAGCTAGAATTCGTGACGTCAGGCGTAGTAACTACGGTAAGTAGGGTGGAACACGCTCAAAGGTTCTGACTTGGAACCGTGGCGGAGGTGAGCAGGCGAAAACTCTGTTCACCAGTAACCAAACCGGCCCTATTTTTCAGGGAATACCCGAAGCTGAAATTCCAGACATGGTAACAGAAACTTTGGCAGACGTAGATCTCAACAGCAAAGCCGATACCGCATCCGCCCGTCTCAGTGGAGGACAAAAACGGAAGCTGTCAGTTGGCATCGCACTCATTGGAAGCCCAAAGGTAGGTGTGCATTTTAACACCCAGCTCCTTCGTCATGAACAGTAGAGGTATGCTTATATGAACGTCTGCTAACAGTGAACGCTCGCCGAAGAAAAAACTAAACTCAAACCAGGCATTTTTCCTATACACACTAGTAGTAATCACTCACGCTTTTGTCACTTTTTGAATATGTTGCTTATTCACGCTGAAAGTGACTCAGCTGACACCTCCTTTGCTTTTTGTAATTTGAAAAGTTTGCCACGAGGAACGCACCTTCAGTGGAGAAGATGGCGGTCCGAACCTGCAGACGCCTTTAAAAGAGGAAGAAATCAAAGTAAATTAATTGAATTTCTACTTCAAGCTTGTGCCAGGATAACCCTAATAGTTGGCTGTTCGCTGATATCAAGTTTGTTACTTTTTTCCATTTTACTTTTTTGTGTGCAAGTAAAAAATCCAAGGTAGTGGAGCGGTTAAAAAAGTGTTCAAATAAGCATACCTCTACTGTACACTAACGCTGTCGATAAAGTGGGTCCTACGTTGGCAATCGTAAGCTGTCTAAGTCGTCATAACGTGTACGTTCGTTGCCGAATGGTTAGCACGCAGAACTCGTAAGCGAAGGATCGCTGGTTCGAGTCTCGGTGGTGCCTGAGGTTTGGATGAGGGGGGGGGGGGGGGTTGCGTAACCCTGTAAGACAAGCTAATTTCCACCCAACTTGAAACAGGTAGGGGAGGTGACAGGAAGGGTGTGCGAAAGCACCGAGCCTCCAACCGCCCAATGCCCTTCCTGTCTGAGGGAAGAGAATCGGAGACCAACACCGCCAATTATGTCTGTATAAGCTGATGCTGATACCTTGACGAGTAGCCGTTTTAGGGAGTTTCAACCAACAAAATTGATACGTTTCTTGACTAAAACTAGTTTATTCCGATCACCTATAGTATACAGAGACTGGTATGCAATTGAAATGAATTCACCTTCATACAAACTACCTGGGGGAGAACCGGCTTGACTTGTGGCGCAATAATACGGAGGGTAACGATTACGTTGTACAAATACATATCAACTCTCCCCCACCACAAAGAGCGTGTTCCACCTTTGTACCAATAGTAACTATTTAAATCCGTTCCAACCTCACGAAAAGTTACTACGCTGACCGTTCCAGCCTTCTCTAAATTGTAACTAATAGTAACTATTTGCTTACCACGCTCGGGAGCGTAGTAAGCATAGTAACTACAGATCTCTGCGACGTGATTGGTCGGATTCGCCCGTGGCATGATATTCTGCTGGGAAATATAAAAGTCGTTCCAGCTTTGACGACAAAGAGGCAGAATTTGTGACGTCATGCGTAGTAACTACGGCAAGTAGGATGGAACACGCTCAAAGTCAACCACCAAGCTTTTGTAGCAATAATACGGAGGGGAACGATTACGTGGTACAATTACATATCAGAAAGTACGCCAGGTCTGCACGGTTACGGTTACGGTTACGACGGCCTTTGATAGGGAGGAGCCACTCATGTTTGTGAAGGCCAAACTGTTGGCGACACTCCGATCAGAGCGTGAAGCCCATCCATAGCGTTTCACCGACTCTACATCTTGTTACGGACTCCGAACACCTTAGACTTAAGTTTCTGAATTCCCACTCTTAGGCTGTTCTTGGATTGTAAAACGTTGAAAGAAATATAGGATAAGCAGCGGTGTGAATACTCTTGATGACCATCTCTCCTTGCCGATGCAAAATCTCCGGCCTCTCCGTCTAGCTAGCGGAAGGTAGGTAGGTAGGTAGGTAGGTAGGTTTTTATTTTTAACCAAAAACATTAAAAATAAAATAAATAACACTACTAATATCCCATTGCAGCAAAAAGAAAGTCCTAAGGACTTGTGCTGCAATTTATTAATACTACTTGTATCTAATAAATAAATAACTAAACATAACAACTTATTATCCACCTAGCCTATGACTTAAATAACAAACAATTAAACGAGAACACTACACGCAACAAGAATCCTTAATATTTACTCATTACCAGTTTCAGCCCCACCCGAACAACTGTGAAAAAAAAAAAAAAAAAAAAAGAAGAAAAAGACCACATACCCTTCAACTCGTATTAATTAAGTGGAAAGTTTTCAGTTTCTTTTTAAATCCGTATAAAGTGGCAGACTCCCTGATGCTAGACGGCAGATTATTCCAAACAGAAGGCCCCAGATTATGAATCATATAAGATGATCTAACTGTTTTTCTTTTTTCATTAGTTAAAAACTGTGCATTTCTAGTATCATAATTGTGGTGCTCCTGATTCATAGAAAAATAATCATGGAAATAATCAGGGCATATATGGTTCATACTTTGAAACACAAAAAAAAAGGAAGAAAGGCAGAAGTGGTGTCAAAGCTGCGCCCAAAGATCGCGGTGATTGATTGACACAGGATTTGAGTTGTTGAGTTTGAGTCGTACGGACACGCTTACTCCTTCTTCCTGAGGATCACTGGCGTTTTTTGGACTTAGTCATATAGAGTATAGTGCACAGGCAACAGTAGTTCACTTGGCGCATTTCATTTAATGCCTATCAATTTTCTTGTCTTTGCAGAGACAAAAGAATGTTGTGCCCTAAAAGGGGGTCCGCAGTAACAGACGAAATAAGAATTTTTTGATCTTGAAAGAAAATTAAAGTCGTGCTTTCTTTGATTGTTTCGCTGCAAACTACTTAAAGGACCTGTCTTACCTATAATACTAATTCATCCTACTTCCATAATCACTCTATATGATTCTAAACCCGGAAATCCCAATTTCGTACGGTACATTCTAACCCCTCTAACAAAACCACGCTGATTTTCTCACTGCCCTATTTTGCTACCTTCGAAGTGTATCGCGCTTTCGACGGTTGTCTGCGAGAGGTTATATAAATTGTAAAAAATCCCAAAACCCGCGGGTTAGTTGTTGAAAGCAGAGCAAAGTTTTAAAGTATTCAGATATTTTAAAATATTGTAAGTTGAAGAGTAAATAGTTCGAGGGGTCCTTTAAAGTTCAATGGGCACATCAAACTACCCCAATCTAACTCTGTAACAACCTAGGAACAATGTTTACCCCCTAGCTCAGCAGCTTTTTCAACAGTTTCCTCTCTGTGATAATTCAAAGCGTAGTTTTTGGGGCCAGTACATGCTCAATTTACTAGCTTGGACAAAGATAAAAGTGATGTTTCTTATAACACTTAGCAGATCTTTATTTTATGCATAAATCAGCTTGTATAATTCAGATTTGAATAGGCTATTTGTTTTTAATGATTTTTGTAGCTATGTTATTTTGTATAAACTTATTGCATATTCTGGTACATTTTATAAAGCAAGTCAATCAAGCTTCACAACACTATTCCACAAAGAAAAACTTTTAATAGGCACTTTAAAACTTGGAGCTTCTGATGAAACACTAGAACAATCAGGTAAACTGCATCTGCGGCTTGACTTCGGTAACATCTCAAATATATCCTTTTCTACCAAGCATTGCTGGGAGTTTTTGAATTTCCTGCCACGATATCCCAGCTCCTACGATTCGAATCGCCGAAATGCCAGAGAGGTAAAGACAAGGGATGACAAGAAAACGGCCGATTTTCGTAGCGCCTTCTAAAGGAAGTCGGAATGTTTATTTGTGAAGCAATTAATACCAAATAAAGCATTAGAAGTGTCCATTGTGGTTTAAGGTTAGTGTACAGTAGTGTTCGCCATCTTTATCTGGGGTATACTCGAACAGTGCTAGGAGATAATTTGCTAGGGGCTGGCCGAAGTTTCGACTGCCTAGGGTCCTGAGCCTGAGATGCGAAAAATCCATATTGCGATTTTTTCCTTCAGATCATCTTCTTGGACGAGCCAACTGCTGGGGTTGACCCCTTCTCCCGTCGCCATCTGTGGGAGGTTTTGAAGAAGAGGAAGGAAGGAAAATGCATTTTCCTCACAACGCACTTTATGGACGAAGCAGACATACTAGCAGATAGAAAGGCGATCGTTTCCCATGGGAAAGTTCGATGCTGTGGAAGCTCTCTCTTCTTGAAAAATAAATTTGGAATCGGATATCATCTGACGTAAGTTCAATCTCGGATACCATACAGGCTTCACGTAATATCTTCTTCGTCGCGTCAGTAAATAAATAAATAACTTAAAGAATTTGATCATGTGGGCCGAGAAGGGGGGAGACACCATTGTCTTTCGATAGGTCAGATATTTATGAACACACTATTACCTTTGTTTTCTTCAAAATCCTCATGGTAGCCAACGTTATCCAAATATTACTGGAACAGAATTCACTCTTCAATCAAGGTAGCCATTGCTCCTTAATTATTCAGTGATCTCCCCCCGGAGACTAAAGGCGTATTCTCGCTGTTCCCCGAGGACTCCACTTGAGGAGTCCCCGCGTTTTTGTTTCTCCCGGGGACTTACTCGCCCTATTCTCGCGAGTCCTCATGGACGGGGAATGCTCTGATTATCGTCACCATCATCAAAAAGGACTACCTTTCATTGGAGGGGAATAAATTTTTGCTGGTGTTGGTGCAATGTAAAATTAATTAAAATAATCAGATTAAACAAAACCAAAGATAAAGTGGATCCAGACTAGTTTCGTCAACTGCATATTCTTTTTTCAAACAAAATCCATTTTAGAAGCATTACCCGTGTTCCCGTTGTCTTCCTAGGCGGAGTCCGCGTGGAGTGACTCCCTCTATTCTCTCCGTTCCCTTCGATTCCCTGAGGAGTTCGCGGGGAACGGCGAGAATACGCCTTAAAAGGGTTACTAAACCATTGAGGGTATAAGAGGATTAATACAGCTAAGTATATCACCACTTCAATGTTTAAATATCTCGGAAGAGGCAATCATCGGCCAGTTTGACATTTTTTTTTTGTCTCGAAAGCTGAATGTTACTTAGCTGAACTTCAGAATCTTCAAAAATTAGCAAGAAAAACAAGAAACAAAATATTAAAAGAAATTGATAAAGCTAGTAATTAGTTTGATTTTTCTACACATTTTTCATATACGTCTGCTAAAAAAAAAAGCATTGTGCTAGATCTATAGCCAAACTATGATCCCAGCCTCCCCGTGTCGGGTGCTTTCAAGCCGCGCCACTAGATGACCCAGCAGTCGGATCGATTCGCGGCTTCACCTTGGGTCTTGGGTGGGGGAGTTCTAGACGTCGCGACTGCTACGATGCAACTCCTTTAACCGTGATATCATTTACAGCAACGGGTCTTCAACATAACAAACTACGTCTTGTTGATATTTAAACAGTTAAAACTACGGATCAAATAAGGCACAAATGAATACAAATATCTGTCGGTATAGCCTTTTTATTACAGCTTTGTTGCGTCGGAGGACTGCAAAATTGAACCAATAACAGCTGTGGTACAGAAGCATGTGCCCTCAGCATTCATCAATCGGCGACATGGGAAAGAGCTTTCTTACATTTTACCAAGGGAGGAGACAGCCAACTTCGCAGACCTATTTGAGGAGATAGAGCTGAAGATGAAGGACTCGAGTTTTGGAATCTCTTCGTGCGGTATCTCTATGACAACTCTCGAGGAGGTTAGTCTTTTTTCTTCCTTGGGAATCTAGCTGTTACTAGATTACCTTACTTCTGTTACCGCTGGAGTGATGCATAGTACCTGATATACTTCAGCACCCTCTCCCCTACATAAAGCAATAAGTAAAAGAGCTAGCACTCACAACGTATGCCCGACAACGCATCGCACGTTTTGATTGCATTCGCGGCAGAGGTCAGTGAATCAGGAAATCAACCTGCGATACGCCTGTGCGCTACACGAACCTTCAATGGTTTGAACGCGAAAGTTTGCTATTTCTGCTTTTTACTCGTAGCGTGCAGTTGGAAGAAAGAAAACAGATTTTTGCCTGGCATTAACATGCCTTGTTCGATGCGTCGTAGGGGGAACTAGTGGAACTAGTGCTTCTTCTGCATCGAGTCCCAAAGTAGAATCCTACCTGTGACATTCGGTTCGAGGTTAAGAATCCTGGATGCTGAGGTTTAGAATATCAGTGCTGTAACAGAATGTGTGCAAAGCCGAAGTGAAATGTGGTAGCGTAGGTGCAAGGAGCGGTTCAGAGGCAGATGAGACTGAGACGAGAATTGGGGTGAAGCAATGCCAAACCAATTGGAATACCTCGATATTTTGTGAATCGAAAGATTAAAGGCACAGAAAACTTGACTACGCAACTTTCGGCCATCAAACCGACCTGGGGGCTTAGATAAAGATACAGGGACTTATTGTCGACAGGACCCCCCTTCTTTGTTATCTCGAACCCCCTCCTTAGTGTTGCCAAAGCTAGCGGGCAGGCCCTTGCCCCTTATGCACTGTAATTATACACTTATGCACTGTAAAAGTTCGCCTTTGGCCGTGTTTCGGCCATAGTATCGGGATAGTAGTCAAGAGGTCGTGCGTTCGATTCCTACTCCCAGCACACAAACCTTTTGCTTTTTTTCTACCAACTCAAAAGTCTAATTCTCGGAAACTGCCCGGAAACTGCAATGGTCGTAACGAGAATTTTTCTTACTCTCAATATTGACTCAGGGTACATTCTTGATATGTCAGCTAGCTCCCCGAGTCAAGTTTTCTGTTTCTTTAATACAGTAAGTAAAATCGAACCCCCAAACGAAAGACGACGATTCCTATACGTCTTTGAAAAGTTGAGCAATCCCACCGCTCGACGCTACCAAGATTGGTCAGCCTTAGCGCTCCGAACCAGAACACCAGGGGCAACCCCCATTATTTCACTGGTGGCAGCGGTATTATTTCATACCATCACACTCTCAATGGATACGCATCCTTTTGTTACATGTTATGTCGGGTGTCGAGAATATTTATGTTATCGCCCTAGTAAGTGTTATGTTTCGGGGGGGGGGGGTCATAAGGGGGCATCACAAGTGCCATAAAATAAAATATTATCGATATCCGTCATAAACTTTAACACAGGGATGCGCAGCCATGTTTCGAATAAAAATTCCTTGAGCCCAAGCTGACTTTGAAACATATATTCAAATAATTCATACAGCGGATACGTTGGCTACGACGCTTTAGCAGTGATACTTCGGCCCTTCTTCGTAAGAGTCCTCGTCAGGCTGTCAGTCTTCAGGTTCAACGTCGGGGAAACAAACCGTGCCAAGAAGGGCCGAAATATCGCTGCTAAAGCATCGTTGCTGACGTATCCGTTTTATGCATTATTTGAATCATGTTTTCAAGCTTCCAACCTTGCAGTTGCCTTTTTGTTTTTTCTGCCTGTATTCTAGATTTGACATATTTTACAGGTTTTCCTGAAGCTTGGAGAAGAAGAGGAAGAAGCTTGGCAAAAACTCCTAAAATCCACCAATGAAAAAGGCGCAAAGAATGTAACTGCGGGAAGTCTTGATGGTGCTGAAAATTCTGCATATGACAGTAGCTCGGACAGCGGAGACAGGTAATGCTCCCTGTTCTTTTTCACCCAGTTCTGCGTCAATTTATTAGACAAACCTTCAATCTTACGAATCCGCCCAAATTCCTAGACTTTATCCTTCCAGTTTTCGTTTTCCCAGTTTAACACAGTGTACTTAGGCAATCCAAGCTTTTGGTCTCCACCACCAAAGATCCTCAGTAATGTATCACGTTATCTGATTACCTTAGAAATTAGTGCTTTTTTTAGCCTCCGGTTTTAAACCATAACCTACGTACATGTACCTAGCCCTGGATTCGGATTTGTATTTAAATCCTTTCATGATCGGATTAGCATATCTCTGATTAGACGCCGTGTCACTAGTGCCTGTGAAACCTGCGTAATAATAGGACTTTCAATCAATCAATTTTATTTCAACCCTAATAGCACTAACACGGGCGGGAATTGGAAAATAAATATTCACTAACAATACACATAAAACACAAACTAACAAAAACACAAACAACTTTATGACCAGTGACGTCTTTTATTTTTGGTAGACCCTGGGCCATCCATAGATTTTGGCGCTTTTTCGTGATTCAAAAACGTAAAAATGTATCGGCTGTGCAACGTAGCTGGTCACATCTGGATCATAATCACAAGGCAATGTGGCTAGCAACCTTAGCCTGATTTTTCAACAATTTACTCCGGCCGTTTGGCCTTTCATTTGCCCTCTGGCCCCCCAGCACTGACCGAAGGGTAAAAACATCACTGCTTATGACCTCAAAGTGTATCTTCTTTTGCGAATAAGACAAAACAAACGGCGTACGTAAAAGGCGAATTTTCGTAAATATTTCGCTGTTGAGGGCTTGAGTTCCATTTATCTTGATGTTTTGCCTGACATTATCGATTTGACATTATGTACCTTGACGTAGTAAACGCGCCAATTGCCCCCAAGCCACGACTTGGGTTGATATTTTGAAATAAACAGAAAAAGAAAAAACAATGCCATAGCGTTTTTGAATTTTTCGACTTTTTTTTAACATAGATTCTTCCGACCTTGAATTAATGAATTAATGAATGAATTTATTATATGCAGCCTAGTAATAAGGCATTTGCACGCCTAGTAATAAGGCATTTGCACAGTACATAGAAAAAAGGTAAATGAGCGCTTGACAAGAAATACATAGGGTAGCGTACTCTTTTTTGTCACATTTGATTACCTCTTAATTTTATCGAAGTGGGTGCGGCAGGGATCCCCCCCCCCCGGGGGGGGGGAGTTGAACTTTGCCGTGCATTTTTTATTTGACATGCAACCTGAGTTTTAGCAGTGTATAGCCAAGCCTGAGTTTTAGCAGTGTATCCGCCAACACCCGTATAAACTGTACCCTCCGAAACAACGTAAGAAAATTGGCCAGTGTTCATTCGTCAATAGGGTAACCGAACCGTGGGACAGTTTGCCACCATCAGTTGTGGATTCAGGCAGTATCCAAACGTTTAAGCGTGGTATAGTCGACACCCCATTTTACTCAATTACTTTTGTAGTGTATCAGTTTCTGTGTGTGAAGTATATGTAATCCGTTTGTACTTGCGTAAGTAATGGCGACAAGCTAAAAGCTTAACGCTAAATGTAATAATAAATAAATAGCCTAATGGTTTAATGGACAAATTGCCACAACAGCAAAAGCTAAATAACAGGTAACAAAAAGAAAATAAATAAACACACGTTAATAGCTAACATCTAAATAATTTACCATCAACAACGAAACTTAAAATACAAATACAGAAACAAATGAAGGGACCGAACAGGCACAAATAAACAACAAACATGACATTTTATTTTTTTTTTTTTAAATTGGTAACAATGGGGAGAATGATTGGTGTCGACGGGCGGTACTTAATGCTGGAAACGGCTCAAGTAAATTTGCATGTCTTCTTGAGTAAGCCTGTTCAAGGAGTTGTTCGGGAATGAGGTGGCGGAATGTAGATCCTAGATTTGCTTGTGGAAAATGTGGTCACAAAATGTATAATATGTACTGTTCTTTGCATTATAGTTTGGAGACCCCAGGTTTTGCTCCAGAGGCTTTGAAGGTTTCAACGAAGAAAAGTACCAGCCGAACTTTAAAGGCGATACTGAAAGTGCGACTTCTCTCACTAATCCGAGAACCACAGGTAAGACCACTGCAAAACTCTATGGCAACTGAAACTTCTAACAGACTGACCCTCCACCAGTGGCTTGCTCCGAAGTGACTGTAATTCTCAATGGTAAGCAAAGACGCGCTGCAGCACTCGGTAAGCAGGTTGATTGACTGTCCGGTCTGACTTTGTACCATCCCAGCATAGTGAACCAGTACAAGAGAACTTGGCAGCTTAGCGAGTTATGCTAACAGGAAGAAACAATAGTTGCGTTTTTGCAGATATCATGGTATCTGATACCACGGTCTAAAGTCGCTTTTGCAGTGATCGTGGTATCTGGTAGAATGGTCAAAAGGCGTTTTTGCAACTATCGTGGTATCTGGCCCGTTATCGTGGTATCTGATATTGAGAGACCACGGTTCGACTGTGGTAACTGATCGTGGTATCTGAAAAAGTCATCTCACTTTCATCAGTTTTTCTCAAATTGGTGGGAAAGAAGTTTGGCACTTAGTGATGTAACTGAATGTCAGCTTTTCTTTTGGGATGATTTCGAAAAGCGCAATTTCGGCAATTCTCGGTTCTGCAGAGCAACCGTATATCAGATACCACGATTACTGCAAAATCGTCTAACTGCACATCCAGGTAACAGATACCATGGTATCTGCGTAAACGCAACGAATAGAGCGTTTAAATAAATTACTTACTTACTTACTTACAACGGTTACAATCCTTTGATAGTTGGACATTCTTATGCTTATGTATAATCGATTGTTTGAACTAACTTTAGTCACAGTGGGACAGGCTAGGGTCTCCAGGTTTGCCAAAGTGTCAGTACCGGTAAATGACCAACTTGAAATTTAAGGCAAGTCTTGGTATGGGAAATGAAAGTGGTGATGTCAGACGAGCAAATTTGAGGCCAAAAATGATAAATTCTAGAAAAGCTCATAGTTTTTTGTACCGGTTATTAATCATCTTAAACAATTTGGTGGGCGCTTAGACCTTCAATCAATCAATCAATTTTATTTAGAACCCTAATAGCACTAGGTTAACATGAGCCGGAAAAATAAACACTCACTACAATACAAGTAAGACGCAAACTAACAAACAATAAATAAGAAACGAACATAGATCATGAACAGTTAAAATGTTTAGTAAAATACGGAACGAATGAATTTAGGTATCTTCTAGCTAAGGTCGAATTTTAAGTGAGGTCGTCATAGGCATTCCTTTAATCTAAGATGACTGCGGGCAATGTTGGTGGTGCTAAACGGAGTAGCGGACATGTTGGTCGCAAGTTATTTACGACCCGAGGAGGAGTTTACCAGTAAGGGCCGAAATATCGCCGAAGCAAAATTTCAAGCTGAATACCCGGTTTAGCGCCACGCTACCAAACGTGAAGCTATCATCGTATCACCAGTCAACTCCGAAGAAGAGAAGCGAATGTTTGATTCACCTTTTCTTATTTGCAGGCTGTATACTTCATGGTGATTGCTCCCATTCTATTCACCGCCCTTGGCATGTTCCTCGGCACTCTGGACGTAACGCAGACGCAGCAGCAACCGTTAATCATCAATAGTAGTACGTTGGATCTAACTTTGTTAGATTTCTTGCCTCCCTTCCAACAATCGATGTTCCAAAATGTATGGCCCTTTTCAAACGACCATAAAGAAGTTAACTTTTTGTTGTCCTTTGACTCTCTATATCTAACGTCGTGTCAGACTCAGAGAGTAATAGCTATGTTCGTTGTCCGGTGATTGCCTACCGGATCTTCGTATAACTCGTTTTTGCATTCACCGGCGGCTGCTCCACGGTCTTATAACCCGTCTTCGGACTAACCAGTGTCTGGTGCGGACTAACCTGAACCGCTCGGCAGCCATGTTCTGATGGCGTCACCGGTAAGATCAAAAACGTGCGATAGGACAAGAAGCGAACAACCAGAGACAGCCCGGAGTCAGAGCAAAGCAATACTAGAGGGCAGCGCCAGGACTTGTTCCTTATTAGCTTGTATTACACACGCTAGCTGGTACACACATTTAGAAATACGACTAGAGCTACTTTTGGGATTAGAAATTTTGCCCCTTCTGTATGGGATATAATTCCAGTTGAAATTAGAAATTGCACTGCAGCGAGGAGATTTTTCCTTGCAAAAGAATAGTAATGATGCGTGAGTGTTTTTTGTAAGCGGGATGTTTGTTGTATATCTATGAACCGTCAATGAATGGCATGTAGAATAATATAAAAATAGTGTTACCACAATATGTAGAATAGATAAGACTGCCCCCTTCGGCCAACGAGCCCTTTGGGGCTTCCTTAGCAGGTGCTGCAAAACGTTTCGTATATATGTATAAAATAAAATTTAATCTAGTCTAAAAAAAAAATCTAGCACTGGATCGTCATTCACGCAAAATAACACATGACAATTAGCTCGACAGTTACATAAGTAACAGTGGCGATTAGCGATGCAATAGAGACTAGGCGATTAGCGACAGCAGCGATACTAGCACCACTAGCGATAGAGAACGTCCCTACTGAAACTCATTCAGTCGTTCGCTAGCGCTGGCTCTGATAACTTCATATCATGAACATAGCAAAAAAAGGATACAGCCTCCGTTGTTTCCATGGTGTATGCAGACCGCACCTTTGATTTACTAGAAATTCCTAATCCCACAATTTTTCTCGCTATAAATGTCGCAAGCGTAGTGGGTGGCGCTACGAGTATGACCCGTTTGCAAAGCATGGGAAGCATAGGTCTTGGCGCTACTCCCTTGTGTTATTTTTTATCTGCCCGAAGTGCAACGAACGCAGCTAATTTCTGTTTGTTTCACGCCTGCATTTTCGAGAAGCCTAATTCTAATCGTTTCTCTCTAAAAACCTGACTTCTTAACGCTGATTTAACCTTTGGCATTTGGCCCGTATAGAAATAATTCAGATCATTATATTATGGGACATTTTTCCAATCGTAAACAATTGGAAACAATTGGAAACGATCGTAAAGTCAAATAACCTAGCTCTTAACGCTGATAAAACAAAATTTGTGGTTTTCTCTCGATGTAACGCTGCTGTTCCTGAGCTTCAACTAATTGATTCAAGTGATTTTAAAATTAAGATTTCCCGAGCAGCAGTTATGCGATACCTTGGAGTCCTCCTTGACTCTAATCTATCATGGAAGCCTCATATATCAAATTTGCGTATGGAGTTGGGGAGAAATATAGGGATAATGCGAAGACTCAGGTCATCCCTTCCCCTTGAAGCAATGCGATCACTTTATTATGCACTTATTCATTCCCATCTAATGTTTTCATCACTTGTATACCTTAACATATTTAGTTCTCATCTTGCGCCACTTCAAAGACAACAGAACAAAGCTTTGCGGGTCCTTAAGAGTTACCTGCCTTCCCCTAAATTTTATCCAGCGAAGTCGTCAACAGATTCTCTTTATTGCTTTCTTAATATCCTTCCTTTAAGACATTTTGTGACAGTTGAATCTATCCTCTTCAAACTTAAGTATGACCGTGGTTTGCTTCCCTCGTTTTTTCGTTCCTCGATCCTTTTCCCGCTTAAATCTATTGAACACGGACATCTAACTAGAAATTTTAATAAACTGTATCAGCCAAGAATTATAACTGAAAGATCGAAATTTTCGCTTCGAAACTCAGTAGTTCGGAACTGGAATATTTCTACTTCTAATTTGGACATTTCACAGTCAATTCAAACAACCAAACGTAAACTTAAATTTATGTTGTTATATTGAGAATGTGTTTCGTGATAAGTGAGTTGTTGTTAGTTAATGCGGATTGCCTTTGGGAGGTTAAATTTGTCCCATTTTATTTTATCTGGTTTTGAAGATACTGAACCTGGGGGATGTGAATACTCAGTCCAGGATCCTTCGGACTGAAATCACTTTTCCTCGGTTCTTGTTATCTTTTATTTTTATTTTTGTATTGTTTTTTTCGCTGGACGTGTCAACTGGCGGTGTTGGGGACCGGGTACTGACGGGGGAATGCGCATATTTCCATTTGTATGAATGGCATGTAGTGAAGTATAAGTGTTTATTTATTTAAAGAAGTCTTTCCATCCCGTGCATTACGAATTTGTCTTCTCAGCCGGGCTCTGGACATTTTGTTATTTACTTTGTTATTAAACCTGAACCTAAACAGTTGTTTTTTTTACGATTGGAAACAGTTGTTTCCAATCGTTTGCGATTGTAAACAGTTGTTAACGATTGCATTTTTCCATTAAAACCGATTGTTTCCAATCGTAAACAACTGTTTCCGATTCTCTGTTCTATGTTTAAGATCACACAGGAGTTCAGGCTAAAAACAATTTCATGCCAAATAGCAATTAATTTCTAGCGATAACGATGATAGAAATTGAAGAAGACGTTTAAAATAAGTGAAAGTAAACGTATTGTTACTTATTGTCCAGTGAAGCTTCACTATGCTAATGGAAGTAATTTAGAAATCCTGATGACGCAAAACCATAGCACACAGTGGCGGGGGTTGTGCTGCTCTAAAACTGAAAACTTGCAGGAGCAAATACGACAGTTAACAATAATCCTTACTCGGAGAAACTTTTAACAGTGTATATACCCTAGTACATTTAGGCCCTTTCTTGCATTCCTTAATCTAATATCCCATCTTTCTCCAGGTACCTATCAGGGCTACTCACAACCGCTCCTTGAGAACTTGGAAAGAGCTTCTGGCCTACAAAACAAATTTTGGGAGGAATTCACTAAGTATACACCTTACGATATCCGAGGATACAACGGCACATATGGTGCACTCTTGCAGGTAGTTCTTTATCTTTGCTGCACTGTGTCACACTGTGTGTCACTGGGGCTTAGCCAGGGCTCAAAGATGAAGGGGGTTCGGCAATATCATAGTGCCCATGCATGTTGATAATGTGCTAAGAAAAGTGGTCTTTTGTCTAAAAACACACATTCGTTTAAAGACAAATTTGACAACTTACCACCCGTTCGCAACCTACAGAAATCAGTAATTTCTTGATTCCCGTTCCTTAACTCCCTCGAAAATGGTCGGATCAAGAACGGAAGTTTTTCCTAGGGCGTTGTGTCAGGTCCTTAAGTCTATTTGGTTGTGTCACTAACATGCCTGCCAGGTTTCATCGTCCTTAGCACATCTGGAAGTATCCTAACTCGGGATCACTGGAATTCTGGACCCCCCCCCCCCAACTCCCCTCAAGGAGCCCCGACATGGTCTAGTTCTGTCAAGAATGTATCTAGGGCTTATGCTTGTTCTTCCCACATCCCGATCCCTCGACGCTAAGCGTTTCAGGAAAATTCCGGTGCCCCCTTCAACTCCCCCACAAGTATCGGATCCGGTCCGGACTTGACATGGAACATTGAAGACTTGCCAAGTTTCATTCAAATCGGATCGCCAGTCCAAAAGTTATGAATGCCACTAGATTCCGGATTCCCCATCCCTCCACTCACCCACGATTGTCAGACCATGCAAACGTCTATTCTCAAGTCAGTTTTTTCGATTCCTTGATAGGTCAGCCTAGTTTCATCGTCTTAGTACATCGGGAAGTACCGCACTATCGGGATCACCAGAGTTCCGGACACTCCCCCCCGCCCTAACTCCGCCCACAGTGCCCGAATCCGGTTCGGTTATGTCAATGACGTATCTAGGACTTATGCTTGCTCTACCCACCAAGTTTCATCCCGGTCCTTCCGCTCATAGTGTTTCCCAAGATTTCCAGTCCAAAGTCACCGGATCCGGCCCGGATTTTAATTGTGGTCATTTGACGTACGAGGTTTTTCTAAGTATGAAGTTTCATTAAGATCCGAAAACCCATAAAAGTTATAAATACCCCAAGATTCCGGGATCACCCTCCTTCCACTCCCCCAGCGGTGCTCGGATTGGGGAAGTGACCATTTCCAACTTAATCATTTGGGGTCCCTGATATGCCTGCCAAGTCTCATCGTCCTAGCTTATGTGGAAGTGCCTGAACTAGGAAAACCCGGACCGACGACCTACCGACAGACAGACTGACGGACGGACAGAAAGTGCGATCTCTATATGGCACTTGACAAAAGGGCAAGTGCCATAAAACCGACGTACATTTTGCTGAGTTAATTCTATCCTCCGTGTCCCGTATCTGCGTCGATACCTTAGTTGCAAGCCTTCGCCCGAGCTTGTATTCCTTAATGCCAGGACCCCACTATAGTCACACCTGGTAATAGCGCCGGTAATAAGACCGTTTTACGGTCGAAATTGGGAAGAAAAGACTCTGAAAAACAGATTTTCATCACAGAGGGTTATTACTTCGTGAAGAGGATTCTTTACTGTATCCGCTCCTACCATCTATATTCTAGTTCAGAGCCACCACACTGTTTAGTTTCTATTATTCCCCTAATAATCATCAAAATTATCAACGTGTACCTAAAACTCGGCAAGGAAGTGGGTTAAAATGATTTCCTAAAATTATTTCGAAAAGAGGAGCTAATCTCGCCGACGACAAGCGAGGGGTCGACGACTCTAACTTTTTATGTACACCATTCCGGAATAACCTAATAATCCTGACGTTTCCGGATTATTCCTGGCCATTCCGGATTATTCCTAACCATTCCGGATTATTCCTAACTATTCCGGATTATTCCTAACCCTCTGTATGGGATATAATTCCAGTTGAAATTAGAAATTCGAGTCATCTGACATCCTTAATGGCTACAGCGAAGAGATATTTCCTTGCAAAAGGATAGTAATGATGCGTGAGTGTTTTTTGTAAGCAGAATGTTTGTTGTATATGTATGAACCGTGTCTGAACGGCATGTAGAATAATATAAAAACAGTGTTACCACATTATGTAGAATAGAGAAGACTGCCACCTAATAAAATTGAATCTAATCTAATATAATCCATTCCGGATTATTCTTCACCATTCCGGATTATTCCTGACTATTCCGGATTATTCCTGACCATTCCGGATTATTCCTTAGGGAGGTGTACACCATTCCGGGTGAGTCGCCGACCCCTCGACGACAAGAGCTTGCTCTGTCCTTCATTAGTGGCGTTTTTTATGGAAGTTTTGTCCGCCGTTAGCGTAGCCGTCGAAGTTCATCGTTTGCTTAATTAGTGTTTTTACGACTTCGGCGATCCTTGACCGGTTGACGTTTCTTCGACGGTTTTTGACGTCGTTGACGTTTCTTCGACGATTGATTTGAACGATTGGTTCGACGGTCAGAGTTTGAAGGACGAAGAAACTGTTACCGGCGACCGAAAACGGCAATTAAACAAATACCTTTGAGGTTGAAGGTAACTTCAAACTTCGATCAAAAACGCAACTAGTCAAAAAGTAGAAGCTTCTCTTTTCTGTCCGTGGCTTATGGGTCAATTGTACTGTAGCCGCGTTCGATTCACCTGAAGTCCTCCATCTGCATCATCTTGAAATTGTCTATAGTCGTTTCCTTCACGACTAATAACATTCTTTTCCGTAGAGCGAATGGAACGACAACAGACGAACGATTTTCATTATCGCCATAATTTCGACAGAAATCCCAAAACGAATTTGGGATACTTTCCGATACTCTATACGACTAAGTCCGCAATACGCCAGTGCTCCTACCGAAGAACGAGAAATACCACCCAAACGAATCCTCAAAACTGCCTGAAATCTTATTTAGACCAATAAGCAACATTTGTTGTGGTGACGTTTCTGGCTCTTCGCTGTGCACCTGGCGATTCTCCATTGGCGCGAAGAGTTAGTCATCAGTGGTATTCTAGAGCTACGATTGCTGCTTTTAAATAAAACAACAACAGTACGCCGTAGATGAATAAAAAGGCATCTACACTGTAAAAAGTTTCTCCGAGTAAGGATTAAAGTTAACTGCAGTATTCACTACTGGGATTAATCTTATCTCTACTGGATAATATTAATCCGAATTAGAGATAAGATTATCTTTTCGGAGACAAGATTAATCCCAGTAGCAAATACTGCAAGAATTTGTGTACAGTGTAGCCTTGGTTGTCGACAGTATAACAGACAACTCTTGTTGAATCGAATGCGGCTTATATCTGTGTGACTGATGAGATACTCTTGATGACTAGCTCTCCTTGCCGAGGCGAAATCGCCGTGTACCTATCGGAAGAGCTGGAAGCGGCACCACAGCTGTTCCCAGCGATCGCCGTGATTGGTTGAAACAGATTGGAGTTGTTGTGTTTGAGTCGTTAATGAGACGTTTTCTCGTTCTTCCTGAAGATCAGTGGCGTGTTTTGCAATTAGTTGTACAGAGTATACTCTTGATGACTAACTCTCCTTGCCATGCAAAATCGCCGTATATCTAGCGGAAGAGCCAGAAGCGGCACCACACCTGCCCCAGCGATCGCCGCAGTTGATGACACACGATTTGAGTTGTTGCGTTTGAGTAGTTAGTGAGTGAGACGTTTTCTCGTTCTTCCTGAGGATCACTGGCGTTTTTTGGAATTAGTCATATAGACTATTCCCAAAAGTAGTGGACAAGATATGAAGTTTCTTGTCGAGACTGAAGATGGCGCTAGGAGAAAAGGAAGAATGATCGACTGCAGGGGGGGACTGGTATGAAATCTGAGGACCCCTAGCCTAAAATCTGGCCTTTTTCGGAAAAAGGACCCACCCACCCCCGCCTGGCTGGTGTGAAATCTGAAATCGCTAGGGGTACCCTAATATCCGCCGAAATAATCTGCATGAAATTTTTTTTTTGCAAACACCACCCCCAGTAGCAGAGTGTGTAGCATATCGTTCGATTCCAAATCACAAGGTTAGAAGTATACTGTACTCCTTTAATTATTATCACAGACTATCCAAGGAAATAGCTTATTTCAGCAGACGTGAAGAATTTTTTTAAGTTTTTGGGATCCCAAAACGTAATTGGAGGGATACCTATGACACCTCAAAATGTCCGTCTGTCCGTCTGTGTGTGAGCACGATAACTCTCGAAGCCCTCGAAGGGAATGAGATATTTTGATGAAACTTGGTGTAAGGGTTCTTTGGGTCAAGGGTAAGGTCAAGTTTGTAGATGGGCTTTGTAGCCGTACATTTAGGGGTGGGGGTTCAAATTAAGGGGCAAACAAAATATTTTTTAAACAGCTAAAGCGATAGCTGATTATGTGGTAAGAAGACATGCTGAACACGATGATGAAATCCATTATGTCATCGGACAACTAGTTCGCCTGGAATCTGGCCAAAACCGGTAAGTCTGTGAAATGTAAAAGTTTCATTTGAAGTTGATTAGATATTTGATGTAGGGGTAGGAAGACATGCTGAACACGGTGGTGGAAACCATTTTCTCGCCGGACAAGTAGTTCGTCCGTAATCCAGCAAAAACCGGAAAGTTGGTTAAAAGTAAAAGTTTCATTTGAAGTTGATTAAATGTTAGATTCAAGGGTAATTAGACATGCTGAACACTTATGTGAAAAGCATTTTCTACCCGGACAACTAGTTCGCGCGGAATCCGGCCAACACCGGAATATTTGTTAAAAGCAAAAGTTTTATTTGAAGTTGATTAGGTGACAGATTTAAGGGTAAGAAGATACGCGGGTCGGGTCGGTATATGACAATCATTTTTCACCCGGACATATAATTCGTCCAGAATCCGGTTGTAACCGGATTTTTTTTTATAAGTTAAAGTTTTATTTGAAGTTGATTAAATGTTCTTTTATAGAGACAAGGATATACGTTGACAATTAGTTCACTCAGTATTCGGCCAACACCGGAAATTTGGCAGAAGTAAAGCAGGAAGTTTCGGTCAGTGTCGTCAAAATAGATATGGCTTACAGAGGTATATCGGAACTTGGTTTTCTCTGATGATTAGCCTGGCGAAGACTGGATCTGGTGAAGACAAACTCAATTGTCTGGATCAAATATAGATTTTTGGGATCCCATCGAAACCTTTGGTCTTGTTATACCCAGATCCTTGTAACCTTTTTTTCCTGTTTCCCTTCAAGAGATGGGTGAAGTAAAAACTAATAACGTCAATTTTATCTTTTCAAGAAATGTGCGTTTTTCTTATCTTTACTAGCACGAACCGGTCTGTTAACCCTGTATCTTATTCTTTGAAGGGTACCCTTATAAACCACTACAGTAAGTTTTTGGGATCCCAAAACGTAAGTGGAGGGATACCTATGACATCCCAAAAATGTCCGTCTGTCCGTGAGCACGATAACTGTCAAAGGGAATGAGCTAATATTTGACGAAACTTGGTGTAAGGGTTCTTCGGGTCAAGGGTAAGGTCAAGTTCATAGATGGGCTTTAGGCTAAAGCCCTACGTTTAGGGGTGGGGGAGGGGGTTCAAATTAAGGGGCAAACAAAATATTTTTAAACAGCTAATGTGATTATGGGATAAGAAGGCATTCTGAACACAATGGTAGAAACCACTTTGTAATCGGACAAGTAGTTCGCCCGGAATCCGGCCAACACCGGAAAGTTTGTTAAAAGTAAAGTTTTATTTGAAGTTGATTAGATGTTCGATTTAGGGGTAAGGCGACATGCTGAACACGATGGTGAAAACCATTTGGCAGAAGTAAGGCACGAAGTTTCGGTCAGTGTCGTCAAAATAGACATGGCTTATAGAAATATATCGGAACTTGGTTTTCTCTGATGATTAGCCTGAATGAATGAATGAATGATCGTTTTTAATTTAACAGAAAAACTATCACAGCAAAATGCCGAATTTGTTTCTTCGTGTCAAACGTCAAAAATACACTGATTGAAATATAAATTATCAAAAATAAAACATTGTCATAAAACAAACTGAATTTGCATTATACCATTCAGTGAAACTAGGCACGAAACTTTTCTTGAACCGGTCAGTGCGGCAATGAATTGGGGCGAGCTTTGGGACCTTCACTGCTACTGCTCTAGGTTGGCGAAGTCTCTCGGGTAAATGGGGACTAATAGGGGAGGGAACGGTGCACGGGGTGGGAAAGGAGTTTTAGGCCAAAAGTCTGGCGAAGGTGCTCTCTCCTCTCTGCAAGCGTTTGCAGCCAAAGTTCCTTTAGCAGAAAAGAGTAAGGTAATCTGGCTTCACCATAAATGATACGCAGTGCACGTTTTTTGTACCCGCTCGATCAGATCCTTGTCCCCTTGGGTGAGACCGTAATGCCATGCCGGACAAGCATATTCAAGAAGGGGGCGCACGAAACAACAGTAGATTTTTACAAGCTTATCTTTAGGCATTTTAAACCTTTCGAAAACTTTGATCATGGCAAGTGCTGCAAGCCTGGCTAAGACTGGATCTGGCGAAGACAAGACTCAATTGTCTGGATCAAATATTAGATTTTTGGGATCCCATCTAAACCTTTGGTTTTGTTGACCTCGGAAACGAAGCACAGTCTGCGTCTTGGTGTAAGGAGGCACTATGAAATTCATCATCAGCACTATGTGGCACCAAAAGACATGTGAAAGATGTTCGCGCTTTACTACTATTACCTGACTACTTTTTAAACTGATTATAATCGAAATGTTAACCTAATTGGAATAAAGTTAGTACAATTGTTTCCAAATTCAGTTTGCTTCGACGGGAAAGTGAATGGGCTTGTTGTACTTGTACTAGTACGATGTTCAGAATAAGAGATCTATAGGTCTCTTTGTCCCAGCTGTTTCGGTCGCGTGATTTCCTGCTAAATGATATGTTGCTTGGGTCAGTGTAGAAAAAAAACAACCAAGAGGACCACCCAAATAAAATCTGCTAAATTGCAGCAAAAATGACCCACCCCACCCGGCTAGGGTCCTCAGATTTCATACCAGTCCCCCCCCTGATCGACTGTTTTAATTGGGAGGAAGATACGATACACGCAGCGGACACCTAAGGGCGATCTCTTGGATTCGCATTCCAAAAAGAGGCGAGGGGGTAAACACGCTAATCCGCTTTGAGCGCTGAACATGATAGAAGGCTACTCGCTGTTGTATCCTACAACTGTACGGTGTTTCTTCTCCTCCTAGGAGCTTCCATCCATGGGCTTGTTCGATGTCTCTACTCACAAGTTTGCTACTTTCGCTGATCCAGCGGAAGGAATACACATGTATTTGAACCCCATCCATCAGCACCTTCCTGGGGTATTGACGAACACGTTCAACAACGTAGCAAGAAGGTAAGGCATATTCGCTCAGTCCTTCATCGTCTATATTAACCAAAATTTGTTCTTGACTTACCCTAGAGCATTTTCATAGCCATTCCCAATGTGATTAGAAGAAACCCGTGATGCTACCGTCATACAACAGATACTCCGGCTATTCAGTATTTGTGTCGACGTATTTCCAACCATAACCTACTGTAATAGCTAACTGAAATTTGGAACCTGACCTAACACTAGTTTAAACAGAAATGTTTGTGTTTAAAAACCATGAGCAGATGAGAAGATATTTATATAGTCCGCCTATAATAACAATCGTATAAAATAAACACATGTCAACCCATAGCAATTGTACATATAGTATGCAAACTTATGTATCATTTAATTATCGCTCCATTTTTTATGGCACTTGAGCTTACTCAAGTGCCATATAGCGATTGTAATTTCTGTCCGTCAGTCGGTCTGTCGGTCCCGGTTTTGCTAGTTCGGGCACTTCCAGATAAGCTAGGACGATGAAACTTGGCAGGCATATCAGGAACTGGACCAGATTAAATTAGAAATACTCGCTTCCCCGATCCGACCATCTGGAGGGGAGTGGAGGGAGGGGGAATCCGGGAAAATGAGGAAAAATGAGATATTTTTAGCTTACGAACGGGTTATCGAACTCGTGTCTCAGACCCTCCATTTTAAATCCAAACCGGATCCGGTGACATTGGGGGGAGTTGGAGGGGGAAACCGGAAATCTTGAAAAACACTTAGAGTGGAGGGATCCGGATGAAACTTGGTGGAAAGTACAAGCACAAGTCCTAAATACATGGCTGATATAACCGGAACGGATCCGCTCACTTTGGGGGAGTTGGGGGGGGGGGGAGAAGTCCGAATTTGTAGTGATCCCGCGAGTTCCGTGCTTCCTGATGTGCTGGGACCATGGAAATTGACAGGCATCTCTGGGACCCGACCAGATTAAATAGGAAATCGTCAATTCCCCGATTCGACCATCTGGGGGGGGGGAGTGGAGGGAGGGGGAAGCCAAAATTTGAGGTATTTTTATCTTGCGAACGAGTCATCGGATCTTGATGAAATTTTATATTTAGGATGACCTCGTGTCTCAGACGTCCCACTATAAATCCGGACCGGATCCGATGACACTGGGGGGAGTTGGAGGAGGGAACCGGAAATCTTGAGAAACGCTTAGAGTGGAGGGATCGGGATGAAACTTGGTGGGAAGAACAAGCACAAGTCCTAGATACGTCATTGATATAAGCGGACCAGATCCAGGCACTCTGGGGGAGTTGGGCGGGGGGGGGGGTCCGGATTTCTAGCGATCCCGCGAGTTCGGCATACTTCCTGATGTGCTAGGGCGATGAAACTTGGCAGGTATGTCAGGGACCCGAATAGGTTCACTTGAGAACAGCCGTTTCCCCAATCCGACCATACTGGGGGGAGTGGATGGATGGGGAGTCCGGAATCTAGTGGCGTGTATAACTTTTGAACTGGTGATCGGATCTTGATGAAATTTTATATTTAGGATGACCTCGTGTCTCAGACATCTCAGTTTAAGTCCGGGCCGGATCCGATGACACTGGGGGGAGTTGGAGGAGGGAACCGGAAATTTTGAGAAACGCTTAGAGTGGAGGGATCGGGATGAAACTTGGTGGGAAAAACAAGCACAAGTCCTAGACACGTCATTGACATAACCGGACCGGATCAGGGCACTGTGGGGGAGTTGGGGTCGGGGTCCGGATTTCTAGCGATCCCGCGAGTTCGGCATACTTCCTGATGTCCTAGGGCGATGAAACTTGGCAGGTATGTCAGGGATCCGAAAATATTGACTTGAGAACAGCCGTTTCCTCGACCCGACCATCGTGGGGGGAGTGGGTGGATGGGGAGTCCGGAATCTAGTGGCGTGCATAACTTTTGAACGGGTGATCGGATTTGAATGAAACTTGTCTGGTGAGCTATCGCCTCGGACGTTCAGTGTCACGTCCGGGTCGGGTCCGATACCTGTGGGGATGGAGGGGGGGGGGAACTCGAGAAACTCTAAAAGCAGAGGGATTGGGACGAAACTTAATGGATAACAAGCATTAGGCCTAGATGAAATTGAAGGAGCCAAATGGTTTCGGGGCTCTGTGGGGGGAGTTGGAGGGGTTTCCTGGAATTCCGGTAGTCGTGAGTTAGAATAGTTCGAGATGTAAAACGACAACGAAACTTTGCAGGCATATTAGCGACCCAAATTATCTTGACTTAAGAACCTGACACAACATACCCCCGGAAACTTCCGTTCCTAGATCCGAGCATTTTTTGGGGAGCACGAGAAGAGAAATATGGAAATTGACTTCTATAAATTGCAAACGAGTGGTCTGATTCGAGTGAAACTTTATGGGTGATACGAATCGATGGCCTCGACATGTGAAACATGCGTTCGAACCATATGCGACCACGATTAGGGGAATTGGGGGTGGGGGGACTTTTGACAAGCACAAAAACCAAACGGATGGACCGAATGAGATGCAAATTCGACTGTGCCGAGTTTATGCGTCCTAGATTTGTTATTTGGTCCGGGCCGAATTCCGTCAAGGTAGGGGGGGGGGGGGGTACTGGAAACTTGCAGATAGGCTAAGCTCTAATTTCAGTAAAACTTGATGGACAGGAACAGGGAATTAAGAGATTGGGCCCGAACCGGCTCCGACAACGTTGGTGGGAGGGGGGGGGGGGGGTACCGGAACTTTCCAAAAATGCTCAGATTCGAGTGAAACTTGATAGATGGTATAAAAGAAGATGCTTTAGGTGGTCGATTTTTTATATTCCGAACCAGATTCGGCCACGGTAGGTCGAGATAGAGTGGGTACCGGAAATCGTGTCGCACGTCTAGGGATCAAACAAATGGATTTATTGGGATGAAAGTTTGAACAGTCATGTGCATTTGCTACAGACAATCGAGACGATGCCGGAACTGCTCAGAAATGAGTGAAACTAAATATCCTATTTCTATTTCCGAACCGCATTTTTGGATGGCGGTCGTATTTTGTGACGTTCTCATCTACTTTCTTGTACAGCCTACTCGTACAAGTGCCATATGAGCTCGTAGCTCTTGTTTTTTCAGCGAATAATAACAAAGAAATGAGACCTTCGAAGCGTGCAATGATCAGTAGCTCATCAAATACATACAAAGCTTATATAGATTTATTTCGTATTCAATCACATAGCCTGACGAACGAAGGTACGGAGCTCTTTCCATAACGCGCAGATTTACTTTATGGGGAAATTAATTATTACTATTGTTAATTGTTTCAAAAAGTTTCAAAACACAAAAGTTTTGTCCTCGTTTTTTTTTTTTTTTTTTTTTTTTTTTCCTATGACTCCGATTTCATTTTATTCCTGGTAACTGAGAAGGGTCTAACCTGTGCGGTTTTTACGGAAAGTGTGGACCTTAGGCCGGATTGATGAATATGACATTACATTTTGGAAAGCTCCGTAGAACTCTTGCCTGGGGCCAATAAGGATGGTTTTTGCTTGTCCTCGAGCCAGAGCCTACGGTTTGCGAAGTGAAGTGGAGTTGTATAGCCTATGTCAGAGAGGACTATCTGAAGTTGTGTAGCGAACCTTTCGTTTCATCAAAAGATGTTTCTGCTTTCGAGTGGAAAGCTCCGTTCTAGCACGCAAGCAGGCAGGCACCAGTTTCAAATTGAAGATGGACTAAACTCTATAAGTGTTAAATATATGCGGCAGTTACCCGGCCCCACAGCCAACATATCTTCTTTGAGTGATAAATAGAAAAATCTACAGAGACAAAAAAGTGGCTTTTTCCCACGGGTCCGAAAGTGCTGCCATCTATTGTTTCTGTCCATGTCTGCGACGATTTCAGCTGAGTTTATAATTTTTTTTTTGCACTTTGGTTTGTGGTAGAGTAACGGTATCAGATGTGCCTCTTATAGCTTGTTCAGACGGGACTGAAATAAGCGCGTAAACAGCGGCTGATCTGTTCAGACGACAGATCACTGTTTGGGGTTGACGGGAGAATTAAAAAGAAAAACCTAATTCCGAATATTCTTTTTGTTTGTAATAAAATATATAAAATTAACACAAACATCTTGTGAGTTTGTCAAAGTCAAATGTAGTTGATTTGCAGTCTTTAGAGTAGATAAAAGCCACAAATCGAATATTGGCAGATTTTAGGCGATTTCAAGTTAAAAAGCAAATAAAATTAATTTACATATTTTTGTTTTTAAAACTGAACATCAAATATAACTAATAGTAAATATAAATAATACAAGAAGACAATGCAATCATTTAGTGTTGTTCAGACACTTTTCAGTGAAGGTTGAATGGGAAAATTATTGTTTTATCCAGGTTTTATCTAAGAAAAACATTGAAAAAGTATCACACATTAACAGAACATACGCTATTGAAATTAGAAAATTATTCTACCTTTTTTTCGAAATCATCCTTGTATGCTCAATGTAAAAATTATGTTATGTTCACATTGCTCTGACAGAATTTGAACTGGATTGACCTAAAACTCGCCAAGCTTGACTAATTCCCCTAATTACAGTCTGTTTACTGTCCCTAGAGTCATAAAAGGTCACATTCCAAAGGATTTAGTTTATCCCGACCGGTGACCGCGACGAAAATAAGCGCCTATTTGGAAAATCAGCGGCTGATTTTTGGAATTTTTTCAACCGCTATTTACGCGCGTAAATCAGCCGCTGATCGAGAATCGGCCGCTGTTTCAGCCCCGTGTGAACAAGCTATTAAACTTTAAAAGTTCTCTCATTGCTAAAGAAACTAGAGCTTATCCTTTGCTCCTTTCTAAGTCGTGACGTTAGAATGTTGTCCTACGGCAGAAAAGTCAACTTTTGAACTAAGACAGGTAGAATTTTTTTTTCGACGGCAATCGATAGCCATTGATGAGCTGATCAAAGTATATGTCATCCATTTTTTGGTACAAAAATTCCTTCATGAGATACACCAGTTTGAAAATTTCAAAGGGGTTGACAACTTCATAGTAAGGTACATTGAAACCAAAAATAGGCGATACCAGTTATGATACATATAGGAAACTTTTAAGCAACAGTCGACTGTTAGCCCATAATCATCTTCGGTAATGAGGGGTTTGCAGCTTTTGCTAGTTGGTATACCTGTTATTTGTTTCCGGTGTATTCGATGGTAAGAACAGTTTGGTTCCCAATGGTAAGATATGCAAGGGACTTGTAAGTAATAATCGGCTGTTATGCTACAATCATCTTCTGCGATGATGGGTTTGCAGCTTTTGCTAGCTGGTGTACCCATTATTTGTTTCCGGTTAACTTAATGTATATCACGGGAGAGGAACTTGTAAGTAGGAATCGGTTCACGAGGGGCTAGGAATTTTTGCAAATGGGTGCACATTGTATTCGATTTCTATAAATCTGACGGTAAGAAAGTTTGTGTCGATGGTCTATCAATGTAACCGAGGATTAACTGTTTACACAACGGATACAAACGAAAATGTAAAGCAATGAGGTAGTTTCATAATAATTAATAGTGTCATCTATGGTATTTTAATCCTGAAAAGTTACGGATAGCTTTCTATTACCAACTAGATTATATAAGATATTGTTCCAAGTTTTCATCCGTCACGATGTCTACGATTGAAAAGGGTAAAGTACAACTGACTGCAAAGTTAATTTAGTCCCTTCTTCCTATATTATTTTGTTGTTGTTTTTACAACGTTGAAGAATACCTTTTGATCATATGATTAATTTTTTTAGAACATCCCGTTTAAAAAGCTTATGCTATAATCATCTTCAGCGATGAGGGGCTTGCAACTCTTGATAGCTGGTAGATCCATTATTTGTTTCCGCTGAATTTGATGTCAATCACGGGAGTGGGACTTGTAAGTAAGAATCGGTTCAAGAGGGGCTAGAAATTTTTGAAAATTGGTGCACAGTGTATTCGATTTCTGTAAATATGACAGTAAGAAAGTTTGTATCGATGGTCTATCGCTATAACCTAGGATTAACTGTTTACGCAACGGGTACAAACGATACGGCAATGTAAAACAATAAGGTAATTTTGTAATAATTAATAGTGTCATCTATGGTATTTTAATCCTGAAAAGTTACGGATAGCTTTATAATATCAACTAGATTATATAAGATATTGTTCCAAGTTTTCATCCGTCACGATATCTACGATTGAAAAGGATAAAGTTCAACTTCGACGGCAATCGATAGCCGCTGATGAGCTGATCAAAGTATATGACATCCATTTTTTGGTAAAAAAAACACACTGAAACCAAAAATAGGCGATACTAGTTGTGAGACATTTAGGGGACTTGTACGCGACAGGCGACTGTTAGCTCATAATCATCTTCGGCAATGAAGGGTTTGCAGCTCTCGCTAGTTGGCGTACCTGTCATTTGATGAACAATTTGGTTCCCAAATGTAAAACATGCAAGGGACTTCTAAGTAATAATCGGCTGTTATGCTACACAAATCTTCAGTGATGAGGGGTTTGCAACTTTTGCTAGTCGGTGTACCCGTTATTTTTATCCGGTGAACTTGATGTCTATCACGGGAAAGGGACTTGTCAGTAGAATCGGTGCACGAGTGGCTAGAAATTTGTGCAAATTGTTGCACATTGTATTCGATTTATATAAATCTGACGGTAAGAAAGTTTGTATCGTTGGTCTATCGCTGGAACCTAGGATTTACTGTTAACGCAACGGGTACAAACGATACTGTAATGTAAAACAAGGTAGTTTCGTAATAATTAATAGTGTCATCTATTGTATTTTAATCCTAAAAAGTTACGGATAGCTTTATAATACCAACTAGATTATATAGGATATTATTCCAAGTTTTCATCCGTCACGATGTCTACGATTGAAAAGGATAAAGTTCAACTGACTGCAAAGTCAATTTAGTCCCTTTTTTCGATATGCTTTTGTTGTGGTTAGGGCAATCGATAGCCCTTGAAGAGCTGATCAAAATATATGCCATCCATTTTTTTGAACAAAAATCCTTCATGAGATAAACCAGTTTGAAAGTTTGAAGGGGTTGACAACTTCAGGAGTAAGGTACACACTGAAACCAAAAATAGGCCATACCAGTTGTGAGACATGTAAGGGACTTGTAAGCAACAGTCGACTGTAAGCAACAGTCAACTGTTAGCTCATAATCATCTTCGGCAACGAGGAGTTGGCAGCTTTTGCAAGTTGGTATACCTGTTATTTGTCTCAGGTGTATTCGATGGTAAGAAAAATTTTGTTCCCAATTGTAAGACATGCGTGGGACTTGTAAGTAATAATCGGCTTTTATGCTATAATCATCTTCAGCGATCAGGGGTTTGCAACTTTTGATAGCTGGTGTATCCATTATTTGTTTCCGGTGAATTTGATGTCAATCACGGGAGACGGACTTGTAAGTAAGATCGGTTCACGAGGGGCTAGAAATTTTTGAAAATTGGTGCACATTGTATTCGATTTCTGTAAATATGACAGTAAGAAAGTTTATATCGATGGTCTATCGCTATAACCTAGGATTAACTGTTTACGCAACGGGTACAAACAACACGGTAATGTAAAACAATAAGGTAGTTTTGTAATAATTAATAGTGTCATCTATGGTATTTTAATCCTGAAACGTTACGGATAGCCTTCTTCCGATATTGTGTTGTTGTTGGTTTTACAACGCTAAAGAACAGCTTTTGATTATGTGATTATTCTTTTTAGAACATACAGTTTTAAAATCTTCGATAAGTTGACAATTTCAGCATTTAACCGACAGCGAAGAAACAAAACCAAAGTGTTGCTCTCGCAGCACTTTAGCCGGCGAAGCCGGACAAAGGTTGCCGCAACACTTCACGTTGCCCGGGCAACGTAGGTCTAGTTTCAATTCAGTTCACTTTATTCGAAAAACTTGCGGCGGACAGAGCCGATTATTAGTTATTGTTGTCATAAAATAAACATGAATGTCAATCGACCAGCCAAAATTATATACACAAAAGTACAATATATACAATTAATAACAATTTTGCAGACTAAAAAAATAACCGGGAATTCAACATTTTAACAAACGAGGGCACAAAACTAAGCTCATATTGAGCATGTGAAGCAGTCACAGGTCGAAGTTTCGGTACAGGTAAAATGATTCCTAGTGGCATCGTTTATTGACTAGCTACAACAAACCAAGCAGGCGCCGGTTGGTTGACAACTGACGTGTGTAGCTGTAATGCAACTTCCGACACCAGTTTGGGCTATGCCACCAAACTTTGCAGCGAGTTTGAAATTTGCATAATATTCTTTCCCCGTCTAGATTTTTGGCGAATCAACGGTCAAGTCTAATGTCATTGATGCAGAGGACAAGGATAATGAAAATGAGGATAGTGACGTCAAAGAAGAAAAGAAACGTGTTGCTGGGCTGGTGAACGAATCTAGCGATAATTCTGTCATCACGATTCAGGTAGGTTGTATCGTTGAAGGTGGGGTAGAATGTATGTATGTATTTTACTAACTCACTGCACTTACCACAGTAAAAAAAGTTGAGTATGGAATAGGAAGAGAGACAACACAGAAATAAACAGAAAAAGAACGAGAGTAGATTAACTCGAGGACGGGACCCCCCGCTAGATCGAGGCAGTGTCAAAGAGTCTGCAGTAATTAGCAAAAAGCTCGCAAGGTTTACTCTAGTTTCTCCCAACCTTTTGTGTACCGCGTACCCCTAATCAAGGTTAACAAATATTGCATACCCCTAATCAAGGCTCAAAAAGGTGCGGTACCCCTTTTTCGACGAATTATTGTTTTTTTACTATTCTTCAGCACGATCACAGCGTCAAAGTAACGATATTTCTTACCATTAATGATAAGGGGCATGTAAATCTGAAACTCGGACGATCGGGTATCTGATTCTGAGGACAATACTGAGCTCGGGGAGAAGCTAGGTATTAGTGCTATAGACTAACCTGATTTTGTTACCTTCGCATACCCCTTGCGAAGACCTGTCTTACCCCTTCGGGTACGCGTACCATCGGTCGGGAGCCACTGGTTTACTCGAGCCGCCTTGTGGATCACCCCAGTGTCGATCCCTTCTCGCTGTTAATTGGTAGATATGACGGGGATCTAAGCCAGGGGCGTCACTATTGGGAGGTGAGGTGGGAGGGACATATCTCCCCCCTAATATTCTCGGCCAGTCAGTAAAGAATAACCTAGTTGGCGCGAAGCGCCGCGATTTTCGTCAAACCAGTTGCTTTTTTTTCATTAAAACAGTCGGTTTTTGTGAAAATCGGTCTATTTTTCGTCAAAACAGTCGGTTTTCCGAAAATCAGTCGGTTTTTTCTTGAAAACAGTCGGTAAAAATTACCTGCCAGTCGGTAAATACCTTGTCCCCCTCCCCCCAAACATTTTGGCTAGTACCGCCTCTGATCTAAGCAGTGATGATTGGATATAGTGGAGCCGTGCTTGTTTTGATTGGAGCTTTTGAAGAGGAAGCAAATGCACAAAACATTATACCCGTGCCTCCTCCTTTTTCCTGAACCCGTCGGGTAAGGCCCTCTCTGTATTTGGGCAGTTCCTTGGGTTCAAAAATGTAAGTGAACGGGTGCCTGTGACTCCATCAAGTGGTCTGTCCGAGGAATTGCGTTTTCGATCCGAATTCTCTTCACGACCCTCCTCCGAATTCTCCTTTTCTTGCGTTTTTTTCCAGAATCGAGAGCGGGAAAAGCGTCACCATTCTGCAGAATCGAGAAGTTGCTCCCCTGGCGAATTCTCGATTCTCCTGTCTGCGTTCTCCTCCCTGATTGGTCAACAGAGTGCGGGTGCTAAATATGCATAAACACGTATACGGGGTTGCGGACGAGCTACAAAATTAGTGTTTTTGTCAAAAGCGAGAATGGAGAAGTCAGAAGAGCAAAAACGGTAATTTGTATGAGAATCGAGAATTGAGAAGCGAGGATTCGAACGGAGAATTCAGATAAAAAACGCAACTGTTAGTGACCAGGTGGCAGCCAACCATGTACAGGCGTCTTATTGATGTTTACCGTCATTCGTCGAAATGCATAACTCAGCGTAATTCTTGTATAACTCATCGTGATTCTTGCTTATTTTATAATTGTTTGAATCCTAGTTCTGACATACGTGTGATGTGACGTCACTCGCATAATTCGTCGTAACTCTTGTTTATGTTATAGTTATTTGATTTTTAGTTCTGATATAAATGTAATTGTAAATGATCACTTACAGTGATCGAATTGTATATAAGTTTATTATTTATGACAAAGATGTTGATGCTACTATAGTTACTACGAAAAATCCAATGTTCGACTTGCCCGTGAAGGAATTTTGAAAATAAACTCAAAATTGAATTGAATTGATTATGGTTCCAGGGTCTTCGGAAGGAATACTCCCTCTCTGCCGAACACACCCGAACCTCGGGATTCTGCAAGAAGGAGCAAGAGGCCAAGCGGTTTCTGGCTGTGCGAGACATGACCCTTGGGGTTCAGAAGGGTGAGATCTTCGGACTGCTGGGGCATAACGGTGCCGGCAAGACCACAACGATGCGAATGGTTATCGCAGAAGAGACACCAACCAAAGGGATGGTATGTGTCGACTCATTTCAATTTTTTTTTTACTCAATTAAAGACCATGTCTTACCTATAATACTAATTCAACCTACTTCAGTAATCACTCCATATATTTCTAGACCCGGAGACCCCAATTTCATATGGTGCATTCTAACCCCTCTAACAAAACCACGCTGATTTATCACGTTGTCGACGGTTGTTTTTCCGTAAAAAGAAACGGTTATATAAATTGTTTCCCTGTGTTCGCTATAAGTCAACGAGTCTCGGAAAAGGCTTAAAACAGCCAAAACTATGGGTTATTTGTTGAAAGCACAGCCTAGTTTTAAAGCATTCAAATATAAACAATGATAGTTGAAGAGTAAATAGTGCGAGGGGTCCTTTAAGTTTGGAAACCACCGCAACCGCCAGGCTGTAAGGGAGCTGCAGGATCAGTGTTCCTCTTGAGTCAAGTTTATCCAGATTGTTGACTTGCCGATTTATTATTACTCTTATTATTTATTTGAATCCTTCAAAACTGAAGAGTACTGTATAAAAAGGAACAACAACATGTCAATCAAACTCAAACACACTTACATACTAATAAACAGCTGACCATTAAAAACAAATTAGCCTACGAAATATACAACGAAATACAATGATTCATTTGATAAAATCCTTTTTTCCTATAAAATAACGAAAAATCCTCAGACATAAACAACCAAATGCATTACCAACCAAAAAGATTTACCCCATTTCGAAAATGCTGTATCCTGTGTTTTTTCCCACCCTGTATTGAAATGGAATCTGTAATAGTGAAAACCTTTGTTCCATTTTTTTATCTGTCGCTTAAATGAGTCCATGGCCGAAGCTAATAATCTTCCACGAACGCTCAAAAATCAGCGGACATAAATCAGCATGCTGTTCATCCGGTGCTTCCCAACTCTAATATTAACTTATGCTCTCAAGGGCTGATATCTAAGGTTATATTCCACCTGGCAGGGCGATAAGATAATTGTAGGCGGTAAAATGTTTGTTGTAAGGCTATGGGTTTGGTGACCTGGATTTGTTGGCGCAATAGTCGGGGGTTCGCCTTTTTATGGCACTTGAGCTTACTCAAGTGCCATATAGCGATTGTAATTTCTGTCCGTCAGTCGGTCTGTCGGTCTGTCGGTCTGTCGGTCCCGGTTTTGCTAGTTCGGGCACTTCCAGATAAGCTAGGACGATGAAACTTGGCAGGCATATGAGGGACCGGACCAGCTCAACTTAAAATTAATCATTTCTTCAATCCGACTTTCCCCGGATCCGGGAGTCCGGAAACTATAAAGCAAAAGTGGAGCGAAAAGTAGCAAAAAAAGCGCTGCCCGAAGGCGGGAGCGAACCAGGAACCTCTGGGTTGGAAGTCCAACGCTCTACCAACTGAGCCACGAGTCCATGTATGAGAGACCGAATGCGGGTGATTGCACAAAGTGGATAATCTAAACAAATTACAGGATAATGGATAATGGAACTTGTCAGGAATATTGGATGTATTAGGGAGCGTATACGGGAGTATACATTGTTAAAAGATTGACGACCTGATTAACCTGGACATAGTCAAGAAACATAAATAATAGTTTGGGCACTTCCACGCAAGCTAGGACGATGAAACTTCGCAGGCATATCAGGGACCCGACCAGACTAAGTTGGAAATAGTCACTTGCCCGATCCGACCATCGTGGGGGAGGGGGCGGAATCCGGAAAATAGGGACATTCATCACTTTCGAACGGGTGATCGGATCTTAATGAAACTTGATATCTGGAAAGATCTCGTGTCTCACATGTCTCATTTCGAGTCCGGACCGGATCCGATGAATCTTGGGGGTGGGTCTTGAGGGGAGTGGAGGACGGGGAATCCGGAAAAATTTGGAAAAATTGAATATTTTCAGCTTACGAACGGGTCGTCGGATCTTAACGAAACTTGATATATGGAAGGACCTCATGTCTCAGACGCCGGTGACATTGGGGGGAGTTGGAAGGGGAAACCGGAAATCTTGAAAAACGCTCAGAGTGGAGAGATCCGGATGAAACTTGGTAGAAAGAACAAGCACAAGTCCTAGATACCTGACTGACATAACCGGAACGGATCCGCTCACTTTGGGGGAGTTGGGGGGGGAGTCCTAATTTCTAGTGATCCCGCGAGTTCGATGCTTCCTGATGTGCTAGGACAATGAAAATTGGCAAGCATGCCAAGGACCCGACCAGATTAAATAGGAAAAAGTCACTTCCCCGATCCGACCATCTGGGGGGTGGTGGGGGTGGAGGGACGGGGAAGCCAAAATTGAGGTATTTTTAACTTGCGAACGGTTGGTCGGATCTTGATGAAAGTTGATATTTAGCATGACCTCGTGTCTCAGACGTCCCACTTTAAATCCGGACCGGATCCGATGTCACTGGGGGGGGGGGAACTGGTGGAGGGAACCAGAAATCTTGACAAACGCTTAGAGTGCAGCGATCGGGATGGAACTTATTCGGCCACGGTAGGTGGAGATAGAGTGAGTACCGGAAATCGTGTAGCACGTCTAGGGATCAAACAAATGGATTTATTGGGATGAAAGTTTGAACAGTCATGTGCATTTGCTGCAGACAATCGAGACGATGCCGGAACTGCTCAGAAATGAGTGAAACTAAATATCCTATTTCTATTTCCGAACCGCATTTTTGGATGGCGGGTGTATTTTGTGAGGTTCTCATCTACTTTCTTGTACAGCCTACTCGTACAAGTGCCATATGAGCTCGTAGCTCTTGTTTTTTCGTAAAATTATTCGCAAAATTTTCTTTTTAAAATTGTTTATTGTTATAAAAATTGTTATTAAAAATTATTATTCGTAAAATTTGTTTTTCATAAAATTTCGTAAATTCCTTTTCCTTACATTGCCATTACAGTCATTCCAAATACCGTCAAAAGAACTCAAGAATGCCTTTATCTCGTTTTTGGCCAGAGAAAAAGAGGTTGAGCTTTCCCAGAAAACGCCATGGTTTCAGGTTTATTTTTCAGATTTACCCCTCATTACTTACAGAAAGAGAGCCGAGCTGAAAAAGCAGTAAGAGCTGAAATGACAGTACCTAGTTCCCGCTCTCAAATGACAGTCACAGTATTCGCCTTGGGATTTGAAGGGCGAATGGATGGATCACCTCTGATGGTTCTAGAACCCATAGTTGTCGGTCGCTGCCGTGTAGTTCACCGTCTTCGTTCCTTTCGCTAGCCTAAGAATTATCAGATGCATCGAAGCAAGGAAAATGAGGTAACCTTTCCTCAGATGCACCTATGTTAAGTTGACAAACCTACGAACGACTAACTTTTCTTTTGATTTAAGGTCATAATTGACGGACATAACATCAAATCTAGCCTATCAGATGCCTTTGGCGCTTTAGGCTACTGTCCTCAGTTTGATGCCCAGTGGAAGAATATCACAGTCGAAGAGCACTTAGAAGCTTACTGTGCCATAAGAGGAGTCGACAAAGACCAGATTGCAAGGTAATGGTAACTTTAAGGCACACCTCGCGCTATTTCCTTTTATGTTCCTATTCAAAGCTATCTGAATACTGTAAATCTATAGGCTCTGCTTTTATTCGCGGCTTTGGATGTTTTAAGCCTTTTCCCTGGTACATTGACCTCTACCAATAACTGGGCAAAAATCAGATAACCGGTTTTACGGATCAGTAGAATGGTATGCGAACACCAATCGGGAACATAATGTGCATGGAAAATAGTGAATCGAAGCAAGTGCAAAGATTAGTGAGTTATCGTTAGCCGGCTAATTAAACGTTAACGTTAGAATGCTAGAATGCAAAACGTTAGAATGCAACATATGAAATTTGGGTCTCCGCGGGGCTTAAGAATTAATGAATGCAGTTACGGAAGTACGTTTCATTGGCATGACGGGTCCTTTAAGGTTGCGTTCCCTGGTGTTCCTTATCAGTTACTATCACAATAGTAAAGCGACAAGAGATCGAGTAAAAGAAGGTAAGGCATGGTGCAAGCTAAAAGGCAAGCTGCGTCAGGAGGCAAGAAGCATTGGAGGAATGATCACAAAATGGGGGTCGAGCACGAGTTCTAAATCATGCGCGAGCGAAAATTTACAAGGGGTACCCCTAGTGCCCTTGCCTCTTTTTAGCATGGTTGCTTCCTGGTACAGCTTGCCTTCTTTTAGGCACTGCCAAGCGACAAGGCATTGTCAGAATGATAGCCGACGAGGCAAAACGGAGAAGTTAACTCGAAAATAACCTGTGTTTCTTTTTATATGCTCTTTGTCATCGTCCAATACGAACCCCGTCCTTGAGGTTCGTTCGGAAATTTTGTACCCTGTCCATACCCATGAAGTTTTGATCATGATTATCAGACTTAAAACCCTAGAAGAATTAAACCCTATTATCAGAATTCTTCCGTTATCTGCTCTTTTTACTTGCCAGTGAATGCAGAACCTTATTCCTTCAACCCAAGCTGACTGCGAATCATATTTGACGGTGCAAAACGGATAAGTCAGCTACATTTATTAGAGCTATATTTCGCCTCTCCTTGACAAGGGTCCTCTCCAGGCTCAAGCCACTGAAGCTGGAAAATGAACTTGTGGAAAAACAATTGAAGATTCTTTCTTACGTATCTGATTTTGTGAACTTCTTCTCTGAAAATTGGTTGAAGTTAAGGCTGGTGCTGTGATTACATTCTGGACACGGATGCTATTTTTGCTGTTCGATTCGGTCGTCGTCGAAAGGGTAGAGATTCTGTATCGAAATATAGCTCTAAGAAAAGGTGGCTGACTTATTAATTAATTAATTAATAATTTTATTACCCATCCTAATGTATAAATACACAAAAAATGGAGTAGGAATCCGTTTTGCACCCTCGAATATGATCTGCAGAACTTCAGAAAGCAGAACCGCAAACTCCGGCTGAGAGCAGATCTAGTATGATTCCCCTTCATATCAGGAGGGGTGGGGGGGGGAGGCACTCCCCTATAGAAGTATTGCGAGGATACTAGACTAAAACGGATTTTATAGTAAGTATCTATCATTCGTCAGTTGGATTTCCCCGAGCCAAATATCCGTATCCTATCGGTTGACCTGGTCGATTTTTCATTGAACCCAGTTCCGTGGGACGCTGTGACCCTCTATAGGGTACAGTGACCAGTAACCGGCCCTTGAAACTTACTCTAACTCTTTACAATCAATAACTCAGTCAATCCTTATTCGATTCTCAAGAATAATACACGTGCTGAAGCGCGTTTAAATGCTGATCATGATGAACGGAAAGTTTTCTGTCACAGTGTTGCCATGTAAGATTTAAGACACCAAACTCAAGACACCAAAAAACCGGCCACATCTTTCTAACTCCCGTGTTGCAGACTAGTCAAGACGTTCATGGATGGTCTACAGATCGACGAGCATAAAAAGAAGTGGTCTAAGAATTGCTCTGGCGGCACAAAACGGAAGCTGAGCTACGCGATGAGTATGCTGGGTCAACCGAAGATCGTTTTGATGGATGAACCGAGCACTGGAATGGACCCGCAGTCCAAGAGATTTTTGTGGAACACTATTTCTTCGAGTTTTACCGAGGGGAAGGGGGCGATCCTCACGACGCATTCGATGGAGGAAGCTGATGCTCTGTGTTCCAGGATCGGGATCATGGTGAAGGGAGAGCTCAGGTAGGGTTTAAGGCGTCTTCTCGCCGTTCCCCGAGGACTCATTTTTTGTTATGGTAGATGGCATTGCGCCGTTGCGGCCTTGCATGTCTATCTACTCACGTTTAGCTTGTTTGTGCTGATGACAAAGCGTTCCAGCGACGATGATTGTTTCACCCATTTATGCAGTGATATTTATTCTACAGTTGGTTTACACTATGACCTCGGTTGAAGCCTGCGCTTAACATCAAGGTTCAACTTTTAACAAAGTGAATAATTAGTGTAATTTTATTTTACTACTGTATGACCAGCGTAATTTAGCATCTTTTAACGAAGAAAGCTACGAAGTTGGTTTGTCAATAAGCGATTTGATGATGATTGATGATGACTCCACTTGAGGAGTCCCTGTGTTTTTGTTTGTCGGGGGGACTCACTCCCCGTATTTTCGCGAGTCCCCACGGACGGGGAATGCTCCGATTATCATCACAATCATAAAAAAGGACTCCCTTTCAGATTCGGAGGGAATAAGTTTTTGCTGGTGTTGGTGCAATGTAAAATTAATTAAAAACAATCAGAATAAACAAAACAGCATTCCCCGTGTTCTCGCTGTATCTGAACGCGGAGTCCGCGTGGACTGACTCCCTTTATTCTCGCCGGTCTCTTCGATTCACCGAGGAGTCTAGGGGAACGGTGAGAATACGCCTTTAGTTACATTTTGGCTTTTTTCCTTTGTAATGGAGCATTCGCATCGCGAAGAGTTGTCCGCGTGAAGAATTATCCGTGGGACTTTGTCCTCGGATAAATTGTCCGCATAGACTTACAGTACTACCAGAAAGAGGATTGGGGCTGGATCCCGGACATGACTAGTGGCTCTCTTACTGGTTTTGACGTCCTGTCTAGAACCCCATTGAAAATCATGCCACGGTTACCCAGAGTCATCTTCAGTTGCGCGTTGTAATCACATTGTTGCGCTAACAGTATTGCGCTGGATGTTCGATAGTGGCTGTGCTTTTACTCTACAAGCCATTGGTTTGCTTTCTACATGGGACTATGTTGCCCCGTGTGCAGAGGCGTTACTAGCCAAAATATTTTTAGGGGGCAAGGTATTTACCGGCTGTTTTCATGAAAAAAATTACTTTTGACGAAAAATCAACTGATTTTACGAAAAACCGACTGTTTTTAAGAAAAAATTGACTATTTAAACGAAAAACCGATTGTTCTTACGAAAAAAAAATCGCGGAGCTTAGCGCTAACACAACATTTGGGGGGGGGGGGGTCATCCCCCCTCCCTCCCCCATACGTGACGCCTCTGCCCGTGTGTACAGTAGAGGTATTCTTATGTGAACATCGCCTAATAGTGAGCGGTCGCCAAAGAAAAACTAAAATCCATAAAAGGCAAATTTTTCTGCAAAATACTTGCCAAAAATAGTTAATCCTTTCATATTTTTAACATGTGCAACTCTGATTTGAAAGCTTGCTGTTAATTTGCTGTTGACTGCCCTCTGGTATTTCTTTCATTGCTAAGTGGAAGGTAACTTAACCACATAAGACGGCGAATCTGCAGATTCTCTCAAGAAGAAAAAGAAGCACATTTAAAAATTCGAAATAAAATATTTTGGACTCAAAGTTTATACCGGGGTAGACAGGGAAAACCCTGATACAGTTGGCTCTTGGCTGATATCAAGTTTGTTATTTTTCTTACTATTTTATAGGCAAGTAGAAAGACCAGGCTGGTGAAACAGGTAGAGAAGTGTTCAAATAAGCATACCTCTGTCCTCTATTGTAAATACGATTATCAAGATCGGCGTGTTACACATTTTTGTACATTTTATTTCTCTCACACTCCGTTTGTGACTTTTGTCATAACAGGTAATACGTTTTGTTCATTAGCTAATTGTTCGCACAGCGTCGTGATATCCTGCCAGATTTTCTGTATTGTCGTCGTAAGTATGTTCTTTATGTAACTGATTGTTGCGCGGAAAACCCTCGGCTGGGATTCCAGTCGGTGATTGCCAGACTCGTATTTTCTGCCCAAACGTTGCCCGAACCATAAGAACGGCTAATCAGCAAACTTTAAAACGCTTTCACTGTTCCTAGATGTCTCGGCTCTTCTCAGCATTTGAAGAATCGATACGGTATCGGTTACGAGCTCGAAGTCAAGCTCCGTACCACCGATGATGAAACTAGAAAGAAGCAGATGGACAAACTTAGAGTTTTTGTCACGAAAATATTTCCAAGTTCCAAGCTGCAGGAGGAATTCCAGGATCGTGTGATATACAGCGTCCCTCAGGCGGATATCGGATCACTAGCAGAAGTTTTCAGAGCCATCGAAGATCGTACGTAATTTTTCTTGTACCTCTGTGAGAAATTTGCTTTTAGAAAGGGGCGTGAAGGCTGGATTGTTTTCACCGGAACTGAGGGCTACAGGCTATTTGATATTCACAATTGGTATTCGTATCACTATTCCAGGTTTCATAGCGACGGCTGTCGAAAACGTTCAAGAAGACTGGGCCGTAGGTTACAGGGTATATTAGATTCGTTCGGGTAAGGGTTTGAAGGTTCGAGTTTATTACCCGAAACGTAGGACTAATGTAGCGTTTACAAGTACAGGAAAACTTGAACAGAATCCGATCTTAGTGACAGATTAAATTTACACGCAGAGAGAAAAAAATAAATTCTTCAAACTAGAAAATCTGACAAAAATAGATTCACTACCCCATAGAATTTTTGTTTGACAGCATTTATTCAATTCAGTTCATTTATTCCCAAAATTTTGATAAAACAAAATGCACGGGATTGTCAAATTACAATTGGGTTATTCACATTAAAATTACGGATAAGAAAAGGCACAAATGAGTTAAAATAGCGTTCAGTGCTATGAGCGGGCGGGTTCATTAGCTGAGCTTTCTTAGCTGCCCTAGAAATACTCGGGGCGAGTATCCGTTCTTTTTTCATTTTCGGGTGGCAGGATCTCACGGTGCATTTCCGAGGCAAGGCACTTTCGTCCGAATTTCACTGTGAGATCGGGCCGATACGAAGCAAGGATTTTCATCCCTAACTCTTCCAGTGCTTGTTGATAGGATTTGTATTTATCCGCCAAAATAATTTTTAATGATTTGACATCAGTACTGATGACTGCTGCTCCCAAAAGCTAGCCAGACTTCTTTTTAGTCTTTTTACCGGCGCCGCCAACGGGATTCCTGTCAAGTAGACCGATCAAAGGATTCTCATCCCGCTGGACTTTTTTTCTAGTCGTCTTCACGGACGGAATCCCTTCGAGTCGACCGGAGTTCCTTTCTACGCGACGGGATTTCTTGTCCGTGTGAACGCTACAGATACACTACTTGATATTCCGAAGTGATACTGCATCGCCGTTTCAGGTTTCATAGCGTTGTCGAAGACGTTTGCGAAGACTGGGGTTGTAGATTACAGGACAGATTAAGGTTGCATTCTGGAACTTGAACGATTGTTAACAAATTGTTAACAGTTGTTAACTTTTTGCGTTCCACGTTTCTTATTCCAAAATTTAAGCTCCGCCCACCTACAATTTCCGTTCCAGAGCTTAACGATTGTTAACAATTTTGTAACGATGGTCGTTGAGCATCGTTACAAAATAGTTAACAATTGAACTGGGCATCGTTAACGATCGTTAAAGCTGCAGGTAGCTCCGCCCCGAAGTAAAGTTAAGTTTGCGGAACGCAACCTAAGGCTACGCGCACACACAGCCCGATAAGATTTCGCATTCGAAAATATGCATGCGAAATCCACATCACTATGGGAACACAGCATGCAATTTGTAAAAAATTCGGAACGATGGAAGAACTTCGCATCTGACTGTATTTGTACGTACCTGAAGCAGAGAAAAATAAATTTTACTAGATATACCGGGATTACGCGGTGAATAAACAAATGTTTCTGCCCTGTCGGTAACAGTGAAAGCGCCAAAAAATGAGACACTTTTTTCCGAAATATGGTTGCTATTGCCGCTGTTAGTTCTCGAGAACGCGTTTCCGAATCGCCGCTTTCGTTTGAATAACTTCTATTTTTGTACATTCAGGCCCATGTCCCTCATGCGGTTTGATGAGCACTAATTCCTTCGTATCTCGCAAAACCGCTCTTTCCCTACAGAGAACCATGGGGTAGGCATAGTACTTATTGTCTTCTTTATTGGACTTAGAGCGAAATAAAAGCCTGTCACCGATATAGAGATGGTATCAAACAGTAGTTTTTATTTTAATACTTTTCCAGAGTTAATCCTTTATAGCCTAAGTGGTAGCAAGGAGTGGCGCAAAATCCTTCTGAGACTCTTTCACTAATTCCACCACTTATCTGTAACCTGTTTTCGTCCTTTTTTACCTGCTGCGCTACCTATAGTGGCGAAAAATACCCAGTGGCGAAAAATCAGGGTGGCGCTAAAGCACGTTTCTCGCATCTGGCAGCAATATGTCATTGAATTTTATGAGGGGCGTATAAATATTTTCTTTTTTAGAGCGAAGCATCCTCGGGATTGAAGAATACAGCTTTAGCCAGACGACACTAGAACAAGTGTTTCTGCGTTTTGCCAAACTCCAAGAATCGCCGTACGATGAAGACGATGAGCAGTCAGACTCACTCTAGTAAACCATAGATGCTAGTAGTATAAGATCGCCGCTCCCACTCCACCCTCCCCCCAATTTCAAAACCCCATTTTAACATCAATTTCTTAAATTTTAACATCCTTTTTACCAAATTATCCCCCTTTTTAAGAACATTTTTATTTTCTTACTTCCAAAATAAAGGATACAAGAAATGAGAAATATTACCCTTTACTACATATAAAATACTACAATATACACTACTTCTTTTTTTTCTTCAAATATTACTGAGTAAACAGTTCTAAATCCACATATGTTTCTTTGTTCTTGTTTTCGCGTACAATAGGCTGCAAAACCAGATTTTTCTTTAAAAGTAATTCGTTAGCAATGGCATTATATTTCTGTGTTATAAACAAATCACATGGTTTGTCATTATGATTAATGACTACAACCAACTTATCACCATATTTTGTCTTAGCAATTCTCATTTTAACGATAGTATATTTCAGTCCTAGAACTAGTTCTTCTTTCCTGATTGTCTCATTGTATTTATTCATTCTGATTGTATTCAAGACTTCCTTTGTGGACTCCATTTATTAGTGGATGATTTTATTAAATAAAAATCCAGGCTCACAAACTCACATACATATTTTTATTGATAATATCTAATGTAGCTTTTCTTTCATAATATATAACACAGTAAACATTATATGGTACGGGTTGATTATCTTTCAACGTTAAACTTATTTCAATATCAGCAGTTGTTCCATTATAAATATTTGACTCGTGTTTAGAAACATCGAAACAGAATAGTGGGTATACTTCTTTAAATTCTTCTATACTAACAACACTACCAGTATCAAATGCTAATTGTTTATAACCCAAATGTATGAACCTATTGTAAAGATTTGAGTATTTACATTTATCATCGCTAAAATCACATTTAAGTGGTTCTTCAGGATATTTATCCCCATTAATTCTAAGTTCTATGTCTGTTAAATTCATATGATCAAACACCATATTATTCATTAATTGATTGTTATGCTTTTAATTTTTCTGTAGCATCACAACTACTTTTGTTGGATTTTTTCTCTCAGAAATAACTTTCCAAGTGTGCTCCTTATTCTGACTAACATCACTTTTATAACTATTACATGCTTCCCACATCAGATTATGCTTTTTATCCTTAGCAAGACCCTTTTCTAAGTTACTCATCATTTCAATACTAGGAGCTACAATAGGGATCTTCCAGGATAAATACTCGATGACTACTTTGAAATTAGTATTTCCATTTCTTATAATCATGTTGTTATCATCATTTCTTCTTAGAAATATTTTATGCGATGCACCTCTGAAGAATCGTTTGTTTCCTTTCAAAAATCCAAACAATTCTGGTAATGGTAAATACATATTTACTAATTTACTGCTCTTTGTTCTGTTATATCTTTTTTCAAATCCTTTATTATAATTATCATTATTGGTCAACCTGACTGCTCCAGCCCCTGCAGTAAACGAAGCAATTACAGGATTGATTTCTTTCCCTTGATTATAATCTTTATACCAGAAATGATTTCTTGCAGCACTTCTAGAATAATCATCAGAGTATTCAATCAACTTTGTAACGGTAGTTGTAATACCAACATGATTAATTTTTTTCAACCGATTCATCGTTTATTACATACTCAGCGGTACTGAATAAATTAAATCCATTATTCGTTAAAGTAGCAACATCGGTTGCAGCTATAGGAGTCCCGTCTTCGTTTACTATTCTTACACTGACATCAAGATAACTTTTCACTTGGATAAAACCAAGAATCTAATTTCTTTGTTACGAATTCAAACTCTGATTTATTAGATACATTCACATCTGTTTCTCGAATTTCATTAAATTCATATTTAACCACTGTTTCATCCACAAGCGGTTCATCAAAAATGTTCCATTGCGGACTGATAACTTTATTTACTGCCATTTATATAAGAAAGAAATTATTAAATAAAACTTATTTCAGAATCTTTAATCCATTGCCAGTCATTAACGTTTTGATCAAGTCCTGACTTCTTTGGTTTAAAATCCTTTTATTTGTACCGATAAGATCCTTCATCGATTTTTTTTTTCCAATTACATCAATGAGTTCCTTCTTGTTTACATCGATCAGATCTTTCCCATATTCTATTGCTCTGTTTTTCAACAACTCAAATCTCGGTTTAATAATATTATTATACTATAGCCCCATCTTTTATTTGTTTTGCTGACGTTTGAAATAACTGGGAATTAACAATGTTTTTGAATACACTACCGATTCCACTTCCATACTGCCTTTTATAAAGTAATCGCTTATTATTAATCAACATTTATAGGTAAATAATTTTATTTCACTAATCCTTTAAGCTTTTCTTAAATGCAGCACGTATCCAACGTTATCACCATTCAAATCGATAGGTCTTCCCAACTGATCAGTAATTGTCATTCTCAAGGAGTAAATAAAGTCTTTTGTATTAATAGGAAGGTAGATAATTGTCTAGGATTCTCAACAATTTGACAGCCCGGTTCTGTATTCGGAACAAATGTCCAAATGACATCTGATTTACTTTTGTTTACGATAGAACTGTTTACAAGAGAGCAGTGAATTTGAATTTTATCAACGCTTCTTGTTATATTCGGAAGCTTTGTACCTTCATTGATTTTCTTAGATATCTCACTATCCTTCTCAAATCCTAAAATCTGACACAAGTCACTATTAAATCTAAACAAATATTTTTCTTGTAATAGTATGACAAATCTCATAGATGCTGGATTGGATGAAATTACAATAGGACATTTATCTTTTGGGGTATCAAAATACTGACACAAAAAATAATTCAAACAATCATCGTTATACATCCCATTTGGAATAGTAACATTCATCCATCCCCCCTCTTCATCTTTCCTATATTGAAATGTATTATTTCCAAATTTATCACTTATATTATGCCATGAATACCACAAAGTACACTGATTCAAACCTATTTCATAATCACAATTACGTTTCAATTCGATTGGTTGACTAAATGTTATATCAATGATACTTTCATTACCTTCAATGTTTAATAACACCATTTATTAGAAATATTTTTTATATATTGAATTGTAATATCTCTTCGTAAGAAATTTATTTCGCATTAACGAATCCAAAATATCAATAGCTTCATTTCTCACCTCATCAGATGTATTTCCGTTTACTCTGCTACCTATCAAAGTGTATAGTTTTGAAATCATTTCATCACAATTCATAAATAATCCAGTTCCTTTTCGTTTGACTAATGGCAAATTATTTTGAATGGTTTTTAACCTATCCTTGTATTTCTTTATGAATTCAATTTGTTCATCATACTTACTAGAACTACTTTTACTTTTCAAACCACCATAACTTTGACTTATCGGTGTTAATTCAGCCAAAGCATCTTCTATGTTCTCTGGGTTATCATAATAAAAATGAGGCATCTCAAAATATTCCCCTTGATATCTTCTATGATTATCTCTATATTTAACATTAAGTGCTTTTAATAACTCTTTATCAACACCTTCATCCAGATCAACAACTTTTATACTTGTTGGAGATGCTTCTAAAGCGGTTGACTGCATCTCTACCTCTGAAACTGGAAGCTGATATGGTTGATTCGTTTCACCTATCTGGAGAAGCCTTGTTCTTGAACTATCATCACCTTCCTGTAGTTTATTTATGATCATTTCAGTGTTTTCTTGTAATTTTTTGATGGTATCTTTGGTGTTTTCTTTTTGTGCTATAATAACTGGAGCGTTTAATTCTGAAGCATATTCCCGAAATCCTGCCTTCTCCATCTCATTTTGTTGAACCTTTCTTCTCTGAATTTCTCTGTTCTTCACTATATCCGATAAAATATCGTTCAAGCGTCTTGAATCCATTTATATACAAGTAATTTTATTTCATAATAAATTTTGAAAGTTCTTTCTCATAAAACCCTCCTTGAATTGATTCCCCACTTTTGTCAGATATTTCAAAAGTAATGGGAATGGTAGGTCTGATGGTTGCTATCTGAAATACTTCATCCGTATAATTAGGTAAATATCCTTTATCAAAAACACTTTTTTCTTTTTTAATTCTGACTAAATCCCCTACTTTGACGTTTCCTGTGATTTTGTAGTCATCTACTGGAGGAAACAGAGCACTAAAAACCTTTTTCTGATTAACCTTTTTACTAGCATCAACTGGTTTCATTCGTATTGAGCGGTGATAGGAGTTATTAGAATTATTTACGAATACAGGTAAAATATCAATCCATTTACTAGTGTTGTTGTGAGTAAAATATTTCCATAACTTGTCTTTCAGCGTTCTGTTGAATCGTTCAACGATTTGTGCTTTCAGTTCACTTTCAGATGCAAACCAGTGTATATCGTTATTTTTCAAAAAAGATTGAACATTCCTCATAACAAATTCCTTGCCTTTATCAGTTTGCAACTTTCTAGGAATTCTTTCTTTAAATATATGACTGAATGCGTTTATTATTCCAGCACCCGTTTTATCTTTCAAAGGGACACACCAAGCATATTTACTAAAGCAATCAATAACAGTCAAGATGTAATTTGCTTTATCATTCGCTTTTTTTATATTTCTGGAGGTCAACTAAATCAGCTTGCCATTGCTCATCAACATAGTGAACATAGACTCGTCTCCTTTCAAAATTGTGATAGGAAGGTTTGTGTAACGTATACACATTCTCATTTTGCAACACATTTTTTATTTTATCTTTAGAAACGTTCACTCCATTTTCTTTTAACTTTCTGTGAATATCATCAACACCTGAATAATTAGAATGATAAGTCTTTAATATATCTTTTTCTGCGTCGAGTTTTTTTTAAAAAGCGATTTTTCCTCGATCCGGAAATAACACAATTACTATTCTTTGAGCCCAAGCTGACTTTGAAACATTTATTCAAACAACGTTTGCAACGGATACGTCAGCTATGATTTTTCATCAGCGATATTTCGGCCCTTCTTGGCAAGGGTCCTCGTCAGGCTGTCAATCTTCTGGTTCATCTTCGGGGAACGAAACAAACCTGTAATAAATAACTGAAGCTTCTACCGACTATAACTGTCTTATTAAAGTAAATTATCTTCAAATACCACTATAATGAAAAAACTAGTCCTCAGATTTAATTTTTGACAACGACGTTGTTTTTGCTGCACGATTGGGGCGATGACAGGACAGGGTTTTTTCTGCATTTTGATCAACTTCGGTTTTTTCATTAATAAGGGGCTGAAAACTTAAATATTATTTTATTAATGACCTCGTTCTACATTTCTATTATGATTACTTGCCTGAATCTATTACTTTGAATAATCACTGCACGGAAAAACTAGTGCTGAGATTTAATTTTTGACACGGCTGCTGTTTTTGCTGCACGATTGGGGCGACGGCAGGAAATATTTTTTTCTGCATTTTGATCGACTTCGGTTTTGTTGTTAATAAGGGACTGAGGCTTAAATTTTCTTCCCTTAACCCCGTTCCATGTTTCCGGTAAAGAGTACTCGCCTGTATCTCGGTTAATGCCTGTTCGGTTTTTCTTTATCTCAACGGCTTCTCGAATGGTTTGATGGAGTCCGGTGCACGTTGCAAGAATTGGACTCCATCAAACCATTCGAGAAGCCGTTAAGATAAAGAAAAACCGAACAGGCATTAACCGAGATACAGGCGAGTACTCTTTACCGGAAACATGGAACGGGGTTATTAAGGGAAGAAAATTTAAGCCTCAGTCCCTTATTAACAACAAAACCGAAGTCGATCAAAATGCAGAAAAAAAATATTTCCTGCCGTCGCCCCAATCGTGCAGCAAAAACAGCAGCCGTGTCAAAAAATTAAATCTCAGCACTAGTTTTTCCGTGCAGTGATTATTCAAAGTAATAGATTCAGGCAAGTAATCATAATAGAAATGTAGAACGAGGTCATTAATAAAATAATATTTAAGTTTTCAGCCCCTTATTAATGAAAAAACCGAAGTTGATCAAAATGCAGAAAAAACCCTTTCCTGTCATCGCCCCAATCGTGCAGCAAAAACAACGTCGTTGTCAAAAATTAAATCTGAGGACTAGTTTTTTCATTATAGTGGTATTTGAAGATAATTTACTTTAACAAGATATTTATAGTCGGTAGAAGCTTCAGTTATTTATTACAGGTTTGTTTCGTTCCCCGAAGTTGAACCAGAAGATTGACAGCCTGACGAGGACCCTTGCCAAGAAGGGCCGAAATATCGCTGATGAAAAATCATAGCTGACGTATCCGTTGCAAACGTTGTTTGAATAAACACAATTACCTTTCAGCATTGGAACATTGTTTTTCTGTGACACTGCATTAAACATTGATTCAGTATCAGTTTTCTTTTTACATTTCATACAATAAATCTCCATTTATTAGAAAACAATTTTTATAAACGAAAAGCTACCAACTTCATTTTGCGCTTAATGTAGGAAATACAGTGAAGTCCACAGTTTAATTCATCTATATTTTGAACAGCAAGATTTTCATAAGCTATTTTTTTCTTTGAAGTTTTTAGATATTTAATTATTTCTTTTCCTGGGGGAATACCGAAAGAATCAAAAAATTCTACATGGGGGTATTCAGGTAGATTACAATACGCAACCCAGTGAGTTCCAGGCATTCCGAGTTTATCATAATTAATGACACCGCATTCTATACTATTTATATGTTTGGGTAGCGTATCTATAGAGAACACACCTCTAAACTGTGGTATATCCCCTAATGCATCCATAATATCAAAATTGGTTAGAGGTCCTACTTTACTTTTGCTTCTTTTTTGATGTCCCCGTTTTTTGACTTCCTAGGCCTTCCACGTACCCCATTACCCACAACGTTTTGTGTTCCAGGGAGTGTAAGCGCTCCACCTATGTTGACATCATCGTTTTTTTCCTTCCTAGGCCTTCCACGTACCCCATTACCCACAACTTTTTGTGTTCCAGGAAGTTTAAGCGCTCCACCTATGTTGACATCGTCGGTTTCCTTCCCACGTAACCCATTACCCACAACTTTTTGTGTTCCAGGAAGTTTTAGCGCTCCACCTGTGTTGATCATTTTATCCATAATTTTCTTACCAGCGAATGTACCCAAAGCAGCAGCACCACTAGTTAAAGCTGCCTTACCAAGTGTAATTGCTAGCGGTACTAAAAATGGAAGTAATCCACCCTTTTGAATCGCTTCTTTCATCTGTTTGTATGATACATCAATATCACAGCCCTTATTATTCATTTTACATGTTTCAATTTTATCAATTTGTCGTTTACTTAAAAGTAACTTAACTGGTTCTCGTTCATTTTGTCTACTATGACTAACACGTATCTGACATTTTTGTTTAGCACCAAAACATTTCTTCAGCTTTCCTTTCTGAAGCTTTGACAAATAAACTGTATACTCCATTGTTTCAACCATTTATTAGGGAATTAATTTATCATATAAATTTTATTTCTTTAGTTTAGTTTTCATGAAGTCTTCTGTTTTCTTAACAAAATCTTGATCAACAGGTTTTTGCTCTAAAAGCCTTTTTAAAATGTTTACGACTGCTCTTTCTATACCATTGATATGCAGATCTTGGTCCAAATCATTTGAACTAATATTACTGCTCATTTTTTGTTGGTTTTCGAGCTTTTTGTCAATACTTTTCCTAGGGTCAAGAAGCTTTTTGTCAATACTTTTGCTAAGGTCGCCAATCTTCGTTTCAATACTTTTGCTAAGGGCTTGTTGGTTTTCGAGCTTTTTGTCAAAATCTAAAAGATACGTAGTTAACGTTCCTAAATTAACAGCATCATGTTTGTTTCTAGGATCTTGATCATTTGTGATTACTTTATTCCCAGCATCAAGTTCTTTTTCACTAACTCCAATTGTTTGTTTTACAAATAACCCTTTATCTTTGTTCCTTACCAACGAATTATCAGGAGAATCATCTATCGCAGTTAATCTGTTGATATCTTCGCTAAAGTATTGGTTGGTTTGCACTTGTTCTGCAGTTATTTGTTCTTTAAACTGATTCAAAATAATAGTCATCAACCTTAAGCTAATCGCATCCTGATCTGCTTTGGCATCACCTAAATTAACAATTCGCCTATCCTGTAGGTTAATGTTACCGTTTTCGTCAGTAACTACCTTTGCATTCGATTCGTTACTAACCTTTTTTCCAACACTACCAAATTTATTAATTTATTATAGAAATAAATTATCCGGTAAATTTTTCAAAGTTTTTCCTGTACTTAAGGGTTTTATCTTTTGTTTTTAAATCTATGAAGAAAAAACTGTAGCCCTTGGTTGCAGTCTCGAATTGTTTCAGAAATTTTTCATTGTCTATACTGGATACATGGCTTTGTCTTATTAATTTTACTTCTTTTGGATTAGAACACTGAAAGAATGCAAAATAATTGCACTGGAGCCTTACCACCTTTGGCGTTTTATGATAGCTCTGTGATAAATAAACAATCGAGGCATTTTTCTTTCTTCCTCTTATGAATAAATCTTCTATTTTCTTCTGGTCTTTTTCAGTGACAAAATCGTCAAAGATAATCAAGTTTTGGTACTCAGGGTCTAAGTAGTCAACATCGACAATATCATCAAGATTGTTACTTATTGTTAAGACTTTCGATTTGCATTGTGACTCCAAAGTGGTTAAATTGGTTATAAGGTCTTGATATTTATCTTCTTCAAGATCTTTAGCATACAAGTATATTCGGTTGAAACAAAGATATTCATAAATTAAATTCAAAAGAAGGTTAGTTTTCCCTGTTCCAGAACTACCACAAATTAAGAGTCTGAATGGCCACTGAGGTGCAAGGTCGTGCTTATTCTGATAAGTGTTCTTTTTACTTAAATCGTAGACTTTGATTGGAGCCTTTTCATTCATTTATTTAGGAAGAATTTTTCATTATAAGATTTACTTGAGTATTTTAAGTATATACTTGGATTTATTAAGTAGGTACTTGAAGTTTTTAAGTAGGTACTTGAAGTTTTGAAGTAGGTACTTGATTTTTTTAAGTAGGTACTTGAATTTTTTAAGTAGGTACTTGAATTTTTTAAGTAGGTACTTGAATTTTTCAAGTAGGTACTTGAAGTTTTTAAGTAGGTACTTGATTTTCTTAAGTAGGTACTTGAATTTTTAAGTAGGTACTTGAATTTTTAAGTAGGTACTTGAATTTTTTAAGTAGGTACTTGAATTTTTTAAGTAGGTACTTGAAGTTTTGAAGTAGGTACTTGAATTTTTGAAGTCGGTACTTGAATTTTTTAAGTAGGTACTTGAATTTAATGTTTATAACCTAAAGGTAAAGTGTGTATTTTATCGCTTGTTACTATCCTTTTATCATCCTTAGGATCTAACGCTTTTTTATTCTGTTCTTCTAGAAACATATTGTGCTTGTATGATCTTAAGTTGTACTGGGTCACAGAAAGGTTTTCAGTTTTACCAAATAGTACATCCTTATAGTTTTGAATCGTAATTTTATCTTTAACTATATTGGTTTTAATTCCTTTCAGTTTTTGCTAGCTTTTGAAGGGTCTTGGTTGTCCTTTAAATAAGCATATACTTTTGATCGTAATCCAACAAATTCTGTCATAACCTGTCCACCTAGTTCATCTTTCATCATTCCTATCACTTTCTTATTTACATTAGGAAACCTATATGGATTATCTTTCGCATAATCAGATGTATCGAACCTCTCATTCAAATCCTGTTTGATATCTTGATAAAAATCTTCAGTTCTAATATCATATATGAAAGAATCAGTGTCCATATAACACAAATCAATTTTATCTCCATATTTAGGCTTCACATAATCATAATGGAATTCATACATCAATAACTTGGATAGTTCCAATACAGCAAAGCCGATATACATTGGTTTGTCTAATTTTATCTTTTCCTTTGACATTCTTGCTACTGAAAAGTTTTCACTGAATATTATTTCAGATTTAAAGTTGGGTTTCTTTATTATTTTTTCTCTTGTTGCATCATCCGTTATTATTTCCATATCTACTCGCTTCCTTACGTTTTCCATAGTTTTTCCAAAGCAAGCATTATTCATAAGCTTAAAGAAATCCTTTTCAAAATCATTTGTACCTTTAGTTCTAAGTGCTGTGTTGTGGTCTATATATCCTTTTAATTAAGCACTTTCAGTGAATCCTAGTATTCTGTGTACTCTTTTCAATATCAAACCTTTTTGTAAATAGAATTCTAGATTCCTGTGGTGAACTACATAGTTGGTTTTATCTAATACTGTGGTACATAGCTTACCGTTAAAGTGTTCGGGTGCTAATGGTAAATCCTTGTGTAATTCGTGTAGTTCTTTTGGATATTCTAAATCTACCTCATATATAGCACCTACATCTTGTCTCACCGACTTAATCGTAATCACCGACTTGATATGAGTTTTTAGATGGTTGTAATACTCGATTGATTCGTATTCATTCCTTTCTTTCAAATCATGGAAATGAATTGGAAATCATTCGCTGGTAAATTCTGCGACATCGCCCACCCATATAAATTATTAGCGTCTAAATACATTAAATAATTAGATGGTTTATGCTTATTATAATCACTTGTATATTTATTATTTGCTTTTGCGTATCTTTTTATACATTGGGATACACCACCTCTTATTCCTTTTTCTATAAAGGTATACATGTCTTCCTTTGAGAATAACGGCAAGTCTACTTTCGAATGCTTTAGGAAAGCATCCCATGTTAATCCTGGAGCTGAGAAGTAATGAAGTGGATCCAGATCATAATTATGTATACAAACGTTCCTGAAATTCTCTACAACATCCGACAATATTAAAACATCACTTTTTAGATATTATTTGGTATAACCAAGTAATGTTTCACAGTTAAATTGCTTCCATATAGATACCGCTCTTTTATAATCACTTTTGTCAATACCTTTCCCCGTCAACCTAGAATAAAAGCTTTCTATTGGTGGTAACTTTGTACATTTCATTTTATCGAAACTGTCTACGAATTCATAGGGATATACCCCTTTTTTAATTATTTCTTTGAATTCATCGTCATTTTTGAAGCTGTTAGATGTGAATTTGAAATTCTGTCTTAGATGATTACAAGGTACTTTGCAATCACATTTTGCTAAATTTGCTGATAGTTTGTCTAAAGATGAAGCCATAAATCTAATTGAATCTATAAACCGCATCTCATATTTTATTTTCGTATCCGCTTTGGTAATACTTATTGATTTCGAGAATGAGATGAAACTTTCTGCACTTTCAAAAATTCCGTTATCAGGTATCAATTCTCTAACAAACAGATGGGAATCATATTTAGATAAATTATGCATTACTACAGGGATATGCTTGGGAATCCTGTATTTCATATTACATTCAGCATGAGCAAAACCTCTATCTTCTCCTGTCATGTGGTCGTGATCAAAGTGTGGATTTTCAGTAATTTCAGTTTTACAGATGTGACAAGTCTTATTCATTAGATTTTTCCATTTTTCGGTAATTTCTGCATTGGTATAAGTATGGTTTCTTTGTCTGCTTTCATATTTGTTTGCGATTTCTGTGGATACTTTTGTAACGGTTTTAGCAAAATGTTCTGCAGCGTCTTCACCGAAATAGTCATAGTATTTGTTCTGGTTTGTATCAAAGGAACAGCATGCCTGAAATTGTTTTCTTTCCGTTTACCTGATTGTATTCTTCGTTATAAGACTCAAAGTCTGCTATTATGCAATAAGGTACTTTCATTTGTTTTGGAATATTTTTATATTGTATACTTGAACCTTCAGGAGGCATTATAATATCAGGATCTTCGCAATTATTTTTACTCTCATGTTTTTCATATTGTTCTTCTTTTGTAAAATGCCTTCCGCAAAAAGTGCAGAGGTATGTCTTTTTTTGTCTTGTAGATATTTGAGGACCAACTAATCTGCTCAGATCCTTTACCAGTCCATAATGATTATCGAAACATAATAAATTAATAACATGTTTAGCTGTTTTGCCATTGATTGTACTTTTTAGTATATGACTTCTGATAATTTTCTCTTTTTCAATTTGAAATAAACAAATCTTAATGTTGGATCTATTTTCAAATTTGTGTATATCTTTAGTATCCATTGGGAAGTTGGTAACCCCTTCGAAATCAAATTCGTTCTCATATTGTTTATATTTCGAAATTCTTTCCGGATGATCCTTAGCTGGATGTAGATTTGCTAAGATAGACCAAAGGAAACATTTCTGGTCGTTATTTTCAATATTCAAGCAAGCTCTTTTATTTTTTACGAAATCTGGCAGTATTTTAAACGTTCCTCCCATGTAAGATTCTATTCGTGTCATCCTATAATCAATTCCTTCATACCGACTAAATTGTAGCCCAGATCGAGGGGTATTACTTAAAGAACTAAGTCTCTTGTTATTATCATTCAAATGATTATGAGTAAGAATGCTATTTTTATTTAAAATCCAAGAAGTACTGTTGTAATACACTACTACTTCTTCATCATTCTCCTGTCGATGGAAAATAACACGAGTTACGAACTGAACTCTATATTGATAAAGTTCATTCATCCGCCGCTGTAAATCGGCGAAAGTAAAAGCAATAAGAGTATGTTCATCTCTTCCATTGCTTTCAACTGATACGTTTTCAGTGTACACATTCTCATTTTCCCTAGAGATAGTAGGTTGTTGTTCTTCTTCAGTTCTAAATAAATGATCAGGAATTAATTTTTCTTCTTTGATTTTTTTCTTATTTATGAAGAGAGTTGATAAATCGATTACTTTCTGTCTACTGTTATCACGTCTTTCTGTTAAGTCTCTTATGATATCTCTATTTTTCTGTACGGAATCTTTATGTTTGGTAATAATATTATTATAGTATTCTTCAACCTTTTGTATGACTTCTTCTCGGTTTCCGCGAGTTGATAGGTTCTTGTTTTTCAGAAATTTCTTTAATTCACTTGTCTCTTTTTCTTTGTTATCATTGTATTCTTGTTTTAGTTTTGTAATGGTGATATTATTTTCTTTTATCTCATCTTCCAGAATGATTCGTAATTTCGGTTCTGGCTTGTAGTCTGATGGTCTGTTCTTATGGATTCTTTCGTTTCTGCGTTCAATATTAATTTTTTTCTTCAGCTATTAAAATATACTTATCAAGATGGTTTATTATACTATTTGTTAATTCATGTTTCTTAGCTCCATTTGTTTTTATTTTATTAATTTTCGCATAAGTCCTCAGTTCATTAATTCGGTATTACGGTAACCTTCGTATAACCGCTTTGTTGTTTGATATAACCTTTTTACAAAGCTGAATAACCTCTGCAGTAGTCATCATTTAATAGGGGAACATTTTTATTAATGAATTTCTCCCGTCTGAGTTTTCTCAGTCGTAAAGAAAAGCACTGGTTTCAGTATGCGTTTCACAGAGCAAGCGCTGTCTAGATTCTCTCCAATCAGTCAAGAAAGATTCAGTACAGTTCCGTAGATAGCAGATGTGTTTTGCGTTTCACAGAGCAAGCGCTGTCTAGATTCTCTCCAATCAGTCAAGAAAGTTTTCGTACAGTTTAGCAGGTGGTGGATGTGTTCCGAATCGCGAACCTTTCATTCAATCAAATCATTTCTGAAACAATTTTATTACATAATAAATGGAAGAATTAGAAAAGAAAATGTATGTTTACCGTCGCAGTTACAAGTACTACAATCGTATAAGTAATAGCTTACTTGTATCCAAATTCCTCTTTTCGGCAGCAGGAATGTCTGCGTTTCTAGTGCTACCTTTAGCTTCTTTAAGCTTGGGTGCTGTTATCATTGAAATAATTGAAAAGCAGTTAAGCATTGCTGATAGAAAAGCAGAATTTAGGACTGTTTATGATTTTTATACTGAGTTGTTGTCATTGCTAAAATGCGGACAATTAACAATTGTGGAGGTAATTCAGAGAGAAACAGAGATGCGTAAAACCTTTCGATTTTTTCCTCGCGAAAAATACATGAAACAGGTTCGCTTGAATGGTTATAAATATTGTAATAAAACTATAAAAAGTCAAGAGAAATTACCAAACATATAGTCTATTGCTATACTGAATATTGTTTCCTAACTGTCAAACAGATCTTTATTTCATACGCGCATTAATGAGCTTTGTCATTCAAATTTCTCGCCGTCAATTTGTGATGTAATTACAGTCTCCGGCGTGACTAACACAATCTCATCTTAACTCGGAAACGTTTGCGAATTGAACAAGGACCCTTGGCGCAATGGTTCAACGCTTGGCCGAGCGTTGACTCATCGCCATTCAGACCTTCGAATCCCACTGACCGCAGTTTCTGTTTGTCGATAGTGGGATGGTAATAAAAACTTGCGGGTTCCCCGTTCAGGGCCCCCCAGACTAAGGCCATCACCACAAACACTACACCAATCGGGGTGTACCAACATCACACCTCTTAATTTTCAAAGTCTGGGGGTGTGGGGTTTTGCAAAAATATTTTATAAAGTTCAAAATCGGTAATCATCATATCATCATGCAAACTCAGTACTGCGTTTGTATCTATCGCATTTATGTGATAAACGTGGTTGGTTTCTATTACCAGATGTTTCAAAGCGATTGGGATTTTTATTTAATAAAATCATCCACTAATAAATGGAGTCCACAAAGGAAGTCTTGAATACAATCAGAATGAATAAATACAATGAGACAATCAGGAAAGAAGAACTAGTTCTAGGACTGAAATATACTATCGTTAAAATGAGAATTGCTAAGACAAAATATGGTGATAAGTTGGTTGTAGTCATTAATCATAATGACAAACCATGTGATTTGTTTATAACACAGAAATATAATGCCATTGCTAACGAATTACTTTTAAAGAAAAATCTAGTTTTGCAGCCTATTGTACGCGAAAACAAGAACAAAGAAACATATGTGGATTTAGAACTGTTTACTCAGTAATATTTGAATAAAAAAGAAGTAGTGTATATTGTAGTATTTTATATGTAGTAAAGGGTAATATTTCTCATTTCTTGTATCCTTTATTTTGGAAGTAAGAAAATAAAAATGTTCTTAAAAAGGGGATAATTTGGTAAAAAGGATGTTAAAATTTAAGAAATTGATGTTAAAATGGGGTTTTGAAATTGGGGGGAGGGTGGAGTGGGAGCGGCGATCTTATACTACTACTAATTTACAACATTATTATAAAGAGAAAACGGTCATATTTCTTATAAATACTCTTACTGTTAGGCCCAAGCCTTCTTCAGAATCTATTTCGTAACATTCTTCCACCTGCCTTCCACCTAAGTTTCCTGAACATTGAAAAAACAAGAAAAGATAGCAAACTCATTCAGTGCCTTCAGGTTATTTATTGCATATTTGTAAACCACTGACTTATTTTGTGGGTCTTTGGTGTAGTCCCCGAAGCCGCGCCGAATTTAAACTCGGCGGCGGGAGAGAATAATTGTCGGCGGTGGCGCAAAAATTTTTTTGGGGGGGCGGCGCGCCGCCAGAAACTTATCGGCCGCGCGCCGAAAATTTATCGGTATTTGCTCTATTTTGCGCAATTTCCAAGGTATTTTTTGCAATTTTCAAGCTAATTTGTCAATTATTCCCCAAAAATCGTTAGCAGTTGTTATGTTATTGTTGTATTATCGTATTAGCCTTCAGAAAGTGCCATATTGCGATCGTATTGGTCGTCCATCTGTCTCACTTTTGCTAGTTCGGGCACTTCCACGTAAGGTAAGACTCATAAGCTTGACAAGCTTCTGAAGGACTCGACTGATTGCCCAGCGAGACCATGTTTTCGCGGATTAATCGGATCACTCTTGTAGGAGTGGAGGGAGGGGGAATACGGAAACTTGCGACCTGCGTGACCCGAGTCGCAGTAAACTTAAGATACGATGACCAGGGAGGGGTTGGAGATGGACTTTTGGAACATACAGGGGACCAAAGGAATGTAGGGATTGGGATGAAACTTGGAAAATACAAACCGAATCCGACCTTGGTACGGGAAGTTGGAAGGGGCGTACGTTAAATTTTTCCGGAAGTACTCCGATTCGAGGGAAGCTTGGTTTCTTCTATAAAGATTTGCTCTAGATGAGACATTTAATTTTTTCGAAACTCTCAGGGTGGGGGGTAGGCCTGGAAATCGTTATCGTACAAAGGTCATAGGTACTAGAGATTTTGTTTTGAGGTTCAGACCGGATCCGACCTCGGTAGGCCTCCGAAATGTTCCGGATAATCTTCGATTCAGGTGAAACTTGTTCGGTAGTCAATGCCGTATATCTAAAATTTGCGGGTCCCAATCGCATCCGATGGAGAATGAAGGTGGAGGCTTGGTAATCCGCAGTACTCGAGTGCTAGACGTTCAGGCACTGTACCTTGGATTTCATGTATAGTGCATGGATTTCAGTAAACAGTGCATACATCAAAAACACAGTTTCTGTCATAACAACTGAGCACCAGCTCGGACAGGGCTGAAATTACTACCATGAATTAGAGAAATCAAAGACAATCCTTTGTATATTTTTCACAACAAAAACAAAAGGGCTCGGCTGATGACAGGTGTGAAAAACCTCATTTCCTTTTCTGCATAGTCAAGGGTTTTGCATGCAAAGTGTCCTGTGCCTCAGCTTTTTATGGCACTTGCCCTTCGGCCAAGTGCCATATAGCGATCGCAATTTCTGTCCGTCCGTCGGTCTGTCGGTCTGTCCAGGTTTTGCTAGTTTGGGCACTTCCAGATAAGCTAGGACGATAAAACTTGGCAGGCATATCAGGGACCCCAAATGATTAAGTTGGAAATAGTCACTTCTCCGATCCGAGCACCGTGGGGGGAGTGGAGGGAGGGGGAATCCGGAATCTTGAGGTATTTTTAACGTTTGAACGGGTGATCGGATCTCGATGAAACTTGATATTTGGAACTACCTCATGCCTCAGACGACCCACTTAAAATCCGGACCGGATCCGGTGACTTTTGGGGGGAGCTGGAGGCGGCAACCGGAAATCTTGGGAAACGCTATGAGTGGAGGGATCGAGATGAAACTTGGTGGGAAGACACCTATCAAACACTAGATACATCATTGACATAACCGAGCCGATTCGGGCACTGTGGGGGGAGTGGAGGGAGGGGGATTCCGGAATCTTGAGGTATTTATAACTTTTGAACGGGTGATCGGATCTCGATGGAACTTGATATTTGGAAAGACCTCATGCCTCAGACGACGTACTTAAAATCCGGACCGGATCCGGTGACTTTTGGGGGGAGCTGGAGGGGGCAACCGGAAATCTTGGGAAACGCTATGAGTGGAGGGATCGAGATGAAACTTGGTGGGAAGACACCTAGCAAACACTAGATACATCATTGACATAACCGAGCCGATTCGGGTACTAATGGGGGGAGTAGAGGGAGGGGGAATCCGGAATCTTGAGGTATTGTTAACTTTTGAACGGGTGATCGGATCTCGACGGAACTTGATACTTGGAAAGACCTCATACCTCAGACGACCACTTAAAATCTGGACCGGATCCGGTGACTTTTGGGGGGAGCTGGATGGGGCAACCGGAAGTCTTGGGAAACGCTATGAGTGGAGGGATCGAGATGAAACTTGGTGGGAAGACACCTAGCAAACACTAGATACATCATTGACATGAAAGAGCCGATTCGGGCACTGTCGGGGGAGTGGAGGGAGGGGGAATCCGGAATCTTGAGGTATTTATAACTTTTGAACGGGTGACCGGATCTCGATGAAACTTGATATTTGGAACGGCCTCATGCCTCAGACGACCCACTTAAAATACGGACCGGATCCGGTGACTTTTGGGGGGAGCTGGAGGGGGCAACCGGAAATCTTGGGAAACGCTATGAGTGGAGGGATCGAGATGAAACTTGGTGTGAAGACACCTAGCAAACACTAGATACACCATTGACATAACCGAGCCAATTCGGGCACTGTGGGGGGAGTGGAGGGAGGGGGAATCCGGAATCTTGAGGTATTTATAACTTTTGAACGGGTGATCGGATCTCGATGGAACTTGATATTTGGAAAGGCCTCACACCTCAGACGACCCACTTAAAATCTGGACCGGATCCGGTGACTTTTGGGGGAGCTGGATGGGGCAACCGGAAATCTTGGGAAACGCTACGAGTGGAGGGGTCGAGATGAAACTTGGTGGGAAGACACCTAGCAAACACTAGATACATCATTGACGTGACCGAGCCGATTCGGGCACTGTCGGGGGAGTGGAGGGAGGGGGAATCCGGAATCTTTAGGTATTTATAACTTTTGAACGGGGGACCGGATCTCGATGAAACTTGATATTTGGAAAGACCTCATGCCTCAGACGACCCACTTAAAATCCGGACCGTATCCGGTGACTTTTGGGGGGAGCTGGAGGGGAGAACCGGAAATATTGGAAAACGCTATGAGTGGAGGGATCGAGATGAAACTTGGTGGGAAGACACCTAGCAAACACTAGATATATCATTGACATAACCGAGCCGTGCCTACTCGTAACAAGTGCCATATGAGCTCGTAGCTCTTGTTCTACCTAGTAGCCAACCAGAATATTGGCTCTTGGGGAATAGAGAGGGAAAATACATAGAAAATAGATAGGGTGCTGTTAGGTTTTTCATCTCCATCATCATTAGAGCCCTTTTGTTTTCGTTAAAAAAAATATATAAAAGATTGTCTTTGATTTCTCTAATTCATTGTAGTAATTTCAGCCCTGTCCGAGCCAGTGCTCAGTTGTGATGACAGAAACTGTGTTTTTTCTGTATGCACTGTATACTGAAATCCATACACCAATCCAAGGTACAGTGCTTGAACGTCTAGCCCCCAGGCATGGTGCTAGACGTTTGAGCACCGTGCCTGAAATGGGGCTAGTGTACTAGACTGATACAATAACTAGCCCACTCAAAGGGCGTATCCAAACTTTTGTGTAGCATCGATGAATCTTCAGGTTTAAAAGTAACCATAAATAGTACGAAGATTTCGAACAAGAAAATAAACAAAAAATGAAGAAGACAGGAGGCATGTATTACACTAATTATCCGGTTATAAGATGGTGTATAAAACTCACTAAAATACACAACTGCAAAACGAATGAAACCCAAAAAGAAAGATGCTAAGCATTCAGAAAATTTAACTATTCACAAGCTGACAGAAATCTCACAAATATGACACAGATAACCAGGTGGTTTATAACATGTTGAAAGTAATTTGTGTATCTCGAAGATCGGGATACATAATTTTGTAAAGTCAATTTACAAGGAATATACGAATATTTCTTGTTAAATTTAAAGTGAAAGGTGACGGATATAACATATAATGTTTTCAATCAAAGCCAAAGTAATTATTCTTAAATTTAATCAGTAATAGCTGCCTGAGGTTTGATCTGACAACTGCTATGGACAAGTGATCATAAGTATGGTCATGGTAAATTATCGAGTAGTGCGGTACTAAGTGACGTGGTGAAAACCTATTTTTTCTCAGCAACCACCGTAGGATGACGTCGAGAAAAGCAAGCATTGAGGCGGATTTCATATGAATGGATTATCAGTGGGAAAAGGTTGGATTATCAGTGGGAAAGAGAAATAATTTGGTATTTGATCACGGGTCAAACTTTATTTTAAATAAAACGGACTTTAGTATTAAAAGCCTACTTACAGGGACAATCTTTAGAATAATGTAAATTGACTCTATTGATGATTTTTTAGGAAAAGAACTTGGAGACTGGCGTATAATTTGTAATGATCCGATGGATGGATGAAACGTATACGTTAGCTCTGATGCTTTGAGTTTTTTCTGTGCTTTGGCAGCGATAATGTGACCCTTCTTGGTAAGGGTTCTTAGCAGGCTGTTGAACATCAGGCACAACATTGGGGAAGAAATGAACCTCCAATAAGTAAATTCAGTTATTTATTGCAGGTTTAATAAACTTCAGTTAATTACCGCTCATTCGTTTCTTCCCCAACCTTGTCTCTGACGTTTGACAGCCTGACCTGCTGACGGCTAAACAAGGTTTTCTAGTATACTTGATTTCCTCTGCCACTTATTTGGAGCAGAGCCAAAGTTACACTTCTTGCAATACCTATCTAACTCTAAGTTTAGATGGATATAAATAATAAGCTAAAATTAAAATAGTAATAATATTGAATTTTGCCATTAAATCACCGTTCTTAGAAGAAAATAAAAAAAAGAAAAAAAAGAGATGAAGCCTCACATAATTTTTTTTTTAATTTTCAGATGTAGGGGTTCAATTTTTCAGATGTAGGGATTTTTGTCACAATGTTGATACGAAAATCACCTTGTGTTACAAATAGGAAATATCACCAAATTCATGAATACACACTTGACAACCCTGGTCAAACGCACTGCTTACCTAGAGAGTGACGTTTTACGTTTTATATCTTCTATGAAAGCCAATATGTCCAGTACTTCTTTGTGGTGTGAAAAGTGGAATGACATGCCAGGTAGTTTTCTTGTTCTCCCTTAATGAAAGCAGACACCTGGTACTGGTTTTATTAGTTGTTCGGGAAAGGACCGCTCTAACCTATATTTAAGTTGCAGAATTTCTGAATTAGACATGATATCCGCGAACATCTGTGGTAAAATTTTGCTCCTATTACACTGTGCTAAAAATTGTTAGGAACTGGTTATATATTGTTGGTTATACATCAAAAATTTATATGTGACAAATCACGGTAGATGTTTCTATCACTTGACTGTTGACGAAGAAAGAGTGAACATTTAAGGAGAGATTTGTGATATAATTGAAACTGAATGAGCTTTTTGAACGCAAAAACCTTTTGAGAGCAGCAGTCATCAGTGCTGACGTTATAAATACAATCAAAAGATTTGTTTGTTGGCTATATAGTGAATTTTTTTTGTCAGATTTTTTTGTTTCAAAAATCTTTTTTCCCTCTGCGTGTATACATAACCTTGTCACCAAGATCGGATTCTCTTCAAGTTTTAAAAAGTCGTAGATACGAAGCGAAAAATGGCGAAAGGCGTAGATTTCAGAAGCTTATAGTTCCATAACGGATCTAGGGATAATATAAAAAGAAGAATAAGCAAGAGGGGTCCTTTAGCATGGTCTTAGTTATTAACAAGTCCACTACCGGCTATTATCCTTCAACAGATCCATCTATCCCTGTATTTCGGGCCACTGTACATTTCCTGATAGGGCGCGCTTCTTAGTGAGATACAATAATAGAAAAACAAATTCAGGAAGAGTTTTATTCGAAAATCGAAGTTCGAAATTTCAGTCAGGGTCCGGTGCCATTCTTTCTTCTTCTTTTCCGTACGGCGTCGTATCAGTGCTGTCCACTTTGCCTCTTCACATTTGGGCGATGTCACCTGGCTTACTGACTCAAAACTTACGATTGACTCAAGTAGGTCAATTGTCCTCAAAAAGGTGATGATTGCTTTGAACATTGAGGTTTAAGCTATAAGGAGGAGTGATGTGTACCGTATGGATTCAGTGGAAAGATTGAGGTGGAAGTTTTTGAACAGAGCCACAACTTAGGTTCTATGGATGTTCAGATATATTTGATTTTACCTTAAATTACCTTAAATCGCACTTCCAGCGAGATAAGGTGGTGTTAACCTCCTGTAGAGTCTTTCGCTGGTTGGCGGCTTGATTGTCAGATCGTTGTTGTAACATCGGCTCACTGGCACTCCAGTGTAGCCGCCAGCCGGCATTGATTGGTTGGTAGATGCTGTTGTCACATCGGCTCACTGGAATCCTAGTGTAGAAAGAAAACCGATTTGTTGCCGTGGATGCTTGATTTCTGTAGGTCTTTCTTAGTTGCGACGAGAGTTTCGAAGACGCTAAATTTCAGGGGGGGGGGGGCAAACTGGGGTCTGGGGGGGGCCTTCCCCCCTGCTCCGTAGCAAATTACGCCCCTGCATAAAGGTAGAAGCATACAGAGGTATCTTCTTCCTCCTTTGTAAGGAGGAGGAAGAAGATTTGGACCATTTAGATGCGCGAAGCTGTCTGATTTAAGAAAAACAATTTAAATGGTGTCCTTTTGTCAATTCTTGAAGTTCTGAGCGATGTTAACCCTACCGCCATTACGCGAGTGGGTGTTTATATAGACAAATGTTCAGAATTAAGAAGAAGTCTGAGTGTTTAAGTGATATTTTTGTTGTATTTTTGTGTATATGGTCCTTAGGCTTTTGAACTACACTGATCTTTCTATCTATCTATCAATAGAGGTACCACAAATCCGAAAGGAAAAGTTCATTCGATGAGAATCGATTATATGAATGACCGAGCAACGCAATAACACATTTTCATCGAGTCTCCAAGCGTATTTAAGAGAATACGACTGTCGTATCTCAGCCCTATTCGGCTGATCTAAAATAACCAAAACTTTCCGCTATCATGTATCTAGGCTTCCTCCCCCCTAGTAAGTTTCCGCTATAGATAAAGCGCAGCTACGACAAAGAGTAGGTTCTGTTCGTTCAGCCCATGTACTTGGCTCTAGACAAAAAAGTCAGATACCTAGAATAATATTTAGTTCACAAAAGTCCAATTTGTTTTATTTTCAGAAAGAAAACAAGAGCTACGAGCTCATATGGCACTTGTACGAGTAGGCTGTACAAGAAAGTAGATGAGAACGACACAAAATACACCCTCCATCCAAAAATGCGGTTCGGAAATAGAAATACGATATTTAGTTTCACTCATTTCTGAGCAGTTCCGGCATCGTCTCGATTGTCTGTAGCAAATGCACATGACTGTTCAAACTTTCATCCCAATAAATCCATTTGTTTGATCCCTAGACGTGCTACACGATTTCAGGTACTCACTCTATCTCCACCTACCGTGGCCGAATCTGGTTCGGAATAAAAAAAAATCGACCACCTAAAGCATCTTCGTTTATACCATTTATCAAGTTTCACTCGAATTTGAGCATTTTCGGAAAGTTCGGGTACCCCAACCCCCCTCCCACCAACGTTGTCGGAGCCGATTCGGGCCCAGTCTCTTAATTCCCTGTTCCTGTCCATCAAGTTTTACTGAAATTGGAGCATAGCCTATCTGCAAGTTTCCAGTACCCCCCCCCCCTACCTTGGCCGAATCCGGCCCGGACGCCAAATAACAAATCTAGGCCGCATAAACTCGGCACTGTCGAATTTGCATCTCATTCGGTCCATCCGTTTGGTTTTTGTGCATGTCAACAGTCCCCCCACCCCCAATTCCCCTAATCGTGGTCGCATATGGTTTTCGAACGCACGTTTTACATTTCGAGGCCATCGATTCGTATCCCCCATGAAGTTTCACTCGAATCAGACCACTCGTTCGCAATTTATAGAAGTCAATTTCCATATTTCTCTTCTCTTGCTCCCCAAAAAATGCTCGGATCTAGGAACGGAAGTTTCCGGGGGTATGTTGTGTCAGGTTCTTAAGTCAAGATAATTCGGGTTGCTATGCCTGCAAAGTTTCGTTGTCGTTTTACATCTGGAACTATTCTAACTCACGACTACCGGAATTCCAGGAAACCCCCTCCAACTCCCCCCACAGAGCCCCGAAACCATCTGGCTCCGTCAATTTCATCTAGGCCTAATGCTTGTTCCATCCATTAAGTTTCGTCCCAAATCCTCTGCTTTTAGAGTTTCTTGAGTTTTCCACCCCCCCCCCCCATCCCCACAGGTATCGGACCCGACATGGACGTGACACTGAACGTCCGAGGTGATAGCTCACCAGACAAGTTTCATTCAAATCCGATCACCCGTTCAAAAGTTATGCACGCCACTAGATTCCGGACTCCCCATCCACCCACTCCCCCAACGATGGTCTGGTCGGGGAAACGGCTGTTCTCAAGTCAATCTGTTCGGATCCCTGACAGACCTTCCAAGTTTCATCGCCCTAGGACATCAGGAAGTATGCCGAACTCGCGGGATCGCTAGAAATCTGGACCCCCACCCCAACTCCCCCACAGTGCCCTGATCCGGTCCGGTTAAGTCAATGACGTGTCTAGGACCTGTGCTTCTTTTCCCACCAAGTTTCATCCCAATCCCTCCACTTTAAGCGTTTCTCAAAATTTCCGGTTCCCTCCTCCAACTCCCCCCAGTGTCATCGGATCCGGCCCGAATTTAAAGTGAGATGTCTGAGACTCGAGGTCATCCTAAATATCAATTTTCATCAAGATCCGATCACCCGTTCGCAAGCTAAAAATACCTCAAATTTTGGCTTCACCCTCCCTCCACTCCCCCCCCCCAGATGTACGATTTCCTATTTAATCTGGTCGGGTCCCAGACATGCCTGTCAATTTCCATCGTCCCAGCACATCAGGAAGCACGGAACTCGCGGGATCACTACAAATTCAGACTTCTCCCCCCCCCCCCCAACTCCCCGAAAGTGAGCGGATCCGTTCCGGTTATATCAGTCACGTATCTAGGACTTTAGCTTGTACTTTCCACCAAGTTTCATCCGGATCCCTCCACTCTACTCCACTCTCCCTCCACTCTCTGTTTTCCAAGATTTCCGGTTTCCCCCTCCAACTCCCCCCAGTGTCACCGGATCCGGTCTGGATTTAAAATGGAGGGTCTGCGACACGAAGTCCTTCCATATATCAAGTTTCATTAAGATCCGATCACCCGTTCGTAAGCTAAAAATAGACCTACGTTGCCCGGGCAACGTGAAGTGTTGCGGCAACCTTTGTCCGGCTTCGCCGACTAAAGTGTTGCGAGAGCAACACTTTGGTTTTGTTTCTTCGCTGTCGGTTAAATGCTGAAGTTGTCAACTTATCGAAGCTTTTAAAACGGTATGTTCTAAAAAGAATAATCACATGATCAAAAGCTGTTCTTTAGCGTTGAAAAACCAACAACAAAACAATATCGGAAGAAGGGACTAAATTGACTTTGCGGACAGTTGAACTTTATCCTTTTCAGTCGTAGATATCGTGACGGATGAAAACTTGGAACAATATCTTATATAATCTAGTTGGCTATAATCTAGATAAAGCTATCCGTAACGTTTCAGGATTAAAATACCATAGATTACACTATTAATTATTACAAAACTAACTTATTGTTTTACATTACCGTATCGTTTGTACCCGTTGCGTAAACAGTTAATCCTAGGTTATAGCGATAGACAATCGATACAAACTTTCTTACCGTCATATTTACAGAAATCGAATACAATGAGTGCCAATTTTAAAAAATTTCGAGCCCCTCGTGAACCGATTCTTACTTACAAGTCCCTCTCCCGTGATTGACATCAAATTCACCGGAAACAAATAATGGATACACCAGCTAGCAAAAGTTGCAAACCCCTCATCGCTGAAGATGATTATGGCATAAAAGCCGATTATTACTTACAAGTCCCATGCCTGTCTTACAATTGGGAACAATATTGTTCTTACCATCGAATACACCTGTAACAAATAACAGGTATACCAACTAGCAAAAGCTGCAAAGTCCTCATTGCCGAAGATGATTATGAGCTAACAGTCGACTGTTGCTTACAAGTCCCTTACATGTCTCACAACTAGTATCGCCTATTTTTGGTTTCAGTTTGTACCTTACTCCTGAAGTTGTCAAACCCTTGAAACTTTCAAACTGGTTTATCTCATGAAGTATTTTTGTTCAAAAAAATGGATGACATATACTTTGATCGGCTCATCAAGGGCTATCGATTGCCCTAACCACAACAAAAGAATATCGGAAAAAGGGACTAAATTGACTTTGCAGTCAGTTGAACTTTATCCTTTTCAATCGTAGACATCGTGACGGCTGAAAACTTGGAACAATATCCTATATAATCTGGTTGGTACTATAAAGCTATCCGTAACTTTTCAGGATTAAAATACCATAGATGACACTATTAATTATTACGAAACTACCTTGTTTTACATTATCGTTTGTACCCGTTGCGTAAACCTAGGTAAATCCTAGGTTACAGCGATAGACCATCGATACAAACTATCTTACCGTCAGACCTTACTCCTGAAGTTGTCAACCCCTTGAAACTTCCAAACTGGTTTATCTCATGAAGGATTTTTGTTCAAAAAAAATGGATGACACTCATCAAGGGCTATCGATTGCCCTAACCACAACAAAAGAATATCGGAAAAAGGGACTAAATTGACTTTGCAGTCAGTTGAACTTTATCCTTTTCAATCGTAGACATCGTGACGGCTGAAAACTTGGAACAATATCCTATATAATCTAGTTGGTATTATAAAGCTATCCGTAACGTTTCAGGATTAAAATACCGTAGATGACACGATTAATTATTACAAAACTAACTTATTGTTTTACATTACCGTATAGTTTGTACCCGTTGCGTAAACATTTAATCCTAGGTTATAGCGATAGACAATCGATACAAACTTTCTTACCGTCATATTTACAGTCAATGAGCGCCAATTTTCAAAAATTTCTAGCCCCTCGTGCACCGATTCTACTGACAAGTCCCTTTCCCGTGATAGACATCAAGTTCACCGGATAAAAATAATGGGAACACCGGCTAGCAAAAGTTGCAAACCCCTCATCGCTGAAGATTTGTGTAGCATAACAGCCGATTATTACTTACAAGTCCCTTGCATGTCTTACAATTGGGAACCAAATTGTTTTATCCACCAAATGACAGGTACGCCAACTAGGGAAAGCTGCAAACCCCTCATTGCCGAAGATGATTATGAGCTAACAGTCGACTGTCGCGTACAAGTCCCCTACATGTCTCATAACTGGTATCGCCTATTTTTAGTTTCAGTGTACCTTACTACTGAAGTTGTCGACCCCTTTGAAATTTTCAAACTGGTGTATCTCATGAAGGAATTTTTGTACCAAAAAATGGATGACATATACTTTGATCACCTCATCAATGGCTATCGATTGCCGTCGAAAAAAAAATTCTACCTGTTTTAGTTCAAAAGTTGACTTTTTTGCCGTAGGCCAACTTTCTAACGTCACGACTTAGAAAGGAGCAAAGGATAAGCTCTAGTTTCTTTAGCAATGAGAGAACTTTTAAAGTTTAAGAGGCACATCTTATACCGTTACTCTACCGCAAACCCAAGTGCAAAAAAAAAAAATTATAAACTCAGCTGAAATCGTCGCAGACATGGACAGAAACAATAGATGGCAGCACTTTCGGACCCGTGGGAAAAAGCCACTTTTTTGTCTCTGTAGATTTTTCTATTTATCACTCAAAGAAGATATGTTGGCTGTGGGGCCGGGTAACTGCCGCATATATTTAACACTTATAGATTTTAGTCCATCTTCAATTTGAAACTGGTGCCTGCCTGCTAGCGTGCTAGAACGGAGCTTTCCACTCGAAAGCAGAAACATGGTTTGATGAAACAAAAGGTTCGCTACACAACTTGAGATGGTCCTCTCCGACATAGGCTATACAACTCCACTTCACTTCGCAAACTGTAGGCTCTGGCTCGAGGACAAGCAAAAACCATCCTTATTGGCCCCAGGCAAGAGTTATACGGAGCTTTCCAAAATGTAATGTCATATTCATCAATCCGGCCTAAGGTCCACATTTTCCGTAAAAACCGCACAGGTTAGACCCTTCCCAGTTACCAGGAATAAAATGAAATCGGAGTCATAGGAAAAAAAAAAAAAAAAAAAAAAAAAAAACGAGGACAAAAACAAAGTGTTGCTCTCGCAACACAAATATCTCATTTTTTCCGGATTCCCCCTCCCTCCACTCCCCTCCAGATGGTCGGATCAAGGAAGCGACAATTTCTAATTTAATCTGATCCAGTTCCTGATATGCCTGCCAAGTTTCATCGTCCTAGCTTATCTGGAAGTGCCCGAACTAGCAAAACCGGGACCGACAGACCGGCAGACCGGCAGACCGACTGACATTACAATCGATATATGGCACTTGAGTAAGCTCAAGTGCCATAAAAAAAGTTTTGTCCACGACGTGACCCAAGATGTCGAACACCTGCGTTCGACTCTCGGCGAGCGTTACTGACAGGACTCGCTACGCTTGTCTGACACTTGAATCACACATATAATATTTATTTACTAGAATGGCCATCCCCTGGCCTCCCCCCTCTGCAGATTCTGTCAAACCTTCAACGAAACACTGAACCATGTAGTCAGTCTTCCAGTCTACTCAACATCAAATCAAAGTCGACGAGAGGCCATTCCAAGAAGCTCCAACTGACCAGCTGTAAACGACGCGAGCGGCACAGTTTTTTCTCTGTACGGAGTGTTCCACTCTGGAACAGCCTTTCCGAAAAAACTATCAACGTTGCTACCCTGGATGGCTTCAAAAAAGGTGTGGACGAGGACTGGCGAAATGCTGAATGTTTCATGCGCGAGCAAATTAATTGGCACTTGTCATTAACCTACAACTAAAACACATATACAATTGTCATAGAATAAATACAGTAATTCAAGTAAGGTTGTTATGATACAAGGTAAACTAAGGCACACAACTCTTACTGTACCTTTCTGTTTTACAAGCGACAGGTGTGAGTTTTGGTATTTTCATAGCTGCTTCTTTTGGAGGTCTGGTTCTTTCCGGTTTCTTAGTGCAGGCTGGCCATTTCTGTGCAGACAAATAAGGTCATGTCGTGTATTACAGTCCGACCCGCCCTCCTCTGGCCAGATAGATAGTTCCGCAGGCTAGTGCCAGCTCCAAAACTCCCTATCTCTAGGAAGCCTCATTGATTCAGTATCATTTCGGCATGGAATGTACTATCTCTGTTGTGGAGAGATAGGAGACGGAGCGCGACTGCGAAATCACTGTAGTTTCTCTTTAGCGTTAGAAAGATGGGGGAGATTGTGTACAGTGCATCTTTTTGGTGCCAATTCAAGGCAATGGTACGGAGGAATCTCCTCCTAAAGAAAAGGGACACTCGAAAAACGATTGCGGTAAGTTGCTATCCAGTGGGTGTTCGAAATAGGAGAACATCCGTGTACATTTTAATACCCTCTAAGATGTGTAGCTGTTCCTCGTGTTTCGCGTCCTGTGTAACAACCCTTTCCGATGGTTACGTGGGTACATATGCAGCTGTAGTGCTTCAGTTATGTTTCTAGGTCAAATCCGCCGGTTTTCTGTTCGTTCCCAGTCACGGATCTACGTGTCAACAAGAACAAATAATCTGATAGAACCTCCGTCTCCTTATCTACGTAATACGACCATGCGGAGTCGAATATATTCTGATACCCTACCTGATGCAAACGAGCGGAGGAGCTCCGGAAACGTCATAATTTGTCGCTTCTACCGACAACTGAGTCGTCCTTCACAGCAGATTGTTTGTCTACCATTGTGACGTCACGTCTAACTCGCTGCACACCGGGTTCTCCACCCTTGCAGGCATCCCACGGTTTTCTCAACTTGCATGTGCATCCGCGAAGAGGGAAGTAGACGGGAATCAACTCAAACCTCAAAGCAAGTACCTCTAGCTCTACTCAGTTTTATCGGAGTATCCATAGTCGCTGCATGGGACCAAAGACGGAGGTTCTATCAGATTATTTGCTCTTTGTGTCAAGCAATCCTCTCCTTGTGCGGTATCTGGTGGTCTATCCGCACTGCATCTGGAGCGATTTTTGTTAGTTTTGTGACCTCATTATTAAATTTTCGCTCGAGGCCGTGTCATTTGCGTTGGAAGTCGTCTAATAGTCCAATCATAGAGCGAGATTATTGTAACGTAGCAGCAATAGCGTAATAATGACGATGTTTCGTTAGCGCAGCCGAATCGATGTTCGGTCGTTGGTTACGAAATCTTAAAGGTCACAGTGAATTCTTCCCGAGCTATTTTTCCCAATCGCACACTTGGAGCGGGTTCGATCCCTCTAAAAATAGTATCTATTAGTTACTAGTTTCGTTCAAACCTCGTGAAAACTTACTTGGGCCAGAAAAGAGTGTAAAATGGTGTTGAGAGTGTAAGAAAACTATTTGCTTACGACGCTCCGGGAGTGTAATAAGCGTGGTATCTAAGATCTCTGTGACGTGATTGGCCCGATGAGTCCGTGGCATGATATTTTGCCCAGAAAAAGAAAAATATGTTTCAGCCTTTACGTCAAGAAGCCAGAATCCGTGACGTCATGCGTAGTAACTATGGTAAGTAGGGTGGAACAGGCTCCTGATTGTACCGCACTGCCGCTGGAGTAACTAACATGACAAAAGTCCCTTCGCGGATGTTACCACAGAGAGGAGCTGTCTGTCGGAATTGTCTGGTACGGAAGACGAAACCGGTACAAGATATTGTCCCACATTACATATCTTCGTCATGGTCAGTTAGAGTCCTCGGAGAACTTGGATTGGAATAAGGAGCGTGTTCCACCCTACTTACTGTAGTTACTACGCATGACGTCACGAATTCTGGCTTTTTGGCGTAAAGGATGGAACATATTTTCCTATTTTCAGCAAAACGTCTTGCCACGGACTAAACCGGCCAATCACATCACAGAGATGCGTAATTACCACGCTTACTACGATCCTGAGCGTGGTAAGCAAGGAGTTACTATTAGAAAGAACAAATAAGAGCACTATTAGTTACTATTTCGACAAGGTTGGAACGGTCAGCGTAGTAAATTTTCACGAGGTAGGAACGAATATAAGGTTTGAAGCCAAGCTGACCATTCATTACGAAAGAAATAGAAAACCGTGATTTTCGGGTTTTTTTCTTGATCAGCTAATTATCCCTCTAGGATGATGTGCGAGGGATAAATATAAATTCGCACATTTTATCTTTCGTTATTTTATTTTTATCTGCATCCGCACCGTTTTCTTCTGGTTTTAGCTACATCTCGTCTTATTGTCTGTTGGTTCCGCATCGTTCTCCTGTTGTGATTGTGGTGGATTTTATGATTTAGTTTTGTTTTGTTTTTCGCTGAGGACGGTTTGCCGGAAGTGCAACCGAAATATCCGAATTTATATTTATCCCTCGCACATCATCCTAGAGGGATAATTAGCTGATCAAGAAAAAAAAAAAAAACCCGAAAATCACGGTTTTCTATTTCTTTCGGTAGAAACGAAAATAGTTACTACTCTTAGAAGGGAGAAGTACCCGCAAGATGGGGACGATTGGACATTTATGTCAAGCACTAGGTGGATTGGGGATAGGGCCGGATATCTAGAAATACCGTAGCAATGAAAATGAGTTATGTTTTTTTTGGATTCGGTGTAGTTTCACTGTAGTTTGACGTAATTTTGTTGTAGTTACGAAAGTACAGTATGTGGAATGGACAAATAAAATCATAACTAAAACAAAAGTACGTCAAACTACCGTGGAACTACATCCGATAAAACGCACCATAGGTCTTCAGATGTGTATTTGACTGCAAACATTTGAAACGAACCTGCGATGAAAGAAATGTTGCTAGAACCTTCCTTTATCTTATAGTAGGTTCGTTATTCCAGCTTGAGCCTGAAGAGGACCCTTGCCAAGAAGGGTCGAAGTAGCGCTAAAATGACAGTTGACTTATCCTTTAACGCACCCCAGTAGTAATGCTAGTTTGTTTAGCCAACGGGCCATACAAGATTAAAAACATGTATCGTCTCACAGAAAATAAACCGTTACACTTTAACTAAATTAAACTAGACTTTTTGTTCGAATACAAACTTCCACGATGAGGTTGGGGTTGGTAGATTTCAGGGTATCCTACCGAGAAGCAAATATGATTCGCTGTCAGTTTGCGGTGAAGGAATACCTTAAGATGTGCTTTATATTGCTGACACACGATCAGGGTCGGGTGCTCCCGGACTGGAATTCCTGCCCAGATTTTGTCACCATCATCACTTCCATATGGAAAATTTTGATATTTTCAACTTTAAAATGAAAGTGAAAAAATCTGGCTGGGAAATCCTTATCGTGTGTTCGCACTATTTGTTCCGGGAACAGTTCCTGAATGTTGGCCAAGCTGGGATGAAAACTTGGTTGGAAGCAACCGTAGTAATAATAATATATTGTAAAAACAACAATTCCACAAAGCCTCTACAGAATTCTTTTAAAACATTTATTACGTAAGCTTGTTACGTAAAACCAAAGGCCCTTTTAGCGCAGGTCTTCTTTCTAGTTGTTTCTCTTATCGGTGCGCCTAATTACTGAGTCATTCAATGATAGTGCACTTTCTGCCTTTCGAATGTTGCCTCCTGGATAGTTTTCTAAGCGATGATACAGATCTACTCTTATCTCTTCTCTGAACAAACGAACTCCGCTTTTGAAGTGGCGGGTCAGAAATAAATTACTTACTTACGTGTTGGGAATCGTCCGATTCCGTTTCCCACCCTCTTTGAATATTCCGCGCTTTTCCCATTTATAACGCCATCTAGCAGTGTTGAGTAAAGTAAAGTATCTTCATAGAAGCGCTACCAGTTCAGTTGGTAGACAGCCTTCGACCAGATTAAATGGCTTGTAATATTTAAAGTGGATTTGCTGTAACTTTAAGGGTTCCTGATCTTTCCTGACTACTATTATTGTTGACATTGTACATCTGTAGATACTGGTTGTTACAATAGACGTTATTTAACGCTGGACGTCAGGAATTGGCGTGCCAGAGAGGTTTTCCCAACATTAAGTACTTACTGTCCTGTGACATTGCAATTTTATTCTAGGAGTTCCTGCTCCCTATTTACTTCTTACTCATCCTTATTATCGTGAAATTGGCAATTCCCAACCCGAACTACCCTGCAATACCAGAGAGAAGAGGCTACCCCACATGGACAATTTATACTTTTCTGAAGTCACCAGCCCCTATATTCGTCCTCCCGGATAATGCGGATACCCAGAATTTTATTTCCGAAGTGAGCTTAACCTGGTATCAGTACACAGCCAGCCTGCCGGATCTTGATCCCGCCGCAGGGGTACTAGTGCCACCGACCTTCCTCTTTTTAAACTCCGAAGAAGAGCTTAATGAAGTTTACAGCAGCAACACCTCGTCCTATTTCAGTTTGGCACTAATTTTGGAGGACGATGTCACGAAGTCAAAGAAGTATCGAGTTCGAAATTCGCTTGAAACCGTTCTACTTCCAAATACGAATAATTTGTTGGGGAGTGAGATGCAGTGTCGGGGGCTGAATTTTTCATCGGACCCGATCCTTGCGCCCTTGGAAGGTGCTTGTCCTACGAATGGCTACTACTATAGCAGTCTCATGGGACTGCAGAGCTTGGTGGACTTCACTCTAACACGGGTAAGCGTTGATCCGTGGCCTTTTTTCCGTGGCATATTTATGTCCTACAAGTTTCACAGTATTTGTTACGAGTGTGTCCGTGTGTCCGTACGACTCAAACTCAACGACTCAAATCCTGTGTCAATCAATCACTGCGATCTTTGGGCGCAGCTGTGACACCACTTCTGCCTTTCTTCCGCTAGATACCCGGAGAGGCCGGAGATTTTGCATCAGCAAGGAGAGATAGTCATCAGAAAGCGTGTGCCACACACTCGACCCACAAGTTGAAGATCGTGGAAACACCCTTTTGTCTGAATGAATGAATGAATGCATATTTTTATTTGCTCACTTCTATAAAATAGAAACAGTGGAGTACATAAAGAAAAGAAAGAAACACAACTTAAAATTAGGATACAACTTTACACATCGAACAGATTACACTTCAAACAAACGGACAAGACCGTGATGTGGAGAAAATGCGGCGACCGGCAGATTCCTATGTAGCTCGTCAAGTTTAACAGTTATATTAGTTACTGAAAATTTAGTTATCATTTTTCGATTTTTATACCAAATTGGCAAGTAGAGGATGAATTTACAGTAGCGGAAGTATGCTCGATATAGCTGAATAGCTGTATTCGAATAGCTGCTACATCCTTTTTCTTCTGTTTTTGTTGCGGTAATTTCATACTCCGGAAAATAAACATAAAATCCAGATCATATTTCAACAAATTGAACATCAAGCTTGCGCTATTTACCGTCCTGTACCAGAAAGATTCTCAGTTTTATGTCTGTCTGCTTGTTTTCTGCTTGGTCTGTTAGCCTTTAAATTGCCGCTAAATTTGAACTTCCCACCAAAGTCGAGCCACCGCATCGAAAATCGTCTCGAGAGTTTATTCTCAGAATGAGCCGTAGTGCGAGCCACAAACACGCGGCAACTGACTTCGAGACTGTTTCTCAGATCAGAGCAGCGACCACGCAAACACTAACTTCCGTGAAAACCCAGACTTCACCTTCACTCTTCAGGATTTCGTTTTTCGTCGAGACGAATCCGGAAGGTGAAGACAGGCCAAAAACCTCTGGAAGTCCTGGGTCTCAGGATTTCCGGAAGGTGCCGTAGAGGCACCTTGCAACCGGGCACGTAGAACCGGACGCGGCGCGGAATCAAGTAGTTTAAACGGTCAACTGCAAGAAGCGCTTTAAGGATTTTTTTTTTCGCGATGAACAGACATGGGTTGAGTATCTTTATGATCGTCGGTCCAGGCGTGGGGAAGTTCCCAGTTACAAGTAAAACTGTTGTGTGGAGCGAAATTGACATTTTAGTCTGGCTCTATTTTGGCAACGCTCCTAGCAGTGATAAAGTATATTTTGGACGCGTCCGACAATGCACATTTTTGAGTTGTTTGTGACAAAACCCACACTGTCAGAAGTTTCATAACATATTGCGCATAACACTTTCAAGAATAACACCTTTTCACTTAGAAATAAAGTGTTATGACCAATTAAGTTTATACTATTTCGTGCCTAGGTCTCCAACAACACCTTCAATAGGTAACAATACTACACTGTCAGAAGTTACATAACGACAACAGAAGGATGCACAGTTTAAACTGATAACACTTTGGGATGTTATCTGTTATGTTTCTTTCGTTCCCGTTAGTATTTTTACCAATTGAAGGTGTTGTTGGAGATCTAGGCACGAAATAATGTAAGCTTAATGGGTCATAACACTTTATTTCTAAGTGAAAAGGTGTTATTCTTGAAAGTGTTATACGCTATCTGTTATGAAACTGTGCAGTTGTGTTTGGGATAGGTTGGACGAAAAGTAACCGGGAATTTTGTTTCAGCTTGATGCCGGCATATCCTGGTTAAGTTACATACCCCACGTGATGATGGAGAGTATGCCACGTCCTGCGTTCACCGACGATGCTGCCCTCTACCCTCTCCGGGCAATTGTTCCCCTTTACATGACCCTAGTCTTGTCCCAGTTCATCACATATCTGTTGACCCTTGTTGTGGGTGAGAAAGAGAAGAAAATTAAAGAAGGAATGAAGATGATGGGCTTAAGAGACTCCGCTTTCTGGTAAGTTTAGGTTATTCTCTTTCACGAAGTTCTTAATCCGACCTTGGACTTCCTAATGCTAATCCAGTCTTCAGCTTTCACTTCAGTCAAACGTTACCGTTTTTTTTTTTTTTATTTATTTATTTGCGACACGCTTTTTGGGATCCCAAAACGTAAGTGGAGGGATACCTATGACATCGCAAAAGTTGTCCGTCTGTCCGTCCGTCCGTCCGTCCGTCCGTCCGTCCGTCCGTCTGTAAGCACGATAACTCTCGAAGGGAATGAGATATTTTGATGAAACTTGGTGTGAGGGTTCGTTGGGTCGTCGGACCAGTCAAGTTCGTAGATGGGCTTTGTAGCTCTACATTTAGGGGTGGGGGAGGGGATTCAAATTAAGGGACAAACAAAATATTTTGAAACAGCTAATGTGATAGTCGATTATAGGGTAAGAAGACATGCTGAACACGATGGCGAAAACCATTTTGTCATCGGACAAGTAGTTCGCCCGGAATCCGGCCAAAACCGGAAAGTTTGTTGAAAGTAAAAGTTTTATTTGAAGTTGATTAGATGTTCGGTTTAGGGGTAGAAAGACATGCTGAAGACGATGGTGAAAATTATTTTCTCGACGGACAAGTATTTCGCCCGGAATCCGGCCAAAACCGGAAAGTTTGTTGAAAGTAAAAGTTTTATTTGAAATTGATTAGATGTTTGATTTAGGGGTAGGAAGACATGCTGAAGATGATGGTGAAAACTATTTTCTCGATGGACAAGTATTTTGCCCGGAATCCGGCCCAAACCGGAAAGTTTGTTGAAAGTAAAAGTTTTATTTGAAGTTGATTAAATGTTCGATTTAGAGGTAGGGAGACATGCTGATGACGATGGTGAAAACTATTTTCTCGACGGACACTTCGACCGGAATCCGGCCCAAACCGGAAAGTTTGTCAAAATTAAAAGTTTTATTTGGAGTTGATTAGATGTTCGATTTAGGGCAAGAAGACATGCTGAACACTTATATGAAAACAAGTTTCTACCCGGACATGTAGTTCGTCCGGAATCCGGCCAAAACCGGAAAACTGTTGGAAGTCAAAGTTTTATTTCTAGTTGATTAGATAAGCGATTTAGGGGTAAGAAGAGATGCTGAGTCCCTGTGTGACAATCGTATTTTTACCCGGACATATAGTTCGACGGGAATCCGGCTGGAATCGGAAAATTTGTTATAAGCTAAATTTCTATTTGAAGTTGATTAGATGTTCATTACTGGGGAAAGAAGATACCCTGATTTCGTCTTTGAGCTTTCTTTTTTCGCCGGACAAGTAGTTCTGGAGTTCGGCCGGAACCGGGAAATTGGCAGAAGTAGCAGGAAGTTTTCGTCAAAACAGATATGACTTATAGGGGTAAACACACATGCTGAATCCAAATCTGAACTTGGCTTTCTCAGGTGATTAGCTATTTGGCCTTAATCTGTTTCTGAATTTTAATTGTAAAAATGTTCAAGGAGTCTGGCGAAGACTGGATCTGGCTAAGACAAGACCCAGTTGTCTGGATCAGATATTGAATTTTTGGGATCCCATCGAAACCTTTGGTCTTGTTCATAAAAGCGGAGTAGCTTATGTGTAAAATACACATATTAAAACACTAAATAAAACAGTGTAAATAAACAAGACCACATTCTTTTCATATAGCTTAAAAAAAACTAAATAGACTTAAAATTTTTACACAGTGACAAGCAAATTAAACGGGTTCAGGAATGAAAAAAACGGCTAATAATTTCGTGGGCTGAGAGGGCAGGATGTTAAATTCTGTAAAATTCTGTTAAACTTAAATTACATTTTTTCTGGCACGTTAAAAGCGAAGCAAGGGTATTTGCACCAAAATATCCTGTAATACCAAGAAAATTCGAGCAAGGAAGAAGATAATAGCAGAATTGACTGTGCAAAACTGAAAAGTCAGCTACATTCTATTAGAGCTATATTTCGGACTTTCTTGGCAAGGGTCCTCTTCAGGCTCAAGTCGCTCAAGCTGGAAAATGAACTTGTGGGAAACAATTAAAGATTCTTCCTTAAATTTCTGATTTTGAATTTGATTTGACTTATCCGTTTTGCACCGTTGAGAAGATTCGTAAGGTTTGAAGTGTTCACAAGGAGACAAGAACAAAAAATGTAACTTCGATAATCCAGTGAACCACAAACCCCTGATTCCTGGATACCGTATGCCAAACACTGGATATATCTAGCGTTTTGCATAGCCTATGCCTAATGCTGGTTAACTGTTGGCACCCTAACCCTGACCTACCTCGCTATAGGTGAATTCTGATTGGTTGGTTTCTGAGCTTCACTCAAATTATCAATATTTTATTGGATTCCAGTATCTATCATTTGGCATAGTGTATCCAGCGTTAGGCATAGGAGGGTATATCAAACGCTGGGCATGCCCAGCGCTTGGCATGGGAATCCAGTGATGATTCACTTTTTCATGCAGAGATTTTCAGGGTCCCTGAGTCACCGTTTTAGATACGTCTGGTACGAAAGACACTCGCAGCCAGCTTATCTTCTCTCCTTCTTCATGATTTAATATAAAAAATTGTTCCAGGCTGTCTTGGTTCGTTGTCTACCTCTGCCTTGTTATCTTTCTGGCCTCTATTTCGACACTAATTCTGTGGGCTATTAGTGTATTCCAGAACACAGACTATGGTCTTCTGTTTCTTCTTTTCATCTTGTACGGATTATCGGTGATCTCCCTTGGATTTATGATCACCGCCTTCTTCGACAAAGCTCGAGTAAGTAGAATACGATAACCGTACCGTGTGCATGCGATCTACTTTAGACGTTATTTAAAGTTTGACCAAAAAGGGCTGGGATATAGGATAATTTAAACCCATCACTTCACTAGGATTGACTTGAAGACCTGTGGAAAATGCGTTACTTCGTTGTTCCGCTGTTCACGAATAATCGATTTTCGAATAGTGGAATTTCCGTATGATTTGTGGTACCTCTATGCGCTTGTATTTTTGTTACGAGAAAGATTTATGATATTATTTTTTGTTCCGGCTCTAAGCAATCTTCACAAATGTCACCACTGCCCAGTGAAAATCCGCGTTTGTGTTGAGATTAAAAGTTCCCGCTTCAAAGTAGAATTTTCGCTGTGGGGACGGCCGCAGATATTCTGAACGTCATAATCAGAGTAGATAGTGGAAAATAAAAAAATCTCTCTGCAGAATCCAATTAATTCAGTGTATTCAATTAAACGACACAAAAATAAGTTGGCTTTTCAGTTGAACTTTAAAGTTAAACCCGTTGAAATAACCATTCTCTACTGCACTCCTCCCACCGTAAGCTAGTTTATTGCGCCAGAGAATCTTGTTTGTATTGTACCAAGTACTCGACATTGTGTGGAAAGCGAAAACCTAATTTACCGTTCGTTAATCCGTTCTTCGGGGTTTACAGCGTTATCACTGTCGGGCATCATGAATAAACAAATACCCGCGACCAATACTATTCCATTAACACCTAAAAAATCGGCTAATATATATTATTGCCCGTGTTTGGCATATCAGTCCATGGGCATACATTACTCAAAACCGGGGGAAAGTTGCAAAAGAGCAACTTCCCCCACGATAGCAGAATACACTTGATGACTTTAGTTGCGTTTTTGATCGAAGTTTTGTTCGCCGTTCGCTTAGCCGGTTGCTTAATTTTCGTTTTTGAACGCCGTCGAAGTTCACCGTTTGCTTAATTAGTGTTTTTACGACTCCGGCGATCCTTGCCAGGTCGACGTTTCTTCTACGATTCAAGCAAACTTCGAACTTGCTAGCGCACTAAGTTCGACGGTCGGAGTTTGAAGGACGAAGGAACTGTGACCGGCGACCAAAAACGGTATTTAAGCAGAGACCTTTTGAGGTTGAAGGTAACTTCAAACTTCGATCAAAACGCAACTTATCTCTCCCTTCCGATGCAGAATCTCCGGGTACCTGCGGAAGAACGGTAGAAACGGTGTCACAGCTGCGCTAACTCGGGATTTGAGTCGTTGAGTTTGAGTCGTTACGGACACGTTTACTCCTTCTTCCTGAGAATCACTGGCGTGTTTTGGACTTAGTCATATAGAGCAGTGGTTCCCAACCTTTTCCGTACCGCGTACCCCTATTCAAGGTTCGGAAAGATTGCGTACCCCCTTTTTCAGAACGTGAAAACGACGATAGTTATTTTCATAAATAACAAGGCAGACATCTGTAAGTGAGACAATCACTAGAGACAGCTATGTGGCAAAAATTGTGTCAAATCTCGGCTCGACGTCTTTAGCGGCATATTTTTTACAGTCAGCCTGTTTCTGTGTTTGGTTTTGATGTTCTCCGTGCTTTCATCAAGCTACATCGCCAACTTTTTCGTTAGCTTATTCGCAACCTCAATGACAATATCACTTGCAAGGTCTTCGATTCTTCTTGAAACAAAATTGTTTGACACAGAAACAGATTTTACGTCTGCATACTAGATAGATAGATAGATAGATAGATAGATATGTTTATTGATTCAACTCGTAGCGCCGACATGGCACTAAATACGTCGACCATTACATTTAAATACTTGAATAACTGAGTAAAATACTTGAATATATACAATTATTAGATAAAAGAAAATAAATCACTTAGAATTCACTTGTTTTTTGTTAATCTTCTCAGTAAAATATGGTACAAAGGAATTTGAATACCGGTTTGTGCGACATTTAACTGGCACAAGGAAATTTTGATGCCGTGTCCGTCCTGTCACCGGTGCTAGATCGGGCAGAATATCTCTGTGTTTTTCACTGGCAAGGATTGATCGACCAAAACGTAAAATTAAGTTTTCCCGGCGGACATGGAGTGGCTCAAGTCTTAATAAGAGGAGGGAAGCTTCGTAACCACTGTATTTCCTAGCTGTTTTTGAATCAAGGGCCTCGCGGAAGGGCCTCGCGTACCCCTTGGGGTACGCGTACCACCGGTTGGAACAAGGCCATTCTATATTGTCAACTTGGATGGCCGATTGAGCGGAGGGCTCTAGATCTAATCATGGAGATTAAGGTGGTGAAAGTCGCCGTGCACTGCTGTGCTTTCGTGATGGTAGCCTGGCCTGATCGCACTATGTTAGACACTCTCGGCCAGTGGGTGGAAGGTAGATAGTAGGTGAGAGATTCCGACCCGATGTCTATGTTCAAGTAGAGTGTCCTTAGCTAATGTAGAGTTCTACATAGTGCTGCCCTAAAGCATTGTCCTAATAGGTGTAATAAGGTGAATAGCGCTATACGCGATGTCTACGTCTTAACACACACGCCTGTTCAAATACAACCCAAGAGGTTCTTATCAGTGCGGCTTCCGGTGTTGCCAAGGTAACACAATTTTTCGAGCTCTAAAAATATCCGAAAAGTTCTTGGTACTACTTGAAGTACACGAGTACAATATAACGCAAACTATACTCTAAAAAAGCTATTAAAATAACGGATGGACAGCATTGATCCTCGAACTGACGAAAAAGCCGTCGTAATAGAACAAAAACGTGTTTTTGTAAAGAAAAGTTGTTTCTTTAGCTTCCAACAAAGTAGAACTTTACTGCTTCAAGTGGCAACTCTGACGGCGCTGCTCCTTCCTCGGCCCGCTGGCGGAACCAACCAAGCGATCTGATTGGCCCTGCATAAGCCAGAATAGAACGCTAGTCTATTCTCCTTATTCACCTTATTACAGCGCGCTCCGAGGAAAAGAGGAATCTGTAATAAGTCTTATACGCGGTAATACACCTTATTACACCTATTAGGACAATGCTTAACCTGGTATTTTCATACACACAGTAGACGGTACACATGTTTTATTAATAACACTCGATACACTGTACGTCGTGGATGGACAAAACAAACTGACTTACAAAATGAGAAACACTTCCAACTAAAACTTTTAGAGAACCTGTTAGAATAGCTGACGGGCTATATCGTTGGCCTTTATGGTTCTCGCCATAAACCTATACATCTTTTCGGGTCACGGCGAAGTCTCTGGAAATGGGCCCGGAACAATAAAACTAAATAGAAAAGTTACGTTGCGCCTGACAACATAGAATTAACCTAAGGAAGTTTACAATATCAAGGATATTATCGCTATTGAGCAAGTTCAAAGAAGAGCAACAAAAACAGCGCCAGCCATTCGCCATCTGCCTTATGAAAATCGGCTTCAAAAATTACGATTACCCAGTTTATCTCACAGATTTCTACGAGGTGATTTGATCGAAACTTTTAAAATTAGCCATAGTTATTATGATAACATAAGACCTGATGATGTCCTCACTTTCAATCACAATGGTCTCAGAGGACACAACTTGAAACTGAGTTGTATGAAAGTCCGAAAAGATATTGGAAAATGGAGCTTTATAAACCGAATAGTAGAATATTGCAATAATCTCCCAGAAAGTGTTGTAAATGCCGAGAAAAACAACCAACTCAAAGCAGATGCCGACTACTACCTGGATGAAATTCAATTTAGCGTGCACTGCACCGCCCAACAACCGTATGCGTCACCAAAATAAACTGGTTCCAGTAGCTTCGCGAACGAACCACCACGCAAATTCGTTTGACCTTTTTTTTTACGGATTTGCTTAAAGGACATCTGAACAATGAAACCATACTTGAACACACCATGGAGAATGCATATACAGAAATGGCCACGGAGAGCATTCTTCTCCTGAGCGTGACGTTTTCAAAATAGGGATATTCGTTTCCGGAGGTTTGCACATGCAGACCCCAAGACAAAAAGCGCAATTCATTCAAATCTTGTACAGCGCTGGCCGGATCGTATTGGAATTTTTTCTAGATACACGTTTGGGCTTAACCGGATAAAAAATATTCGAGAAGAAGGGTTGAGTAGAGACATTTGTTCATTTCTAAAATTGTTCGGTACTGAAATAAGGACAGGTGCAAAATGGAGCAAAAATCATAGCTTGGAAACACTATTTCGTATTTGGATTGGGTTTTCTGCAGGCAATGTTAGCGGAAGTCAGACAGATAGGGATCATACTCGGTACTCTTCATTCAGGTGTCCTTTAACAAAGCCGAGTGATATTTTCTCTTTTTTTTTTGCTAATTTGTTATTTAGTATAGTGAAGCAGCGCAAATTAGCTGTCAGCTACGATGTTGTCTGAATAAACCTATCTCTCTCTCTCTCTCTCTCTAAAGTTCCCGAGAAATTTATAGAGACGAAAGCCTTATTATTGCATTTATATTAGAACAAACAAAACTAAAAATAAAATGGATTCAGACTAGTTTCGTCCGAGTTTTTTTCTTTTAAGAAAGTCCATTTTGGAATGATTTCTCATGTTCTCGTTGTTTTCCGTACGCGGAGTCCGCGAGAAGACGCCTTATGTGATTAGCTGAGCTACGAAGCTACGCATTTTAATCGGGTCTATTTAACCTATTTAAGTAAAAATAATTGATGGGTAACTAGACTGTGGTACCCCAGCCAAGCCCTATTCGGTCAAATTTTGAAAAGGACAATACAACTTGCATTACCCGTGTCTAAGCTATTCATCGGTATATACCACAGCTTCTGGAAGCAGGGAATTCAAGCACAGAGGTACTAGCCCATAAAGATACCACAAATCCAAAAGAAAAAGTGCTTTCGAAGAAAATCGATATAGGAATAGCGGAGCAACGAATTAACACACTTTCATCGGGTCTTTAACTAGTCTCAGCCCTTTCGGTTAAATTTTAAGTTATTCCGACGAGAATTTCTTCCACATCCTGTAGATGGTTCTGTTTCTGAAGCTGTGATTGGCTGTTGCCAATAGTCTATAGGCGTGTTATCGTCGTTTCCCCAGGACTCCTCGGGGAATCGAAGGGAACGGCGAGAATTGAGGGAGTCACTCCACGTGGACTCAGCGTACAGAAACAGCGAGAACATGGGGAATGCTTCCGAAATGGATTTTGTTCGAAATAAAAATATGCAGTTGACGAAATTAGTCTGGATCCACTTTATTTTTGGTTTTATTTGTTCTGATTATTTTTAATTAATTTTACATTGCACCAACGCCAGCAAAAGTTGATTTCCCTCCGAATCTGAAAGGGAGCCCTTTTTGATGATGGTGATAATAATCGGAGCATTCCCCGTCCGTGGGGACTCGCGAGAATACGGGGAGTGAGTCCCCGGGACAAACAAAAACGCGGGGACTCCTCAAGTGGAGTCCTCGGGGAACGGCGAGAATACGCCTTATATGACCAAGTCCAAAACACGCCAGTGATCCTCAGGAAGAAGGAGTAAACGCCTCCCTAAGGACTCAAACTCAACAACTCACCCTGTGTCAACCAATCACGCAATCTTTGGGAGCAGCTGTCATACCGCTTCCGGCTCCTCCGCTAGATAGGCTACTCGGCGATTCTGCATCGGCAAGGAGAGTCAGTTAGCCATCAAGAGTATACACTTGATGACTATCTCTCCCTTCCGATGCAGAATCTCCGGGTACCTCCGGAAGAATGGAAGAAACGGTGTCACAGCTGCACTGGCTCAGGATTTGAGTCGTTACGGACGCGTTTACTCCTTCTTCCTGAGAAACACTGGCGTGTTTTGGACTTAGTCATATAGAGTATTGGCGCGGTATCAGTGGGTCCTCCTACGAGTGCTTGGATTTGCCGTGTGGTCCGTTCCGATTGAGAAATTCGGTACTTGCAGGTTGCAGGCATCTTCGGAGCCCTGGTGGTCAGTTTTCTAAACATGCTTTACTACATTCAAGTCTTCGCTTCAGGATCAGATCCTGCAGTATTCTGGGCTCTCTCCCTGATCAGCCCGACCAGCTTTGCTTTAGCTATGGACAAGGTAAGTCCTTCATTTTTGTTAGAAGAGAGGAGGCATCATATTATTTCCGAATCTTCTAAAAATCACTATAACGAATTTAGTATAATTTACGGCGTTTGTTTATTTGGTTACATCCTTCCTTTTTGGGACTTACGGGAATTAACAAGAAAAAACAGAAAAAAATAATTAAAGAAATCGATAATGCAAATAATCAGTTTGATTTTCTACACATTTTCCATATGCCTGCTAATATAAAAACATTTTGTTAGATCCATAGTCAAACTATGATCCCAGCCTCCCAGTGTCAGGCGCTTCCGACCCGCGCCACTAGATCACCCAGTGGTCGGATCGAGTCGTGGTTTTATCTTGGGTCTTGGGGGGGGGGGGGAGTCAATACATTTCAAGTGCTAGAATGCTTATGATGCAACTCCTTTAATGTGGTTAAATCGGATTGGTCCTTCTACTGCCCCATGTGTGGGGATATGAATGAGAATGTGGTGCACCTGATGTGTGAATTTATCGAATTGGATGGGTTGAGGGAAGAAGTGTTTGGAAATAGAGTGTATGATTAGGAGTGGATGGTGAAAGTAATGAAGGATGAATGCTTTACATGAGTTCGCCAGATAGGAAGATAAGGACCCCTCTTGCTTATTCTGCCTTTTATAATATACTAAGCTCACATATGGAATTATAAGGTTCTGAAATTCCCACCTTTCACCATTGTTTCTTTTCGTAATTACGAATTTTCAGCGCTTTTTCGGCCTTGCCGAGTTTTCCCGTCACCCAACGAAAAGTTTGTCGGAATCTTCAGCGTCCGATGATAACTCTTTCACACATAAGGATGTGATAATCTTCTCTTTATTACTTCTTTTATTTGCTTAGTTTTCCCACATTTTAACCAAGGCACGTTCAGTTTTCAATTTGTTTGCACCCAGCCGCCGCGTCGGAGAACAGGAAGTCTGGATATAGTCGACAAGCACTAATCAGAGAATCGCTAATTTTAGATGGAAAGTAATGGTATTTTCAGAAAGTTTTTTCTTATTCACTTCACAGGGAAAAGATCATTTCTAGTAAGAGTTGTGCTTTAAGCTTTCGATGAAGCATCGAGAAATGTTTATTTAGTTGGACTTTGGCGAAAAGATAATATATTTGTTTTGTTTTGTGTATTTGTATTGTATTGCCATAGTCCTCGGGCTTTGTGTGCACATCTTAGGAAAGCATAACGTGAGCTCTTTTGTTGTTTGCCTCCTCTCTTGCTCATTAATCATTCATAATAAGCGTTTCCTTTTAGAGCGTTTTCTTCTGTTGAAGAGTAGTAGAGTAGTTAGTGTCCATGCAAAGAGCTAGCTGTATTTATTTCGGTTTGATATGTGTTGTTATTTTTCCTTCCTTGAAACGAGTTATTAGCATTTAGCTTTTTCTTCAGTAGGAAAAAGTAGATACAGCCAATTGCCAACCGACCTAGTATAACGATCCCTTGCCCCCAGAAATAATGAGAAAGAACCCAGAAAGAATTCGCTTTCCAGATTCACATATATCCCGGACTTTCGCGGAGTTCACTCAGCCCTTCCAGCTTTCATGATGACAGCTAAATTTTACTATTCAGTACAGTAGAGGTTGCTTATGTGAACGTCTGCTAACAGGGAACGATCGCCGAAGACAAAACTAAAACCCAAACCAGGCATTCTTTTTACCATGAATACTTGTAATAACCACTCACGCTTTTGTAACTTTTTGGGATCCCAAAACGTAAGTGGAGGGATACCTATGACATCGCAAAAGTTGTCCGTCCGTCCGTCCCACCGTCTGTAAACACGATAACTCTCGAAGGGAATGAGATATTTTGATGAAACTTGGTATGAGGATTGTTTGGGTCAAGGGTAAGGTCGAGTTCGTAGATGGGCTCTATAGCCCTATATTTGGGGGTGGGGGAAGGGGGGTCCAATTTAAGGGACAAACCATATAAAAAATATTTTTAAACAGCTAATGTGATAGTCGATTATGAGGTAAAAAGACATGCTGAGCACGATGGTGACAATAATTTTCTCGCCGGAAAAATAGTTAGTCCGGAATCCGGCAAAACCGGAAAGTTTGTTAAAAGTAAAAGTTTTATTTGAAATTGATTAAATATTTGATTTAGGCGTAAGAAGATATGCTGAGCACGATGGTGAAAACCATTTTCTCGCTGGACGAGTAGTTCGTCCGGAATCTGCCAAAAACCGGAAAGTTGGTTAAAAGTAAAAGTTTCATTTGAAGTTGATTAAATATTTGATTTAGGGGTAAAAAAACATACTGAGCATGATGGTGAAAATCATTTTGTCGCCGGACAAGCAGTTCGTCGGAATCCGGCCAAAACCGGAAAGTTGGTTAAAAGTAACAGCTTCATTTGAAGTTGATTAAATGTTTGATTTATGAGTAAGAAAACATGCTGAACCCGATGGTGAAAACCATTTTCTCGCCGGACAACTAGTTCGCCTGTAATCCGGCCAAAACCGGAAAATATGTTAAAGTAAAAGCTTTATCTGAAGTTGATTAGATGATATATTTAGAGATAAGAAGAGACGCTGAGTCTGTATATAATGATCATTTTTTACCCGGACATATAATTAGTCCGGAATCCGGTTGTACCCGCATTTTTTTTAAGTCAAAATTTTATTTAAAGTTGATTAGATTTTTTTATAGGGATAAGGAGATACGCCGGCTTCGTTTCTGAATTTTTCTTTTTTTGCTGGACTAGTAGTTCGCTCGGAATTCGGGCGAAACCGCAAATTTGGCAGTAGTAAAGCAGGAAGTTTCGGTCAATATCGTCAAAATAGATATGGCTTATAGAGGTATAGATAGGTAGATAGAATATCTGAACTCGGTTTTCTCTGATGATTAGCCCGGCGAAGACAAGACCGAATTGTCTGGATTAAATCTTAGATTTTTGGGATCCCATCGACACCTTTGGCCTTGTTGAATATTTTTGCTAATTTGCCGCTGAAAGCGACCCAGCCGACACCTGAGCCTCGTTTTTGTTGCAATAGCGCTGCCGCATCGCTGCGGCAGCACTTCTTTGCTTTTGCAGAATATGCGTTTTCGGATTCACTTTCTTCTTGGTTGAAGCGGCAGCGCTGCAGCATCTTGCAGGGAAACACGGACTTGGTCGGTGAGCAAGTCCGTGATTCACAAGAAGCGCTGCCGTCTTCCTCGTAAGCGCTGCAGTGCAAAAACAGATGTAGAAAGAATCAGTCGGAATCGGCCGAGAAGTGGACCTGCAGCATGCAACAAAAAACGAGGCTCTGGTTTCCTTTATATAATTTGAAAAGTTTGCCGCGAGGAACGCACCTTCAATGGAGAAGATGGCGGTCCGAACCTGCAGATGCCTTCAAAACAAGAAGAACCTTTTTAGTAAATTCAAAATCAAAGAAAGTTAACTGAATTTCTACTTCAAGTTTGTGCCAGAATATCCCTGAAATAGTTCGCTGTTAGCTAATATCAAGTTTGTTATTTTTCTTTTCCATTTTACTTTTTTATATGCAAGTAACAAAGCCAAGGTAGTGGAACAGTTTAAAAAGTTATCGAATAAGCATACCTCTCCTGTATTTCCAAGATACCGCCTTCGTATTTGAAATATCTTTTGTACCCCAGTCACAACTGTAATCACTCTTCCTACATTTGCATATTTATTGTGTCTTCGAATATGTTGCCTTTATGACCTTCCGACATCCAGAATCTCGGGTGTCCACTATCCCAGACTTCAAGATATTTTTGGCCTTGTTACATTTTTCGGATCCATCTAGACGAAAATCGCTGTCTGGAATTCAGAAGAAAATCTAGAAGGTGAATAGTGATTTGCACGTTAAGTTGAGAGGTAAGAGCTCCTCTTACATAGTTCCCACACAGTCCGCTGCGAAATTGATATGCGAAAATTTTCACCGCTGTTTATTTTAAGGCTCTGCTTCTTGACATCCAAGGCGTTGGACTAACTTGGGACACCATTTGGAATGGACCTGATCTTCCTTTCGCTGGTGGTCTGATCATGGTATCCGTGGACATATTTCTCTATGGGTTCTTGGCCTTTTATTTGGATAACGTTCTGCCGAGCGAGTTTGGGGCCAAGAACAAACCCTGGTTCATTTTCACCTTGTCCTATTGGACGGGAAAATCTAAGGTGAGTCGGACATTCAGTTCTTATTTGTTTCATTCATTGAGACAAAGGCCCGCGATTTGATGTTCATGGTTATTCACAAAGTCCTTTTACTAGTATAAGGTTTGAAGCTAAGCTGACCATTCATTGCGGAAGAAATAGAAAACCGTGATTTTCGGGTTTTTTCTTGACCAGCTAGTTTCCCTCTAAGATGATGTTCGAGCGAGGGATAAGTATAGTTTCGGATATTTCGGTTGCACTTCCGACAAACCGTTCTTCATTTGCTGTGACAATAGATCTATTTTTATTTTGTTTACTGTTCTTGTGGCTCCAAAAATAATCTACCTTATTGTTTTCCTCTGCAGAAAACTCGAGAGTTCGAGTCTGTTGACCAGAATGACAACGAAGCTGACATAGAACCCGTCCCTCGCGAGCTGCAGGGCAAGGAGGTCATCCGGGTCAGGGGAATTGAGAAATCTTTCAAAACCTGGGGAAAACCACCCGTGAATGCCGTACAGGGCGTGAGCCTCGATTTTTATGAGGGACAGATTACAGCCATCTTGGGACATAATGGTGCAGGAAAAACTACTCTGATCAACATGCTAACAGGTAATGCTTCATATTTCAGTTCAGAACCACCAGGCCCGTATCCAGGAATTTATTTGGGGGGGGGGGGGGGGGGGGGGTTGCCTACGGGTTGCACAAAAAAAGACATAGATCAGAGGGAAAAGTCTATAAAAATGAGTATTTTGTATGTTTCGGGGGAGGGGGGGGGGTTCAACCCCCCTGGATACGGCCTGGAGAGCCACCGTAAGGTTTAGTTCCTATTAGTCCCCCATTAATTATCTTCTTTTAAGCAGAAAAAATGGACGAACCTCCCTAAGAATGAGAGTTTTGCACTACCCTTCAGTTTAAAAAGTGAAAGCTTCTATTTTTGTTCCTTAATCCCTGGTTTAAACTGCTGCGATTTCGCGCAAAACTTTGCGTCATGCGACATACGACACAAATCGTGCGATAAGTAACGCATAAATTTGCGTTTTGTCGCAGTGTCGCATGCGTTGAAATATTTCAACTGATCCGACATAACGCATGCGATTCTTTAGGGAGAGAAGAGAAACAAGAGCTACGAGCTCATATGGCACTTGTTACGAGTAAGTGATACAATAAAGTAGATGAGTATGTCACAAAATACCACCTTCAACCCCCCTAGGTTCGGACCTAGAAATATGATATCTAGTCACTCGAGTCTGGGTATTTCCGACATTGCGTCGGATCATCTAGGGCATATTACTTTTCTACCTTTCAAGTTTAGATCTTTTAAGCAGAAAATATGGACGAACCTCCCTGGACAGACAGAAAACCTGGACAGACCGACAGACCGACGGACGGATAGAAATTGCGATCGCTATATGGCACTTGGCCGAAGGGCAAGTGACATAAAAACAAAGACTAGTTAATTTTCAAGATTGAAAATTGCTCTACCTTGATCTGACTGTAATCCTAGGATGGCTGAGTGCAAAATATCTTCTGAATACACTCGTATTAACCTGTTTTGAACAAGATGACATATGGGGTTCGACTGAAAATTTCCTAATGGATGGGTAATCTCCATTAGGAAATCGTAAGATGGGTAATCTCCCAGCAGTCCCAGCATCTTCAGAGGTTGTTTCCCCAAGGTTTTTTTGTGTCCTTGTGTAGAATAATCTCGATGAAAAATTTCGATTTTCCATTTGCGTCTGCGTGGTAGTGGGAAGGTTCATGCGATTCTGTCGTACGTCGGAACATCAAAGAAATATCGTGTCGCATACGAAGCAGCATTGTGAACCAAGGGTAACTTCTGGATCTGTTGTACTGTCTCTGTGTAATGTATGCCGATAGTGAGGCGATGAGGGACAAATAAAAGACCAATCTCTTTAGGGCGATGAACTGTAACAAGGCCAGTGTAATCATCAGAGGCGTCATTTGCCCCCCCCCCCCCCCCCCCCCGCGTACTCGCTGCGTACGTGCAACGCCCAGCAGTGTACACTCTGTATCACACCACCAGAGGATCTTACAGTCGTATCGAATCCAGGTTTGAATTAGCGTCTTCAAAGACGGTGGTCGGGACATTGCAAATGCCAGAATGTTTTCGGATTAAGTTATTGAATCAGAGTGGGAGAATGCCGTCTTTTCATCATTTTTCACTTACGTTACATCTTAAATATGATAAGCAGAGGCATTATTTCGCGAAGACCTAGAGCGTGTTCTACCCTTCTAACAATAGTTACTGATAGTTACTATTTCCGTTCCATCCTCACGAAAGGTTACTACGCTGACCGTTCCAACCTTGTCTGAATAGTAACTAACAGTTACTATTTGCTTACCATGCTCGGGACCGTAGTAAGCGTAGTAACTACGCATCTCTGTAACGTGATTGGTCGGATTCACCCCTGGCGTGAGATCCTGCTGGAAAATAGAAAAATCGTTCCAGCCTTGACGGCGAAGAGCCAGAATTCGTGACGTCATGCGTAGTAACTACGGTAAGTAGGATGGAACACGCTCCTAGTTGAGGCAATGGCGTAGTTCAGGATCATTAGCTCGGTCTGATATGGTCAAAGTTCGGTGAAAGACCTTCTTAAAATCCACTTTACGCAACTGCCTGTCATAATGATATCAATCACTTTTTGTTTCTTTACGATTTTATTATTTTTCTGATGAAACTGCCCCCCATCCCCCCCCCCAGAGGGGGAGGGCAGCTCGGAATCTGGGGGGCGGGGGGAAACCCGGAACCCGGCAAAAAACGGAAAACTTGTAAGTCCGAAAATTTGAAATTTTCGAAAATTTGAGTCCGAATGTTAAAATTATTTTCTCGCCGGACAATTAGTTGGGCCGAATTCCGGCCAAAACTGAACATTTTGTTTAAAGGAAAATTTGTATTTATATTTGATAGGATGTTCGATTTGTGGGTAATAAGACATCCTGAATGCGGTTATGAAAATCATCTTCTCATCGTGTCTTTATTTGTTGTTGTCTCATCTTCTTCTTGTCTTTTCACCTCTATCATTCATTAGTTGAATTTCTAGTGTATGAGTAGCTCGGTATGAATGTAGTGAATAACTATAAATGAATAACCTCGTTTGCCCTTCCAAGCTTCGTTGCCTTTCTTGGCAGGCGAAAGGCGAATAGTGTATTTTTTTTAATAAATGTATATCTACTCAAAAAAAATATCTACTTATCTACTGTTTCATTTTATTTTCTTTCTTGCTCGAAATTTGTTGTTATCTGGGGTAGGGATGTTTGGCGGCGGAATCATTTTTCGCCACAACAGAGGCCATGTGTTGTATCTGAAGAGGGTTGTTGTAACGTGAGGGTGATAGTGACGCTTGACATAGAGACTGATACAACCAGGGGCGTCGCTATGAGGGGGGGGGGGGTGCCACCCCCCTCGAAGAAAGAAAAAAGCTAAAACGGGCGCTCGCAGAGCGCCCGACCACACTAATTTAGCTAAAACGGGCGCTCACAGACCGCCCGACCATGAAAATTCAGCACATCTGGCCTCTCACCCAGAAAAGCTAAATGGAGGGCTTGCAGTAGGCTCGAGAAAGTCAGTAAGACTAGTTACCAAGGCGTCGACTATTCTGGGTTCTCGAGCGTTTGAAACTTAAGGAATTACATTATCAAATATTCTTTGAGCCCAAGCTGACTTTGAAACATTTATTCAAACAGTGTTTACAACGGATACGCCAGCTATGATTTTTCATCACCGATATTTCGGCCCTTCTTGGCAAGGGTCCTCGTCAGGCTGTCAATCTTCTGGAAACCAGAAGATTGACAGCCTGACTGTCGCATGTTTCGAGAGGCAGGCTAGTTCTAGTAGTTCAGAGGTTTTAAATCATATTTTGTCAGAATGAGAAGTATGATTGTTAAATGTAAGCTTCCATGACCGACAAAAGACAGTTGTCAAATCATGAATTTCATCCTGCAGCACGCAGTTTTAACCTAAGTTTTAACAATCTGTTGTGTACTAATGTCTCTCGATTCAAGTTAAAAATCAAGTTGATTTTCGTTGTGGCGTACATTTCCAAAAATTTATTAGTTTCATTCAAAGATGCTTTTTATTTTAGTAGAAAAACATTGAATGATATGAACTTTTCTCCAGTCCGACGTTTAAAACTAAATCGGTTTCGTAATCAATGAGAGAAGATTTAATGACGGGTCTGACGTGGGTCTGACGGGTCGTCAATTGATTTTTATTTTGTGTTTTAACTCTAAATTCAGAACAAGTCAACTCCATTTCAATTTTCTAGATGATCAGTCCTTCTTTTCGGGATCCCAAAACGTAAGTGAAGGGATACCTATGACATCGCAAAAGTTGTCCGTCTGTCCGTCCGTCCGTCTGTCCGTCTGTGTGCGCTATAACTCTCGAAGGGAATGAGATATTTTGATGAAACTTGGTGTGAAGATTGTTTGGGTCAGGGATAAGGTTAAGTTCGTAGATGGGCTCTGTAGCCCTACATTTAGGGGTGGGGGAGGGGGTTCAAATTAACGGACAAACAAAATATTTTTAAAAAGTTATTGTTATAGTCGATTATGGTGTAAGAAGATATGCTGAGCACGATAGTGAAAACCATTTTCTCGCCGGACAAGTAGTTAGTCCGGAATCCGGGAAAAAACGGAAATTTGGTTAAAACCAAAAGTTTTATATGAAGTTGATTAAATGGTCGATTTAGGAGTAAGAAGACATGCTGAAAGCGATGGTGATAACTATTTTCCCGCCGAACAAGTAGTTCGTCCGGAATCCGGCAAAATCCGGAAAGTTAGTTAAAAGTAAAAGTTTCATTTGAAGTCGATTAAATGCTCGATTTAGGGGCAAAAAGACATGTTGAAAACGATGGTGAAAACCATTTTCTCGCCGGACCACTAGTTCGCCCGGAATCCGGCCAAAACCAGAAAATTTGTTAAAAACAGAAGTTTGATTAGATGACAGATTAAGGGGTAAGAAGAGAGGCTGAGTCTGTACATGACAATCATTTTTTACCCGGACATATAATTAGTCTGGAATCCGGTTGTAACCGGATTTTTTTTCAAGTCAACCTTTTATTCAACGTTGATTAGATGTTCTTTATAGGGATTCGACACTTGATTTGTTTCTGAATTTTCTTTTTTTGCTGGACTAGTAGTTTGCTCGGAATTCGGGCGAAATTGGAAACTTGGCAGAAGTAATGCAGGAAGTCTCGGTCAGTATCGTCAAAATAGATATGGCTTATAGAGGTATATCTGAACTTGGTTTTCTCTGATGATTAGCCTGGCGAAGACTGGATCTGTCGAAGACAAGACCCTATTGTCTGAATCAAATATTAGATTTTTTGGGATCCCATCGACAACTTTGGTCTTGTTTGGGAAGGCTCGAAGTGAAGCACATTATCCAACTTCGAACTAAATGTCTCACATTTTTCTTGATACGTCGTGAACAAAAACAGACGGGCAGATCCTGCTAATTGGCCCTTACCTTCATTAGGTGTCCTGATCATACAGGATTCCATAGGATTTGCCTGTGGCGCCTTTCGTAGTAGGCTTTATTTACTAGAAAGTTGCGTCATTTCATTCGAATTTTAGGCTTGGAATTTCGGGGCTTGGGCCGTATTAAAAGCTATATAGATTTTCTTGCGGAGAAGTAGCGTTTTGCCCGAAAGAAGTCATGGCCTACTTCAAAAATTTCCCCTGCGGCGCTCATTTTCATTCTGTCTGATATATAGTTTTGTGGATATAGTGCTGTTTTTCTTGGCTGTTGTTTATAACTGGTATGACTCTTGGGCCTTCTGGCTGCCAGTCGTATATTTTAAGATACTCACCTCCCACGCCAAGCCCCTCAAACCGCTTCTGAGCTCGGAGTTACAACTAGGCTTCTAATCTTCAGTCTTCGACGCTTGCAGTTATCACCAGTTTTACTATCACATCTGAGACGAAAAGCTGAAACGGGCGGCAGCCCCCCCCCCCCCTCGTGTTTTGGCTAGTGACGCCCCTGGACACAACACATACTTATGACTTCAGTCTTTCGTATGCATCTGTACAGTTTTTTCCCGGATTTTCAGGAATGATGAACCCTTCAAAAGGCACCGCCTACATCAATGATATGGACATTCGTGACCCTGGGAACATGAGTGACATTCGGAAGAGCTTTGGAGTCTGCCCTCAACACGATATTCTTTTCGACAACTTAACGCCCAGGGAACATCTTGAATTTTTCGCCAGGATTCGTGTAAGTCCTAGTTTACTAGAAAGAGGGGATTTATTGTGTCTTCTTACGCCCACAGGCGTCACGTATGGGGGGGGGAGTGGCATCCGCCCCCCCCCCACAATGTTGTCGGCCAGTTGGTAAAAAAAAAGGAGTCGGCGCGTAGAGCCGAGGTTTTTCTTAAAAACAGTCAATTTTGTCTCAAAACAGTCTATTTTTTCTTTAAAAAAATGGGTTTTCTGACAATCAGTTAGTAAAAAGTACCAGCCATTCGATAAATACCTTCTCCCCCCCCCTCCCAAACATTTTGGCTAGCAACGCCTCTGCTTATGAAGTAATTAGGCTATAAAAAACATGCCGTCGGCTGTGGAGCAGCCGCAAGCCTCTGCGAAAAACGACGAAGGACAGGGGACCTGTTCTAGTGCAATTCTTAATCTTCTTCTTCCCTTAAAGCTGAGGAGATGTTTGGTGATGCTAAACGGAGAAGTCAGCTGATATTCGATTTCGGCCTTTCTTGGCAAGGGTCCCATTCAGGACGTAGCTAAAAATGTGAGCTTGCGATCAGTTCACATCGAAAGTGGACACTTGCCAAGAAGGCCTAAATGATATTCCACGAGTAAAAAAAGTGTTGTAAAAAAAAAAAAAAAAATATTGTGTGGACAGACGATAAAAATAGTAAAAATAGTTAGCAGTAATTTTTTTTTTATTTCGAGTAATTTATTTTTTCTTAACTGGGATCCTTGGATGCCTTTAAAATAAAATATCTTCATTATTTTTCTTCATTAGGAGTCGATTGATATTTTCTTTGTTTCCTTTTCCGAAAATTCAAGTAGATTAATATTTTTTTTTTTATTAATTCTTGTACTTATTGGGTTCGTATTTGGCGCTGCTAACACAGATTGGTCAGCTGAAATTTCTATTCGCTCCTCGTGGTAAGGGTCCTGTTCAGACCATAGCAACATCTTCGGAGGTATAGCGCTCATCCTCTTAGCACCACAAGTAAGCTTGAGCCAAAGGGATACTGAGTTTCCAGGAAATCCGGGAGCTTTGATCCCCAGGCATGTGCAGAAATTGTGCTGTACCAGGTTCTGTACTTCGAATCCAAGCTTTTGCCATATTTTTGTGTGTGTGTGAGACGTTTTTGCCACATTTGTGTGTGTGTGAGACCCGGCAACCCGGGGGTCGGGACACTAATCGATTGGGACAACGGAATAACTATTTGCCATGTTTGAACGGATCAAGTAAGGCGGCTGTTTGCGGCTTTGTGTGAGATCTTCTATTTCTTTGATCGTGACATACCAAAAGATCTGTTTATTTTGACAGAAATCGTCTTACATGTGGAAGTTGAATTTGAATCATGGACCCGGTTCCCATTAATTTTTCACGGTAGCGATTTCACGGTAGTAAAGGGAATTACAATAGTAACCACTAGTTACTATTATCGTTCCAACCTCGTGAAAAAGTTACTACACTGACCGTTCCCGATGAAAAATTTATCTCAAAGTAGTACTATGAAGTAGTACGAAAAAGTTGCACGCAGTACTAATGATGCTACTACATGCTTCTACTTCAAGGCTACCGTGTTACTGCATACTACTATATGCCACTATTAGAAAGACTGGATGCCACTATGGCAAGACAGGATGCTAATGGATACTACTACATAAGATCGGACCAGTCTGAGGCACATTAAATGATAGAATTCTTTGCTATTACATAGCATTACATGCAACGTTTTTGTACCACTACCATACTACTACGCAGGCTACAAATTTTCATCGGGTTCCAACCTTCTCGAAATAGTAACTATTTGCTTTCCACGCCCTGGAGCGTAGTAAGCGTGGTAACTACGAATTTCTGTCACGTGATTGGCTGGATTAGCCTGTGGAATGATATTTTGTAAAATAGAAAAATGCGTTCCAGCCTTGACGGCAAAAAGCTAGAATTCGTGACGGCAGGCGTAGTAACTACGGTAAGTAGGGTGGAACACGCTCAAACGTTCTGACTTGGAACCGTGGCGGAGGTGAGCAGGAGAAAAGTCTGTTCACCAGTAACCAAACCGGCCCTATTTTTCAGGGAATACCCGAAGCTGAAATTCCAGACATGGTAACAGAAACTTTGGCAGACGTAGATCTCAACAGCAAAGCCGATACCGCATCCGCCCGTCTCAGTGGAGGACAAAAACGGAAGCTGTCAGTTGGCATCGCACTCATTGGAAGCCCAAAGGTAGGTGGGCACTTTAACACCCAGCTCCTTCCTCATGAACAGTAGAGGTATGCTTGCGTGAACGTCTGCTAACAGCGAACGCTCGCCGAAGAAAAAACTAAACTTAAACCAGGCATTTTTTCCTATACACACTAGTAGTAATCACTCACGCTTTTGTCACTTTTTGAATATTTTGCTGATTCACGCTGAAAGTGACTCAGCTGACACCTCCTTTGCTTTTTATAATTTGAAAAGTTTGCCACGAGGAACGCACCTTCAGTGGAGAAGATGGCGGTCCGAACCTGCAGACGCCTTTAAAAGAGGAAGAAATCAAAGTAAATTAATTGAATTTCTACTTCAAGGATAACCCTAATAGTTGGCTGTTCGCTGATATCAAGTTTCTTACTTTTTTTCCATTTTACTTTTTTGTGTGCAAGTAACAAATCCAAGGTAGTGGAGCAGTTAAAAAAGTGTTCAAATAAGCATACCTCTACTGTACACTATCGCTGTCGATAAAGTGGGTCCTACGTTGGCAATCGTAAGCTGTCTGATACGTTTCTTGACTAAAACTAGTTTATTCCGATCACCTATACTATACAGAGACTGGTATGCAACTGAAATGAATTAACTTCATACAAACTACCTGGGGGAGAAACCGGTTTGCCTTGCGGCGCAATAATACGGAGGGTCACGATTACCTGGTACAAATACATATCAACTCTCCCCCTCCTACAAAATCAACCACCAAGCTTTTTGTAGCCTAGCCTATTAGGTGTTTGGACGGTACGCCTAGGGTACAATCTTGGCGGTTCTGGCGAAGACTTGGACTCTGACGGACCAGACTCATCGCTCGTATCAGACTCGGATGGACTGATCTCGGTTTGACACGGACCATCGACAAACTCTACTTCGGGTCTTACTCCAATCTTTCGTAGCTGATCGACGTGTCGTTTCCAGACTTTACCATCAACTTTTACTAGGTACATAACCGTGGATACTCTTTTGAAAATAATACCAGACACCCAGCGGAACTTTCCTGTCACATAGTAATCAGTCACCAAAACGTTCTGACCAATCTCAAAACTTCTTTTAGGCATTCCACCAGACGTACATGCATCCACCGCAGGGCTCAGTTTAACATTTATAAAATCCAGGCGAGTTCTGAGCTTCCTTCCCAGAAACAACTCTGAAGGCGGGACACCCATCGATGAGGGCGTAATGCGGCACGACATGAGCACTTCTGCCAATACCTTACCTATCTGCTTCCCTTCGGCGTGCTTAGCCTTCAATTTCCTTTTTAAAATGTCCACAAACTTCTCCGCCTGCCCATTCGAATTCGGGTGATAAGGCGCGGAGTGGGTTAGCTTTATACCATTCTGGCGCAGGAAATCCGACATTTCTGTGCTAGTAAACTGCGGTCCAAGTCGTCATAACGTGAATGGTTAGCACGCAGAACTCGTAAGCGAAGGATCGCTGGTTCGAGTCTCGGTGGTGCCTGAGGTTTGGACGGGGGGGGGGGGGGTTGCGTAACCCTGTAAGACAAGCTAATTCCCACTCAACTTGAAACAGGTAGGGGAGGTGACAGGAAGGGTGTGCGAAAGCACCGAGCCTCCAACCGCCCAATGCCTTCCTGTCTAAGGGAAGAGAATCGGAGATCAACACCGCCAATTATGTCTGTATAAGCTGATGCTGATACCTTGACGAGTAGCCGTTATAGGGAGTTTCAACCAACAAAATTGATACGTTTCTTGACTATAACTAGTTTATTCCGATCACCTATAGTATACAGAGACTGGTATGCAACTGAAATGAATTTACCTTCTTACACACTACGGGGGGGGGGGGGAGAACCGGCTTGCCTTGCGGCGCAATAATACGGAGGGTAACGATTACGTTGTACAAATACATATTAACTCTCCCCCAACTACAAAGAGCGTGTTCCACCCTCGTACCAATAGTAACTATTTAAATCCGTTCCAACCTCACGAAAAGTTACTACGCTGACCGTTCCAGCCTTCTCGAAATTGTAACTAATAGTAACTATTTGCTTACCACGCTCGGGAGCGTAGTAAGCATAGTAACTACGGATCTCTGCCACGTGATTGGTCGGATTCGACCCTGGCATGATATTCTGCTGGGAAATATAAAAATCGTTCCAGCTTTGACGACAAAGAGGCAGAATTTGTGACGTCATGCGTAGTAACTACGGTAAGTAGAATGGAACACGCTCAAAGTCAACCACCAAGCTTGTGTAGCAATAATACGGAGGGGAACGATTACGTGGTACAATTACATATCAGAAAGTACGCCAGGTCTGCAGGGTTACGGTTACGGTTACGACGGCCTTTGATAGGGAGGAGCCACTCATGTTTGTGAAGGCCAAACTGTTGGCGACACTCCGATCAGAGCGTGAAGCCCATCCATAGCGTTTCACCTCCTCTACATCTTGTTGCGGACTCCCAACACCTTAGACTGAAGTTTCTGAATTCCCACTCGTAGGCTGTTCTTGCATTGTAAAACGTTGAAAGAAATATAGGGTGTGAATACTCTTGATGACTATCTCTCCTTGCCTATGCAAAATCTCCGGCCTCTCCGGGTAGCTAGCGGAAGAAAGGCAGAAGTGGTGTCAAAGCTGCGCCCATAGATCGCGGTGATTGATTGACACAGGATTTGAGGCGTTGAGTTTGAGTCGTATGGACACGCTTACTCCTTCTTCCTGAGGATCACTGGTGCGTTTTGGACTTAGTCATATAGAGTATAGTGCACAGGCAACAGTAGTTCACTTGGCGCATTTCATTTAATGCCTATCAATTTTCTTGTCTTAGCAGAGACAAAAGAATGTTGTGCCCTAAAAGGGGGTCCGCAGTAACAGACGAAATAAGAATTTTTTGATCTTGAAAGAAAATTAAAGTCGTGCTTTCTTTGATTGTTTCGCTGCAAACTACTTAAAGGACCTGTCTTACCTATAATACTAATTCATCCTACTTCCATAATCACTCTATATGATTCTAAACCCGGAAATCCCAATTTCGTACGGTACATTCTAACCCCTCTAACAAAACCACGCTGATTTTCTCACTGCCCTATTTTGCTACCTTCGAAGTGTATCGCGCTTTCGACGGTTGTCTGCGAGAGGTTATATAAATTGTAAAAAATCCCAAAACCCGCGGGTTAGTTGTTGAAAGCAGAGCAAAGTTTTAAAGTATTCAGATATTTTAAAATATTGTAAGTTGAAAAGTAAATAGTTCGAGGGGTCCTTTAAAGTTCAATGGGCACATCAAACTACCCCAATCTAACTCTGTAACAACCTAGGAACAATGTTTACCCCCTAGCTCAGCAGCTTTTTCAACAGTTTCCTCTCTGTGATAATTCAAAGCGTAATTTTTGGGGCCAGTACATGCTCAATTTACTAGCTTGGACAAAGATAAAAGTGATGTTTCTTATAACACTTAGCAGATCTTTATTTTATGCATAAATCAGCTTGTATAATTCAGATTTGAATAGGCTATTTGTTTTTAATGATTTTTGTAGCTATGTTATTTTGTATAAACTTATTGCATATTCTGGTACATTTTATAAAGCAAGTCAATCAAGCTTCACAACACTATTCCACAAAGAAAAACTTTTAATAGGCACTTTAAAACTTGGAGCTTCTGATGAAACACTAGAACAATCAGGTAAACTGCATCTGCGGCTTGACTTCGGTAACATCTCAAATATATCCTTTTCTACCAAGCATTGCTCGGAGTTTTTGAATTTCCTGCCACGATATCCCAGCTCCTAAGATTTGAATCGTCGAAATGCCAGAGAGGTAAGACAAGGGATGAAAAGACGGCCGATTTTCGTAGCGCCTTCTAAGGGAAGTCGGTATGTTTATTTGTGAAGCAATTAATGCAAAATAAAGCATTGTCCATTGTGCTTTAAGTTTAGTGTACAGTAGTGTTCGCCATCTCTATCTGGGATAGACTCGAACAGTGCTAGGAGATAATTTGCTAGGGGCTGGCCTAAGTTTCGACTGCCTAGGGTCCTGAGCCCGAGATCCGAAAATCCATATTGCGATTTCTTCCTTCAGATCATCTTCTTGGACGAGCCAACTGCTGGGGTCGACCCCTTCTCCCGTCGCCATCTGTGGGAGGTTTTGAAGAAGCGGAAGGAAGGAAAATGCATTTTCCTCACAACGCACTTTATGGACGAAGCAGACATACTAGCAGATAGAAAGGCGATCGTTTCCCATGGGAAAGTTCGGTGCTGTGGAAGCTCTCTCTTCTTGAAAAATAAATTTGGAATCGGATATCATCTGACGTAAGTTCAATCTCGGATACCATACAGGCTTCACATAATATCTTCTTCGTCGCGTCAGTAAATAAATAAATAACTCAAAGAATTTGATCATGTGGGCCGAGAAGGGGGAGACACCATTGTCTTTCGATGGGTCAGATATTTATGAACACACTGTTAAATAGTCTTTGAGCCCAAGCTGACTTTGAAACATTTATTCAAACAATGTTTTCAACGGATACGTCAGCTACGATTCTTCGTCAGCGATATTTCGGCCCTTCTTGGCAAGGGTCCTCGTCAGGCTGTCAATCCTCTGGTTCAACTTCGGGGAAGGAAACAAACCTGTAACAGTTTTGTAACTGTTACAGGTTTGTAACAGAGTTGTACCATAAAGGACGCAAGATATCTCATAGAATAGGACTAGACCACCAACCACCATACAAAAATTATTATGTACAATTTCCGACGGCTTAGGTCCCAAAATAATAAACTGGGATTTCTCTGGTCGGATATTGAAACCATGTTGCTTTAAACAATCAAAAATAAAATGAAGGTTCTGTTGAAGAGCCTGCAAAAATCGACTTATAAGCAACAGGTCATCGGCATAAGGGATCCACGAAGCAATAAAACCTTTACCAAAAACAAAAGAAGTACCAACCATTAAAACAAGAAGCTATACTGGAATGTTAAAAATACTAGGTGATAGCACACTACCCTGCCTTAAACCTCTATTTAATATGACGCTAGGATCCGAAAATGTACCCCTCCAGGAGATCCTTATTCGTGACAACTTATACCATTGGCGTAATACTACAGCCACCCTAGGTGACACTCCGTTGGAATATAACGCCCAAGAATGTAAAACACTGTCGTAAGCAGAAGCAATGTCAAGAGCAACGGCATACACACGATTAAAAAAATTAAAAGAAGAAAGGATTCTAGACAGAAGAGTATGAGCCACATCAATACTAAGTCCTTTCCGGAAACCTACCTGATTTAAACCTTGGTCACAAAAACTTAATAGAGGAAGTAAAAGAAGTTCGAAAAGCTTACTTATATGGCAGGACACTGTGATAGGCCGAAAAGAGCTGCAAAGCCCTGGGTTACCACTTTTTTGAGGAGAAGATTTATCGTAGATTTACAGAAACTAGAAGGAACTAGCCCACACCGAAGAATAACAGAAAACCGAATAGCCAACAGAGAAATAGCAGCAGGAGAAGCCCATACTTGAACACAATTCAATCTTCAAGCAAGGGAGCCATTGCTCCTTAATTATTCAGTGATCTCCCCCCGGAGACTAAAGGCGTATTCTCGCTGTTCCCCAAGGACTCCACTTGAGAAGTCCCCGCGTTTTTGTTTGTCCCGTTTGTCATCACCATCATCAAAAAGGACTACCTTTCAGATTCGGAGGGGAATAAATTTTTGCTGGTGTTGGTGCAATGTAAAATTAATAAAAAAGAATCAGATTAAACAAAACCAAAGATAAAGTGGATCCAGACTAGTTTCGTCAACTGCATATTCTTTTTTCGAACAAAATCCATTTTAGAAGCATTCCCCGTGTTCTCGTTGTCTTCCTAGGCGGAGTCCGCGTGGAGTGACTCCCTCTATTCTCGCCGTGCCCTTTGATTCCCTGAGGAGTCCTCGGGGATCGGCGAGAATACGCCTTAAAAGGGTTACTAAACCATCGAGGGTGTAAGAGGATTAATACAGCTAAGTATATCATGTTTAAATATCTCGGAAGAGGCAATCGATCGGCCAGTTTGACATTTTTTTTTGTCTCGAAAGCTGAATATTACTTAGCTGAACTTCAGAATCTTCAAGAATTAGCAAGAAAAACAAGGAAACAAAATATTAAAAGAAATTGATAAAGCTAGCAATTAGTTTGATTTTTCTACACATTTTTCATATACGTCTGCTAAAAAAAACATATTGTGCTAGATCTATAGCCAAACTATGATCCCAGCCTCCCCGTGTCGGGTGATTTCAAGCCGCGCCACTAGATGACCCAGCAGTCGGATCGATTCGCGGCTTCACCTTGGGTCTTGGGTGGGGGAGTTCTAGAGGTCGCGTTTGCTACGATGCAACTCCTTTAACCGCGATATCATTTACAGCAGCGGGTCTTCAACATAACAAACTACGGCTTGTTGATATTTAAACAGTTATTATTGTTATTATTATTATTACAGCTTTGTTGCGTCGGAGGACTGCAAAATTGAACCAATAACAGCTGTGGTACAGAAGCACGTGCCCTCAGCATTCGTCAATAGGCGACATGGGAAAGAGCTTTCTTACATTTTACCAAGGGAGGAGACAGCCAACTTCGCAGACCTATTTGAGGAGATAGAGCTGAAGATGAAGGACTCGAGTTTTGGAATCTCTTCGTGCGGTATCTCTATGACAACTCTCGAGGAGGTTAGTCTTTTTTCTTCCTTGGGGAATCTAGCTGTTACTAGATTACCTTACTTCTGTTACCGCTGGAGTGATGCATAGTACCTGATATACTTCAGCACTCTCTCCCCTAGAGAAAGCAATAAGTAAAAGAGCTAGCACCCACAACGTATGCCCGACAACGCATCGCACGTTTTTGATTGCATTCGCGGCAGAGGGCAGTGAATCAGGAAATCAACCTGCGATACGCCTGTGCGCTACGCGAACCTTCAATGGTTTGTATGCGAAAGTTTGCTATTTCTGCTTTTTACTCGTAGTGTGCAGCTGGAAGAAAGAAAACAGATTTTTGCCTGGCATTAACATGCCTTGTTCGGTGCGTCGTAGCGGGAACTAGCGGAACTAGTGCTTCTTCTGCATCGAGTCCCAAAGTAGAATCCTACCTGTGACATTCGGTTCGAGGTTAAGAATCCTGGATGCTGAGGTTTAGAATATCAGTGCTGTAACAGAATGTGTGCAAAGCCGAAGTGAAATGTGGTAGCGTAGGTGCAAGGAGCGGAAGAGCGGTTCTGAGGCAGATGAGACTGAGACGAGAATTGGGGTGAAGCTATGCCAAACCAATTGGAATACCTCGATATTTTGTGAATCGAAAGATTAAAGACAGAGAACACTTGACTACGCAACTTTTGGCCATCAAACCGACCTGGGGGGCTTAGATAAAGATACAGGGACTTATTGTCGACAGGACCCCCCTGCTTTGTTATCTCGAACCCCCTCCTTAGTGTTCCCAAAGTAAGCTGGCAGGCCCTTGCCCCTCATGCACTGTAATTATACACTTATGCACTGTAAAAGTTCGCCTTTGGCCGTGTTTCGGCCATAGTATCGGGATAGTAGTCAAGAGGTCGTGCGTTCGATTCCTACTCCCAAGTCCCAGCACACAAACCTTTTGCTTTTCTTCTACCAACTCAAAAGTCGAATTCTCGGAAACTGCCCGGAAACTGCAATGGTCGTAACGAGAATTTTTCTTACTCTCAATATTGACTCAGGGTACATTCTTGATATGTCAGCTAGCTCCCCGAGTCAAGTTTTCTGTTTCTTTAATACAGTAAGTTAAGTCGAACCACCAAACGAAAGACGACGATTCCTGTACGTCTTTGAAGAGTTGAGCAATCCCACGGCTCGACGCTACCAAGATTTGTCAGCCTTAGCGCTCCTAACCAGAACACCAGGGGCAACACCCATTATTTCACTGGTGGCAGCGGTATTATTTCATACCATCACACTCTCAGAAGTTTGACAATCGTTTAGCAAATGGATTTGCATCCTTTTGTTACATGTTATGTCGGGTGTCGAGAATATTTATGTTATCGCCCTAGTAAGTGTTATGTTTCGGGGGGGGGGGGGGGTCATAAGGGGTCATCACAAGTGCCATAAAATAAATATTATCGATGTCCGTCATAAACTTTAACACATGGATGCGCAGCGTTATGCGCAGCCATGTTTTGAATAAATATTCCTTGAGTCCAAACTGACTTTGAAACATATATTCAAATAATTCATACAGCGGATACGTTGGCTACGACGCTTTAGCAGTGATACTTCGGCCCTTCTTCGTAAGAGTCCTCGTCAGGCTGTCAGTCTTCAGGTTCAACGTCGGGGAAGGAAACAAACCGTGCCAAGAAGGGCCGAAATATCGCTGCTAAAGCATCGTAGCTGACGTATCCGTTTTATGCATTATTTGAATCATGTTTCCAAGCTTCCAACCTTGCAGTTGCCTTTTTGTTTTTTGTGCCTGTACTCTAAATTTAACATATTTTACAGGTTTTCCTGAAGCTTGGAGAAGAAGAGGAAGAAGCTTGGCAAAAACTCCTAAAATCAACCAATGAAAAAGGCGCAAAGAATGTAACTGCGGGAAGTCCTGATGGTGCTGAAAATTCTGCATATGACAGTAGCTCGGACAGCGGAGACAGGTAATGCTCCCTGTTCTTTTTCACCCAGTTCTGCGTCAAGTTATTAGACAAACCCTCAATCTTACGAATCCGCTCAAATTCCTAGACTTCATCCTTCCAGTTTTCGTTTTCCCAGTTTAACACAGTGTACTTAGGCAATCGAACCTTTTGGTCTCCACCACCAAAGATCCTCAGTAATGTATCACGCTATCTGATTACCTTAGATATTAGTGCTTTTTGTAGCCTCTGGTTTTAAAACATAACCTACGTACATGTACCTAGCCCTGGATTCGGATTTGTATTTAAATCCTTTCATGATCGGATTAGCCTATCTATGATTAGATGCCGTGTCACTAGTGCGTATGAATCCTGCATAATAATATGACTTTCAATCAATCAATTTTATTTCAACCCTAATAGCACTAGGGTAACACGTGCGGGAATTGGAAAAATAAACACTCAACAAAACAAATAAAACACAAACAACTTTATGACCAGTGTCGTCTTTTATTTTTGGTAGACCCTAGGCCATCCATAGATTTTTGGCGCTTTTTCTTCAGTCAAAAACGTAAAAATGCGTCGACTGTGCAACGTAGCTGGTCACATCTGGATCGTAATCAACAAGGCAATATGGCTAGCAACCTTAGCCTGATTTCTCAACAATTTACTCCGGCCGTTTGGCCTTTCGTTTGCCCTGGCCCCCCAGCACTGGCCTAAGGGTAAAAACGACACTGTTTATGACCTCAAAGTGTATCTTCTTTTGTGAAGAAAACAAAACAAACGGCGTACGTAAAAGGCGAATTTTCGTAAATATTTCGCTGTTGAGGGCTAGAGTTCCATTTATCTTGGAGCGTGTCCGAAAGCTCCGAAACGAACGAAAATGCTGAATTAATTCAGCATTTTATGCAGCATTTCGGTTTCGGACTTAAATTTTCGCTCAATTAATGCAGCATTAATTCAGCACAAAATCCATCGACAAATTCAGCAAGAATGCTAAATTTTATGCTGAATTTTCAAGAAGAATCTGGGGAGTACGGCGATTCTCTCAGTGTTTTCGGCGGCAAACATAACAAACTCAAAAAGACAACTGACAATTTGGCAAACATTCCAAATTCTAAGACAACTGGCGATCATGGCCAACGAAGAAAGGAAAGAAAAGAAGATAAGAAGGTTGGATAACTTGGATATCAGTAGCTGGTCTATTTTGTCAGCTTTATACAGCTAATTCTTTTTTTTTCTTCTTCTTCCTGACTTAAATTTTGGTATTCTAGAAGTGTCAGAGAAGAAAAAAAGGTGACAGCTTTCGGACAAAAAGAAAAAAAATGCAGCATTAATGCAGCATTTACAGCACCAAAAAGCTTTCGGATACGTTCTTGATGTTTTGCCTGACATTATCGATTTGACATTATGTACCTTGACGTAGTAAACGCGCCATTTGCCCCCAAGCCACGACTTGGGTTGATATTTTGAAATAAACAGAAAAAGAAAAACAATGCTATAGCGTTTTTGAATTTTTCTACTTTTTTTTAACATAGATAGATTCTTCCGACCTTGAATGAATGAATGAATTATTACATGCAGCCTAGGCATTTGCACAGTACATACAAACAAAGGTAAATGAGCGCTTGACAAGAAATACATAGGGTAGCGTACGATTTTTTTTTCACATTTGATTACCTCTTAATTTTATCGGGGTGGGTGCGGCAGGACTTTACCGTGAATTTTTTATTTGACATGCAACCCGAGTCTTAGCAGTGTATACCCTAATGGTTTAAAGGACAAATTGCCACATTAGCAAAAGCTAAATGGCAGGTAACAAAAAGAAAATAAATAAACACACGTTAATAGCTAACATCTAAATAATTTACCATCAACAACGAAGTATTCGAATTCATTTGTGCCATATTTTATTGAGAAAAAAAAAAAAAAATGAGCGAATTCCAAGTGATTTATTTTTTCTATGTAATAATTTTATATATTCAAGTATTGTAACACATTAAATGGAATGGTCGACGTATTTAGTGCCGGTGCTACGAGTTTGATCAATAAAAATATCTATCTATCTATCTATCTATCTATCTTAAAACAAAATACAGAAACAAATCAAGGGACCGAAGGCATAAATAAACAACAAACATGAAATTTTATTGGTATTTTAAAAAATTGGTAACAAGGAGGAGAATGATTCGAGTCGACGGGCGGTACTTAATGCTGGAAACAGCTCAAGTAAATTTGTATGTCTTGTTGAGTAAGCCGGTTCAGGGAGTTGTTCGGGAATAAGGTGGCGTAATGTTGATCCTAGATTTGTTTATGGAAAGTGTGGTCAGAAAATGTATAATATGTACTGTTCTTTGTATTATCCATCAATTATTTCTAGTTTGGAGACCCCAGGTTTTGCTCCAGAGGCTTTGAAGGTTTCAACGAAGAAAAGTACCAGCCGAACTTTAAAGGCGATACTGAAAGTGCGACTTCTCTCGCTAATCCGAGAACCACAGGTAAGGCCAGTGCAAAACTGTATGACAACTGAAACTTCTAACAGACTGACCCTCCACCAGTGGCTTGCTCCGAAGTGACTGTAATTCTAATGGTAAGCAAAGACGCGCTGCAGCACTCGGTAAGCACGCTGATTGACTGTCCGGTCTGACTTTGTAGCATCCGAGCATAGTGAACCAGTACAAGAGAACTTGGCAGCTTAGCGGGTTGTGCTAACAGCAAGAAACAATAGTTGCGTTTCTGCAGATGTCATGGTATCTGATACCACGGTCTAAAGTCGTTTTTGCAGTGATCGTGGTATCTGATACCATGGTCAAAAGGCGTTTTTGCAAATTATCGTGGTATCTGGCCAGTTATCTTGGTATCTGATATTGAGAGACCACGGTTCGAGCGTGGAAACTGATCGTGGTATCTGAAAAGGTCATCTCACTTTCATCAGTTTTTCTCAGATTGGTGGGAAAGAAGTTTGGCACTTAGTGATGTAACTGAATGTCAGTTTTTCTTTTGGGATGACTTCGAAAAGCGCAATTTCGGCAATTGTCGTTTTTGCAGAGCAACCGTATATCAGATACCATGATTACTGTAAAATCGACTAACTGCAGATCCAGGTAACAGATACCATGGTGTCTGCGAAAACACAACTAATAGAGCGTTTAAATGAATTACTTACTTACTTACTTACAACGGTTATAATCCTGCGATCCGGCGGCGAAGCACTGTCACACAGCTGATGCAGGAGTTGGACATTCTTATGCTTATGTATAATCGATTGTTTGAACTAACTTTAGTCATAGTGGAACAGGCTAGGGTCTCCAGGTTTGCCAAAGCGTCGGTAGCGGTAAATGACCAACTTGAAATTTAAGGCAAGCCGTGGTATGGGAAATGAAAGTGGTGATGTCAGACGAGCAAATTTGCGTCCAAAAATGATAGATTCTAGAAAAGCTCATAGTTTTTTGTACCGGTTATTAATCATTTTAACGAATTTGGTGGGCACTTAGACCTTGTAGCCAAGGTCGAATTTTAAGTGAGGTCATCATAGGCATTTCTTTAATCTAAGGTGACTGAGGGCAATGTTGATGGTGCTAAACGGATTAGCGGACATTTTGGTCGCAAGTTATTTACGACCTGAGGAGGACTTTACCAGTAATTGCCGAAATATCGCCGAAGCAAAATTTCAAGCTGAATATCCGATTTAGCGCCACACTACCAAACGTGAAGCTATCATCGTATCACCAGTCAACACCGAAGAAGAGAAGCGAATGTTTGATTCACCTTTTCTTATTTGCAGGCTGTATACTTCATGGTGATTGCTCCCATTCTATTCACCGCCCTTGGCATGTTCCTCGGCACTCTGGACGTAACGCAGACGCAGCAGCAACCGTTAATCATCAATAGTAGTACGTTGGATCTAACTTTGTTAGATTTCTTGCCCCCCTTCCAACAATCGATGTTCCAAAATGTATGGCCCTTTTCAAACGACCATAAAGAAGTTAACTTTTTGTTGTCCTTTGACTCTCTATATCTAACGTCGTGTCTGACTCAGAGAGTAATAGCCATGTTCGTTGTCCGGTGATTGCTCACCGGATCTTCTTATAACTCGTTTTTGCATTCACCGGTGGCGGCTCCACGGTCTTATAACGCGTCTTCGGACTAACCAGAACCGCTCGTCAGGCATGTTCTGATGGCGTCACCGGTGAGATCAAAAACGTGCGATAGGACAAGAAGCTAACGCCGGCGAGGAAAAACCAGAGACAGCCCGGAGTCAGAGCAAAGTAATACTAGAGTGTAGTGCCAGGACTTGACAAAATTGACCCACACTCGAATAATAGTGTACTTTATTTCCTTACTTGCCTGTATTACACACGCTAGCTGGTACACACATTTAGAAATACGACTGGAGCTTCTTTCGTGATTTGCACTGCAGCGAAGAGATTTTTCCATTGCAGCGAAGAGATTTTTCCATAGTAATGATGCGTGATTGTTTTTTGTAAGCGGGATGTTTGTTGTATATGTATGAACCGTCTATGAATGCCATGTAGAATAATATAAAAATAGTGCTACCACAATATGTAGAATAGAGAAGACTGCCCCCTTTTGCCAACGAGCCCTTTGGGGCTTTCTTAACAGGTGCCGCAAAACTTTTTGTATATATGTATAAAATAAATTTAAGCTGGTTTAAAAAAAAAAATCTAGCACTGGATCGTCAATATCGTCATTCACGCAAAATAACACATGACAATTAGCTCGACAGTTACATAAGTAGCAGTGGCGATTAGCGATAGCAATAGAGATTAGTCGATTAGCGATAGCAGCGATACTAGCACCACTAGCGATAGAGAACGTCCCTACTGAAACTCATTCAGTCGTTCACTAGCGCTGGCTCTGATAACTTCCTATCGTGAACATAGCAAAAAAAGGATACAGCCTCCGTTGTTTCCATGGTGTTTGCAGACCGCACCTTTGATTTACTAGAAATTTCTAATCCCACAATTTTCCTCGCTTTGAATGTCGCAAGCGTAGTGGGTGGCGCTACGAGTATGACCCCTTTGCAAAGCATGGGTCTTGGCGCTACTCCCTAGTGTTATTTTTGATCCGCCCGGAGTGCAACGAACGCAGCTAATTTCTGTTTGTTTCACGCCTGCATTTTCGAGAAGCCTATTCTAATCGTTTCTTTCTAAAAACCTGACTTCTTAACGCTGATTTAACCTTTTGCATTTGGCTCGTACAAACCGCCCCGTATGGAAATAATTCAGGTCATTATATTATGGGACATTTTTCCAATCTTAAACAATTGAAAACAATTGGAAACGATCGTAAATAATTGTTTTTTTAACTATTGGAAACAGTTGTTTACGATTGAAACAGTTGTTTCCAATCGTTTGCGATTGTAAACAGTTGTTAACGATTGCATTTTTACCATTAAAACCGATTGTTTCCAATCGTAAACAACTGTTTCCGATTCTCTGTTATTCAGGCTAAAAACAATATCATGACAAATAGCAATTAATTTCTAGCGAGAACGATGATAGAAATTGAAGAAGACGTTTAAAATAAGTGAATGTAAACGTATTGTTACTTATTGTCCAGTGAAGCTTCACTATGTTAACAGAAGTAATTTAGAAATCCTGATGACGCAGAACCATAGCACACAGTGATGGGAGTTGTGCTGCTTTAAAACTGAAAACTTGCAGGAGCAAATACGACAGTTAACAATAATCTTTACTCGGAGAAACTTTTAACAGTGTATATACCCTAGTACATTTAGGTCCTTTCTTGCATTCCTTAATCTAATATCCCATCTTCCCTCAGGTACCTATCAGGGCTACTCACAACCGCTCCTTGAGAACCTGGAAGGAGCTTCTGGCCTACAAAACAAATTCTGGGAGGAATTCACTAAGTATACACCTTACGATATCCGAGGGTACAACGGCACATATGGTGCACTCTTGCAGGTAAATATTCTTTGAGCCCAACCCGATGAAAAATTTATCTGAAAATAGTACTATGAAGTAGTACGAAAAAGTTGCATGCAGTACTAACGATGCTACTACATGCTTCCACTTCAAGGCTACCGTGTTACTGCATACTACTATATGCTACTATTAGCAAGACTGGATGCTACTATGGCAAGAAATGATGCTACTGGATACTACTACATAAGATTGGACCAGTCTGAGGCACATTGAATGGTAGTATTCTTTGCTAGCACATAGTATTACATGCAGCGTTTTCGTACTACTACCATACTACTACGCAGGCTACAAATTTTTCATCGGGAAGCTGACTTTGAAACATTTATTCAAACAATGCTTACAACGGATACGTAACTATGATTCTTCATCAGCGATATTTCGGCCCTTCTTGGCAAGGGTCATAGCTGACGTATCCGTTGTAAACATTGTTTGAATAAATCTTGCAGGTAGGTTATCTTTGCTGCACTGTGTCACACTGTGTGTCACTGGTGCTTAGCCAGGGCTCAAAGACGAAGGGGGTTCGGCAATCTCATAGTGCCCATGAATGTTGATAATGTGTTTGGTCTTTTGTCTAACAACACACATTCGTTTAAAGACAAATTTGACAACTTACCACCCGTTCGCAACCTATAGAAATTAATCAGTAATTTCTTGATTCCTCTTCCTTAACTCCCTCGAAAATGGTCGGATCAAGAAACGGAAGTTTTTCCTAGGGCGTTGTGTCAGGTCCTTAATTCTATCTGGTTGGGTCACTAACATGCCTGCCAGGTTTCATCGTCCTTAGCACATCTGGAAGTATCCTAACTCGCGATCACCTGAATTCTGGGACCCCCCCCCCCCAACTCCCCCCAAGGAGCCCTGACATGGTCTAGTTCTGTCAAGAACGTATCTAGGGCTTATGCTTGTTCTTCCCACCAAATTCCATCCCGATCCCTCGACGCTAAGCGTTTCAGAACCCCTTCAACTTCCCCACAAGTATCGGATCCGGTCCGGACTTGCAATGTAACATTGAAGACGACACCTCTTTCCACTTGCCAATTTTCATTCAAATCGGATCGCCCGTTCAGAAGTTATGAATGCCACTAGATTCCGGATTCCCCATACCTCCACTCCCCCCACGATTGTCAGATCATGCAAACGTCTATTCTCAAGCCAGTTTGTTCGATTCCTTGATAGGCCAGCCCAGTTTCATCGTCTTAGTACATCGGGAAGTACCGCACTATCGGGATCACCAGAGTTCCGGACAGTTCCCCCCTCCCCCCCCCCCAACTACCCCACAGTGCCCGAATCCGGTTCGGTTATGTCAATGACGTATCTAGGACTTATGCTTGCTCTTCCCACCAAGTTGTATCCCGATCCTTCCGCTCATAGTGTTTCCCAAGATTTCCATTCCCCCCCCCCCCCCAAAGTCACCGGATCCGGCCCGGATTTTAAGTGGGCCGTCTGACGTACGAGGTTTTTCCAAGTATGAAGTTTCATTAAGATCTGAAAACCCGTAGAAGTTATAAATACCCCAAGATTCCGGGTTCGCACTCCTTCCACTCCCCCAGCGGTGCTCGGATTGGGGAAGTGACCATTTCCAACTTAATCATTTGGGGTCCCTGATATGCCTGCCAAGTTTCATCATCCTAGCTTATGCGGAAGTGCCCGAACTAGGAACACCCGGACCGACCGACCGACAGACAGACTGACGGACGGACAGAAAGTGCGATCGCTATATGGCACTTGACAAAATGGCAAGTGCCATAAAACCGACTAACATTTTGCTGAGTTAATTCTGTCCTCCGTGTCCCGTATCTGCGCCGATACCTTAGTTGCAGGCCTTCGTCCGAGCTTCTATTCCTTAATGCCAGGACCCCACTATAGTCACACCTGGTAATAGCGCCGGTAATAAGACCGTTTTACGGTCGAAATTGGGAAGAAAAGACTCTGAAAAACGGGTTTTCATCACAGAGGGTTATTACTTCGTGAAGAGGATTCTTTACTGTATCCGCTCCTACTATCTATATTCTAGTTCAGAGCCACCACACTGTTTAGTTTTTATTATTCCCGTAATAATCATCAAAATTGTCAACGTGTACCTAAAACTCAGCAAGGAAGTGGGTTAAAATGATTTCCTAAAATTATTTCGAAAAGAGGAGCTAATCTCGCCGACGACAAGCGAGGGGTCGACGACTCTAACTTTTTATGTACACCATTCCGGAATAACCTAATAATCCTGACGATTCCGGATTATTCCTGGCCATTCCGGATTATTCCTAACCATTCCGGATTATTCCTAAATATTCCGGATTATTCCTAGCCCTCTGTATGGGATATAATTCCAGTTGAAATTAGAAATTCGAGTCATCTGGCATCCTTCATGGCTACAGCGAAGAGATGTTTCCTTGCAAAAGGATAGTAATGATGCGTGAGTGTTTTTTGTAAGCAGAATGTTTGTTGTATATGTATGAACCGTGTATGAACGGCATGTAGAATAATATAAAAACAGTGTTACCACATTATGTAGAATAGAGAAGACTGCCACCTAATAAAATTGAATCTAATCTAATATAATCCATTCCGGATTATTCCTGACTATTCCGGATTATTCCTGACCATTCCGGATTATTCCTTCGGGAGGTGTACACCATTCCGGGTGAGTCGCCGACCCCTCGACGACAAGAGCTTTGCTCTGTCATTCATTAGTGGCGTTTTTATCGAAGTTTTGTCCGCCGTTAGCGTAGCCGTCGAAGTTCATCGTTTGCTTAATTAGTGTTTTTACGACTTCGGCCATCCTTGACCGGTTGACGTTTCTTCGACGATTTTTGACGTCGTTGACGTTTCTTCGACGATTGATTTGAATTTTCTAGCTCACGAAGTTCGACGGTCAGAGTTTGAAGGACGAAGAAACTGTGACCGGCGACCAAAAACGGCAATTAAACAAATACCTTTGAGGTTGAAGGTAGCTTGAAACTTCGATCAAAACGCAACTAGTCAAAAAGTAGAAGCTTCTCTTTTTTGTCCGTGGCTTATGGATCCATTGTACTATAGCCGCGTTCGATTCACCTGAAGTCATCCATCTGCATTACCTTGAAATTGTCTACAGTCGTTTCCTTCACGACTAATAATATTCATTTTCGTAGAGCGAATGGAACGACAACAGACGAACGATTTTCATTATCGACATAATTTCGACAGAAATCCCAAAACGAATTCGGGATACTTTCCGATACTCTATACGACTAAGTCCGCAATACGCCAGTGCTCCTACCGAAGAACGAGAAATACCACCCAAACGAATCCTCAAAACTGCCTGAAATCTTATTTAGACCAATCAGCAACATTTGTTGTGGTGATGTTTCTGGCTCTTCGCTGTGCACCTGGCGATTCTCCATTGGCGCGAAGAGTTAGTCATCAGTGGTATTCTAGAGCTACGATTGCTGCTTTTAAATAAAACAACAACAGTACGCCGTAGATGAATAAAAAGGCATGTACACTGTAAAAAGTTTCTCCGAGTAAGGATAAAAGTTAACTGCAGTATTTGCTACTGGGATTAATCTTATCACTACTGAGGTAATATTAATCCGAATTAGAGATAAGATTATCTTTTCGGAGACAAGCAAATACTGCAAGAATTTGTGTACAGTGTAGCCGTGGTTGTCGACAGTATAACAGACAACTCGTGTTGAATCGAATGCGGCTTATATCTGTGTGACTGATGAGATACTCTTGATGACTAACTCTCCTTGCCGATGCGAAATCGCCGTGTACCTATCGGAAGAGCTGGAAGCGGCACCACAGCTGTTCCCAACGATCGCCGTGATTGGTTGACACAGGATTGGAGTTGTTGTGTTTGAGTCGTTAATGAGACGTTTTCTCGTTCTTCCTGAGGATCAGTGGCGTGTTTTGGAATTAGTCATACAGAGTTTACTCTTGATGACTAACTCTCCTTGCCATGCAAAATCGCCGTGTACCTAGCGGAAGAGCCAGAAGCGGCACCACACCTGCCCCAGCGATCGCCGCAATTGATGACACATGATTTGAGTTGTTGCGTTAGTGAGTGAGACGTTTTCTCGTTCTTCCTGAGGATCACTGGCATGTTTTGGACTTAGTCATATAGAGAGCATGTTCCACCCTACTTACCGTAGTTACTACGCATGATGTCACGAATTCTGGCTTTTTGCCGTCAAGGCTGGAACGACTATTCTATTTTCCAGCAGGATATGATGCCACGGGCTATTCCGACCAATCACGTTACAGAGATGCGTAGTTACTACGCTCCCGAGCATGGTAAGCAAATAGTAACTATTAGTTACTATTTCGAGAAGGTTGGAATGGTCAGCGTAGTAACTTTTCGTGAGGATGGAACGGAAATAGTAACTAATAGTAACTATTGTTAGTAGGGTGGAACACGCTCAGAGTATTGAGGCGAGGGGGTAAACACGCTAATCCGCTTTGAGCGCTGAACATGATAGAAGGCTACTCCCTGTTGTATCCTACAACTGTACGGTGTTTCTTCTCCTCCTAGGAGCTTCCATCCATGGGATTGTTCGATGTCTCTACTCACAAGTTTGCTACTTTCGCTGATCCAGCGGAAGGAATACACATGTATTTGAACCCCGTCCATCAGCACCTTCCTGGGGTATTGACGAACACGTTTAACAACGTAGCAAGAAGGTAAGGCATATTCGCTCAGTCCTTCATCGTCTATATTAACCAAAATTTGTTCCTGACTTACCCTAGAGCATTTTCATAGCCATTCCCAATGTGATTAGAAGAAACCCGTGATGCTACCGTCATACAACAGATACTCCGGCTATTCAGTATTTGTGTCGACGTATTTCCAACCAAAACTGTAATAGCTAACTGAAATTTGGAACCTGACCTAACACTAGTTTAAACAGAAATGTTTGGTTTTAAAAACCATGAGCAGATGAGACGATATTTATATAGTCCGCCTATAATAACAATCATATAAAATAAACACATGTCAACCCATAGCAATTGTACATATAGTATGCAAACTTATGTATCATTTAATTGTCGCTCCTTTTTTTTTTTCAGCGAATAATAACAAACAAATGAGACCTTCGAAGCGTTCAATGATCAGTAGCTCATCAATACATGCAAAGCTTATATAGCTTTATTTCGTATTCAATCACATAGCCTGACGAACGAAGGTACGGAGCCCTTTCCATAATGCGCAGATTTACTTTATGGGGAAATTAATTATTACTATTATTAATTGTTTTTTACTTTTTAATTGAGCTTTCGCCCAGCTAAGAAATAAATAACAGAAAAACAACAATACCTGTAAAATTAGTAATTGATATTCCGACAAATTCGTTACTAAGTAACAAACTGGGTCGCAGCATTTATTATTAATATTACAATACCATACGGCACTGATTTCGGCCTAACATTATCTTCCGGATTGGGAGGCTGGGGAAATACGGTTGGCTGCCACGATAATGAGAGAGCTCTCTAACCGCCATAGCCTTACCTTAAATCACCTTAGATTGCAGTTCCAGCGAGATAAGCTGGGGTGATCCTCCTGTAGATTAAGACCAAGGATGAACGGGCCTTTCGCGCAAGCTCAGCAAAAGCGCATCGGTAGCTCTGAATACACTTGATGACTATCTCTCCCTTCCGATGCAGAATCTCCGGGTACCTGCGGAAGAACGGAAGAAAAGGTGTCACAGCTGCGCTGACTCAGGATTTGAGTCATTGAGTTTGAGTCGTTACGGACACGTTTACTCGTTCTTCATGAGAATCACTGGCGTGTTTTGGACTTAGTCATATAGAGTCGGCAGACAAGTGACAGGGGGCAGCCTCTGAGGAAGTGGAAACGGCGAAGGAAATAATGATGGCCCTGTGGTCGAATGGGGAATATCTGGCGCTGAACCAAAGATTTGTCAGACTCGCTTACCGATCGTAATTTATACACATTTTTTTTCTAATTCGTTTAATTCCTTTTTATCTTTTTACAAAAATAGTGGTGGATCGTCATACACGTTCAACATAGTCATAAATAATCACATATATGTTACAATTTTAAAATACAGTCTGATAACAAACATAATTACGAGCTTGTCAGGTTAAATTCACAATTTCGATCCGTTAAAGTACTTTACAAAATAGGGAACAAATGACTCGAGATAACGCTCCGTAGATTTTACGTGCGGTATTATTTCCTAAGTACGTAAAAACAATATTTTTGTAATTTTTTTCCTTCCAGAATGGCCATATTTAATGAGACTGGGAATTACCCATCCGACGAGATCCAGGTTGAACTTCACCCAATGCCCTATAAAACCCTTCCTGTTCAGTTCAGCGCAGGGCAGTTTTCGTCAGCCATTTTCATTGGGATGGTTTTCATCCTTACTCCCACTTCCATGAATATTGATCTCGTACAGGACAGAGAGGTAGGTGCCTTGCATAGAGGAGGGAAGTCAGTGTGACATTCAGCTATAGTTGTATCATTTGTGTTCCATCATTGTACAAGTAGATACCGCAAGCCACCATCCGCGTTACAATCTTTATGTTCCTACAGCGAGGTTGTTACAAGGATGGTAGCTTTTAGTAACCAGTGGCAGGTGCTCGGGTCTCTCAGACCATCTAGTGCATTTTCAACCTAATATCCTTTTCCTGCTAGTTTTCTACTCCTCCCAGACCCTAGCATCCTCTCCTAAAGTTATTCCATGCAGTCTTCAGGGTACTGTCTGTCCATCTCCGTTGCTATATTACTTAAGTAAGCAATTTGTTTGTGTCTCAGCATTTTCGAAAGCGTGGTATACAACAGAAAAGAAATGAGACACATAAGAAAACACAATTGCTCAGCCTTAAACCAGGAAACAGTGTGGAATATCACGCGCTGGTTTGGCCGGTTGTCCAGGATTTTCGGTTGTTATAAGTTACTGGCTTATCTTTGCTTATCCTTGCTACAGGAGACGTAGAATGTCAGGTCGACAAAATTGTCAAATTGAGATGTTGACGCAAAATGCCAGGATAAAGCAAGACTTAAATCCTTTGTTCTTTTTCTTTCCAGACTAGGGCCAAGAATCAGCTGCGAGTCAACGGCCTTTCTTTCGGTCTCTACTTCGGCTCTTACTTTATGGTTCTTGGTATGATGATCATGTTCACTTACGGCTGCCTCCTTGCCCTAATCCAAATCTTCGGCATCCAGTCCCTGACTTTACCTCCTGCCTTTGCCTCAGTATCCCTGATCTACCTCCTCTACTGTCCCACAGCACTCTTATACAGTGCTTGCGCGTCATACTTGTTCGACAAAGTTGAAACGGCTCAGGCAGTATTTCCCAATGTCGGAATATTCCTTGGTTTTATACCATATATCGTAGTGAGTTTAGTGGACATGCTAGTCGATAGTGCCGTAGCTGAGACTCTACATATCATCTTCATATTTGTCGATACGGTATACATACCATTTGGCGCTATTTATTATATTCAAAAAGTTTATATCGAGTGTTCATTTGGAGGCATATCTGGGACAGTTACGGATTGTTCGGAGTTAGTCTTTTCCGATTATTTCTCAAGACCGGAAATTTATCTATGCGCATTGGCGTGCGTGATTATGATACCGCTGCTAGTGTTGCTGCTGATGGTGCTGGACGTGAAGAAGTCGGGCGGAATGGCGGCCGATGCGTTCAGTTGGTTAAAGGTACGTCAGTCTAGTTTCTGTTACGGGTTTATTAGTGTGAGGGAGGAAAAAGCTAGTCTTCTCTACCCGGATTCCCAGACGTATGGCCACACAGTCGAGCCAGCGCTTTGTGACGAAAGTGACGATTCCGTTACTCATTTTGCTACTGTTCAACAGATGCTATATGACGCTTATGTATTGCCGTTGCTTAGAATGTCAATCTCTCTCCCTTGTTCCGTTATCCCATCCGTTTGCACATTTAGTTTGTCTCTCAGATATGCTAAGTTTTGCGACATCCTTCCAGATTATTTTGGAATTAAGGGGTTTAACGTCCAGGGGTTCCAGAAGCGTTTGTCCTGTCTCACCTTCCAGATTGAACCCGACAAATATATAGCCTGTAACCAGCGAAGTCTGCGTAGTCAAGACTAGGTGACTTTGTGGGGGTGGAAGAAGAGAGAGTTGAACCAAGCCTTTCTCCCATTATTCCTTTAGAATATCTGATTGCACAGTCGTCTACCAGTTTGGTGAGGTATTAGGAAGGTACCAGGGTAGTTTTATATACCCCATCGTGGCGTCGATATCGCTCGATAGGCGTCCCATTCTCGGTTTACAACGAATCCTTATCAAAGTGCAATTCTGGTGTGTGCCAAGGGAACCGGTCCCTACATTGAAACCCGAGTCTGTTTGGTTTTGTTATTACGGTGTCATGGAGGAAGTAAATGTACTCTTTTACCATTTTACGTGGTGTTACTTCCCCAACTACCATACGATCGTGCTACCTTAAATTGTCTCCAGCTACTGTGGTAGCGTGGCGCTGGAATTTGTGACAATTAAAGCAAACACACTTCGGAGACTAAGCTCGGTTCGTTGGTTGAGGGAAAATCAAAGGTTTTATGTACAAACGCACTGTAAGGGATGAAATACTATAAATGTCTCAGATCCTTTCGTCTTCTCAAACCAGGTTCTTCTTGTTTCTGCGAGAGGCTCGGCTCGCTACCCAATTCGTTAAAATCAAAGCGGACAGAAACGCTCAGAAACGAGAGTAAGCCTCCCCTGACCTTTATCGACTCTGTGTCAGGGAGAGAGGGCAATGAACCCTCTGGTTCAGCGGTGTCAACCCAGGTGAACCAGTCGGTCCTGCTTTATCTACTCTATGTCAGAGTGAACGGGCAATAAGCCCAGAGCATTTGCACAGCGTCTGCTGAAGAATCTAAAGGCGTATTCTCGCCGTTCCCCGAGGACTCCTCGGGGAATCGAAGGGAACGGCGAGAATAGAGGGAGTCACGCCACACGGACTCCGCGTACAGAAACAGCGAGAACACGGGGAATGCTTCCAAAATCGATTTTGTTCAAATAAGAAATATGCAGTTGACGAAATTAGTCTGGATCCACTTAATTTTTGGTTTTGTTTATTCTGATTATTTTTAATTAACTTTACATTGCACCAATACCAGCAAAAATTGATTCCCCTTCGAATCTGAAAGGGAGTCCTTTTTGATGACGGGGATGATAAACGGAGCATTCCCCGTCGGTGGGGACTCGCGAGAATACGGGGAGAGAGTCCCCGGGACAAACAAAAACGCGGGGACTCCTCGAGTGGTTTCCTCGGGGAACGGCGAGATTACGCCTTAAGTGCGCTCGTTGCTTATATATTTTTTAGGATTATATTCAAGCGCGTTGAGAAACGTGAGGTACTAAGACATTTTGGGGAGTGAGTCAGTACTAAGAAGAAAACTGATAATAATAATCAGTGGTAGAATATCATATTATAGCCAGAAGGTATACCAGCATTGTTCAAATCGCTATAACAAGCTGAATTGTAATTTAATGTTTATTTTTCAGTCATTAACAGGAAGAGAAAATGATGGAGTAAATAACAAAGAAAGTAGGAAAAAACACAGAAAAAGATCACAAAACAAATCACAGAAAGATTCAGTTTCAATTCAGTTCACTTTATTCGAAAAGCTTGCGGCGGACAGAGCCGATTATTAGTTATTGTTGTCATAAAATAAACATGAATGTCAATCGACGAACCAAAATTATATACACAAAAGTACAATATATACAATTAATAACAATTTTGCAGACTAAAAAAATAACCGGGAATTCAACATTTTAACATACGAGGGCACAAAACTAAGCTCATATTGAGCATGTGAAGCAGTCACAGGTCGAAGTTTCGGTACAGGTAAAATGATTCCTAGTGGCATCGTTTATTGACTAGCTACAACAAACCAAGCAGGCCCCGGTTGGTTGACAACTGACGTGTGTAGCTGTAATGCAACTTCCGACACCAGTTTGGGCTATGCCACCAAACTTTGCAGCGAGTTTGAAATTTGCATAATATTCTTTCCCCGTCTAGATTTTTGGCGAATCAACGGTCAAGTCTAATGTCATTGATGCAGAGGACAAGGATAATGAAAATGAGGATAGTGACGTCAAAGAAGAAAAGAAACGTGTTGCTGGGCTGGTGAACGAATCTAGCGATAATTCTGTCATCACGATTCAGGTAGGTTGTATCGTTGAAGGTGGGGTAGAATTAATGTATGTATTTTACTAACTCACTGCACTTATCACAGTAAACAAAAGTTGAGTATGGAATAGGAAAAGAGACAACACAGAAATAAACAAAAAAAGAAAGAGAGTAGATTAACTCGAGGACGGGACCCCCCGCTAGATCGAGGCAGTGTCAAAGAGTCTGCAGTAATTAGCAAAAAGCTCGCAAGGTTTACTCTAGTTGCTCCCAACCTTTTACCTACCGCGTACCGCTAATGAAGGTTAAAAAATATTGCGTACCCCTAATCAAGGCTCAAAAAGGTGCCGTACCCCTTTTTTGACAAATTGTTGTTTTGCGACTATTCTTCACCGCGATCACAGCGTCAAAGTAACGATATTTCTTACCATCAATGATAAGGGGCATGTAAACCTGAAACTGCGGACGATCGGGTATCTGATTCTGAGGACAATACTGAAACTGAGCTCGGGGACTCGACAACGACAGAAGCTAGGTATTACTGCTATAGACTAACCTGATTTTTTTACCTTCGCATACCCCTCGCGAGCAAAGACAATAATAGTGGGAAAGACCGGTGACTTCGCTACAATCGGGTCTCTGAAAATTGACTGGAACGCCGCCTAGCGTTTGGACTTTGTCCAATTTCCAGCGGTAAATGATTAATATAATCAAAGCAAGAGGGCGTGGGTAGGCAATGTCTGTCAACATTAACTGATTCGAAATCGTGAATTCAATATTTTTTTCCATAAAAAAGCGATTTATTCTTTTCCTACTTGTTTTTATTCCAATTAAAGAGGATATATGAACGGAGAGAGAATGCTCATCATAAACAAAACGTGCTTTGATGATGATTCTGTGGAAAGCGATGGAAGAAATTGTCAACAGAGCGATTTTTTAACGAAAGAACATCCGCTAAACGGCGCTGATTGTTGTGACTCATGGGGCTTACGGGAGTTTCCGGTCTTTCCCACTTTTACTGTCTTTGCTCGCGAGGGCCTGTCATACCCCTTCGGGTACGCGTACCATTGGTCGGGAGCCACTGGTTTACTCGAGTCGCCTTGTGGATCACCCGAGTGTCGATCCTCGCTGTTAATTGGTAGATATGACGGGGAATAGAATCGAGAATTCAGAAGCGAGGATTCGAACGGAGAATTCGGATCAAAAACGCAACTGTTAGTGACCAGGTGGCAGCCAACCATGTACAGGCGTCTTATTGATGTTTACCGTCATTCGTCGAAATGCATAACTCAGCGTAATTCTTGTATAACTCATCGTGATTCTTGCTTATTTTATAATTGTTTGAATCCTAGTTCTGATATACGTGTGATGTGACGTCATTCGTCGAAATGCATAATTTGTCGTAACTCTTGTTTATGTTATAGTTATTTGATTTTTAGTTCTGATATAAATGTAATTGTAAATGATCACTGACAGTGATCGAATTGTATATAAGTTTATTATTTATAACAAAATTATGACAGCTATGTTGATGTTACTATATTTACGACGAAAAATCCAATGTTCGGCTTGCCCGTGAAGGAATTTTGAAAATAAACTCAAATTGAATTGAATTGATATGGTTCCAGGGTCTTCGGAAGGAATACTCCCTCTCTGCCGAACATACCCGCTCCTCGGGATCCTGCAAGAAGGAGCAAGAGGCCAAGCGGTTTCTGGCTGTGAGAGACATGACCCTTGGGGTTCAGAAGGGTGAGATCTTCGGACTCCTGGGGCATAACGGTGCCGGCAAGACCACAACGATGCGAATGGTTATCGCAGAAGAGACACCAACCAAAGGGATGGTATGTGTCGACTCATTTCAGTTTTTTTGACTCAATTAAAGAACCTGTCTAACCTATAATACTAACGCAATCTACTTCCATAATAACTCCATATACATCTAAACCCGGAGACCCTAATTTCGTACGGTGCATTCTAACCCCTCTAACAAAACCACGCTGATTTATCACGCTATCGACGGTTGTTTTTCCGTAAAAAGAAACGGTTATATAAATTGTTTCTGTATTCGCTATAAGTCAACGAGTCTCCGAAAAGGCTTTCAGGGAAACAGCCAAAACTATGGGTTATTTGTTGAAAGCACATCCTAGTTTTAAAGCATTCAAATATAAACAATGAAAGTTGAAGAGTAAATAGTGCGAGGGGTCCTTTAAGGTTTGGGAACATAGTTTGGAAACCATCGCAACCGCCAGGCTGTAAGGGAGCTGCAGGATCCGTGTTCCTCTTGAGGCAAGCTTATCCAGACTGTTGACTTGCCGATTTCTTATTATTATTATTATTTATTTGAATCCTTCAAAACTGAAGAGTAATGTATAAAAAGGAACAAGAACATGTCAATCAAACTCACACACACTTACATACTAATAAACAGCTGACCATTAAAGACAAATTAGCCTACGAAATATACAACGAAATACAAATTCATTTGATAAAATCCTTTTTTCCTATAAAATAACGAAAAATCCTCAGACATAAACAACCAAATGCATTACCAACCAAAAAGATTTGCCCCATTTCGAAGACGCTGTATCCTATGTTTTTCCCACCCTGTATTGAAATGGAATCAGTAATAGTGAAAACCTTTGTTCCATTTTTTTATCTGTAGCTTAAATGAGTCCATGACCGAAGCTAATAATATTCCACGTTGTTGTAAGGCTATGGGTTTGGTGACCTGGATTTGTTGGCGCAACAGTAGGGGGTTCGCCTTTTTTTTTTTTTCATAAAATTATTCGTAAAATTTTATTATTAAAATTGTTATTATTGTTATTAAAATTGTTATTAAAAATTATTATTCGTAAAATTTGTTTTTCATACAATTTCGCAAATTCCTTTTCCTTACATTGCCATTACAGTCATTCCAAATACCGTCAAAAGAACTCAAGTATGCCTTTATCTCGTTTTTGGCTAGAGAAAAAGAGGTTGAGCTTTCCCGGAAAACGCCATGGTTTCAGGTTTATTTTTCAGATTTTCCCCTCATTACTTACAGAAAGAGAGCCGAGCTGAAAAAGCAGTAAGAGCTGAAACTGACAGTACCTAATTCCCGTTCTCAAATGCCAGTCACAGTATTCGCCTTGGGATTTGAAGGGCGAATGGTTGGATCACCTCTGTTGGCTATAGAACCCATAGTTGTCAGTCGCTGCAGTGTAGTTCACCGTCTTCGTTCCTTTCGCTAGCCTAAGAATTTTAAGATGGATCGAACAAGGAAAATGAGGTAACCTTTGAATGAATGAATGAATGATTTTATTACATACAGCCTTGTAATAAGGCATTTGCACAGTACATACAAACAAGACCAAAGGTTTCGATGGGATCCCAAAAATTCAATATCTGATCCAGACAACTGGATCTTCTATTAGCCAGATCCAGTCTTCGCCAGACTCCTTGAACATTTTTACAATTAAAATTCAGAAACAGAATTAAGGCCGAATAGCTAATCACCTGAGAAAACCAAGTTCAGATTTGGATTCAGCATGTGTGTTTACCCCTATAAGTCATATCTGTTTTGACGAAAACTTCCTGCCACTTCTGCCAATTTCCCGGTACCGGCCGAAATCAGGGTATCTTCTTTCCCCAGTAATGAACATCTAATCAACTTCAAATAGAAATTTAGCTTGTAACAAATTTTCCGATTCCAGCCGGATTCCGGTCGAACTATATGTCCGGGTAAAATATGATTGTCATATAGGGACTCAGCATCTCTTCTTACCCCTAAATCGCTTATCTAATCAACTAGAAATAAAACTTTGACTTAAAACAGATTTCCGGTTTTGGCCGGATTCCGGACGAACTACATGTCCGGGTAGAAAATTGTTTTCACATAAGTGTTCAGCATGTCTTCTTGTCCTAAATCGAACATCTAATCAACTCCAAATAAAACTTCTAATTTTGACAAACTTTCCGGTTTGGGCCGGATTCCGGTCGAAATACTTGTCGGTCGAGAAAATAGTTTTCACCATCGTCTTCAGCATGTCTTCCTACCTCTAAATCAAACATCAAATCAACTTCAAATAAAACTTTTACTTTCAACAAACTTTCCGGTTTGGGCCGGATTTCGGGCGAAATACTTGTCCGTCGAGAAAATAGTTTTCACCATCGTCTTCAGCATGTCTTCCTACCCCTAAATCAAACATCTAATCAACTTCAAATAAAACTTTTACTTTCAACAAACTTTCCGGTTTGGGCCGGATTCCGGGCGAAATACTTGTCCGTCGAGAAAATAGTTTTCACCATCGTCTTCAGCACGTCTTCCTACCCCTAATTCGAACATCTAATCAATTTCAAATAAAACTTTTACTTTCAACAAACTTTCCGGTTTGGGACGGATTCCTGGCGAAATACTTGTCCGTCGAGAAAATAATTTTCACCATCATCTTCTGCATGTCTTCCTACCTCTAAATCGAACCTCTAATCAACTTCAAATAAAACTTTTACTTTCAACAAACTTTCCGGTTTTGGCCGTATTTCGGGCGAACTACATGTCCGATGACAAAATAGTTTTCACCATCGTGTTCAGCATGTCTTCTTACCCCATAATCGACTATCACATTAGCTGTTTCAAAATATTTTGTTTGTCCCTTAATTTGAATCACCTCCCCCACCCCTAAACGTAGAGCTACAAAGCCCATCTACGAACTTGACTGGTCCGACGACCCAACGAACCCTCACACCAAGTTTCATCAAAATATCTCGTTCCCTTCGAGAGTTATCGTGCTTACAGACGGACGGACAGACGGACGGACGGACGGACAGACGGACAACTTTTGCGATGTCATAGGTATCCCTCCACTTACGTTTTGGGATCCCAAAAAAAGGTAAATGAGCGCTTGACAATAAATATATAGGGTACACAAAATCTACAACAACAGCAAAAGAGCAAAAGCAAAAGTTGCATCTTTTCTCAGATGCAACTATGTTAAGTTGACAAACCTACGAACGACTAACTTTTCTTTTGATTTAAGGTCATAATTGACGGACATAACATCAAATCTAGCCTATCAGATGCCTTTGGCGCTTTAGGCTACTGTCCTCAGTTTGATGCCCAGTGGAAGAATATCACAGTCGAAGAGCATTTAGAAGCTTACTGTGCCATAAGAGGAGTCGACAAAGACCAGATTGCAAGGTAATGGTAACTTTAAGGCACACCTCGCGCTATTTCCTGTTTATGTTCCAATATTCAAAGCTATCTGAATACTGTAAATCTATAGGCTTTGCTTTTATTCGCGGCTTTGGATGTTTTAAGCCTTTTCCCAGGTACATTGACGTCTACCAATAACTGGGCAAAATTCAGATAACCAATAACTGGGCAAAATTCAGATAACCGGTTTTCCGGATCAGTAGAATGGTATGCGAACACCAATCGGGAATATAATGCGCATGGAGAATAGTGAATCGAAGCAAGTGCAAAGATTAGAGAGTTATCGTTAGCGGAGCGGACTAATTAAACGTTAACGTTTGAATGTTAGAATGCAAAACGTTAGAACGCAACATATGAAATTTGGGTCTCAGCGGGGCTTAAGAATTAATGAATGCAGTTACGGAAGTAGGTTTCATTGGCATGACGGGTCCTTTAAGGTTGCGTTCCCTGCAAGGCCGTATCCGGGGGGGGGGTTAGGGGGTTGAATCCCTCCCTCCCCCGAAACACACAATAATAGTCATTTTTACAGGCTTTTCCCTCTGATCTATGTCTTTTTTGTACTTTTGTGTCCGACCCGCAGGCAAAATAAAACCCCGAAAGGCACCCCCCCCCCCGAAAAACGGGCCTGGTTCCCTGGTGTTCCTTGTCAGTTACTATCACAATAGTAAAGCGACAAGAGATCAAGTAAAAGAAGGCAAGGCATGGTGCAAGCGGAAATGCAAGCTGCGTCGGGAGGCAAGAAGCATTGGAGGAATGATCACAAAATGGGGGTTGAGCACAAGTTCTAAATCATGCGCGAGCGAAAATTTACGGGGGGTACCCCTAGTGCCCTTGCCTCTTTTTAGCATGGTTGCTTCCTGGTACAGCTTGCCTTCTTTTAGGCACTCCCAAGCGACAAGGCATTGTCAGAATGATAGCCGACGAGGCAAAACGGAAAAGTAAACTCGAAAATAACCTGTGTTTCTTTTTATATGCTCTTCGTCATCGTCCAATACGAACCCCGTCCTTGAGGTTCTTTCGGAAATTTTGTACCCTGTCCATACCCGTGAAGTTTTGATCATGATTATCAGACTTAAAACCCTAGAAGAATTAAACCCTATTATCAGAATTCTTCCGTTATCTGCTCTTTTTACTTGCCAGTGAATGCAGAACCTTATTCCTTCAACCCAAGCTGACTGCGAATCATATTTGACGGTGCAAAACGGATAAGTCAGCTACATTTTATTAGAGCTATATTTCGCCTCTCCTTGACAAGGGTCCTCTCCAGGCTCAAGCCACTGAATCTGGAAAATGAACTTGTAGAAAAACAATTGAAGATTCTTTCTTACGTATCTGATTTTGTGAACTTCTTCTCTGAAAATTGGTTGAAGTTAAGGCTGGTGCTGAGATTACATTCTGGACACGGATGCTGTTTTTGCTGTTCGATTCGGTCGTCGTCGAAAGGGTAGAGACTCTGTATCGAAATATAGCTCTAAGAAAATGTGGCTGACTTATTAATTAATTAATTAATAATTTTATTACCCATCCTAATGTATAAATACACAAAAAATGGAGTAGGAATCCGTTTTGCACCGTCGAATATGATCCGCAGAACTTCAGAAAGCAGAACTGCAAACTCCGGTTGAGAGCAGATCTAGTATGATTCCCCTTCATATCAGGAGAGTTGGGTGGGGGGGGGGGGACTCCCTATAGAAGTATTGCGCGTATAGTAGACTAAGACGGATAGTATAGTAAGTATCTATCATTCGTCAGTTGGATTTCCCCGAGCCAAATATTCGTATCCTATCGGTTGACTTGGTCGATTTTGAACCCGGTTCCGTTGGGGACGCTGTGACCCTCTATAGGGTACAGTGACCAGTAACCGGCCCTTGAAACTTACTCTAACTCTTTACAATCAATAACTCAGTCAATCCTTATTCGATTCTCAAGAATCATACACGTGCAGAAGCGCGTTTAAATGCTGATCATGATGAACGGGAAGTTTTCTGTCACAGTGTTGCCATGTAAGATTTTATCACGAAAAATCAGCTTGATGTATGAACACCAAAAAACCGGCCACGTCTTTCTAACTCCCGTGTTGCAGACTAGTCAAGACGTTCATGGATGGCCTACAGATCGACGAGCATAAAAAGAAGTGGTCTAAAAATTGCTCTGGCGGCACAAAACGGAAGCTGAGCTACGCGATGAGTATGCTGGGTCAACCGAAGATCGTTTTGATGGATGAACCGAGCACTGGAATGGACCCGCAGTCCAAGAGATTTTTGTGGAACACAATTTCTTCGAGTTTTACGGAGGGGAAGGGGGCGATCCTCACGACGCATTCGATGGAGGAAGCTGATGCTCTGTGTTCCAGGATCGGGATCATGGTGAAGGGAGAGCTCAGGTAGGGTTTAAGGCGTATTCTTGCCGTTCCCCGAGGACTGATTTTTTTTATGGTAGATGGCGTTGCGCCGTTGCGGCCTTGCATGTCTATCTACTCACGTTTAGCTTGTTTGTGCTGATGACAAAGCGTTCCGGCGACGATGATTGTTTCATCTATTTATGCAGTGATATTTATTCTTACAATTGGTTTACACTATGACCTCGGTTGAAGCCTGCGCTTAACATCAAGGTTCAACTTTTAACAAAGTGAATAATTAGTGTAATTTATTTATTTTACTACTGTATGACCAGCGTAATTTGCATCTTCTAACGAAGAAAGCTACGAGGTTGGTTTGTCAATAAACGATTTGATGATGATTGATGATGACTCCACTTGAGGAGTCCCTGTGTTTTTGTTTGTCCCGGGGACTCACTCCCCGAATTCTCGCGAGTCCCCACGGACGGGGAATGCTCCGATTATCATCACAATCATAAAAAAGGACTCCCTTTCAGATTCGGAGGGAATCAGTTTTTGCTGGTGATGGTACAATGTGAAATTAATTAAAAACAATCCGAGTAAACAAAACCAAAAATAAAGTGGATCCAGACTAATTTCGTCAACTGCATATTTTTATTTTATTTTGGAAGCATTCCCCGTGTTCTCGCTATTTCTGAATGCGGAGTCCGCGTGGGGTGACTCCCTCTATTCTGGTCGGTCTCTTCGATTCACCGAGGAGTCTAGGGGAACGGTGAGAATACGCCTTTAGTTAGATTTTCGCTTTTTTCCTTTGTAATGGAGCATTCGCATCGCGAAGAGTTGTCCGCGTGAAGAATTATCCGTGGGACGTTGTCCTCGGATAAATTGTCCGCATAGACTTACAGTACTACCAGAAAGAGAATCGGGGCTGGATCCCGGACGTGACTAGTGGCTCTCTTACTGGTTTTGACGCCCTGTCTAAAACAATCAAAATCATGCAACGGTTACCCAGAGTCATCTTCAGTTGCGCGTTGTAATCACATTGTTGCGCTAACAGTGTTGCGCTGGATTTTCGATAGTGGCTGTGCTTTTACTCTAGAAGCCATTGGTTTGCTTACTACATGGGACTATGTTGCCCCGTGTGCAGAGGCTACTAGCCAAAATATTTTTACGGGGCAAGGTATCTACCGTCTGGCTGGTTACTTTTACCGAGTATTTTGGCATAAAAAACGACTGTTTTCATGAAAAAAAAATGACTTTTGACGAAAAATCAACTGATTTTACGAAAAACCGACTGTTTTTAAGAAAAAATTGACTATTTAAACGAAAAACCGATTGTTCTTACACAAAAAAATCGCGGAGCTTACCGCTAACTCGGCTGTTTTTTTACCGACTGGCCGACAACATTTGGGGGGGGGGGTCGTCCCCCCTCCCTCCCCCCATACGGGACGCCTCTGCCCGTGTGTACTTATGTGAACATCGCCTAATAGTGAACGGTGGCCAAAGAAAAACTAAAATCCAAACAAGGCAAATTTTTCTGCAAAATTCTTGCCAAAAATAGTTAATCCTTTCATATTTTTAACATGTGCAACTCTGATTTGAAAACTTGCTGTTAATTTGCTGTTGACTGCCCTCTGGTATTTCTTTCATTGCTAAGTGCAAGGTAACTAAACCACATAGACGGCGAATCTGCAGATTCTCTCAAGAAGAATAAGAAGCACATTTAAAAATTCGAAATAAAATATTTTGGACTCAAAGTTTATGCCGGGGTAGACAGGGAAAACCCTGATACAGTTGGCTCTTAGCTGATATCAAGTTTGATATTTTTCCTTTCCGCTTTACTATTTTATAGGCAAGTAGAAAAACTGGGGTGGTGAAACAGGTAGAGAAGTGTTCAAATAAGCATACCTCTGTCCTCTATTGTAAATACGATTATCAAGATCGGTGTGTTACATATTTTTGTACTTTTTACTTCTCTCACACTCCGTTTGTGACTTTTGTCATAACAAGTAATACGTTTTGTTCATTAGCTAATTGTTCGCACAGCCGATCATGTTTTCCTGCCAAATTTTCTGTATTGTCGTCATAAGTATGTTCTTTATGTAACTGATGGTTGCGCGGAAAACCCTCGGCTGGGATTCCAGTCGGTGATTGCCAGACTCGTATTTTCTGCCCAAGCCTTGCCCGAACCATAAGAACAGCTAATCAGCAAACTTTAAAACGCTTTCACCGTTCCTAGATGTCTCGGCTCTTCTCAGCATTTGAAGAATCGATACGGTAGTGGTTACGAGCTCGAAGTCAAGCTCCGTACCACCGATGATGAAACTAGAAAGAAGCAGATGGACAAACTTAGAGTTTTTGTCACGAAAATATTTCCAAGTTCCAAGCTGCAGGAGGAATTCCAGGATCGTGTGATATACAGCGTGCCTCAGGCGGATATCGGATCACTGGCAGAAGTTTTCAGAGCCATCGAAGATCGTACGTAATTTTTCTTGTACCTCTGTGAGAAATTTGCTTTTAGGACGGGGCTTGAAGGCTGGATTGTTTTCACCGGAACTGAGGGCTACAGGCTATTTTATATTCACAATTGGTATTCGTATCACTATTCCAGGTTGCATAGCGACGGCTGTCGAAAACGTTCAAGAACACTGGGCTGTAGGTTACAGGGTATATTAGATTCGTTCGGGTAAGGGTTTGAAGGTTCGAGTTTATTACCCGAAGCGTAGGACTAATGTAGCGTTTACATGTACAGGAAAACTTGAACAGAATCCGATCTTGGTGACAGTATATTTACACGCAGAGAGAAAAAAATAAATTCTTCAAACTAGAAAATCGGTCAAAAATAGATTCACTAGCCCATAGAATTTTTTTTTGACAGTATTTATTCAATTCAGTTCATTTTTTCCCAAAATTCTGATAAAACAAAATGCACGGGATTGTCAAATTACAATTGGGTTATTCACATTAAAATTACGGATAAGAAAAGGCACAAATGAGTTAAAATAGCGTTCAGTGCTATGAGCGGGCGGGTTCATTAGCTGAGCTTTCTTAGCTGCCCTTGAAATTCCCCTTGTTGGGCGAGTATCCATTCTTTTTTTTTATCTTCTGGTGGCAGATCTCACGGTGCATTCCGAGGCAATGCACTTTAGTCCGAATTTCACTGTGAGATCGTGCCGATACGAAGCAAGGGTTTTCATCCCTAATTCTTCCAGTGCTTGTTGATAGGATTTGTATTTATCCGCCTAAACAATTTTTAATGATTTGACATCAGTACTGATGACTGCTGCTCTCAAAAGCTAGCCAGACTTCTTTTTAGTCTTTTTACCAGCGCCGCCGACGGGATTCCTGTCAAGTAGACCGATGAAAGGATTCTCATCCCGCAGGACTTTTTTTCTAGTCGTCTTCACGGACGGAATCCTTTCGAGTCGACCAGAGTTCCTTTCTACGCGACGGGATTTCTTGTCCGTGTGAACGCTACAGATACACTACTTGATATTCCGAAGTGATATTGCATCGCCGTTGCAGGTTTCATAGCGTTGTCGAAGACGCTTGCGAAGACTGGGGTTGTAGATTACAGGACAGATTAAGGTTGCATTCCGGAACTTAACGATTGTTTACAAACTGTTAACAGTTGTTAACTTTTTACGTTCCACGTTTCTGATTCCGAAATTTAAGCTCCGCCCACCTACAATTTCTGTTCCAGAGCTTAACGATTGTTAACTATTTTGTAACGATGGTCGGTGAGCATCGTTACAAAATAGTTAACAATTGCAAAACTGGGCATCGTTAACAATCGTTAAAGCTGCAGGTAGCTCCGACCCGAAGTAAAGTTAAGTTTGCGGAACGCAACCTAAAGCTACGTGCACACACAGCCCGATAAGATTTCGCATTCGAAAATATACATGCGAAATCCACATCACTATGGGAACACAGCATGCAATTCTTCAAAAATTCGTAACGATGGAAGAACTTCGCATCTGACTGTATCTGTACGTACCTGAAGTAGAGAAAAATAAATTTTACTAGATATACCGGGATTACGCGGTGAATAAACAAATGTTTCTGCCCTGTTGGTAACAGTGAAAGTGCACTGAACAACAAAATGCTTATAAAACAATATACATTGGATTGCCTCTAAAAAAAATACTATCGTTCGATGTTAACAATCACATGTGGTTGTCACCGTACATACAAACAACTGCCACTTCCCGAAGTCCCGAGTTCTTGGCAGCTCCATCTGTCCGTTAACGATTGTAGGATGCAATTTTAGCTGAGACCTCAACCTTGTAAACATATCTGGGGGGTCCTTCCCCAAGAAGACATAATGTCTCCGTGCCAACTTGTGGTGTAACCACTCAATGTAAGGGCTTTCCAACAAAATGAGAGGAGCCGCGTGCCCACACGGGAAGCTGCTATTTCTTCACAGGACACACTGAATGACAATTTTTGTCCCGGAGCCCACACTTTACACCTTCCTTCTGCCCATTGCGCCCCTAGAAGCGCATGGCACACGTGTAATACGCACCTCATTAAATTCCTTTCAGATTAGTTATTTTTTAGCCGCTAGGTGCGCTATCGAAACGAAAACAATCACACCTTACTTCTTGGTGTACCTTTATCCAGTTTTTTTTTGCTATTTTTAATTCCTCTTAGGCCTAGTCATGTTTAAAACTGTTTACAGTGCCTCTTCCTCTTTTTTTGGTCTACCCAACTCTGTTCTTTCAAACTTCATCAAGCTTGTCAGTTCTGGCTTCCGACTTCAGTGAGTTCTGGTTGACTTTTCCGCGGGGGCTAGTACGCGACTAGGTATGAAGTGAAAGCCTAATCGCTTTTAGCGCCACCGGGATTCTTCGCCACTGGGTATTTTTCGCCACTTTGGGTTTCGACCCGTATCCTAGTGACACGCCGAACCTTGTTTAGTACCTGAAAGGCTTAGTGAGATTAGTGACCTAGGATTTTTCGCCACTGTCTCTCATAACTCATTAAATAATCCTGTTGTCCTAGCAATTCAACAAGTAAAACCTTAGACTTTTTAGGACCTTGCCAGAAAAATTTCTTGAAGCGTTTTGATTTATATTTACAGAAAATACAATACAGTAAAAACAAGAAAACTCACAAAGTATCGTCAAAACTTGCAAGATGTCCAGTCCACGTGTTCTAGTTGAGACACTCGTCTAAAAAAAATGAGACACTTTTTCCCGAAATATGGTTGCTATTGCCGCTGTTACTTCTCGAGAAAGCGTTTCCGAATCTCCGCTTTCGTTTGAATAACTTCTATTTTTGCACATTCAGGCCCATGTCCCTCATGCGGTTTGATGAGAACTAATTCCTTCGTATCTCGCAAAACCGCTCTTGCCCTACAGAGAACCATGGGGTAGGCATAGTACTTATTGTCTTCTTTATTGGACTTACAGCGAAATAAAAACCTGTCACCGATATAGAGATGGTATCAAACAGTAGTTTTTATTTTAATACTTTTCCAGATGTAATCCTTTATTACTTACTTACTTAAAGTTACTTACTTAAAGTTGTTCAGCACCATCCGGCAGTTGGCCTGCCTGTTCGATGCCCTCTGTTTGTTTGATGAGTATGTAGTTGGTAGTAGCCTAAGTAGTAGCAAGGAGTTGCGCAAAATCCTTCTGAGACTCTTTCACTAATTCCACCACTCATCTGTAATCTGTTTTCGTCCTTTTTTACCTGCTGCGTTACCTATAGTGGCGAAAAATACCCAGTGGCGACAAATCACGGTGGCGCTAAAGCACGTATCTCGCGTCTGGCGGCAATAGGTCATTGAATTTTATGAGGGGCATATAAATATTTTCTTTTTTAGAGCGAAGCATCCTCGGGATTGAAGAATACAGCTTTAGCCAGACGACACTAGAACAAGTGTTTCTGCGTTTTGCCAAACTCCAAGAATCGCCGTACGATGAAGACGATGAGCAGTCAGACTCACTCTAGTAAACCATAGATGCTGCTAATTTGCAACATTATTATAAAGAAAAAACGGTCCTATTTTTTATAAATGCTCTTACTGTTAGGCCCAAGACTTCTTCAGAATCTATTTCGTAACATCTGTAAACTTCTTCTTCCCACCTAAGTTTCCTGAACATTGGAAAAAACAAGAAAAGACAACTCATTCAGTGCCTTCAGGTTATTTATTGCATATTTTAAACCACTGACTTATTTTGTGGGTCTTTGGAGTCCCCGAAGCCGCGCTGAATTTGAACTCGGCGGCGGCGGAGAGAATAAGGGTCGGCGGTGGCGCAACGATTTTAGGGGGGGGGGTGGCGTGCCGCCAGAAACTTATTGGTGGCGCGCCGAAAATTTATCGGTGTTTGCTCTTTTTTGCGCAATTTCCAAGGTATTTTTTGCAATTTTCAAGCTAATTTTTCAATTATTCCCCAAAAGTAGCAGTTGTTATGTTATTGTTGTATAATCGCATTAGCCTTCAGAAAGTGCCATATTGCGATCGTATTGGTCGTCCATCTGTCTCACTTTTGCTAGTTCGGGCACTTCCACGTAAGGTAAGAGATTAAACTTTACAAGCTTCTGAAGGACTCTACTGAATGCCCAGCGAAACCATGTTCTCGCGGATTAATCGGATCATTCGTGTGGGGGTGGAGGGAGGGGGACCTGCGTGACCCAAGTCGCAGTAAACTTAAGATACGATGACCACGGGGGAGGGGTTGGAGATGGACTTTTGGAACATACAGGGGACCAAAGAAATGTAGGGATCGGGATGAAACTTGGAAAATACAAACCGAATCCGACCTCGGTACGGAAAGTTGGAAGGGGCGTAAGTTAAATTTTTCCGGAAGTACTCCGATTCGAGGGAAGCTTGGCGTCTTCTATAAAGAAATGCTCTAGATGAGACATTTAATTCTTTCGAAACTCTCTGGGTGGGGGGTAGGCCCGGAAATCGTTATCGTACAAAGGTCATAGGTACTAGAGATTTTATTTTGAGGTTCAGACCGGATCCGGCCTCGGTAGGCTTCCGAAATGTTCCGGATATTCTTCGATTCAAGGGAAACTTGTTCGGTAGTCAGTACCGTATATCCAAAATTTGCGGGTCCCAATCGCATCCAATGGAGAATGGAAGAGGAGGATTGGTAATCCGCAGTACTCGAGGGGATTTCTAGGGAATTTCGAATTCCAGCAATCGAGGAGATTTCAAGAGAATTAAACCGTTTCCAGACCTTCAGTGAAATGGCACTACTGTCCGCAAGGAATGGCAAGTTTCACCAGCTTGTCCCTAAGTGTCTGAACTAGCAACTTTAGACAGAGAGACGGACCGACAGAAAGTGCGGTCGCTATTGGTCACTTTGTTTACGCCACAACAAGGTCACCACCGATGACTCTCTCTGCTTACTTGCTGATGGCAAAAATAGAACAACAACCTCGAGCCTTTGGAATATAAAGCTAAATAGAAAAAAGAACTTGAGACATTTCACCTAAACAGATTCGGCGACATAATACTTTGATTATCTCTCCCTTCCGATGCAGAATCTCCGGGTATTTGAGTCGTTACGGACACGTTTCTCCTTCTTCCTGAAAATCACTGGCGTGTTTTGGGCATAGTCATGCCGTAGTCATGTAATATATTATCTGGCGGGCCGCCGCCGCTTACCCCAACGGCGGCGCGACGAGATGAGGCGGCAGCAGGCTTAGTTATTTTCGCCGACATCCGGCGTTGCTTCGGGTACTGCTTTGGTGGCAGCTTCGGGATTCGCAGTTTTTTCACGCCCAGTTCGCGCCACGTCTGGTAAAAAGGACACGTTAAGGAATTTGGGAGTTTGTGGTACAATTAAGGATTTAGTTATTTCTGACCCAGCGTTTTCGTAGGCTTTTTCAAAATTAGTCTCGGGCGTGGTACTTAGCTGTTTAATTTGCCTTCTGTGAACTCATGTGAACTGGTTTATTCCTTCCTGTTGGAAAAGAAGGAACAAAAAGTCTAAGTTTTGACTAAGGTATTGAAATTACTATTTAGTTTAGTTTGAGGAACCAACGATAGGAGATTTCTACAATTCTAAGAACTGGATGACTAAACTTTCAATTATCTGTGCTTGAAGACCATTTAAAATAAAAAAAGATGCCCCAAATTGAAGCTTAATAATTGGTCAATATGACCACACTATTTAGTCTTGAGAAAACTTTTGCAGAAATTAAAACTTCATTTTTAATCCTCCAAAACCCTATTTACAAGAGCTCGATCATGGCAAGGTCTACCTCGAAACTAAGTACACTACCTGGAACGACTAGCCGGTGCAACGTCCTCACAGTTCAATGTCTGATAACTACCTACTGATATTGACTGATATAATTATTAAGATTATTATCCTACTTTTTCATCAAGGTGTTTTGTAAACAAAGATGTTGCTGCTGCAGCTACGAAAACTGAGTAGCAGAGTTTTTGGGTTCCTAGTTCATACAGCTAATGTCAGTTGCTTCAGCTGAAGCGTCGTGGCCAGAAGCCGCAATTTAAACGGGCAGACGGAGGTGTGGGGACAAGGGGTGGCTGGTCGTGGGAGGCTGGAGATAAGTGTTTTTGGCATATTTTAGGTTTCTCCAGATTCCAAAAACTTGGTCATGAAAATCCGTTGCCTCCGAAAATGCCTTCTTAAACCTTTCTTTCTGACCCCGTTTGCGCCAGAGTGGTGAAGTAGAGGGGCTTGTGGGGTTAAAAGAGGATTTCCCAAATCTTTGTAGCTCACATAGGAACATTGACAGACAAGGTTGAAGTATCATGGACTGGTGACCTAGTCAGTGCCGGTAAAGGACCTGAGCTGAAAGCTACTATTAATTTTTACCTGAAAGACCCAATGGGAACCCGAGTTTTTCGCTGTCTTGTTAAGCATGTCCCTGAGGAAGAAGGAAAGAAAATGAATCTCTTTTTTATTTCAATTAAACAAAAGCCAAAAAATACACTCGCTATTAAGTGTTGTCGCACTAAAGCAAGTCAAGACTGTAGACAAAAGTCTCAACAGATTCTCCACTCTGCGGCGAACTTGTTGAGTGCTATTATTCTGTATGTGAGCTCGACAGCCGAAACACAACCTCGATCGCCAGACATCATCAAACAAAAGAATAGTTTAATTAAACAAAGTAAAATTGTAAATAGAAGTGAATTCTTAATTTTTTCATGATTTATGGTGAGTTTTACAGCAGGTTATAGGCCTTTTAAAGGAATTTTGCAGAATTGACGAGACGAAAACAAGGATATGTAAAAACGAGGTTGGATACCCCTCCTGTATTTTTGGTTCGCCTATGATGATTTGCATGCCTAATATAGATTAGCACTCATTTGGAACCGAAGAACAAGTTGTTGACCGCAAAGTTCCACAGAACTACACATATAACTGCAACTTTTTTGCCCTCTGAGCCTTGTGCAAAGTTGTCTTCAATTGCCCAGGACCTTCACGTTTCTGCCCTTGGACATTTCTCCTCACTCCATCTAGGAAGAAGATTTTTTAGACCCGATTAGTCCCTTTTCTTTTCTTTTTTTAAATGTTTATTTTTTTATCTCGTGCATTTACTACACTATTGAAAGCTCAGTGTATTTTTTCCTTTTATGTGTCTATACTGCACTATTTTCCTCTTGTTAAGTGTGTTAATAAAATCATCGTCATCATCAGCATCACAGAGAGATGATCTCTTTGAGTATATCATTTTCATAGCCCTTGATATCCAGGATATTAAGCTCAGTGATGCTCCGAAACCACCAAGAACTTCACAGGCCCATTCAGGCTTTCCTGCAGTCAGAAGTATCAGCTACATGTCTAAAGGATGTTAAAAGGGTTACAACAGGTGTGTTCATGTGGTTTAGCACAGGTTTAGCAGGTAAAATTTGGTTTGTATAATAAAGAGTATTAAACTAAAACTAAAACAAAAAAATATATGTTGCCCTTGGTTAGGGTACTGTCACGGATTAAAATGACATACAGTTTATTACTTGATAAGTAACTAGTACAATGCTCTCTGTATAACTGAATTCAATTTCACCAAATTCCTCTCTACCCTAAATGAATGACTATTTCTCTGCTGGCTGAGTTGAATGAAATCCATGAGGGGTTGGTGACTCTTGACCGTCACAGGTACAAAGATTTACTTGCTTGATGATCAGTAGAGGTTTGCCAGGGACAGCCACAGCATCACTAATGAGCTCCCCTTGCCAAGGGCCTTGAGATTTGGACCAGAGGGGGAGCACTAAGGACCACTAAGGACGAGGGTCTGACTTGAGATCCATGGCACATGGTGCCAGAGAAAACAGATCAGCAATAGAAGCCATTTGGATAATTTGCAATAAATGATAAGCTCCCTGTGCTTAATATGCCCAAAGATCAAACTCTTACTAGAATGAAAAGTGGAAAGAGCTTTGAAGTGACAATTGAGACGAGGTCCAAGGCCTTAAGATTTCTGGAAAGTTTTACTAATCCAGAAGTGATTGAATGCTACACTGATAGCTTGCAATCTAATGAGATATTGGGAGCAGCATCTATGCTGTTTGAAACAAATGTAGAGCCAGGGAGGCTGTTCACTCACCTGGGGAAGTTTTTGTCAGTTTACCAGGCTGAGATGTTCGCTAGTCTGCAAGTTATTGATGGTCTTCTGGACAAAGGAGCTTTTGATAAAGAAATTTTTGTATTTTCGGAATCAAGCTTGTTTAAAAGCACTTGAAACCTCGAAAAGCAAACAACCTTCGGAGATTAATGCAGTTGCAAACAATGGAAGTCAAAGTACTTTGATGTAGGTCCTGGGACACTCTTGTATCCCCGGGAACAAGGAAGCCAATGCGCTAGCAAAGGAAGCTATCAGAAGAATCACATATGCACCTGAACCCTTCATTCCCATTTTGGGAAGTAGGTGGAAAACAGAAATCCATGAATAAACAGGCAGACCGAACATGGAAAAATGTGTGACTGTCAAGCCACTTGAAGTTTAATACCCACAAGCAAGGAGGCACTGACAAGAAGGTTAGTCTCCATGAAAAAGATCATATCCGGGGAATCATCCAGGTTGTTACTGGAATTGGAAACCTTGGAAAAAATAATTCAAATACAGGAAAAATTGAGTCTCCAACATGTACTCAATGTGGAATAGACGAAGAGACAAATACTCACTTTGTTCAAGACTGCCCAGCATTGACAAGGTAATGACTGGAAGCTTTCCACTTTCCGAGTGTCGACTTCCACGAGGTAGTGAGAAAAGCCAGATTAGAGGAACTGTCCAGGTGGTACCTTCAGTTGACAGGGAGGCTAGAATTGTTTTCATAGAGTAATGTTTCATCATTTGTATTGTAGAGTGATATCTAACCATCAATTGTGAATTGGGGGATTGAGACAATGGGCCATTTCTAGCCTGAGTTTCGGCTAGATTGTCTCGCCTTCTCCACAGATTAAAAAAAAATAAAATAAAAAAGTTTCAGGACGAATTCTGAAAGCTCGTGATGAAGCTGCTTCGACCATTTTCATGACTTTCCAGCACTGAAGTTGGTCAAAGGTTACAACGAGAGTAAATACACGTCGGCTTGCCTGGTCTGGGCCAAAAAGCATAATCGAGTAAATAGATATGTCGTCAATAGTTGGAAGATCAATCATTGAGAGGAAAACTTTAAACTGTTTCCCTGGGTTATTCCCGACCATAAGTGATTGCTGTGCTCCATTCCAACTTAGGGATGTTAAGACTAGAGTAAACAGTCGGCGACTTGTTGAAATTCTCCAAGACCGTCAAGATATCGAATCATCTGATTTGTGGTGCTAATGTATGTATGTATTTATTTCCCATCAAATGAAAACAGATGGAGTATAAGTTGAAAAGAAGACGAAAAACACACTACGAGAGAATACACTAACACGAAAAACAAAGAACAAAATGGATATCTAAATACAAAAGACAGAACTATTGCCTCAAAATAGTTGCCCAAGGATGAGCAACAATACCAGAGTTGTATCTGGCGATCTGAGCTATGATCGCTTCATCAGGGTCGATAATCCCATACCGACTTGTCACAAAACGGTTGCTAGTCCATGGTGGAAGCCGTAGGAGGTACTTCGCATATTTGTAATATGTAGACCGCAACTTTTTCTTATCTTCCTTTTGGAATACCCTCCAAAAAGGACATAGGTACAGATAATGCGGACAAATTCTGTTAAAAAAATTATGTCATCATCAGCAGATTAATGATGGAAATGCGTTTGATCGTATCAGTTCAGCAGATTCTTAAATGTCAAAAATATCAAATAAATAAACTTCAGGGTAGGATATATATGTCTCAGGGTAGATGGCAAAGAAAAAATTATTCAGTAAATATTTACTTTTCTTGCATTTTTGCAGAAACCATGGTATCTGATACCACTGTCTAAAGTCGTTTTTGCAGTTACAGGGGTATCTGATACCACAGTCAAAAGGTGTTTTGCAGTTATCGTGGTATCTGGCCAATGCTGTGGTAACTGATCGTGGTATCTGAAAAAGTCATCTCACTTTCATCATCACCAGTAATAGGCTAAAATAGGTCCAAACAAAAGAAAAGGCTAATAATTTCATTAGATTCAGAAGCAGACATATTGAAAACAGTAAAATTAGGCTTCTTTTTTGTTATGGCTGCACAAGAGCTTCCTTTTAACATTTTAGCTGCCAATTTCGAGCCTACGTAATTCAGTGTCAGGGTTGGTTATTTCGCTTTCAGCTGGATTTTGCTAAGTTGTTTTGGGGCTACCATTTATCTAATTGCTTGTCCACCCTTCAGTTAGTTATTCACTACTTCCTGCTTAGTCTACGAAAATACCATCCCGAAATACCTTTTACAGCTGCACTACCCCGACAAAAGACTAGACTTTAGAACATCTTTACTGCGTTCTCCATCAGTTAGCCGGGACTTAGATTTATGAAGTCGAAGGACCTTTCCGTAATCAAACCAAGGCAAATTGTTACAGTTGAAGGCGAGCAAAAATTTTACTCGGTTGCTTTTGTAGTCTGAAAATTCTTTTACTTTTGTAGTGCATCAGTTTCCGTGTGTGAAACTAGGAGCGTCACGACTGGGGGGGGGGACGCTCCCCCCCATTGCTGTCGGCCAGTCGGTAAAAAATAACCGAGTCGGCGCGAAGCACCGCGATTTTTTGTAAAAAAGTTGATTTTTTTTCATGAAAACAGTCAGTTTTTCTGAAAATTAGTTGATTTTTGGTCAAAATAGTCTGTTTTTCTGAAAATCAGTCGATTTTTTTTTAAACTGTAATTGTTTTGTTGAAAACAGTCGTTTTTTCTTCAGAAACAGTCGGTAAAAATTACCAGCCAGTCGGTAAATGCCTCGCCCCCCCCCCCCCCCCAAACATTTTGGCTAGGAACGCCTCTGTGTGAACTATATGTAATCCGGTTGTACTTGTGTAAGTAATGGCGACAAGCTAAAAGCTTAACGCTAAATGTAATAATAAATAAATAAATAAAAAAACATTTGCAAGCCAGTTTTTTTAGTGTTTAAACTATGAAACTGTTTGTTTTACTGGTTTTCGGTTTTGACCGATATCCCAAAGAGATAGCATATCGTTTAAAGTCTAACCAAAAAGGGCTGGGGTAGAATAGTCTAGTCACCAGAGGCGTCGCTAGCCAAAATGTTTGGGGGGGGGGGGGGGACGAGCCATTTACCGACTGGCTGGTAACTTTTACCAATTGTTTCTGCAGAAAAATGACTGTTTCCAACAACAAAAAAGTATTGAGAAAATCGACGGATTTTCAGAAAAACCGACTATTTTGACGAAAAATCGACCAATTTTCAGAAAAACCGACTGTTTAAAAAAAAAAATCAACTGTTTTGACGAAAATCACTGCGATTCGCGGAGACTCGGTTATTTTTTACAGACTGGCCGACAGAATTGGGGGGGGGGGGGGGCGCCCCCCCCTCTCCCCCCCCCCCCCCCGGCCGTGACGCCCCTGCTAGTCACCCATCACTTATTCACTTAAATTGGCTTGGAGACCCGCTGAAAATACGTTACTTCGTTGTTCCGCTATTCACGAATAATCGATTTTCAAATAGTAGAATTTCCATGTGATTTGTGGTACCTCTATGCGCTTGTTTTTGTTGTTGTATGCCTTTTGAGAAAAATTATGATTTTTGGTTTGTTCAGGCACTAAGCAATCTGCACCAGTCTCACCATTGACCACTGAAAAGCCACGTTTGTGTTGAAATTAAAATTTCCCGCGTCATAGTAGAATTTACGTTCTGGGGACGGCCGTAGATATTCTGAACGTCATAACTAGAGCAGATAGTGGAAAATAAACAAAAAATCCCTTTCCAGAACCCAAATAATTCAGTGTATTAAGTTAAATGACACAAAAATAAGTTGGCTTTTCATTTAAACTTTAATGCTTGTTTCCATTTTAGGTGAGACTCCCATCATGGGAGTCATGGAGTACATCAAAACCCTCTCAGAGAACCCTTACTTTGGTGCGGGTTTTGGTCTTTTCGGGGTTGGGGCTGGAGCTGCAGTCTTGCGAAAAGGAATGCAGTTTGGAATGATCTACTTCCGGAGAAACCATATGATCACACTAGAAGTACCATGTCGGGATAAGAGTTATAACTGGCTTCTACAGTGGATTACAGAGAAGGGAGCAAGGAATACGCAGCATATTAGTGTCGAAACAAAATTTGAAGAATCAACTGATACAGGGAAAGTGAAAACGTCGTATAGTTTTGTGCCAGGTATTGGTACTCACTTTATGAGCTACAATGGCCATTGGATCAAAGTGGAAAGAAATCGTGAACAGCACACACTAGACCTTCACATGGGCATCCCATGGGAGACAGTGACGCTAACGGCACTTGGGAAAAACAAGGCCATGTTCTATGGTATTTTAGAGGAAGCGAGGGCACTTGCTTTAAAGCAAACAGAAGGTAAGACAGTAATTTACACTCCCATGGGCGCCGATTGGAGGACATTTGGACACCCTAGAAAGAAGAGGCCCCCTCCACTCTGTAGTCTTAGACCAAGCTGTGTCAGATCGTGTTGTCAGCGACATTAAAGACTTCATCCGAAGTCCCAGATGGTATAGAGACAGGGGAATCCCCTATAGAAGGGGCTACCTACTTTACGGCCCGCCTGGCTGTGGGAAATCCTCCTTCATCACCGCGTTAGCGGGAGAGCTCGAGTATTCCATATGCATCTTGAACTTGAGTGATCGCGGGATGACTGACGATCGGTTGAACTACTTACTAAACGTGGCTCCTGAGCAGAGTATAATCTTACTAGAAGACATAGACGCCGCGTTTGTAAGTCGTGAAAGTACTAGCGAAAGCAAAGGGGCCTATGAAGGCCTTAGCCGGCTTACCTTTAGTGGACTACTAAACGCAATTGATGGAGTGGCTTCCACCGAAGCCCGAATTCTTTTCATGACAACGAACTACATGGAAAGACTTGACCCAGCTTTGATCCGACCGGGTAGAGTAGACATAAAAGAGTGCATTGGGTACTGTTCGGACTATCAGCTGATCGCCTTGTTTCAAAACTTTTATCCTGGGACCTCCCACAAGTTAGCTGAGCAGTTTCTGGAGGGGGTGCAGGGCGTCTAAGAAAAATATCAGTCCTGCCGCTGTCCAAGGTCATTTCCTTATCTTCAAGAATGATCCAGAAGAGGCTGTGAATAGATTAGACTTGTTGCGTTAAAATAAAATATTGAATAACAAGACGTTCCAAAGGGGCATAGCCGACCAGCCTAGCACAAACCCCTGATTTTGGGAACCTTGTGCCAAACGCTTGATACCCTATGCCGATAAAAGTATTGATGATTTGAGTTAAGTTCAGAAATCGACGAATCCGAATTCCTTTATAAGGTAAGGTAGTAAGGTAAGGTACAATTTTAATGGCAAATATAAATAAACCTGGTGTTTCTTAAAAGCACCAGACATGCCAGTGGCATAAAAAACGACGCTTCACTAATTCTGATGGGATTGTAAAAATTATTAATACAATTCTAGCCTAAACCATTGTAAAGAAAAAAATATAGTAGAATAGACTCAAGTAGGTCATGGTTAGGGCATTCGCAGGTACCCAGCGTTTGGCACAGGGTACCCGGTGTTAGGCAGAGGGTATGCCAAGCTCTATACATACCCATTGTTAAGTTCGTCAAAGGTTGTCCCAAAATCAGGGAGTTGTTGTAACTGTACTGTATCAGAGAAGCCCACTCAGGAATCCGACCGGACAAAAAAAAAAGAAACTACACGTAGAAGGATTCCAGAAGTCCCAAGCCTACGGTTGCCATTGGCTTTGGGCCATGTCGTGATTGCTATTCACAAGGGCGTTCCACAACCATGCTTTGTCGTTAATACTCCTTCATTCCTTCTAAGCCTCACCGGTATTTGCTAGATGACATCAGAGGCGTCACTTATGGGGGGGGGGGGGGGAGTCGTCAAAATAACCGAATCTGCGCGAAGCGCTTGGTTTTTTTTGTTTAAAACAGTTTTTCTGAAAATCAGTCGTATTTTTCATTAAAATGTTAGGTTTTTTCCTAAAAATAAGTCGTTTTCTTCTGAAAATCAGGCGATTTTTCGTCATAACTGTCTTTTTGTCTTGAAAAGGGTCGTTGTTCCTGCAAAAACAGTCGGTAAAAATGACCAGCTAGTCGGTAAACTCCCCCCCCCCCAAAGATTTTGGCTAGTAACGCCCTCTGGGTGACGTGCTCAGTTTTGGACAGACAGAAACTTGATTTGATTTTATTGAAAACAGACCAAGATGGTCCATGAAAGAGTTCTGGCTCACAAGGGGGGGGGGGGGGGGGTAAAGGTCTCATGAATGGGGAAAACTGTCAATATCCAATCAGTCAACTTTATTTAACTAAAACTTGAAACTAGAACAGGTCGTCGAAGCAGTCAAAGCTTGTGAAATATTAACAGAAGACATTGAAACAAAAGACAACACACACTTTATATGAGAAATGACCTACAAATCCTGGAAGGTCCTGCAAAATCAGATTACTGGCAAAAGCAAGTCCTTTTGAATAATTAAGTTACAAACAGCCTACTGTGGACCCTTGGGTTTAATAAAGAGTAGATCATCCCGGGAATCCTTGAATTTGAATCGAGTTTGTCTTTCGTACACTGTTATGCCTCATTACGACCGTAAATTCGCGCTGTGCATTACTAGAAATCAGAGGTATCAGATACTATGGTATCTGCTAAAACGCAACTAGTGTATACATAATTTTGAATTTCATGAAAATTTAAAAGGGTTAGATGTAGCGTTAAGGAAAATTTGTATACACAAAACAAGAGCTACTAGCTCATATGGTACTTGTTACGAGTAGGTGTTTCAAGAAAATAAATGAGAACGTCGCAAAATACCCCCTCCAACCTCCTAGGATCGGACTTAGAACTAGGATATCTAGATTAACTCGAGTCTGAGCATTTCCGGCATCGCCTTGGATCATCTAGAGCAAATGTCAGGGCACTATATTTCCTATACTCGTCCCCCTCAAACTCCCCCTACCACGGCCAAATCTGGTCCGGACACATAAACTGATCACCTAAAGCATCTTCTCTTACCAAGTTTCGATTTAGTCTGAGCATTTTTCGCGAAACTACGCCCCCCCCCCCCCAACCGTGTTCAGGTCCGGTCCGGATCCTAAACCGCGACATTTAGGGAACATCGTATCTCTACTCTTCAAGTTTCATTCAAATCCCTCCACTCGTTTGACCTCTATGCAAGCCAAAAATTTCCTGGACTCCCCCTCAACTCCCCACACTGTCGGCAAATACGACTAGGACACAAAGACGTCGTATCTCTGACATCTCCTCTTCTCATCCTGCAAGTGTCCAATCGAAGAATTTCTGCAAATATCCGGTTTCCGGTCCATCCTCCTCCTACCCTGACCGGATCTGGTCTGAACCGTAAAAAACAAACTAGGTCGCATAAAATCGGTACTGACGAAGTTGCATCCCATTCGGTCCAATCTTTTGGTTTTTGTGCATGTACCAAAGTTTCCAGACCCCCTCCCCTTCCAAGTCCTACAACCATTGCCGCATGTGGTTCGGAGACATGTCTTGCCTGTCTAGGTCAACAGTTCTTATCACCAGAAAAGTTTTAGTCGAACCGGACACCTTTCGCAACCTACAGAAATCAGTAATTTCCGAATTCCCCTCCCCTTAACTCCATCGAAAATGTCCGGTCCTTAAGTGTATTTGGTTGGTCACTAATATGGCTGCCAAGTTTCATTGTCCTTAGCATATCTGGAAGTATCCTTATTTGTGATCACCGGAATTCTGGGAAACCCCCTCCAACTCCTCCCAAAAAGCCCCGATATGGTATAATTCTATCAAGAACGTATCTAGGGCTTATATTTGTTCTTCCCACCACATTCCATCCCGATCCCTCGACGTTTCACGAAAATTCCGGTGCCCCCTTCGACTCCCCACACAAGTATCGAATCCGGTCGGGACTTGACATGAAACATCTGAGACGACACTTCTTTCCACTTGCGAAGTTTCATTCAAATCGGATTGCCCGTTCAAAAGTTATGAATGCCACTAATTCCGGATTCCCCAACCCTCCACTCCCCCACAATGGTCAGATCATACAAACGACTATTCTCAAGTCAGTTTGTTCGAGTCCTTCATACGCCAGCCCAGTTTCATCGTCTTAGTACATCAGGAAGTACCACACTCGCCGGATCAACAGAATTCCGCCAGCCCCCCCCCCCCCAACTCCCCCACAGTGCCCAAATCGGTTCGGTTATGTCAGTGATGGATCTAGTCTTTGATTGGTGTCTTTCCACCAAGTTTCCTGTCGATCCCTCCACTCATAGCGTTTCCCATGGTCGTCTGAGGCAACAGGTCTTTCCGAATATCAAGTTTCATTAAGATCCGATCACCCGTTCAAAAGTTATAAGTACTCAAGACTCAGGACTTCCCCCCCCCCCCCTCCACTCCCCCCACAGGGCCCGAATCAGCTCGGTTATGTCAATGACGCATCTAGTGTTTGCTTGGTTTTCTTCCTCCAAGTTTCATCTCAAACCCTCCACTCATAACGTTTCCCAAGATTTCCGGTTTCCCCCTCCAGCTCCCCCCAAAAGTCACCGGATCCGGTCCGAATTTTAAGTGGGCCGTCTGAGGCATGAGGTTTTTGTAAATATCAAGTTTCACTGAGATCCGATCACCCGTTCAAAAGTTATAAATACCTCAAGATTCCGGATTCCCCCTCCCTCCACTCCCACCACGATGCTCGGATGGGGGAAGTTACTATTTCCAACTTAGTCGTTGGGGGTCCCTGGACCCTGATATGCCTGCCAAGTTTCATCGTCCTAGCTTATGTGGAAGTGCCCGAACTAGCAAAACCTGGACCGACCGACCGACGGACGGACAGAAATTGCGATCGCTATATGGCACTTGGCCGAAGAGCAAGTGCCATAATAATTGGTGGAGGGGAAGGCCAGTGCTGAGATCCCATTTTGGATAAAGCTGCTGATTTTGCTGCTCGGTTGGTCGTTCGCGTGGGAGTATTTTTTCCACATTTTTGTTGTAGGCTAAATAAGGGCCTGGGGTTTGAATTTCCTTTCGCTGATAATGCCATTCCGTGTTTCTGGTACTGGTTATTCGCCTGTGTCTTGGTTTATACCTGCGCGGGTTTTCTTTATCTCCATGGCTTTTCCTATTGTTTGATAGCCCGGAACATGTTGCAATTTTTGAAAAAGCCCAAATTACCCCTATAGTACCCCTATGTAGCGGGCCAGGGAGCTTTGTAGGGGTCAAAACTTTTTTTTTCATTTATTTTGAATTTAATAAAAATGGAACTGAACTGAAATCTTTATTTAAATTTGACGTTGAGAAAAAGCCCAACTTGCAGCCTTTCGCGAAGCTTTCCACTATTTTTCTCGAGTCACCTTACGGGGAAGCTGGCTGGGTTTCCACAGCGCGAAAACTGCCAGGTTGCCACGCCAGACAAATATAAGTCACCCGTCTTAAGAATAAATCAGCAACAGAAGAACTCCTGGCATAACCGCGCTGGAATTTAGAATTAAAATGATTTTTCTTGGAAGTTTTCTGATTTTTTGGGGCATTTCTTATGCAAAAATAACCGGAATTGAGTACTTTGGTGATACAAACGAAAACAATCACAAAATTTGGTGATAAATCGCCTACTGCGGCAACCCTGAGCTCGACAACCTTCTGTACTAGACTCGAAAACCGACGTAAACCGATTTCAGTTTTGCTTTCCAACTAGCAAAAGTAGCCTCGCCGAGCGCGCAGAATCCACTGTCCTTTCCACTTTGAGTTCAAATCGAATTTCTTTCAGCTTTGTTTAAAAGATTACATAACGTGTCTGGAGTGAGTAATCACTTTGGAGTACGGCCACGTAGGTGAAACAAGAGACATACATTTTTTTTCTGGACGGAAAGAAGAGTCGGTATCCTAGACGATACGCGATAGGGCCTACCAAAGTAAGGACAGTATGCCTAGAAATCGGTTGATATGAAATGTCTTAGATAACAAGTTTGATTCCCCTAATTTAGCCTGTACTAGCTCGTTGAAATTTGAGGGGAAGTCTATCAAAGTGCGATGATTGGCCTAGACGCCGCGAGAGAGCTACGGGGAGTGAAGGACCCTGCATATGCGGCTCACCCTCCGTGATTTTGTACTGCACGGAGTTGACCATCCAGAAACCCCTCAGTTGTGCAACTCTGCAGTGTCGGAGAAGATGTTTCATCGTCTATATGGTCTGACAGGTTTTCTAGTTGTTCGCTCAGTCTTATGCTGGAAATAGTAAAAATAGTATGGTATTTTTCGCGACGGTGTGTTGCGTTGCATTGATCGGAAACGGTCCCGGCTTCTCCAGTCTGTCCGTTCAGCGCGGCCTGGTGTGAAATAAGAAACGGTTCTTCCTTAAAAGAGGACTGTCTTGGACGAGGAAGAATTTTTTTCTCGTGAGTCGAACGCCGGACTTCCTTGCGATTTTCCTGTCCAGTCCAGATCGGTAAGTTCCTATGATTTTATTCTTCTTGGGACCTTTACTATAGCTTTTATTTATATGTGACCCGCTTTTTGGATAACAGCGGATTATGAGTAAAATACACATATTAAAACACTAAACAAAACAATTTAAATAAACATGACTACATTCTTTTCATGTAGTTTAAAAACACACTTTGGCCCTTCCCTGCCCCCTCAAACCCGTGGTTGTCTACCGGTCGTGAGAAGATAAAATTCGGAATGTAGAAATGTTGATCACAGGTGGGATCCTTTACAGAAAGCATAGACGTCAACTTTGTTACTGCTTTTCTTATGCTGCGAACATATGGTTGGACCCTTTTCTTTTTACCGTCGGTTAAATATGAAGAAGTTTAAAATGGTACGATGACGATGCAAAATTCGACCATAGAGGGGCATGCCATTTGTTTTTGACTTACATCTGCACAAATCTTCAAAACCACTCATGTCTCTCTGTCTCATTGAAATACAGTAGTGCTGCCCAACCTCGAATTACATAACCTCCAAATTGGCTTCAGAATTATTAAAACGAATATGCAGTCCTGACCGCCAAGAAATAAAATCTGTAGACTTAGGACCAATTAAGTACTGTAGAGAAATCTTCTTTGAACGTTTTTTAGGCTAATTTCGAGGTAATGTAATTCGAGGTTGGCAACCCCTCCTATATCTAAAAGGAAAATTGGTGTACAACACCATTGGTTTTGCCAGTTCAACTCAGAAGGGTAGTAGTAGCTCGCTTGAATTCCTTAATGGGTGAGTCTGTTCAACAAACTTATCTTTAATAAATACTCCTTCACCCCAAGCTCACAGGGAAACATTTATGTAAACAATGACCGAAAACGGAAAAGTCAGCTACGTATATGTTTCCCTGTCAAGCTAATAGGGAAACATATATTTAAATAATGACCGATAACGGAAAAGTCGGTTACGTAAAATGAACTTCCGATCTTCAAATCTGGCTGCTACTTTTTCCGTTCTGAGCCTTCGTTTAATATGTCGTATCTTTATTCTTGGTTCGGGAAGCTGATTTAAATGTTGGATCCATCCGGATATTTCAAAAGTACATCCTTATCCCGTGGGCTTTCACGTGGCCCGATAATCTGCGTGGTAACGGACAAAATATCTCAAACCAGTTTCATGTGATTTTTAGCCATAGATTTTCGGCCCACTTGGGACCTTGGTTTAATAGCTGTTTGTATTTGTCTTTGATTTGGTGCATTGTTGCATTAGTTTGTAAACAGGAGTCTCGTGCACACGGTACGTTATTTCAGTATTGACGTCCAGATCTGTCTCTTCACACAATGCAAACTATAACGTAAAGATGGAAATTCTGCAAGGGCTTGGCTTGTTAATCGTGACAAATTACCTTATCGCACTCGTTAGCGACAAGGCTGTATTGCATGTTGACGTCACCGGGGCCCAGGATTGGTCGCCAAAGGTATTTTCGTACACACTGGAAAGTATCTCAGTATATCTAGAATTATTCTTCCGAAATATCTTTTTAACGCATCACAAAGTAGCTGTAAGTGTCGCAATGTATCTCCAAGTATCCTTTTCAGACGTACTACAAAGTAGCTCTAAGTAAATCAGTGTATTTCTATGTATCGGTTGTGCAGGCACTCAATGTTCTTGATTTCTCGGGAGACTAAGCAAACAAGCGCATTTCGCCTTATCGCCTGCGCCAACCTGCACTTCACACTGACTTTAGTAATCCAGAAGTAAGAAGTAACATCATTGCTAACAATATAGCTCGTACACTCTGGTTCTTGATGATCAATCCAGGGCTGGCGCTGACGGCCTGGAAGTTTACACTGTATCCCTGTGCCTAGTTTGTCAGGCAAATCCTCTCTTGAAAGAAGCTAAATTTCCTGCCAGCATCTGTTTCCTCGCTAAGGGGGTATCCAGTTTGAGAAGATGTTGTGTTGCTCCTAAAATAAAATAAAAATAATGAATAATCTTGAAATAATTTTTGGCTGGATCTAAAAGCTAGGATTCGATTGTTTATGAGTAGTTAAAGTTTAACTGAAAAGCAAACTTATTTTTGTGTCATGAATAGTGAATACACTGAATTATTCGGATTCTGCAAAGGGATTTTTTTTTATTTTCACTATCTGCTCCATGTATGACGTTCAGCATGTCTGCAGCAGTCCCCACAGCGTAAATTCTACGATTACGCGGGAATTTTTAATCTTAACATACATGCGGCTTTTCAGTGGGCAGTGGTGAGATTGGTGAAGATTCCTTAGTGCCCGAACAAAAAAAGTTAACAATTCTTTCTGGTAAGGCATACAACAAAAATACAAGCGCATAGAGCTACAACCAATCATACGGAAATTCACTATTTGAAAAGATTATTCGTGAATAGCGGAACAAAGAAGTAAAGCATTTTCAGCGGGTCTTCAAGCCAATTTAAGTGAATAAGTGATGGGTAACTAGATTGTCCTTTCACAGCCGTTTTTAGTTAAACTTTAAAGACCTAATCAAAACATTTTGTTTAAAACATTTTCTCTTACTGATCGCAAGCCATCAGTTTATTTAGATTTGAACTTGATTGCCGGGTCGCTGTTTTGGCTCGAGAAAAAAACGACGCAGAACGTCCTCTTTTCCTGATGACGAAATTTTCCATGTTTGATTAGCAAAGAATTATGAGACAATGGATTATTTTTTGTATGTCTTCAGGAGTACCGCACTGGTCTTGGGCTTTTAAATTTGTTTGTAATAAACAGTTGGAGCATCAGACGTAAACTATTATTTTGATCCTTGGCTCCCTAACGGCTATCCCGGATATTCGGCTGAGATTTAGTCTAGACCGAGTTATTTCAAACCTATGAAATTTTTTTTTTTTTTTTAATTTGCTCATTGTTTGACGGTGTTTTTTGTGGTTTTGAACATTCTTAGTGACAGTAGGGATGATTAGCATTGTGTGTGTGGTAGAAAGACCATTTTTTGTGATCCGCTTTAACGGACAGACAAAATTGCTCCTCAGCCAGACCCAGAACCATCGCTTTCCGGAACCGAAGGGTTCAGTTAAAAGTGGGCTAATTTTGTCTCGTCAGTTCACTACGTCCAATGCGTACGGGATTTTGCTCTCACCGAGAATGTGATTTCGTTATAGTTGAGGGGGGGGGCGTGTCCAAACTTGTAGGTTAGTTAGGATAGCCAGTTTAAGCCAAACAAGTTCTTACGTGACGATGAGGAAGGGCCTCCTTCGCTTGTGGCTTTATTGATGGTAATATCCTATCACTCATTTGACAACATTGTACTTTTTATTGATTTAGTGTAGCTAGTTCCGGGACCTCTTTTAGGAACTCTCGCACTAGAAACGAGAAGAAGCTGCCAAGATATTGTAAGGAATGATGAAACTTCGCTCTATCGACTCATGACAATGCACTAATACCGTCCGACAAAGAACTCTGGCCAGGGGTTCCTTCCCTCTCCCACAGTCGAATACACGGTTAAGATTACGTGAAACAGACAGACGGACTGACAGATTTACAATGTCTGAAGAGATTAGCTGCATAGCCTATTATCTACTTCTAAAACGTCCCATATTCCCCGAAAAAAGGTCTTATGACAAAACCTCCCCTGCCTGTTTCACCCGCCCCCCCTCCAGATTTGTGGGTAACTCGGCCCATGCCCCCTTTTTACTGAATCTAGCCTCGCTAGTTGTTGGCAATATTGAGATAAGGCTGGACACGTTTACTAGCTCCCATACTATTATTTCTCGTATTGATTTATTTAAACCCCATACTTTCCCATTTAAGGAGCCATCGGCCCGCAAGCGGTTGTCTGCGAAACATCCCAATTGAAACGTCCTTATGACATAATGCCCCATGACGACACGGCCCCAAACCAAAAAGTCCCCCTGTCCCTGAGACAAACTTTGACAGACAAACTACAACAAAAAACACACGAGGATTGCTTATTTTAAGATCCCAAGGTTTTTCTCTGAAGAAAGCTAAACATTTTGTAGTACAGTTTGTGCATTTTGTCGTTTTGTATTACGTTTAATTGGTTTATTTTTGCGCTCTATCTTTTTGATCTCGTTGAGATATTTTGTTCAAATTTGTCGGTTCTGATTTAATTACCTGCCTCAGAGAATCGGTACTGCTTCCTCAAAGACAACGATAATAATAGTTACAGGTCATTTTGGTTTAAATACAATATGCTATATTGTTTTTTTTTCGAGCCGGATTAGAAGTACAGTAAAAACTTAAACAAAATCTTCTTTTTGTCTTTTTCCCCAGTCATTTATATTCTGCGGTTAGCTGGGAGTATGCAGCCCCTTACTTTTATTTAGTAATCTTAATGCAGTGTTATTGCTTGTCAAACAACTTATCATATCAGTATTCAATCTGCTGCTGGTTGAGAACAGTCTGGAATTCAAAACAAATCTTAGAAACGAAGGCAAGGCTAGCAAGTTTGTACCAACTACGCAGGAAAAGACAGCGCTTGATTTAGAAAACTGATTTATTTAGAACAGTTTCCTCAGTTTGCAAATTAGGTGAGTTAGCTTTAAGCCGCTTTCATATTGACGCATAGAGCCTTTCAGACTAAGCTACTCAACCTCTGCTTCACGGTTGCGGCGACGCAACGCCAGACAAATACAACAAGTTCTATTCTTGAGTTGCGCCAACGCATTACGCATCAGATTTTTAAAGCACAATGGACACTTCTAATGCTTTACTTTGTATTAAATGCTTCACAAAATAAACATTTCCAACTTCCTTTAGAAGGCGCTACGAAAATCGGCCGTTTTCTTGTTATCTCTTGTCTTTACCTCTCTGGCATTTCGGCGATCGAAATCTTAGGAGCTGGGATATCGTGGCAGGAAATTCAAAAACTCCCAGCAATGCTTGATATAAAAGGATATATTTGAGATGTCCCCAAAGTTTAGCCGCAGATGCAGTTTACCTGATTGTTCTAGTGTTTCATCAGAAGTTCCATGGCTTAAAGTGCCTATTAAAAGTTTTTCTTTGTGGAATAGTGTTGTGAAGCTTGATTAGCTTGCCTTATAAAATGTACCAGAATATGCAATAAGCTTATCAAAAATAACATAACTACAAAAATCATTCAGAAAGAAATAACCTATTCAAACCTGAATTATACAAGCTGATTTCTGTATACAATAAAGATCCACTAAGTATTATAAGAAACATCACTTTTATCTTTGTCCAAGCTAGTAAATTGAGCATGTCCTGGCCCAAAAAATTACGCTTTAAAATATCACAGAGAGGACACTGTTGAAAAAGATGCTGATCTAGGGGGTAAGCATTGTTCCTAGGTTGTTGCAGAGTGGGATCTGGGTAGTTTGATGTGCCCATTGAACTTTAAGTGAAAAATGAATTTTTTTTTAGAGACTGGAATATTATCTACTAATGATGAAGAAAAACCTACTAATGATGATTAAACTTACTAATTGATGAAAGAAATGAAAATTTGGTTGAAGAAACCGAAAGAGGAAACCGAAAAAACGCACGCAGTGTCATATGTTCTTGCGCAGGTGTGAAAGATACGCGACACAACCTGTACGCAACGCAGGATAAACGCATACGCGACATATCGCAACGACGTGTCAATGTCAAAGCGGCTTTATTGAAGCATCATTGACTGGAATAGTGTTTTCCTGCTAGTTTGTGTATGTTCAATATCCTAGAAAGTTGTCTATTTATCTATTATTTATCGTTAAATCTGAATTGGTATTAAACAGAACTTGAACTTGAAACAGTTCCGAGATATACTTTTCTTCAGAGTTCATAAGCAATAAAAGCTCGCGACAAGTTGTCATGTACGTGTCGGCGAAAAAGTCTCGTGACCAGACAGAAACAAGGCCAAGTCCTGGTTTACCGAAATCTGCTAAGAACCGAGCTAGCGTTTTACTGCGGTGCCATTGTATGAGCTCAGTCGGGTTTCTGAAGAGTTAACGAGCCTTAAATGAAGAGATAAATCCCATTTGTGCCTCTAAGATTAAGTTATCAGATGGTTAATTATGATTTGCGATCAAAAGAATGTTCTTTTGACAAATCTCTTGATTCACTACTCCCTGAAGGACCTTCCGTCCTAAAGGAAGAAGTGGCGTTTACCAAATTTAGCTCATCCAATTGCGAGAGGGTTACGAGTCGCAATATGGGTATACAGCTCCAAGGATCGACAGGCACCCCGATGACCTTTAGTTTTCAAGTACCCGGATCCTGCCCTCAAAAGCGACATAGGGCTTATCGACGGACTTTAGGGTGGTACAGAAATGTTAGACTCGGAAGTATGAAGTATGGGTTGTAACCGCTTAGTTTCTCTGTCAGTTGTGTCATAAATCTTTCGTTTCGGCGATCAATCTGTTCTTCAGCCTTATGAGTTTGTCTTAACCCATAGCCTGTGAATCCATTGGGCCACCCATTTCTACACCCCAGCCCTCCCGTTTCCTATGGCCTTCTAAGGTCCGTTTATGAAGTTTCGATTGGCTTAACGCCCCTCCCCCAGAAAGACCCCCTTAGCTGTGGGCTTCTCGTGGTTGATTACTCTTCTTACCTTACTTACGCAACTATGCTAGCCGGGGCTACAGTCTAAGTGTAGTCACATATGTTTAGTTTCTACCGTCAGCAGGCTGCCGCTTGAATCTCTCGTCTCAACAATCAATCTTCGTAAACCTACGGTGGCTTCAGTATGGTGGCTCAGAAGCGGCTGTTTCGGCGGCGTTCCTTCTCTACAACGATGGCGAGTGATGATATAGATGACCGACCTCGCAACAGGGCCAATTCCACAAGTCTGCCTGGAAAGGTGGAGATGAAGCCGGCAGTAGTTATTGGTAAGCTGTGTTGCTTCTAGTATTGTAAACCGGATTCCTGGCGTATTTCGTATGCGTAATTCCCAAGTATGCGTGGGAGCAGGGGTATGATGGATGAAGTGTTCATCACCGTCATCCTTGAAGCCACACGGGTCCAGTTCCGATGAAAAGTTGGTAGCCTGCGTAGTTGCATGATAGTTGTACGAAGAAGTTACATGTATTGATGTGTAATAGTAATGAGTACTATCAAATGTGCCTCAGACTGAGCCAATCTTAAGCAGTAGTATACAGTAGCATCCTGTCTTGCTATAGTAGCATCCAGTCTCGTAGCATGCAGTAGAACAGTGGTTCCCAACCTTTTTCGTATCAGGTACCCCTAATCAAGGTTCGAAAATATTGCGTACTCCCTTTTCCAGAACGTGAAAAAAGACGATAGTTATTATCATAAGTGATAAGGCATACATGTGCAAAAATATATACAAAATCAATGAGGCAATCACTCGGCTTTGTAGCAGAAATGTTGTCAAATCTCAGCTCGACGTCATTAGCAGCATATTTTTTACAGTCAGCCTGTTTCTATGTTTGGTTTTGACGTTCTCGGTACTTGCATCAAGCTGCATCGCAAACTTTTTTTGTCAGCTTAATGTCTCCGATTCTTCTTGAAACATTACTGTTTGAAACAGGAACAGATTTTACGGCAGTAGGCTAGCTGTTTTTGAATCAACATTATCTCACTGACTTTGACTAGGGCTTGTAATCAGAGGCGTCACGCACCGGTTGAGAACACCCATCCCCCAAAAAGGTCGGCCAGACGTTGAAAAAGAAAAGAGTCGGCGCGAATCGCCACGATTTTTCGTAAAAGGAGTTACTTAAAAAAATAAAATCGGTAAAAATGACCTGTCGGCGAGTAAACGTACCTTGCTCCTTAAGATACATTTTGGCCGGTGATGCCTCTGTTGGTAGTATTAGGCTTTCAGCAATCAAAATGAGTGAGGCGAGATTTTGAAGCTACAGGCTAAATCAATTTCGATTCGTTCGCGTACCCCTTGGGGTACGCGTACCACCGGTTGGGAACCCCTGCAGTAGAATGCAGTAGCACGGTAGCCTTGAAGTAGAGGCATGTATTATTATCAGTTCGTACTGCATGCTACATTTTCCTACAACTTCATGGTACTATTTTAAGATAAATTTTTCATCGGGATGGGGGGCTGGTCCTTTTCGGCTTATCTTCTAGCTGTTGTTCAGAACACGCAGGGGCGTCACAACTAGGGTGGGAAGGAGGGACCCCCCCCCCCCGAATGTTGTCGGCCAGTCGGTAAAAAATAGTAGAGTAGACCTTGTCGTCAGCATGAAAATACCCGCTAGCCTAAATATGTACAAAATAAATCGTGAATCTTCGAAATTTGTCAGATTTTTGTTTAAATAGAACACTAAAATAAAACAAAAAACGACAACCAGTGCCAAAAAAGTCGATTTTTTCTTGGAAACAGTCGATTTTTAAAAAAAATAGTCGGTGTCTCGTAGAAATAGTCGATTTTTCTTAAAAATAGTAGTTTATCTTCAAATCGGCCGATTTATCGTCAACACAGTCGGTAAAAAGGACGAGCCAGTCGGTAAATACACCCTCCCCAAACATTTTGGCTAGTAACGCCTCTGCCGCCAAGTCAGTGGTAGGCCTCGTTCTCTCTAGGACGAGTGAGCAGAGTAGAAATTAGTCATAAAGAAACTATTGCAGCGAGGACGCCGATTTGACCTTGTCTTCAGCATGAAAATACCCGCTAGCCTAAATACCCGATGAAAGATTTGTAGCCTACGTAGTAGTACGGTAGTAGTACGAAAAAGTTGCATGTTATACTATATAATAGCAAAAAATACTATCATTTAATGTGCCTCAGACTGGTCCAATCTTAAGTAGTATTATCCAGTAGCATCCTGTCTTGCCATAGTAGCATCCAGTCTTGCTAATAGTAGCATATAGTAGTATGCAGTAACACGGTAGCCTTGAAGTAGAAGCATGTAGTAGCATCAGTTAGTACTGCATGCTACTTTTTCGTACTACTTCATAGTACTATTTTGAGATAGATTTTTCATTGAGTATGTACAAAATGGATCGTAAATCTTCGAAATTTGTCAATTTTTTTTTTTAAATAGAGCATTAAAATAAAACAAAAAACCAGAACCGATGCTGTATGACTTCTTGAATCACTCTCTTCGGCAATGTCTTCGGCAATCTCCTAGAAATTCTTTCGAAATTTGTCATACAAAAAATTAAATAGAGCACTAAAATAAAACAAACAAGAGTTACGAGCTCATATGGCACGTGTTACGAGTAGGTGGTACAAGAAAGTAGAAGAGAAATTCACAAAACAGCCTGCCATCCAAAAATGCGGTTCGGACCTATAATTAGGGTATCTAGTTTCCCTCAAGTCGAAAAATTTCCAAAATCACCTCGGAGCCATCGCCAACCTTCCAAGTTTCAACCCAAGAAATCCACTCGCTATGTGCGAGACATGCCCAAGATTTCCGGTACCCCCTTCCAACTCCCCATATACCGCGGCCGCATCTGGTCCGGAGTCCTAACTGGATCATCTGAGGCATTTTCTCTTACCTCCTATCTTTCACTCGAATCTGAGCATTTTTGGGGGTAAATTCCGGTACCCCCCCCCCTCCACCGTGATCGGATCGGGTTCGATCATTAAAATATGTCATCTGGATTTAAAATGTGGAGTCTGAGACATGAAGTCTTACAATATAATAAGTTTCATTAAGATCAGATCACCTGTTCGGAAGTTAAAAATACCTCACTTTCCGGACCCCCCCCCCCCCAGATGGTCGGATCGGGGAAACGAATATTCTCAAGTCAACCTGTTCGGGTCCCTTACGCGACTGCCAAGTTTCATCGCCCTAGCACACCAGGAAGTACCGAACTCGCAGGATCACTAGAAATTCGCCCCCCCCCCACTTCCCCACAGTGAACGGAGGCGGTCCGGTTACGTCAATTACGTAGCTAGGGCTTGTGCTTGTTCTTTCCACGAAGTTTAATCCCGATCTCTCCAATCTAAGCGTTTCCCAAGATTTCCGTTTCCCCCCTCCAGCCCCCCCCCCCCCTCAGATGGTCGGATTGGGGAAACGACTATTCTCAAGTCAATTTGTTAGGGTCCCTGACATGCCTGCCAATTTTCATCGTCCTAGTACATCAGGAAGCAACGAACTCGCGGGATCACTAGAAACTCGGACCCCCCCCCCCCCCAACACCCCCAAAGTGAGCGGATTCGTTCACGCTATGTCAATCGTGTATCTAAGACTTGTGCTTGTTCTTTCCACCAAGTTTCATCCCGATCTCTCCACTCTAAGTGTTCTCCAAGATTTCTGGTTTCCCCCTCCAACTCCCCCCAATGTCACCAGATCCGGTCTGGATTAAAAATGGGACGTCTGAGACACGAGGTCCTTCCATATATCAAGTTTCATTAAGATCCGATCACCTGTTCGTCAGTTAAAAATACCTCATTTTCCCCATTTTTTTCGGATTCCCGATCCCTCCACTCCCCCCAGATGGTCAGATCGGGAAAGCGACTATTTCTAATTTAATCTGGTCCGATCCCTGGTATACTTGCCAAGTTTCATCGTCTAGCTTGTCTGGAAGTGCCCAAACTAGCAAAACCGGGACCGACAGACCGACTGACGGACAGAAATTGCGATCGCCAGATCGACGAAACCAGAAACAATGCTGTATAAGACTTCTTGAATCACTCTCTTCGGCAATGTCCTCGGCAATCTTGTCGAATCGATTGAATATGGTAGGTTAAAGGTCCAATATACACACGGAAGTTCGGAGATCACCACAGTTAGGATTCTGCATAAACAAGACCAAAGGTTTCGATGGGATCCCAAAAGTTCAAATTTGTCCAGACAATTGGGTCTTATCTTCGCCAGATCCAGTATTCGCCAGACTCCTTGAACACTTTACTATTAAAATTTAGAAACAGATTAAGGCCAAACAGCTAATCATATGAGAACACCAAGTTCAGATATGGATTCAGCATGTGTGTTTACCCTTTTAAGTCATATCTATTTTGACGAAGCAGATCGAAACTTCCTGCCTTACTTCTACCAATTTTCCGGTTTTGGCGGAATTCCGGAACTACTTGTCCGAAAATAAAGTCAAAAACGAGTTCAGCATGTCTCCTTACCCCTACATCCAACCTCCAACCTCTAATCAACTTCAGATTAAACTTTTACTTTTAACAAATTACCGGTTTCAGCCGGATTCCGAGCGATCTATACGTCCGGGGGTAAAATGATTGTCATATGCGAATTCAGCATGTCTACTGTCCCGCAAATCGAACATCTTATCAAATTTAAATAAAACTTTTACTTTAAACAAATTCTCCGGCTGAACTAATTGTCCCGCGAGAAAATAATTTTCATATTCGCACTCAGCACGTTTCCTTGCCCCTTAATCGATCCTCCAATCAACTTCATATTAAACTTTTACTTTTCACAAATTTTCCGGTTTTCGCCGGATTCTGGGTGAACTATTTGTCCCGCAAGAAAATAAATTTCATATTCGGACTCAGCATATCTTCTTACCCCTAATTCGACTATTTAATTAGCTTTTAAAAAATAGGTTTTGTTCCCCTTAATTTCAAACCCCTCCCCCACCCCCAAAAATAGAGCTATATAGCCCATCTTCGAACTTGACCTGTACTTTGACATAAAGAGTTCCCATGCCAAGTTTGATCAAAATATCTCAACCCCTTCGAGAGTTATCGTGCTAACAGACGGACGGACGGACAGACAGACGGACAACTTTTGCGATGTCATAGGTATCCCTCCACTTACGTTTTGGGATCCCAAAAAGGACGTGTTGGATATATTCTCAGCTCGTAGGTGGACCCAGCAACCATCGGTTGCTTGACGACAGGCGAGGTGCGCGCCGTCAATCGACCTTGTGGCGACCTTGGCTTAACCCTATATTTATTATGATTTTATACAGAAGTGTAATCAAAACCTTGAACCTTGAAGTGCAAGAACTGAAAGCGAATTGTTGCCGAAATGTATATAGTTTAGTACCACGACAGGCGGAGTCCAAGCGAAGGACTGGGCCAGTCAGCCACAAACCCCTGATTTTTGGATACCCTATGCCAAACGCTGGGTATATCTAACGTTTGGCATAGCCTATGGAAAACGCTGGATAGCTGTTGGTACCCTAATCCTGACTTACCCCACTATAGATGAGTTCAGATTGGGTGATTTCTTAGCTTCACTCAGATCATCAATATTTTATTGGGTTCAAGTATCCAGCATTTGGCATATTGTATCCAGCGTTAGGCATGGGGTATACCAAACGCTAGATATATGCAGCGTTTGCATAAGCTTTCCCAAAATCAGGGGTTTGTGGTAGACTGGACTGGGACCTCTACTTTTCGCTTTTTTATCTGCTAGGTGCGGGGTACAGTATTTTCTGAAAATTCTTAGGAATGGTTCAGTCAAAAGAGAAGCCGCCGGAATTAATAAGTGTTGCCGTAGAAACACCTAAACAAGACAGTTTGTTGCACATTGGACGTCTATGACCCCCGACAAAGTCTGGGTGTTGATATTTCGCGAGAAATGGACGTCAATTAACAAGAATGTTGTCACGGAAACGAAACACTTCTAAAAGAAAACATGCACTCCGTTATTAAAAAAAAATAGTTGTTGCTTGGTATGTTGCTTAGCTACTATCCAGTAGACTCGGTCTGGTACAGCAGCTTGCCAACTTGTGCAAGAGTGATTTGAAAGCACGGCTGCCTTTTGCCCGTGGGGAATGTCTCACGTGATTGGATTTTAGCCGCAAGCCCCCGCTTTCAGCGGATGATGGGGCCCTGTTCTGCTTTTAGCTATCTTACATATCATGAAATTCCGGAAGGGTTAGCTTGACTATGCGGAAGCGCCGGACATCCAGGGGTAGCCCGAAGGGGGTGGGGGGGGGGGGGGGCGCCCATCCATTTTTGAAGTCGTATCAGTCGTTTATTTTGCCTCACCGATGTCCCCGTGCTCTCATTTTCGTTAAACACAATCCGAGTCGTAAAAGAAATATTAATTTTGGTACTGCCCACCTTTATTCGTAAATCCCGCTCTCAGTATCTTAGGTTGTGTTCCCGAACTTAACGAACGTTAACACATTGTTAACAGTTGTTAACTTTTTGCGTTCCACGTTTCTGATTTCGACATTTAAGCTCCGCCCACCTACAATTTCCGTACCAGAGTTTAACGATTGTTAACTATTTTGTAACGATACTCGGTGAGCGTTACAAAATAACTGGCAAAAGTTAACTATCGTTAAAGCTGCAGTTCGCTCCACCCCGAAGTAAAGTTAACGATTGTTAATAATTGTTAAGTTTTTTGCCTCTGGTCGGACAAAAAAAGTACAAAAAACACATAGATCAGAGGGAAAAGCCTATAAACATGATTTTTTTGTTTATGTTTCGGGGGGGGGGGGGGTCAACCCCCTAGCCCCCCCCCCGGATACGGCCTTGCCTAAAACGTAGGGTATTCTTGCTGCCGAACTGGCAGAAATTCGCCTTGTTTTGAAGCCATTTTTACTCGCATATGATTTGTATCTGTCTCACTTGGGTCTTTCAGATTTTAGCCCTTTAAAAGTAGTAAAGATTAGTTGTTAAAGTAACATGAACAAACCTTATAGGCCAAAAGCGAGAGACAAGGTTACGTGCATGGACTGTGGTTTAAACTTTGACTTCAAGTGGAAAAGAAGGTATGAAATTTTTGAACGCAATGGAAAAGCCGTCAGAATTCAAATGACAGGAGCCCCGCGAAAGCCTTCATAAGCAAGTGTATTCAGAACAGGGAAACAATATCGATTACAAACCTAGGTTGAGGCACGTACAACGCTTGAAAAAGGCCGGAAGATTTTGATATATACCTGAAATTCGTTTCCGTGGGCAGAAGTGGCTCTGCAGACGCTGAAATAGCTCATTCTAGTCGGGAGGTACATTTTGGCTACTATGCTAACCTGGTAGTTTATCGTCAGTGGTGTATTTAACATGTCGCTTCGGTTCATCGCTGACCCTTATTTATTGATTAGATAAACCGATTTCCAGTTGATGTTCACGGCTTAATGTTCACCGTCCGTTAGTGTCATTGTAGCCTGCTATTCAGGTGGCTGCATCGTCTGCCTAGAAACTGCAGTGCTTCTGGTATGTTTGTGGTGGCGGGACTTCCTTCTTTTCCTGAACTAAAGAGGAGAAACATTCTTTCTCTGCAGAATAGGATTCTCAGGTCGTCTAATCCACTTGTGCGGGCTGCATCTGCCCCGCTTTTGAGGTTGTCTCTGCCTGTGTGGCTGGAATGGGAGCGGTCTCTGCGTGTGACCCAGGTCCACCTGGAGCCCGTTCGACCTGACTGATTTAGTTTAGTGTACTGTTCGTTTCGAGTGTTTTATTTTTGTTTTGTTTTTTATGGTTTTCAAAAACCGTTAAATAAAAGAAATTGAATTGAATTGAATATTCTCCATATCCTAGTATTTCCAGTCCAGAGTTACTATTCGGTTTAGTTCCTTTTAGTTCCCTAGGGATCATCACCACCATCGGGTTTAAGGGTTTAATGGAAAAATTGCCACAAGGCAAACACTAATTAATAGGCAACAAAGAGGAAATAAATAAACACACATTAATAACTAACAACACCTAAATAGTTTATTATCAGCAACAAAGCTTAAGACAAAATACAGATAGAAATCAGGAACCGAACAGGCATAAATTAACAGCAGTAGTGAATTTTTTTGGTTATTTAAATAATTAGTAACAAGGTGGGAGAATGAGTGGAGCCGTCGGGCGGTACTTGATGCTGGAAACGGCTTGAGTAAATTTGAACGTCTTGTTGAGTAAGTGGGTTCAGGGAGTTGTTCGGGAAGGAGGTGGCGGAATCTGACGGACTGCAAAATTTTCTTACCAAAATCAATTGTTAAATTTAGGCGTCTTTTCTGTAACGCTTCGAGCCGGAGAGTTGTAAGCGCTTGGTCATAATTCAGCGTCTAACTAATACTTTGCTAGGACATGTGTTTAATTATCGTCTTCTAGCAGACACAAGTTACGAAGCTCCCTGATGATGAGAGTTCTGTGCTAACCTTCAGTTTAAAAAAATTAAAGCTCCTCTTTCCTCTTCATTTAATTACGGACATATTGTACGCTCTGTGTGATGTTGATAATGAGGCAAGGGGGAACAACTGAGACTAATCCGCTTACTGCACCCGACAATCAGAAATTTTAACTGAAATTTTAGGAGAGTAATCCGGATTGAATTGGATACTTCGAAGCGATATTATAAGCCAGTTTATCTTCCAGGAAACGGACCTTCAGCAATCACCCTATCATATATGCTTGCTGGATGGCGTCCATATTATAATGGATCAGACAAGAATCCACATCCAGATGAATACTTGCACATGCGGCTCACAGAGAATCCAGATGTTTCACTCGTAGAGCAAGACTTGGAATACCTTTCTCAGGTACGTACTGGCGGGAACGATTACTTTAAGTTACTGATTCACTTTATGTCCCGTTGTATCCATGCCCATTTCCAAGGTTTTGGACTTCTTTTGTAATTTTTATCGAACCTAACGGCAATCTTCTTTTTTTGCATTTGACGTGGGTCAGGCCCCTGCTTATTGGTTCAGGAGCTCGTTGGTCGGAAATACCAGTTATGCTGGCTTTACCGTGTTTCTGAAGGGTGGCCAAGTGGGGTTGGAAACAGGCGAGATGGGTTGTTATCTGAAACCCGGAGGAGTTACAAAGAAGTCGCACATTTTTGCAATTTGGACTAGTAACACTCTGTTGTAACTTGTGCAAAACGGTCTTTGCGTAACTTACAGCAAAACGGATACTTGCTAGGGACAACGCTGGCTTTGTTGGTTTGCAGTGGTTTGATAGCGCCGGTCACAGAGATAGCTAAGATGGGTGAAGAATACGCAGCAATCAACAGATCTCGGCCCTTTTTCTGTCTGTCAATTTGTTCTTTTTTCGTTTTTATGGCCAAGGCTAAGTGCCATATACCGATCACTTTTCCGTCGGTCGGTCGGTCCGGTGATCGCGAGTTAGGCCATACTTCCAGGACTAGTGTGCTAGGATGATGAAACTTGGCAGGCGTATCAGGGTCCCGACCAAACTAAGTTGGAAATAGGCACTCCCCCAATCCGACTATCGTGGAGGGAGGGAGAATCCAGAATCTTGGTGTATGTATAACTTTGGAACGGGTGATCGGTTTTTAATCAAACTGTATCACTTGGAAACATATCATGTCGTGGATGTCCCACTTCAAGTCCGTGCAGGATCCGATTAATGTCGGGGGGCGGAGGGGGGGGGGGGGGCGGAAATCTTGTGATACGCTTAAAGTGCAGCGATCGGGATGAAACTTGGTGGGAAGAACAAGCAGAAGCACATCAGTGACAAGACCGGACCGGATTCGGGCACTGTGGGGAAGTTGGGTGGGGAGGGGGTATGCGGAATTCCAATGGTCGCGAGATAAGGTACTTCCAGGTGTGCTAGGTCGATGAAACTTGGCTTGAACATTAGAGGCTTGACGAGATTGACTTACAAAGATTCAGTTCCTCGATCTGACCATCGGTGGGGGGAGTGAAGGGAGTGGGAATCCAGAACCTTGAGATATGTATAACATTCGAATGGGGGGTCGGATTATAATGAAACTTGATATTTGAAAAGATCTCGTGCCTCAAATGTCCCATTTCAGGTCCGGACCGGATCCTATGAATGTTGGGGGGGGGGGGGGGGATAACCGCTTTCCGCCGTTTCAGCTGCATTTTACTTTTTTCCGCGTTGTCTAGAAGCCTAAATAATTTGCGTGGTCTTCGGGCATATAGCTTAAAAGTTGTTCACACATTACTCCTCCGTTCTACCAGGGGCGGTTTGAGGGGGGGGGGGGTGACTCACCCCCCATGCTCCAGAGAATCTGCTCTCAGCCGTGTGTTTCGGGCTTGTCTGTATGACAGTCGTATGCCAGAATAACATATAGGCAGTTACCACACGTGAATTTCACCCACAAATAATATTTGTAAGTCGTATGGCTACGAAGAAATTTCTATTCGCATGTTTTCAGATTCACAGTTGTGTGTTTCGAGTTTTCCAGGATGAAAGTTGTATGTTTGAGCTCGCCAGAATAACATAAACCCCAAATTTCTCCTGAAAAGACACGTTTCTTGTCGTACTTTACGAAGGGATTTTTTAGTCGTAAATTAGAGACGGTCATAGTTTTGACCTTGCCAGATAAAGGCAGACAAAGCAGTTAGCTAGTCGTGAACTTCGCCTTCAAATCACCTGTTACTGGTCGTATTGTTAAACTGAGATTTTAGTAGTATGTTTTAAGCTTTTCAGATTCACAGTTTTGTGTTCTAAGTCTGTCAGAATCAGTCGTATGGAACTTACCAGAATGACATAAACCGCAAATTTTCCCTAAGAATGACCCGTTTCTTGTCGTATTTTACGAAGAGATTTTCTAGTATTCTATTAGAGACAGTCGTAAGTTTCGAGCTTGCCAGTGAATTTCGACAGCAAATGACCATTTTTGGCCGGATGGTTGTATAGAGATTTTCTATAAGTCACTACCATAAGAAATATCGTGTGTTTTGAGCTTGTTAGAATGACAATCGTGTGTTTCGAACTTGTCAGAGTGACATAAATTTTGTGATTTTCAAAGTTGTGATTTTCACTCTATGGCGCTGAAAACAAGCTGATTTTCGAGATTTTCGCCTGCGGCGCGAAGTTTCAACATTATCCTACCGTTTTTTTTCTTCAAAAATCTCCATATCTTAAAAAGAAACAGGCACAACCGCCTGATGATTGCACTATTATTTGTATAGTCTAAATTCAAAGTGGAAGCACTACCACCTACTAACTTCCGGGAAAACATCCCACTCCGTTTGCGAGTTATCGGGACACGGACATACATGTGATATAGTAGGCAGCCTTTAATATGTTTCGCAAAACTTTACCTGCGCCGTCTTTCATAGTCGCCTACTCGCTATATGGTTGAATGGCCCGTAATTTAGGTGAGGTGTTAGGCCTAAGATTTCAGCAACCTGAAAAGGTTAGAAATGCCAGGAAAATGTCGGATTACAAAAAAATCGCCTGCGGCGCTGAGGTTAAATCTGTCTTAGGTACATACGATAAAAGCTGCTGCTTGGGATCTGCACCACGTTAAAAGCAAGAGTTTGTGTGGGAAATAGTTGAATATTGCCGAATAAAGACCGATTTAGCAAATTTGGCTGTAGCTCTTTCGTAGTCCCATCCTATTTCTATTTAGTTGAAGTGTGCATCATTTATGTGCAGTTTTAAGCTTGAGATTTGAGATTTACCGTAGTTGAATTTTGCTCGGATTGAAAAAATTTTGCCTGCGGCGCTCACTTTCACTTTTCTTGAGTAGATATGTCAGAAGCTGATACCGAGGCGAGGTCCAGCGAAATTTGATATGAACGGCATCGTCTAATTCCTGTTACTTATTTGTTTATTATTTTAGTACTACAATGGCATGACCCGTAACGTTTCAGAATTTATAACGTTAATATTTCTTGAGCCTGCTGATACTGTGTTTTTCGCAAGTCGTATATTTTGAAGTCCTCACCCCCCCCCATGCCCAAGCCCTTCGGACCGCCCTTGCGTTCTACGTTGCAGTCCTTCCATCCATTCTGGTTTTCCAAGATTTTCAACTTCGTGTGTTACTTTATTCACCCTAACGGCATCGCGCTGTTTTGTTGCATTTGCCGTGTTTGGCTTTTTTCAGGCAGACCAGGACTCTGCCTATTGTTTCCGAGTAGCTTGTTGTTCCGAAATATCGGTTATGCAAATCGTGGAATTTCAAAAGAGTCGCATATGTTTGAATGTTAGAATATAAACTATATCCTATATCTCCTGCGACTTGTGCTTTAATTGGGTGGTCGATTTTGTCAGCTTAATTTTTATTTTCATGTAGGGTCTTACGGGACGGTCGAAGAATCCTGTTGCATTACTGTTCGACACCCTCCAACACCCGAATTCCGACTTCGGTGAAGACCACCCCTCATTCCTCACCTGGAGGCACGAGCCAGAAAAGGCCATCGATCACGTGGTCCTAGGAAAAGGCCCCCCTGGAGGGTCCTGGCAGGTTAGTATATTCAGGAATTTATAATAATACTAGTAGAACATCTATACCTTCCTTCTTGAAATTCATCCTTGCTTCGGCTACTGCACATCAAACTTCAGCACTCTCACATATCTGCAACGCTCAGTAGCTTCGCCGTATATGAATATATTTAATAGCCAATTGGCCGTACAAAATACATGAAGGTTACAATACAATTTGCATCACTCAATACATATCTTTATTTAACTAATACACTCTTTAAAATTGGCATATTTTAAGTATCTTAGCTTTATTTTTTGTTTCAAGAACATCGGGGAACTTGATAGTACCTATAGTTTAGTTTTTTTTTTAGTTTAATACTCCTTATTATACAAACCAATTTTTACATGCTAAACTACATAAATACAACTTTTATAACCCTCTTAACATCCTTTATACATGTAGCCTCTACTTCTGACTGCATGAAAGCCAGAATGGACCTGTGGGGGCAGTCAAAAAAAAATATTCACGATTCACGTTACATTAATTTTCATATACCTTTTAATTACTTTATTATTAATTATTATATTATTATTAATATTATTATTAATTACTTTTATACCCATTAAGAGACGGTGTACCCAGCCTATGACGCGATAACGCGATCACGGATTCGTCGGCGAGACAGGGATTCAGGAGTTTTTATCAATATGTGAATAGAATAGAATGGTAATTTATTCACTCACAATTACGGTAACAAAACCAGAATTAACGAGTAACGTCATGCACACATTTGTCAATAGTTACAGATAAATTTAAAAGTACGTATAAATGGTCAAAGAAAAAAAAATAATTCAACAATCTATCCTGTTTTGGTATACTCTAACAGGAACGGTTAAAGCAGGAATAGTAAAGACAAGTACAACTCATACACCGCGCTACCTACCTATTTTCCGTAACAGTCCAGCCCGGATATACGCCGAGTGCGCCAGAGTCTTAAACCCCTCCGATGCTACACTTCTTATTTTGTTTATAGCATTTTGGCAGCACTGTCTGAATCATCGTGACGGTGACTAAAATATTGCAGCGCTTGCATTACGAAGCGTTTTTAATGCGAAAGTGACGTAAGCTAAGCACTTCTACTACCATATTGCAGTATTTGTCTCTCAATTTGGAATCTTGTCACGTGCTTTTCTTTACGCTCGTGCTTGCGCTTGTCGAGCAGAAATGAGCATTTTTGTTCTATCGTCAATGCTTAAAGGACCTGTCTTACCTATAATACTAATGCAACATAATCACTCAATATATTTCTAAACCCGGAGACCCTAATTTCTTCCCTCTAACAAAACCACGTAAGAGACACTTCTGAAAAATGCCCCCTATACACTTGATCACTATCTCTCCCTTCCGATGCAGAATCTCCGGGTACCTGCGGAAGAACGGAAGAAACGGTGTCATAGCTGCGCTGACTCGGGATTTGAGTCATTGAGCTTGAGTCGTTACGGACACGTTTGCTCCTTCTTCCTGATTCCTGGCGTGTTTTGGACTTAGTCATATAGAGTATTGCGTGTGAACCACAAAAGATTTTATTTTTCGGCCTTCGTTACCGTTCTACTTACGAAATTTTTCAAGCATAGAGGTACAAGCACATAGAGGTACCAGAACCTGAGCAACGAAGTAACGCATTTCCATACGGTGGTCGAGCCTGGTTAAGTGATTATAGATGGTCGTATCTCAGCCGTAGTTGGTCAAAGTTTATCTGAAAATCCAACATATTTTTGTGTCATTCAGTTGAATACACCGAAATTTTTTTTTGTCCACTATCTGCTCTAGTTATGGCGTTCAGCATATCTGCGGCCGTCCCCACATCGTAAATTCTACTATGATGGGGAATTTTAATCTCAACACAAACGCGGCTTTTCAGCGGTGAGATTGGTGAAGATTGCTTAGTGCCTGAAAAAAAAAAATCTTTCTCGTAAGGAATACAACACAAATACAAGCGCATAGAGGTACCACAGATTCCACGGAAATTCCACTATTTGAAAATCGATTATTCGTGAATAGCGGGACAACGAAGTAAAGCCAGTTTAATGAAATACGTGATGGGTAACTAGAGTCTCATATCCCAGCCCTTTTCGCTTACAACTTAAAGCTTTAAGTAAATCTGTTATTTTAGGCAATGGACGGACAGATCTTAACCATCAGCCTTGGTTCCTGGATGGAGCTTCCTGACATGCCGCTACGTGACTCTGTTCGCTCTGAGGACTCGCGGGCTTCAGTCTCCGCTGTGGCCAACTACTACTCCCACTACGTCGACAAAAAAGGACTGCGGAAATACTTCCGTAATCAGCATCTCGTAACAAGCGTCAGACGAGTAACGGACCCAGAAAGTCTACGTGACAATCTCTGTGGTGCCTGCGAGGAGCCGTATCTCTTCTCTCGAGAAGAGCACACGTGTATGTGTTGCTCCACCGAGCCAGTATGGGAAGTCGAGGGATTTAGTGAAAAAACGAAAAGAAGTTTCCGGTTCCTAACGCCTAATGTGATAATAGCCGTAGGAGGAAATGATTTCCCTAACAGTCTACAAGTTTCGGGGGAAGATCTGCCCTTCGTTTTAAAGTCCTTGAACGACCTTGAAAAGGTCATGGCTTCAGGTGGTTTTGAACAGTCACCAGATCCGGTGCTGATAGTCGGAGCAGGACTTAGTGCCGCCGATGCCATCATAGCCGCCCGGCATAGTGGAATCCCAGTTATACACGCATTCCGTCGCGGAATAATCGATCCGGGACTTATATTCCGGCAGTTACCCCCGATGATGTACCCAGAATATCACAAAATCTACCAGATGATGGTAGATGGCGGAGCTACGTACCCGGGGTACAAATCCCTACCGAAACATGCCATAGCAAAAATCCTACCGGACCGGACAGTATTTTTACAAGGACCGGAAAGCAGCGGAAAAATCCGGGTGTCCTTCGTTGTATCCCTAGTCGGATCTAGGCCGAATTTAAACTTTTTGGAAAAATCCGGATTGGGCTTGGGGTCAAGTCCGGACTCGTATATTACTACGAAATCCAACCCAATTCTTGTTGACTGTTTTTCAATGGAATCTGTGATGAAGAAAGGCCTTTACGCCATGGGACCGTTAGTAGGTGATAATTTTGTGCGATTTGCGCAAGGCAGTGCCTTGCCGATAGTTAAGAGTATAGCGAAGAGCGTAGGAACAAAATCGGTTAGGTAGGTTATGAGCGTGTTCCACCCTACTTACCGTAGTTACTACGCATGACGTCACGAATTCTGGCTTTTTGCCGTCAAGGCTGGAACGATTTTTCTATTTTCTAGCAGTGAATCCGATCAATCACGTTACAGAGATGCGTAGTAACTACGCTTACTACGCTCCCGAGCATGGTAAGCAAATAGTAACTATTAGTTACTATTCCGACAAGGTTGGAACGGTCAGCGTAGTAACTTTTCGTGAGGATGGAACGGAAATAGTAACTAATAGTAACTATTCTTAGAAGGGTTGAACACGCTCTGTATGCCCAGTTAATCCAGTGACACGAAAGTAGAGGTCCGATCCGGTTTGGCCCGGAACGTGGTACGCGTTTGGGGTAGAGCTGCCAACAGAATATTGGTAGGGAGGATCGTAGCGTTTATCTGCTCGTAACCCAGAATATGCACTCTTGAAGCTGAGAGGCATGATGACATGGGGAATAGAAATTTAAAAATGGGGGCGACCAAATTTATGACTGCAAACATCGCGTATTTAATTTTAAATGTACATTTCTCATGAGCCCGCGGTTGCTTGGAAATTAATTTTTAAACAAAACAACTAAATATTCCTTCAGCCAAAGCTGACTGCGAATCATAATTGATAGTGCAAAACGTATACGTCAGTTGAATTTTATTAGAGCTATATTTCAGCCCTTCTTGGCAAGGGTCCTCTCGGGATATATAGAGGACCCTATAGAATTTGTTGTTAATGCTTCAAACGCATAGAAGATAAGGTTTTAGACTTGGCAAGGCATTCCCGTTATCGTCGTAGCGTATAAGGGCGAAATCCTTTTGCAGTCGGTAAAAATTACCAGCCAGTCCGTAAATATCTTGTCCCCCCCCCCCCCCCGCCTCGAACATTTTGGCTAGTAAAGCCTTGGTAATCAAAACCGTGGAAGTATAGATGGTGCGCATGAGACCTCTGCTGTGCTTGAAGCAAACTGGTATTTTGTGGGGTGGTGCTCATGTGACGCAATGAATGTGCAGTGAAAATACTCGCAATTGCATAACCGTATAATCAGGTCATATTTGCCTTTGTTTCTCAGATTCAGAGTGAATATCCTGCTGCTAGGTGTAGATATGTGCTTTCTGGTAGGCTAAAGACAATTGTAATAGGAAGCTGTGATGCAGACTAAATGATTCTGCTACATATCATCCAGTTGGGAAAGCTGTCCCGACGTTTGATCATGACCTACCGTGTCCTAGTGATTGTGGATAGGCTATAATAAACATCGAGTAAGAACCTGCATTTATTTTGTTCTCAGGCTAAAGAAAAAACTTAAATACCTTAGTACTCGTTTATTTGGGTTCCTCTCTTAAAAGACACCAGCAACAGCCATAGGCTGGTATATTGTTAAGGTAGGCCGGTATATTATTGCGGGTCGTTGAAATTACGAATAATTCGAAGCAGACAAACGAAAGTCTATGTCACGGAACTACTGGTTGATTCTTGAGGGGCCATCTTCTGGAGCTACCGTTCTCGGGTAATTAGCATATGTCTAGATTACTTCATTTAGCCATTAAAATACGCACATGTTTAACATTTGTATTCTCACAACATTATTGTTAATGTTAAAGCGTCTTGCTTTGAAACTCTTGTCACATAGAGAATATTCCGTCTCATTCGAAGCACCTTGAAACTCTTCTCACTTTTGTTGTAGCTTCTTTAGAAGCACGTATGTTTATCATATCATTTATGCACCGTCCGACCGCGAAATATTTTGGTGATGGTAGCGACCAGAAGAAAGAAGGGAACCCCGTGTCCTGCGACTAGTAAGACACTGCGATCCCCCAAAAATGAGCGGGTGATTGCACTATAAAAAGTTTCTCCGAGTAAGGATTAAAGTTAACTGCAATATTGCTACTGGGATAAGTTGAATCCGAATTAGAGATAATTTTATATCATTAGAGACAAAATTAATCCCATTAGCAAATAATGAAAGATTTTCTTTTAGTGTATACCCGAATCTTGTATACAGCCATGAATAGCGTCACAGGGCTAGTGTAGCGAGCATACGCCCCTAATAAATCCAATGACGAATTGCCGCCAGATGCGATAGAGAAATAATAACAGTCACACGTGAGACCTTGATATAAGTTACCTGAAAGGGGAATAAGCGATTAAGCTTTCGGTTCATACCGAGTCACGCATTAGCCCCAATGACAAACTTGATGAATTTTTGACGAGTGGGGAGGAGACAAATAGAAGCAGGGGCATTTTAAACGTGCCAGTAAGAGGAACTGAAAATATCCCTAGATAAACATACACCAAAAAGTAACATGAAGTTAATTACTTTATGCTAGCGCATCTCGCGGCAAAAAAAAACTAATCTGAAAGGAATTTTATGAAGGGCGTACAGAGGCAAGAGAACGTAGAAGTTACGGGTACAGTGATAGAGCGCATTCGGGTCGAGGACTTTGATAGTCGGAGCAACAGTTGCGTTTTTGATCGAAGTTTGAAGTTACCTTCAACCTCAAAAGTTCCTTCAAACTCTGACCATGGAACTTCGTGAGATAGCAAGTTCGAAGTTTGCTTGATTCATCGAAGAAACGTCAACCGGGCAAGGATGGCCGGAGTCGTAAAAACACTAATTAAGCAAACGGTGAACTTCAACGTCGTTTAAAAACGGAAATTAAACAACCAGCTATGCTAACGGTAAACAAAACTTCGATCAAAAACGCAACTAACGATTCTTCCGAGAAGGTAGTTCTACTAAATAGTAGTATTATGAGTTCTAGCCCAAGGCAAGTATAGAACCCTAAGGGGAAAGAAGACAGAGGGTAGTAGGCTACTGAACTAAACTAGTTGGGACTTGGGTGCGGCTGGTTCGTGTAGACTAACGAGAGACAGGAACTTTCGTACTGTTTTCTCAAGTGCCATACATCGTATTTATGTTATTATTCATTTTATTTCTTATACTGGCGACATCGTCAAATAAAAAACATAATCGGAACACATGAACGACTAGGAATGCACGAGAATATCTGAAAGACCAACACGAATAACGCAAGAAAACAGAGAACGTTCACCTGTATCTTTCTCTCCGCACACAACAAAACGGGGAACACTCAGCCTAATATATTTCCAGAGTGTTGACGGAAGAGTGTTAGTGGTGGGTAGCCGTAAAAACACAAATTTAAAAGTGGCGGTCGATGATGCCCAAGGGGGACAACAGTTGCGTTTTTGCAGATACCATGGTATCTGCTACCAAGGTAACTGGATATGGAAATAGTCGTTTTTGCAGTCACCATGGTATCTGATAATACAGTTGCTCTGCAAAAACGATAACTGCCGAAATTGCACTTCTCGAAATCATCCGAAAAGAAAATCTGATATCCACTCACATCACTAAGTTTCAAACTTCTTTCCCACCAATTTATGAAAGTGAGATGACTTTATCATCAGATATCGCGATAACTGGCTAGAACTACAAAAACGCCTTTTGACCGTGGTACTATATACCACGGTAACTGCAAGAATTACTTTAGACCGAGGTATCAGATACTATGCTATCTGGAAAAACGCCATTAATAATAATTCCACTAATTACTGAAAACGAATATAAGGTTTGAAGCCAAGCTGACCATTCATTACGAAAGAAATAGAAAACCGTCGTTCTCCTGTTGTGATTGTGGTGGATTTTATGATTTAGTTTTGTTTTGTTTTTCGCTGAGGACGGTTTGCCGGAAGTGCAACTGAAATATCCGAATTTATATTTATCCCTCGCACATCATCCTAGAGGGATAATTAGCTGATCAAGAAAAAAACCCGAAAATCACGGTTTTCTATTTCTTTCGTACTGAAAACGAGAAGCAATGACGACAAGTGACAGGTTTTGTTAGCCCCGCCTTGAAGAAGGAGCTATACCACGAGACAGTAATTAACTTTTCAGGCAGCTGCAGGGGTGGGGTGGGCTGCACTGTCAGAGGTTCCATGATATTTTCACAAAGATGCGCAATGTAAACAGATACCAAATAACACACTTGCTGCTGACGTTACAGAATATATCCGTTATGAACTTTTAAGTGTTACTTTTTCGCTAAAAGGAACATCAAACTTAACACTGAAGTTAAATTAGAGAAGATGCTACGGGTATAAAAAAAAAATCAGTTCAAAAATACAAAACTAAGTTAATTAGAGAAGATGGTACGGATATATATATATATAAAAAAAAACCTAACACTTTATATTCGATAGTGCAAAACGGATAAGTCAGCTGAATTTTGTTGGAGCTATATTTTGGTTTTTCCCACAAGTTCCTTTTTCCAACTTCAGCGGTTTTGAGCCTGAAGATGCCCCTTGCCAAGAAGGCCAAAGTATAGCTCTAATAAAATTCAGCTGACGTATCCGTTTTGCACTACCAAATATGATTCGCAGCCAGCTTGGGCTGAAGGAATATTTAACATAACACTTAAAGTCGCCATGACTAAATTTGTCAATAACATCAACAGATAGTGTGTCTTCTCATATCTGGCGAATTGCCGATTTTATTTTTTATCACCCTGGTACGGCTGGGTCATTTGTTATCACCCCCAAGGTGGAATACCAGGATCTCTTGCAAGCATTACATATCAATTCAATAGCCACTCTCTGTACGGCCTGCTAATAATATTCTATTGAATTACCGCACTATAAGCTAGGTCAGATCAGAGCAGACGGTAAACTGGAAACACCGCCGAGATGATATCTGCCTCACAATCTGACGGCATAGTAATTTCCAAACTATTGATGTCTCGGAGGTTTCAGTCAGTACAAACGCACTACACTGTAAAAAGTCTCTTCTTTATCGGACTTTAGCAGTTGTGCCCCACCGATTTCGGAAATTGTTATTCCTAATTCGGAGAATTAAAATCCCAATTTGGAGAGTTGTAATCCGATGCAGGATTGAAACGCTAGAATGTAAAATACTGCTGAGTACACTGTAAAAGGCTTTTCCGTATAAAGACTCCGTATAAAGAAAAGTTAACTGCAGTATTTGCTTCTCGGATTATCATTATCTCTACGCAGATAAGATTAATACGAAATAGGGATATAATAAGATGAATCCGAGTACCAAATACTACAGTTAACTTTAATCTTTATACGGAGACACTTTTTAGAGTGTATACTGCAGTATTTTGCATTCTACACTGTAAAACGTTCCTCCGAATAAGGATGCAGTATTTGGTACTGGGATTAATCTTATCTCTATTGAGATAAGATTAATCCGAATTAGGGGTAATCTTACCTCAATAAAGATAAGATTAATCCCAGTAGCAAATACTGCAAGATTTTTTTTACAGAGTAGCGTGTTTATCTTGCATCGTATTATAAATATCCGAATTCGGATTTTAATTTTCCGAATTAGGAATAAAAATGTCCGAAATCGGTGAAGCACAACTACTAAGTCCGATAAGGAGATACTTTTTACAGTGTACCGCTCAGTGCTCGAAATTATAAGGTCAGACCAAATAATATCAAAGTTGGTTACCGTATTTGCCCAAACCTCCGATGAAAAGCACTTTTCGAATAATACTTTGCAGTGAGTGGCACGGCATTCCGGATGAATGACAAAGCTCGGTTAGACCAGCTGACAAGAAAGGCCGATATGATATTAGCCTGACTTCTGAGGACGAAGTAATTTCTGGATCAATGGAAAATGTCTGTTAGGTTTACACTAGTTGCGTTTTTGCTGATACCATGGTATCTGATACCACGGTCTAAAGTCGTGTTTGCGGTTATCGTTGTATCTGATACCAAGGTCAAAGGTGTTTTTGCAGTTATCGTGGTATCTGGCCAGTTATCCTGGTATCTGATATTCAGATGCCACAGCCCGACCGTGGTATCTGAAGAAGTCATCTCACTTTCATCAATACTTGTCAAATTGGTGGGAAAGAAGTTTGGCACTTAGTGATGTTACTGAATATCAGTTTTTCTTTCGGGATGACTTCGAAAAGCGCAATTTCGGCAATTGTTGTTTTTGCAGAGCAACCGTATATCAGATACCATGGTTACTGTAAAAATGAGTAATTGCAGATTCAGTTACCGTGGTTACAGATACCATGGTATCTGCCAAAACGTAAATATTGATTAGCTCTACAATAACGCGGAGTGCTTAAGATTTTAAGATCAGATCAAATAACACCAAAAGCGGTTATCGTCTTTTCCTCGACACCTCATGACACGCCCTTTTCGAAAAGTAGTTTGCACCGAGTAGTACGGCACTATCACGGACTGACATTGTACGATCAGCTGATACCAACAGCCGATATGTTATTTGTCAGCTTAATGATAAAAAGAAACATTCGAGTCGTGGGAAACGTCGCTGACATTTGCACTGATTACCACGACACTCTAGCGGAGCGACTAAGATTTTAGAGCAACCAGTAGCACAATGAGGGCTACAATCACAGCAGCCAAGATCAACACACACTTCATTTTTGTTGTAGATTTCTGGTAAGAGTCAGCTTTCTTCAAGTGAACAACCCCTTGTTGAACGCTGGTGCTCGCATGTTCAACGTTGTAGTCGATGCGGTCCAGAACGGTTCCCTAAAAGAAAGAAGATGTGATGGAAAACGGCTAGGCAGTCGTGCAAAAGGGGACTGTATCTACTGCTTCAGATCAGAGATGGGCAAATCCGATCATGAAAGGGTTCGAATCCGACCTTAACAACGTTCTTTTCCGGACGCGGAGTCCGCGTCGAGTGACTCCCTCTATTCTCGCCGTTCCCTTCGATTCCCCGATGAGTCCTCGAGGAACGGCGAGATTACGCCTCAAATGAGCTACAAAATTGTCGGAATCCTGGGGATTTTCTGTATTGCATGCCTCGAATCCGGCTTCGAAGACAAATTTCGGGCTTCATTTTCTGGAGGTTATGCAATACCGGCGAAAATTCTCTTGATCGTTGCAATGTACGAAGTTTACTTGGGATGTAACATGTTGTGATTCTGAAAACATTCTGCATAACAAGCATTGCCAGGAACAGCCGAAAAACCATCAGCTGACTGCATTGTTGTCGTCACGATTTCGGAAAAGACAGCATGTGCTTTTTCGTCTCATGCGGAAATGAAATAATGAATCGGGCGGAAATGAAATCCAAGTACGGATCCCATGTCTGAAACCTCCCGAAAACCCCGAAATCAAAATTTTTAAGCTCCTAACCTACCCTGTCTCACAGATCCGAGGTGATGAACTCAGCTGTCCCCTATAGCCCCTTTTCAAGATCGATCTTGACTCGATCCATGTTTCATACTTAGGAAAACAAACCAAACACAAGTTTACTGTATCAGTTTTACGTCGAAATATTTTTAAATGGTGACTTTTTGGTGTCATAAATCCATACTTGAGTGATCGTATTCACAGACCATAAATCATGCCATCAGGGGCGTCACGACTGGTTTTTCGTCAAAACAGTTGATTTTTTTCTGAAAACAGTTGGTTTTTCTGAAAATTGGTCTATTTTTTTTCGAAAATGTCATTTTTGTTGTTGAAAACGGTCGTTTTTTCTGCAGAAAAAGTCGTTACAAATTACCAGCCAGTCGGTAAATGCCTCGTCCCCCCCTCAAACATTTTGGCTAGTAACGCCTCTGCATGCCATGACAATGTACATAGCGTACTGCTTTTAACCATCGTTAACGTTAAGACCCATCGATTTACTTCCAGGTTAATTTATTTTTGGGGTAAAGTCATGACCTAACTGTACTAATTTCCGGCACTAGACAAGGCACGTAAATTTTAAAGTGAGTCCATTCTGACGATAACAGCTTGTAACAACTAAGTTTGGTTACCGGTTGTTCGGCACCTTGCACTATACACCTGACGAGAAACGTCTAGTCGTGTAAGTTGAAAGATGACGCATCTTTCTTTCATCCAAACATCAGGTATCTGGAGCGAGGAATAAACTTAGTAATAGGACACAAATACGGACCATAGGCAATCAAACTCAACCTGAAACTAAACACGACTGAAATATTAATGTGTACCCTATTTTAACCCCACTAGAATTAATGTATCAAGCGACTAACATGTACACACAACTGACACAATTTAGCCAATAACCCACACCTTTGAAGATAAAATCCGGATAATCCGGGCCTTTGAAGACAAACCCGGTTCTACCCAGGATCTTCCTCGCCTAAATCCCACAATATTCGAAGATTAAGATACAGTCCACGGACGATAGCCCACTTACCTGATCTGAAACCATCTGCGCTATTTCCGTAAAAATAACGTTCAAATCCTGAATGGACTTTACAACTAGGTTAACCTCCCGTTCGCGCTGTTCCGCTAACGCCGTATTCTCTTCTAGGAAAAGCAACTGTTGCTGCTGCGTTAGAACAGGAGGCCAATCGCTCTGGAGAGGATCGTCTTCTTCTTCTGGGGAAATGAAGGTCTCTGGCTGTTTAAAATACTGGCTGGTGCGTTCTTCCCTGGATTGTAATTCTGAAACAAACAAACAAATCACTCTTCATTCTTCCTGTGTAAGATCCATCGTTAGAAGGAGAGATTGGACTAAAGTCGTTTGACAAGGGTAGAGACTTTAAACTCAAGCGGGCATTGCCTTGAAAGAAAAAAAAACCTACTAAAGTAAAACCCAGGATTCAGCTTTCAAGGATCATTTACACGGCGGTTATTTTTCCCCGGTGATGAGAGGGGAAAGTGTTCACATGGTACCCGGGTGTTTTTCGAGGGAGAGTACTGTCGTGTGGCAATATACTCTAAGGTTGTAAAGCTCAGGATGTCTCTAATGGACACCAACATGTGTCCATTTGTATCACTGTTTATATGGACATTATCAAAATTCGTCGAAGAATACCATTCGACAAACAAATCCACGGGTAAAAAGATCGCGAAATTGAAGTCCAAAATCCACGGGGATTCGTTGCTGTTGCCGGAAAAATACCCACGGAGCACAGGTAAATACCCTCCATGTAAACGTAGCTTCAGTGTTTCTTCTAATCCGTCTTCGTCGAGGTTGTTCCGGGGGGGGGGGGGGGGGGGGGGGGGTGAAGTCAGGCTAAAACCTGAAAATCTGTGATGTTCGACGCCCCAGATTCCAGAGCCAGTAACGGGGGAGGGGGGGGGGTAGGATCAGGGAAGCTTCTCAGATAGGCCCTAGCGCTTTTCTCGTATGCCTCGGTTTCAAAGGTGTCGGATCGTTTGGTTCAGATTTCCATAAGCTGAACGGATATGTTCCTAGATGCAAAATGTGGTATAGACTACCTTAGACAGGCCAGGAAATAGAAATCCAGGGGCCCCTTTTTGGTAATTTAGCAAAAAAATGAACTATAGACCGAACGTACAAAAGCCAGAGCTTGTCGAAAAATAGAGTGCGAATCTGCATAGTCGGTTCCATTACTTTGAGGTAAGATATTCAGCTAAAATGTAAGAATGCTCTTCAGGAAAAAACTTTAAGGGACCTGGCTGATTTATCGACTTCCAGGGACTTTGTCGCAGCCCTGCTATTGTTGTGCCCTGACAAGTTTGAATTCATTCACCGCTGCAACGATTGCGACTACAAAAAAAGGAACACAGCATACACAGAGCGTGTTCCACCCTTCTAACAATAGTTACTATTAGTTACTATTTCCGTTCCATCCTCACGAAAAGTTACTACGCTGACCGTTCCAACCTTGTCGGAATAGTAACTAATAGTTACTATTTGCTTACCATGCTCGGGAGCGCAGTAAGTAACTACACATCTCTGTAACGTGATTGGTTGGATTCGCCCGTGGCGTGAGATCCTGCTGGAAAATAGAAAAATCGTTCCAGCCTTGACGGCAAAAAGCCAGAATTCGTGACGTCATGCGTAGTAACTACGGTAAGTAGGATGGAACACGCTCACAGTCTCTGCGCACCAGGGGTGAGGCAACACAAGTAGCCTAGCGACAAAACTTACTATTCAAGTAGGTGGATTGTGCTCTTTTGAATTCACTACTAATAGCCTGAAGTTCGTTGACGAGGTAGGTCGAAACGTTCTTTGTCAATCGATATTCAGCGGACCCAGGAGGAATTTGGGTCAAGAAGCTCTGGATGGTGTTAAGCCCACGATGGCACTTCCCGAGAGTCTAAAAAGATGTCTGGTGAAGTTCGGATACTTAGTACCAAGTTGCCTGCTTCCCACCCCATCAACCGAAGTCATCAGATACAGTCTTTTGAGCTTGTGTAGCTTCAGCTTTTAAAAATATTTGAACTTAAGTTAGAAAAATGCTTCATTTTAAAGTTCTTAGTAAAAAATCTGGTTCTATTTTAGTCAATTCAGTAAATTTTCACAACTACAAGTCAACGTTATTTAATATCACTGGAAAGTACTTCCATCATCCCATGTAAGCAATCGCATATGTTTCGAACAATGTTTTTACAATTCTGGAAACCCCTTGTATACTGAGTGGCAAAGGTGTGCTATAAGCAGAACTCTCTTTGGGTACAGAGTAGCTCTCCCAAGTAGACACCTTCAACAGATCACAGATCTTACTCTCACTTAGGATGTGGGGAATTCCTGTGAACACCCTTTTCTATTATGTGTACATTGCCTGCAGCCAGCGTGAAGGCACTTTTTTTTTCAAAAGCACTTCCTAGTCTAATCTTCAGAAAGGTCCGGACGCAGGAATTTCTTTCGAGGGGGAGGGGTCTACGCGTGGGTCGGATCTAACCCAAATCAAGCAGTAAGACAAGAACATAGTTCAGATGTCCTACAAAAAAGCTATTATTTTTGTCTAAGGTCCTACAAAAAAGCTATTATTTTTGTGTCTCGGCCCCAACCCTCCTGGATACGACCGCATCTTATGGCTCCGCAGCTCCAAGACAAAAAAGTGTGTATTAATCAATGAGTCTTGGTACTCTTTAGCCGCATTCGATTTAAGTCCTCTTTGCCTCAGTATTGTCTTCTTGTTACTGCCCTGTCAATGATTAAAGCCGTTTTATTTTTGGCCTTGTCAAGAGCATGACTCTGCGGGCAAGTATCAACAAATAAAACGCAGCGGAGAAATCTGCCTGAGACAAGGCCGAGACTTGCTCCTAGATCACGTCCACTCGTCCCTTCTTGTCTAGGGCTATGACAACCGTCAGCTGATAGGGCAAATGAAACGGAATCAACCCAACAGGCCGGACAAATACAGCGGCATGTGCTTATAAGACTGGAGAAAGTACCAAGGCGAGACATGTCTAATAGTTCTCCAGAAGTTACAAAATGGGGCTAGGCCAGCTAGATGATTCTTAAGGCATCACATACCTTGGTGATATCCCCCGTCAACTGCTCAATTTTCACGTTCTTTTCAGAGGAATCATCAAGGACTGGCTTAAACAAATGCTGATTTTGAAGTTCTGCTAGGTCCTTTACCCTTGATCTCACTCTGAAGATCATGTACTGAATTTCTTCGAATTCATGTAGCCAATCAGGAGGGACAGATATCTGTATGTCTTCAAGGTTGTCTCGGATGAGAGTAGATCTATCAGAGTGAGCCTGAAACAATGAATGATCTGAAAGGTCAGATATACCTGAAGTGGCTGCAAGTTAAAGCACAACTTTTACTAGAAATGATCTTTTCACTATGAATAGATCAGACAAACTTAAAGATCAGAAAGAAAATACCATTATTTTCCATCTTAAATTTGCGATTCAGCGCTTGTCGACTCTATCCACCCTTCCTGCTCTCCGACGTGTCTACTTGGCACAAAACATTTGTATACTGAACGCACCATGGTTAAAAAGCGGGAAAACCAATCAAATAAAAGAAGTGAAAAATAGAAGATTCTCGTATCCCTATGTGTGAAAGAGGTGTTAGCGGACGTTGGTGATTCCGGCAAACTTCGCGGTGTGACGGGCAAAGTCCGGCTCGGCCGAAAAAGCACTAAAGTTTATAGGCACAAAGAAGGTGGAGAAAGGTGGGGTTTTAGAAGCTTATTATTCCATAAGGGAAATAGGTATGTTACGAAAGGCAGTATACGCAAGAGGATTCCTTTAAAGTTCCATGGGCACATCAAACTACCCCAATCCCACTCTGTAACAACCTAGGAACAATGCTTACCACCTAGCTCAGCAGCTTTTCCAATAGTTTCCTCTCTGTGATATTTCAAAGCGTAATTTTTTGGGCCAGTACATTCTCAATTTACTAGCTTGGACAAAGATAAAAGTGATGTTTCTTATAACAGTTAATAGATCTTTATTTTATGCATAAATCAGCTTGTCTAATTCAGATTTGAATAGGCTTTTTATTTTTGAATGATTTTTGTAGCTATGTTACTTTTTATAAACTTATTGCATATTCTGGAACATTTTATAAAGCAAGTTAATCAAGCTTCACAACACTATTCTACAAAGAAAAACTTTTAGTAGGCACTTAAAACACGGAACTTTTGATGGAACACTATAACAATCAGGTGAACTGCATTTGTGGCTTGACTTATTGGTGACATCTCAACATATCCTTTTCTATCAAGCATTGCTGGGAGTTTTTGAATTTCCTGCCACGACATCCCAGCTCCTAAGATTTGGATTGCCGAAACGCCAGAGAGGTAAAGACAAGGGATAACAAGAAAACGGCCGATTTTCGTAGCGCCTTCTAAAGGAAGTCGGAAATGTTTATTTGTGAAGCATTTAATACAAAATAAAGCATTAGAAGTGCCCATTGTGCTTTAAGGTTAACATCGAACACAGCCTTGTCACTAGAAAATGCTTTTTAAGGTAAAACAAAAGACTAAGTTCTGTGTCCTTACCTTCTGTGTACCTTACAACAACCACAGCCTTGTCTAGAACTTGGTGGTTACCCCAATTCTGGACTGTGAGTACAGTCTGCATAACGGTAAAACATAGAAGCACATTTTAACCATGAACCAAATCACAACATCTCCTTGACCATCACTCAGAAAAGCCGTGGAAGTAGTCCTGATGTCTAGGTACAGCCCTCACCATTTGCCACTAAGCGAGTATATTATCTAACATCTATATCTATATAACTCACTAAATGATACTGACCTGATTCCAGTCATTATTCCCACTGAAGAAATTTCTATCTTGGGATGCAGTGTTGCGCATCAGCACAAAAATGTCTGTTAAAGATCGGCTCGCCATCTAGAAAAGATTTTGAATCTAAGGAAGAATGCTCGCTGTTCTATTTTCAAGTTTGGACAGAAAAGTTAGATATAACAAACCATAGTTTAACACGAATAAAGCATGCTGCATAGCCAACTGCATGAATAGGGCTTTGTGAAAAACCGAAACAGATGGAATGTAGCCTACATTCCGGAAGGAAAACGATGATAAGACAAATCGCTTTTACACAATTCCATAGTCTAGGCTACAATGCTTCTGGGAGTAGCCTTGCCTCAGTCTGTAGGTCATTACATCTATATGGGACGCATCCTGTGCACAATAAGTGGGAACTTCCTACTTTGGTCTGACTCTGATGAGAAACAATCCCTTAGCCTATATAGAAGAATATTTAGGGGGCGGAGATGAAATATACTCCTTGAGCCCAAGCTGACTGGGAAACATATATTCAAACAATGTTACTGTTGCTGCTGAATCGACAGAAGCATTCAAACGCCGTTTGAATGCAGAGTGGAGAGACAAACCGTGGAGATTTGACTGCGATGCACCAGAATCTTCTACTAGACTGTAACCAACCACAGATGCAACATTCATCACAAGGAGTGATTTTATCTATTTTTCAAATATATGGTAGAAGGCATTTCTTAAACTTATTTCATATATCTTAGACTATCATATTCTCAAGAAAATTGGGATAATAGCAGGGGCATCACATCTGGGGTGGGGAAGTGTGGGGAAGGGGAGGATACCTCCTGCAAAAGTTGCCAGACAGTTGGAAAATAAAACCGAGTCAGCGCGAAGCCCTACCTTTTTTTTTTAAAAATAGACGTTTTTTCTTAAAAACTTTCAGTTTTTCATACAAATAGTAGATTTTTTATTAAAAAAACACCTTTTTTCTGAAAAAATCAGTTGAATGGTACTGTATTTGCACATTATTGGTGTTTGAACTCTCACGTTAAAAACTCACTGTTGTCTAAAATGCAACTTTATTATTAGATATGCAACGAAAAGCTGAAACAGGTGACCTGCCGTCTCCCTTCAAGTTTTGCCTAGCGACGCCTCTGGTCACATGAACTCACTGTCTAGTTAAATATAAGTTCTAACCAGAAGTTAAAAAATAAAAAGGTAAGAAACAGAGAAACTGAAACTATTTTATAAATACAGTACAACAAGCAGCAAATCAGAATTTGGTCTGTGCTGCTTTGTGTTTCAGCAGCGTTTAGTAATCATCTCAAGGATCTTCTCTAGGAATTGTTCGACAATTGACACTTCAAACTTAACTATAGTCGCATTTTTTTTAAGCTGACTCAATGCAAATGACAAATAACAACAGAACAAGTTGACTTGAGTGAGACTGAACCAGGACTGAACTGAAGAGAAACTTAAAGAGTTTACTTTAGTATTTCTTGTCAGGTATTTTTGCCAACTGAAAAGTTATCTGTGGAGGGATCCCTTTTCAGCTAAATGAGCCATAGTCAGTAAGTCCACTTAAATAAGATTAAGATGGTTTGGGGAAGGCTAGGCTACATAGCCTAAATCCACATTAATAATATTGCTAGGTTGTCATTAGCTTGTCCCTGTGGTGTAGCTCTGCTCTGCTCAGTGTAGCCTACACTCCACAGTGTAGGCAGAGTGCAGGCCAAACGTCCCCATGACAAGACATTCCCACAATAACAAAACATCCCAGTGGCGAAACGTCCCCATGCCATGGCGAAATGTCCAAGGCTATAGAATTTTTTTTTCTCATCTCTAAGGGTAGCTACTCCTATGAGACTACTGACTGCATCATCAGTTCAGACAAAATATGTTTTTGGACTATAAAATTTTGAAAACCACGATGGGTTGACTACTTCTGCATTTAACCGATACTCAAGAAACACCATTTCTTAAAGAAAGTGCAGAGATTTAGTAGTTTGTCAGCAGTTTGTCAGTTTTGGTCTATCTCTTAATTGGTTTATTATGTGTGTTAGTTTATGCTGCGTTGTAACTAGTCCCCAAAGCCAGGCCAGCGGGCCTCCACCAAAAACATTTTGGCATGCTGCCGATGGGGTCGGCGGCCGCGGCCAGCTGGTACAGTTCTGAGGCAGAATATTTTTAAGTGATATGTATCTGATTTTCTTTCCTTGGAGCCTTATCCTCCCAAGGCTCCAGGTTGTTCTTCTGTTTTTGATACCAGAGTGCACCAAAAGAAAGATTCTGCGCTTGTGGCGGCATTGCAGGAATGTCAATTTCTACCAACAATTGTATGTTGGCTTCAAACCGTGTAAGCAAAGCGCCAAATAGCATTCGTGCTTCCTGTCGGTAGTTCCATCTGTCCAACTTTACTTAGTTCAGATACTTCCAGACAAGCTATGACGGTAAAACTTGTCATTCCTTCTGGATGGAGGCGTAGTTCACTGAACGTTGGCAAACATACGAAATTACCTAGATTACTGGAGGATTCCAAATTCCCTAGAAATACCTTTGACCACTTTACTAGTTCCGGCATTTCCGTATAAGCCATAGGTCTACCAAGGACTATGAAGGACCCGACCGATACTCAATGAAACCTTCCTTTCTGGGTCCGACCATCAGTGTGTGGGCTGGTGAGGGGGAATCCAGGACCTTGTGAACTGCGTGCATTGTGAAAATTGTCATGGGTCCTAGACAGTCCGGATTTAGACCCAGGACCTTCTTGAGAGCTTATTCGTCATGTAAAGTCACTTGAATAGTAGTCCATCTACATAGCATGTGGTTATATCTAGTCCAGATCTCAAATTGCACATCCGGTATTTTGGTATTTTTTCCATAGCAGAAGTATTCGGTACATTTATAGGGATTCGGTAGTTATAGGCTATCTGTGCAAACCTATTGGGTATAATGCAGTCATGCACAAATCCTCAATTTTTGGGCATGGTGCCCCAACGTCTGGGCATGCCCGAACGTATGGGCATGGTACCTGTAGTGATTTACCAACGAACTGATTTATTTAAACCCAGGCATCTGGAACAAGAGGCATAATATAGCAACAGCAAGCGGTTAACAACAAATGAAGCATAAGCACAGCAAGCAGGCATATCATCACTAAACATGCAGGATATTACATCCTCCTTCTTCTCTAGAAGAAGGTTATCATCACTTATTAGCAGTGGAGACTCAACTGTTAGTATTGCTACTAAGTCTCCAAGAGAAGGCGCTAGGCTCGCTTCTCTTCACTCTGTGCTAACATATAACAACACTAGGAAACTCCTCATACGGCACTGATTTGCACGCACACACAAGAGAAGGCGCTTGGCTCACTTCTCACCGGGCATTATATACACTATATACATACTTTCACTTCTCTCCCTTTGAGATTTGTTGGTAGTTCACAAGTTCAGTTTAACTGGTGGCTTAATCTGCCTTCCGTACCTCGATCTAGTTACTGGTACGTCAACTGGTACTTCGTCCTTGGATGGGCTTTGGCTACTGGCAGTACGGGACAGTGTTGATCCATCAATTGAAGGGATGGCTGATGATGCGGTAGATGGTCTTTCGTCTGGACGAGGTAAGTCCGACACTGGGGCGACCACAGGAGGAGTAACTGCATCCCGTTCATTGTACTGTCTGTCCTGTACTGGTGTCGATGGCAGTGCATTTGAAATGTGTTTGCGATTCCTCTGTAGGATTGTTCCAGCTTCGGTTTCGATATGGAACGATCTAGGGCGTGCTGCTGGTGCTATGATGCTGGCAGTGCTCCACTGGCCGTCTGTTTGTTTCTGGTAAGCCACTATGTCGCCCGAGTGGAGTGTAGGCCTAGACTTGGCATGTTTGTCGAAGTACCATTTCTGTCTTGACTGGGCCACTTCCCGCTTCAGCAGGTACTTTTTTATAGGAACCACCTGTTTCCTCAGGTGTTTTTCTGTGCAGGGTAAGGTGGAGCGTAATTGGCGGCTCATTAGCAGTTGTGCCGGAGCGGCGTAGTTGTCTACGGGTGTATTTCTGTATTCCAGTAGACCCAGATACGGGTCATCTCCGCCTTCACTTGCCTTGGTGAAGATGTTCTTGCAAGTGTGGACAGCCTTTTCTACCAGTCCATTGGACTGCGGATAGATAGGGCTGGAGGTCTTGTGCCCTATACCCCATTCTTTTACGAACTGTTTGAACTCTGCGGATGGGTATTGTGTTCCGTTGTCTGACATGATGATGTGGGGGATGCCATGTCTAGCAAAATGTGCTTTCAGTTTGCTTATGACCTCCTTGGATGTCAAGTTTTTCAAAAGGTCGACTTCAAAGAAGCGGCTGTGGTAATCGACTGTAATCAGGTATTTCGCTTCGTTCCAATCAAATATGTCCGAGGCTACCTGCTGCCATGGTACTAATGGAATCTGGGAGTTGATGAGAGGCTCTTTCTGGTTGTTACGGCCATGTTTCTGGCAAGTGTGACAGTTTGTGATTAGTGTTTCGATGTCACAATTCATCTTTGGCCAGTAGACGAGCATCCTGGCGCGTTGTTTTGTCTTTTCCATACCAAGGTGGGAGACGTGGAGCTGCTTGAGGATTTGGAGTCGCATCTTCACGGGGATAACGATCCTTTCGCCCTTAAAAATGATGCCATTCATGTATGACAGCTCGTGTTGAAGGTTCCAGTATGCAAGGAGGTCTGTGGCACATTGTTTTCTGGTGTTGGGCCATCCGGCTTGGATGGCTTCTCTGAGACGGATAAGGTGTTCATCTTCCTTGGTACGAAGTCGTATTTCCTCGAGCCTTGCATCGCTAATAGGAAGGATGCGTGCAATCTGGTGAACATACACCTCGATCTCTCTATGGAGCTTTTCGTCAACGTCAGGTAGGTGAAGCCTTGATAAGGTGTCTGCGACTGCGATTTCTGTCCCTGGTCTGTAAATGAACTCTAGGTCATAGGGTTGAATCTGGAGCATCATTCGTTGAGCTCTGGCAGGGGCTTTCTGAAGTGGATTTCGGAGGATAGTCTCAAGTGGACGGTGATCTGTGGTTACTTTTACATGCCTACCATATATGAAATGGTGGAAGTACTTGCAACCGAAGACTATTGCGTATAGCTCCTTCTCCAGCTGTGAGTACTTCTGTTCAGCTTTGCTGAGGGAGCGTGATGCATATGCGATGACGTTACCGTTTGACGAGATGTATGCTCCTAGACCGTGTGAAGATGCGTCGACGGTGAGGTCGATGGACTTGCATGAGTGGTCGAAGTATGCTAAGTTTGAGACCGTTGAGTCTTTGATGCTTTTGAGGGCTTCCTCATGCTCCTTGGTCCACTTGAACTCTGTGAATTTACCGAGGTCACGCAGGGTTTTGTTCTGTGTTGATAAGTTTGGGATGTATTTTGCAAGATAGTTTAGCATACCCAACAAAGTTGCAAGTTCTTCTGAGTTTGACGGTGTAGGCATGTTGTTGATGGCTTCAAGTTTGTCAGGATCTGGCTGCATTCCTTGTTCACTAATAACATGTCCGAAATAGGTCACACTTGTCACACCAAAGCTGCATTTTCCTTTGTTGAACTTGATGCCTTTTTCTCTGGCTCTTTCGAGTACAGCTACCAATCGCTTATTGTGTTCCTCCAGGGTTGAGCCAAAAATTAGGAGGTCGTCAATGATGACAGCAAACCCATCTAGTCCCTCGAGAGCCTCTTCCATTCTTCTTTGAAACTCATCCTGGGCAGATATGATGCCGAACGGCATCCGTTTGAAACGGTATCTGCCAAAGATAGTATTGAATGTTGTTAAATCTGCAGATTCGTCATCCAAGACTAGCGACCAATACCCCGACCTTGCATCCAGTTTGCTCAAGTATTTTACACCATGGAGTTTGGATGTTACGTCCTCCAGAGAGGGGATAGGGTAGAATGGTCTTCTGATTGATCTGTTTAAATCTACAGGGTCAATACATATTCGTAGACTGCCGTCCTTTTTTTCTACGGCGACCATCGAATTAACCCAGTCAGTTGGTTTTGAGACTTTTTCGATTACTCCCTGTTCTTCCATGCGTTTAAGTTCTGCTGCTAACTTTTCTCGAAGTGATGACGGGATTCTTCTAGCTGGGTAAGCTGTAGGGACTGCGTCGTCCTTCAGGTGCAAATGGCATTCTCCATCTAGCTTTCCTATTCCTTGGAAAACGTCACGATAGCTACTGATTATTTCATCCATTTTTTTTTCGTTGGATGCATGCATGTCCTTGCATGTCCCTTTCTCAACTTTACTGACGTTCAGTACCAGTTTTACTATGTTCAGATCAATGCTTGACCGGAATCCAAGAATTGGAACCGAGTCCGTTTCGACAATAAAGAATGGTAGGGTTTCGGCTTTGCTTGATTTATGCTTGCAGCTCAGCTCGCATACGCCTCTGACAGGAATTTTTGATCCACAGTAGCTAGTGAGTTTCTGAGTACTTTGTTTCAGTGATGGCGGATGTCGTAAGGCGTCGAAATACTTAGCAGGTAGGATATTGGCTTGTGCTCCTGTGTCGACCTTGAATTTGACAGGTAAGGAGTGATTCACCTCCAGTGTAATAAGGGCTTCATCTCTGTTCTTACTGGTTTTGTTTTCTATCGCATACAAGAAGACATTGTCCTCTTCGTCACTACTGTCCGCTGGAATCTCCTTGGATTCCATCACAGCATTCACTGATTTGTTACTTTTGCACACGCGTGCAAAGTGATTCAGCTTTTTGCATTTTGCACAGGTTTTTCCCTTGGCGGGACAAGTGTGGCTAGGCGAGTATGCTCCTCCGCAAAAATAACACTCCTTTGTTTTCCTAGAAGACACAGATGCATCTTCGTATTTTCTGACTGGATGCTTGTACTTCTGTACAATATCAATTTCTTTCTTGATTTGGTGTGGTTCTTGTATTTCGAATGTTCTTAGCTGTGCCTGGGTTGTTTGGTAAGAACGACATTTGTCAACAGCTAGTGCCAAAGTTAGGGTATCACCTTCCAGCAAGAGTCTTTCTCTCATTTTTGGGTCTCTGATGCCACTAACTATTTTGTCCCGAACCATTTCGTCAGCACTAGTATAGCTACAAGCCTTCACCAGGATTTTCAGTTCTGTGATGTATTTCTCTATACTTTCTCCTTCAGACTGGTCACGTTTTTGGAATATGTATCGGGCAAATACAGTGTTGGTGACTGGTGCAGCATATTCACGGAGTTTCTGCAGGTAAGTGTCTATGTTGTTTGTTTCTGCAGCAGTGAGTGGAAAAGTGTTGAATATCTGGCGCCCTTTTTCTCCTGCCCAGATGAGAAGGTAAGCACATTTGCTTTCTGCTGACTTCCCAGACAGGGGTCCCAGAAACATTAGTCTTGCATGTTCTTCAAAGCGTTTCCATTCATCGCCGAGAGAAGCTGAATCCCAATCGATACTTGGTGGCTTCGTTTCCATCTTCTGACACCATGTAGTGATTTACCAACGAACTGATTTATTTAAACCCAGGCATCTGGAACAAGAGGCATAATATAGCAACAGCAAGCGGTTAACAACAAATGAAGCATAAGCACAGCAAGCAGGCATATCATCACTAAACATGCAGGATATTACAGTACCCATACGTTGGAGCACCATGCTCTGGAGAATGGGCATGGTACCCCTGTGAAATTTGGATAAACTGAGACTGGTTACATACCTAAATAGGGCCTTCTCCCTGTCCTAGATCAAAAGATACCTGATTTTACTTTCTATCCAACCTCATTTTCCAATTTACAAAATGTTAGAGCACTTCCAAGATACATAGGGTTTTTTGGAGGCCACTTCTCTTCTAGTGGGCTTATCCTATCCTTTTCCAGAAAATTGCTGCTAGGTAGCATGGATGAGGCAAGCTTTTCAATCTGTTCACTGGAGCAAATATTTCCTTTAGATTGTTTGCCTTTTATTGCATTTATTTTGAGTTATTTTTTTTTTACCTGTTTTTACTCTGACTTTTGACTTTTTGACAACATGGAAAAGGATTGAGTAACCTAGTGGCAACTACCTGTAAAAGGATAGGGTAAACCCACTGGGAAAGAAGTGGCCTCCACAAAACTCTCTGTATCTTGAAAGTGCTCTAACATTTTGGAAATTGGAAAATGAGGTTGGATAGACAGTGAAATCAGGTATCTTTTGATCTAGGACAGGAAGAAGGCCCTATTTAGGTATGTAGCCAGTGTCAGTTTAACCAAATTTCACAGGGGTACCATGCCCATACTCCAGGGCATGGTGCTCCAACGTATGGGCACCATGCCCATACGTCCAGGCATGCCCAAACGTTGGGGCACCATGCCCAAAAATTGAGGATTTGTGTATGACTGGTATAATGATCGGGATTAGGTATAATTACCAGTATTCGGTACTTATCACAAATTCGGTGTGAGAATTTAACTGAAATTGTTTGGTAATTTTTCGATGCAAGAACTATTCAGTACATTTAGGAAGATTGGGTAGTTACACAAAATCCCGAATTAGCTATGGGTCCAGAATTATTTGGTATCATGATTGGGATTCGGCAATTTATACGGCACAATTGCCAGAATTCGGGAATTACCAAGAACCTGGAAACTCGGAAGTAGTCGAGTGGAGCACTAAGCAGACAGAGGGACTGATCTATGATTTCATCGACAGTCCTTACTTTTATCTTGGATCCCAAGAAAAATATCTAATCATAAATGTTTCAAAAATTCCCCATCTGGCTCCAATACTCTCTATTTCGTGAAACGGCGCGTCATTTGACTGGGGTTTTAAGCTAGTTTTAGGATGGGGATTTCAAAACATTAAAAACTAGAATCTGGGTAGAATTAGTTAAATTAGGCAGGAAAAACTAACTTAAACAAAATCTTGCCTGCACCGCTCACTTTCTGTGATTATGGCTAATATTGACTAGGACTAGACTATAATAGCTGCTGATGCCGGAATGTCGCTCCGTTCGGTTTCTGGAGCTTCTTAGAGCCTCGGTATTTCATCCACGGCAAATGACAGAATTTTTAAAAGAAGCAGTTAAATTTTGGCCATTTCAAAAATTTTCGCCAGCGGTGCTCGATTTAAGTTTTCTTCGGTATAAAAGATACAAGCTGTTTCTGCAATCGTGCCCGGCAATATATTCTCCAAGTGGGCTTCTCCAAAATGCCATCTAACAGTTGGCCTATCGTCTTTTATGCTGCCCTTTAATGTTACTCTTCCCATGTAATTCTTTCTGTTTCATAATTGAAAGCTCGAGTTCTCTGTTTCTAGGATTCGCTAAACTTTTTGAGAGATTCGGTAAAATTTTGGTTCTTCCCCCCCCCCCCCAACGAAAATGCACTTGCAACGCCCCTGCATCCCCTGTATCACAAAGTTTCCAGACCCCCCCCCCCCCCCCCCCCACACACTGTGTTCACATGCGATTCAGACACACAACTAGCTCCTATTACCCACCGACTCACTCGAATGGAAGCCCTTCCGGATCTTGGACCCGTTGCCGTTGCGCAAGTTTCATAACAATCCATCCATCCATTTGGCTCCTATGCATTTGCCTAGCCCCCCCCCCCCTTCCCTCCCACCATCGGATGTGGTTCGGACCCACAAATGTTTCATCGAAGGCACTTACTGCCGAACAAGTTTTCCTTGGATCCGAAAATAATCGAAAAGACTTAACAACGCTGACGATTTGTGGTTAAAAAATTGAAAAGCTGTTGGAAAATTTGGAAACAATAAAACATAACGCCCAAAATAGAGCAAAAAATTTCGGCACGCCGCCGCCGAATTTCGATCCGCCGCGGCTTCAGGGACTAGTTGTAACTCATTGATCTTGCGTTTGATTGAGATTTAATTTGGTGATGTTTATTGTTAAAGATTTTATTAAAGGATCAAACCGGTCCAACCTAGATTTACTATGTCTCTCTACCTAACTAATTGTTCCATCCGCTTTCGTTTCCCATGTCCTTTTTGTCCAGCATAGTAGCACTAGGCGTATTGGTGCACTTTCCTTGTTTATGCCAGCTTCCCCTTTCTCTGAGGAGCATATTGGTGCTCTCCAGATTGTGCATGTTGGTTCAAATGATCTAGAACTGATCAGTTACGATTCAATTGCAAGGCATATTACATATTTTAACTGAAAACAGTACATTTATGAAGCAACCGGTCGTCCGGTCTTTCCGGCTTATAAGGAATGTTCCCACACCTGTAATGCACTCTCTGAGGTTATTTTACTTATATCATGCCCCTGAAGATTGAGGCAAACTTAAAAATCTATGCTTGGGGACGTTTTGCAGTGGGGATGCTTTGTCACAGGGAGGTTTGACAGAGGAATGTTTTGTCATGGGGACGTTTTGTCACGGGCATGTTATGTCACGGGGACATGTTGTCATGGGGACGTTTTGTCATGGAGACGTTTTGTCACTGTGACGTTTTGCCACAGGGACGTTTCGTCACAGGGACGTTCCGCCAGTGGATGTTTTGTCATTGGGACGTTTCGTCAGTAAGCCTTCTTGCCATTCCGTGAGAACTCCTTTTGAGGAGTCCCTCTGTTTTTATTTGTCCACAGGACTCACTACCCGTAATTTGATGATGGACCATGGAGTCCATCATCAAAAAGGACTCCCTTTCAGATTCGGAAGGGAATCAATTTTTGCTGGTGTTGTGAAATCTAAAGTTAATTAAAACAATCAGAATAAACAAAACCAAAAATGATGTGCATCCAGACTGATTTTGTCAATTGCATATTTTTTTCCAAACAAAATCAATTTGGGAAGCATTCCTGTGTTCTCGCTGTTTTCCACTTGTGGAGTCTGCGTGGAGTGACTCCCTCTGTTCTTGCTGTTCCGCTTGATTTCATTTCCCAACGAGTCCTCGTGGAACAGGGAAAATAGCCTCTATTATGCTATTTTGAGGGGAATAAATTAGATAGATAGATATAAGGACTGTGCTGGTGTTGGAGTTGAAACATACCCATGCAATCCTCTATTGTTTCCTGAATGGTTGGCTAAATTTTCTCTTTTTCTAGGCAGTTCTACTCCCTGGGGTTGAAGACTCTCAAAGTCCCCTTGAGACTCTTCGAAGAAAACAGACAAAGGTTATGTGAGAAACTGAGAGTTGTGCTTGGGGATAAAGCTTCCAGTGCTGTAGTTGTCCTTCAAGGTGGCGAAGATGTGCATAGAGATGCCACAGACACGGACTGGGTCTTTAGACAAGTAAGATTCATCTCTATCTACTCATATTCATATTCAGTGTGAAATTCTGTATTTAATGTGACCAAATGAGTAGGCCTAACTCTTAGTTTTTGATAGTGCAAAATGGATGTCAGCTGGATTCTATTAGAGCTATATGTTGGCCCTTTTTGGCAAGGGTCCTCTTCAGGCTTAAGCTGAAAAATTATCTTTGGGGAAATAAACTGTATCTGGATTAGGTTCTTAGCCCCTTTTTTCAGCTTTGTTTCTTGGCAGTGTCTTTACTTTTGCTTTTGTCCAGTCATGTTTCCTTCAGGTTTACTTGAGATGCAGAAAAGATGATTAATCAATCAATCAATTTATGGAAGCCAAAGGTGTGTTTCATTTGATTTTAGCCCCTTTTTTCAGCTTTGTCACTTGGCAATGTATTTGCTTTTGCTTTTGTCCAGTCATGTTTTATTCAGGTTTATTTGAGATGCAAAAAAGATAATTAATCAATCAATAAATTTGTGGAAGCCCAAGGTGTGTTTTATTTGATTTTCGCTTGTCCCTTCTTGTCTCACTTTTCCGCCTTGTCAAGGCAAATGTCATTTTATTTAGCATTGTCGGGTGGACGACTCTCCTGACAGTTGTCACAAATGAAATGTAGTTTACAGTTCTTTACCTACAGTTATTTGTGACAAGACTGCTTACAGGAGAACAGGAACAAAGGTGTCGATGGGATCCCAAAAATCTAATATTTGATTGAGACAATTGGGTCTCGTCTTCGCCAGATCCAGTCTTCGCCAGATCCAGTTTTCGCCAGACAAATCATCAGAGAAAACTGAATTCATATATACCTCTCTAAGCCATATCTATATTGACGATACTGACCGAAACTTCCTGCTTTACTTCTGCCAAATTTCTGGTTTCGGCCAAATTCCGAGCGAACTACTTGTCCAGCAAAAAAAGAACAGTTCAGAAACGAATTCAGCCTACTTACTTATCCCAATAAAGCACATCTAATAACTTCAAATAAAACTTTAACTCATAAAATTTCCGGTTTGAACCGGATTCCGGACGAATTATATGTGTGGGTAAAAAATGATTGTCATATACAGACTAAATCTGCTATCTAATCAATTTCAAATATAACTTTCGCTTTTAACAAATTTTCTGGTTGGCCGGATTTCCGGCGAACTAGTTGTCTGAGGAGAGAATGGTTTTCATCATCGTCTTCAGCATGTCTTCTTACCCCATAATCGAACATCTAATCAACTTCAGATAAAACTTTTAGTTCTAACCAACTTTTCGTTTTTTGCCGGATTCCGGACGAACTACTTATCGGGTTAGAAGATAGTTTTCACCATCGTGTTCAGCATGTTTTCTTACCCCAGAATCGACTATCACATTAGCTGTTTAAAAATATTTTGTTGGCCCCTTAATTTGAAACCCTCCCCCACCCCTAAATGTCGGGCTACAGAGCCCATCTATGAACTTGACCTTACCCTTGACCCAAAGAATCCTCACACCAAGTTTCATCAAAATATCACATTCCCTTTGAGATTTATCGTGCTGACAGACGAACAGACAGACGGACAACTTTTGCGATGTCATAGGTATCCCTCCTCTTACGTTTTTGGATCCCAAAAAGCCAGTTTCGAAACATGACCTTCTTGTCTAGAGACAATTGTCAGGCTTTGTCACAGATAAAACGGCGTTTAGGAGATAAGACAGTAAGTAAATAAAATGACTAGCGAGACAATACTCAAATCATCTGAGATAAAGTGAGGCTTAAGTTACATAGACTAGAAGACAGCTGAAGTCATGTGACCTAGTTACGTTAGTTGAGGTCATGTGATCTAGTTCCTTTATAGGTTACAGGCATGTACAAATTTATGCAGACATTTCGAGAAAAAATTTCAGAGATGAATGCACATGAAAATTGACTAGAAGAACCTGCTGGATATTGCCTGTTTCAATCTGACACTGAATTGAACTGACGCACAGACGATTAGAGAGAGGGTGAGAAGCTACAGATTCTAGGCAGATTTAAAAAAGTTAATTACACACAGCCAGTAGGTTTTCGGCATTTGCGTAGTTACAAAAAAAATACAAGGATAGTTTGTAGACATTTCGCTCGTCTTTAAAGTATAAGCCCGACTCATTCTTTGGATCCCAAAACGTAGGTGGAGGTATACCTGTGACATTGCAAAAGTTGTCCATCTGTCCGGCGTCTGTCTGTCCGTCTGTAAGCTCGATAACTCTCGAAGGGAATGAGATATTTTGATGAAACGGATTCTTTGGATCAAGAGTAAAGTCGAGTTCGTAGATGGGCTTTGTAGCCCTGTAGTTAGGGGTGAGGGAGGTGGTTTCAAATTAAGGGTAAACAAAATATATTTTTTAAAAGCTATTGAGGTAGTTGATTTAGGGGTAAGGAGACATGCTGAATCCGAATATGAAAGTTATTTTCTTGCCGGGCAAGTTGTTCACCCGGAATCCGGCAAAAACCGGAAACAAAACTTGTCGACCAACTTTTGGCTTAGCAGTCCCTACCCCTTTATTCTCACACCAATATAGCTCTGCGCGTGGATCACGACATTCATTTGTTCATTCTATGGACGTCGTAGAGATCTAGTGTAGTCGAAGGTGGAAGGGGTTGATATATACTGTTCAAACGAGGAATTATGTTGTTCAAGCGAGGATGTTGTTCAATGAGGACTCACAAGGCAAGTTCGTAAATGGGTCCCTTAGTCCTATCTTTAGAGGCAGAGGAGGGGTTTCGAAGATGGAAAGTTCAGCTAAAACGTGGATTTTTAGGCTAATGAACAGGGGCTCAGGAAATTTTCAGTTCTAGATTGTGAAATCATCTGTCAAGAAAGCCCGCTATTCCATATGATCCAAATCAGATTTTATTAATTTTTTCAGCTATCATTTACATTTTAGTTGCTAAATATTAGAAGCATAGACGGGGGCATCCCGAGCCTTTCTTCCTTGGGGGGGGGGGGTGAATCTGTACCGGACTTTTACCGGATTTATTAAAAAAAATTCCAGAACACAGCGAGTTGCCTTCAAGACGCTGCAGTGTAAAAAGTTGCATAGTAAAATGAAGTATAAACAGACAATTGGCGCGTTTTCACGCTGTTCCACTTCTGTTTTTTCAGCGATATGCCGTTACTATTGTTACCTTTGGGGGACGTCCAGTTTTGCCAACAGGACTTGATCCTTTTTAATCCGCCTTTTTTATGGCAACATTTTCATGCAAATTCTAGCTTTTAATGTCGCCCAAACCCCCAAAATTACAGGCCTCAAACTCCGGTTAAATGATGCACCCTTCTTCTAAATAGTGGACACACTGATGATCAAAGTGGCTTTTTCCGATCCCAGGACTACCTACTAAACCACAGAACAGTCTGGTGAAGAAAGGCGCCATCCAGGGCAAAGTAAAGTAGATTTACTCTGAGTTTACAGCAAAAAAAAGTGGGCTAATTTTCGCGTCTAAAGATGTGCTTATACCTGAAGTACTGCAGTCATTAGAAGTAAAAGTTTAAGTAATGAATGAAAACCAGCTCAAGCTACCGTTAAATCAGGAACTAAATAAATGCCACTTAAATTACCGAACTCAGTAAATGGGTGAACAAAATGATGAATTACCGAAAAATTAACAAAAATAATAAGGAACAGATTGGGAGCGGTATAACAACCGAATTTCGTAATGGAATAAAACTCTTGTTAGAGCCACGCAAAATATCTGAATGTGTCAAGTCTGGTAATAGATACGGACTAAAAAAAAATCCAGTGAATTACCGAATTTGGTAACGAATCAGAACCAAATGAATCGGATTAATCACCGAATTATAAAATCGACTGACCGAATGCGATAGAATAGATACGGACTTGAGAAAAGTCCTGTGAATTACCGAATTTGGTAACGAATGAGACCCAATAAATACGTCAAATCACCGAATTTACGAAGGGACCGGACCGAATGCGGCGAAATCGATGCGGACTGAACAAAAGTTGGATGAACTACCAAATTAATAAAGAATTGGGACCAATAAACGCGTGAATCACCCAATTTGGAAATGCGGGGAGCAAAGATTTTATAAAACCGGCATCAAGGCATTGCCGGCCCCTCGGGACGCCCCTGAGCATACAGTTTCTTTATTATAGTGTTATGTAGGTGAATCTCTCAAAGGGGGTTTGTTAAACCTCTTAACAAGTGTAAACTTCTAGAGGGTTTTGTAGTTCTTAGTATTTTTTTCCAATAAACCCCATATATAATCTAAATCTAAAAAAAAAAAAAAATCATAGAGTACTATAAATCCGAAAGAAAAAGTTCTTTGATGAAAATCGATAAGATGAATAGCGGAGCATGAACTAAAGCCTTTTCAGTGGGTCCTCAAGCCTATTTCAGTGAATAAGTGATGGGTAACTAAAGTCTCGGATCTCAGCCCTATTTGGTTAAACTTTAAGTTTTTAAAAGTTGTAACAGTTGGTCTGTAATTGATTTTTTTTTTTTCAGGAATCATTCTTTCAATGGGCGTTTGGTGTCAGAGAGCCAGGATTTTATGGCTCCATCAGCGTAGGATCGGGGCAGAGTTGCCTTTTCATGCCCCGCCTTCCCGAGTCCTTTGCTGTTTGGATGGGTCACATCGAAAGCCCGGAACAGATCAAAGAGAAATACCAAGTTAATGACGTTTATTACACTGAAGAGGTAAGTTCATTTACTCAATCAATTTATTTTACCAAATAGCTTTTAGACAGAGAAGGCAGAGACAGTCATAATGGAATATTTACAGATTCTTTTTAGCAGATGCGCATGACTGTTCAAACTTCCAAGTTTCAGCACAATAAAATCGACTCGTTTGATCCTTAGACGTGCTACAGAATTTCCGGTAATCCCTCCCCCCCCCCCCCCCCCCTAGCGTGGCCAAATCTGTCTTATACTAAAAAATGGATCATCTAAAGCAGTGGTTCCCAACCTTTTCCGTACCGCGTACCCCTAATCAAGGTTCGAAAAGGTCGCGTACCCCCTTTTTCAGAACGTGAAAAAGACGATAGTTATTATCATAAATGATGAGGCATACATGTGTAAAAATGTATACAAAATCAATGAGGCAATCACTAGAGGCTGCCTTGTAGCAAAAACTTTGTCAAATGTCGACTGGACGTCTTTAGCCGCAGATTTTGTAGTCAGACTGTGTCTGTGTTTGGTTTTATGTTCTCTGTGCTTTCATCAAGCTCCATCGCAAACTTTTTCGTTAGCTTAATTCGCAACCTGAATGGCAATATCACTTGCAATGTCTTCGATTCTTCTTGAAACAATGTTGTTTGACACAGGAACAGATTTTACGGCAGTAGGCTAGCTGTTTTTGAATCAACTTTGTTGGATTGACTTTCACTAGGGCTTGTAATCAGAAGCGTCACGCACTGGTTGACAACACCCATTTCCCCCAAAAGGTCGCCCCCCCGTCCCTCCACCATTGTCGGATCCGGTTCGGACCCTAAAATATGTCATCTAGCGTATATGCTTTCTCTACACTCCAAGTTCCATTTAAACTGATATACTCATTTGACCCCTATGCGAGCCTCAAAATTTTCGGCAATCTCCCTCCAACTCCTCCCACTGGGGCCGAAGAGGACTTGGAAACATCCCCCTACCTTGGCTGAATTCGGCCCGGACGGCAAATCACAAATCTAGGCCGCATAAACTCGACACTGTCGAACTTGCATCCCATTCGGTCCATCCGTTTAGTTTTTGTGCATGTCAAAAGTTTCCAGCCCCCCCCCCCCCCAACTCCCCCGACCGTGGTCGTATGTAATTCGAACCCATGTTTTACATGTCTAGGTCATCGATTCGTATCACCCACTAAGTTTCACTCTAATCGGACCACTCGCTTGCAATTTGCACAAGTCAATTTCCATATTTTCCTTCCCTTGCTCCCCCAAAAATGCTCGGATCTAAGAACGGAAGTTTCCGGGGGTATGTCGTGTCGGGTTCTTAATTCAGTTAAGTCGGGTCACTGATATGCTTGCAAAGTTTCGTTGTCTTAGTACATCTGCGACTATTCACCCGACTACCGGAATTCCGTGAAACACCTTCAACACAGAGACCCGAAACCATCTGGCTCCGTCAATTTCGTATCTAGGCCTAATTCTTGTTCTCTCAGTGAAGTTCCGTCCCAATCCCTCAAATTTAAGCGTTTCTTGAGTTTTCCCGCCCCCCGCCATCCCCCCCCCCACAGGTATTGGACCGGCCCGGACTTGACAGAGAACATCTTGAGGCGATAGCTCTTTCCACCTGAAAAGTTTCAACCAAATCCGATCTCTCGTTCAAAAGTTATGCTTGCCACTAGGTGTCAGACTCCCCATCAATCCACTCCCCGTCGATTGTAAGATCGGGTAAACGACTATTCTCAAGTCTTATCTGTTCGGGATCCCTGACATACCTGCCAAGTTTGATCATCCTAGCACATCAGGAAGTATGCCGAACTCGCGGAATCGCTAGAAATACGCCCCCCCCCCAGCTCCCCCAAAGTCAGCGGATCCGTTCCGGGTATGTCAGTCACGTATCTGGACTTGTGTTTGTTCTTTTCACCAAGTTTCATCCTGATCTCTCCACTCTAAGCGTTTTTCAATATTTCCGGCTTCCCCCTTCAACTCCCCCCAATGTCACCGGATCCGGTCTGGATTTAAAATGGTACGTCTCAGATACGAGGTTCTTCCATATATCATATTTCATTAAGATCAGATTACCCGTTCGTAAGCTAAAAATATCTAATTTTTCCGGATTCCCCTTCCCTCCACTCCCCTCAAGATGGTCGGATCTGGGAAGCGACTGTTTCCCCCCCCCCCCCAGATAGTCGGCTCGGGGAAGTGACTATTTCCTATTTAACCTGGTCGGGTCCCTGACATGCCTGCCAATTTTCATCGTCTTAGCACATCAAAAAGCACCGAACTCGCGGGATCACCAGAAATTCGGACCCCCTCCCCCCCCAATCCCCCAAAGTGACCGGATCCGGTCTGGATTTAAAATGGAACGTCTCAGATACGAGGTTTTCCATATATCAGATTTCATTAAGATCCGATCACCCGTTCGTAAGCTAAAAATAACTAATTTTTCCGGATTCCCCCTCCCTCCACTCCCCTCAAGATGGTCTGATATGGGAAGCGACTATTTCTAATTTAATCTGGTCCGGTCCCTGATACGCCTGCCAAGTTTCATCGTCCTAGCTTATCTGGAAGTGCCTGAACTAGCAAAACCGGGACAGACAGACCGACTGACGGACAGTTACAATCGCTATATGGCACTTGGCCTAAGGGCAAGTGCCATCAAAAGATAAAAATGGAGCGGATTCGTCGGATTCAGGGTTTGGAATCTCAAGTCCGGATGCAGCCAGAGAAGCAGAAGAGTCAAATCCGGCCAAACTACGAATCCTGGATTTGAATCCGGATTCGCGCCTCTCTGGAACTGCTTATGGTTGACTAAGCTGAGATAAATGCCAGTTTCTGCAAGTGGTCCGCTTTTCATGGAAATTTTGCTTAAAGCACGTATCTACACCTGACTAGTTGCACATGTGCTCATATGAACTAGAAAGTAAGAATAACAGAATGAGGAGAAATCTGAAAAATTCATTAATTACGACTTTTCACAACGTAGATTCGGCGTGACGCGGTAGTCCGCCAATACCGCGTCTTAGCTTCTAAATCACTTGGCGAAGTTCAAAACAGCGTGGTCTGTCGAACCGTTATTTTGGTTAAGTATGCGGAGTACACTGTAAAAGAAAATCTTGCAGTATTTGCTACTGGGGTTAATCTTGTCTCTAAAAACATAATCTTATCTCTAGTTTCGATTAATCTTATCTCAGTAGAGATAACATTAATCCCGTATCCAATCCTGCAGCTAACTTTAATCCTTACTCGGAGAAACTTTTTAAATTGTACTATGTTACGCGTAGTTTTCGCAGCGAAAATTCGGGACAATTATACCAGGCACAAAATTTTGAATTGTTATTCTATTTTCTTCATTCTAATGAATACGTATGCAACCTTGTAGGTGTAAATAGGCGCTTTAAGCCGACATTGTCCTGGTTCTTGTAGGATCTCGTCTCTGATGCTATTTGTTTTCTCTTTTGACAGATTGCAAATGTCCTGGCACAACACAATACTGGAACACTTCTAACTCTGGTAAGTTCACAAAGTTAGGCCTAAAGCCCTATTTTATATGAAATGTTGACGTTTCCGATATTAGTCAAATGTTTTTCTGAGAATCCTGAAAGTAAGGACTTTGGATTGGTCATGTTTGGGTTCGATTATCATTTTTGCTTATCAGCTTTACCCTACATTCCAGATGTTCCAAAATGAGTTAGGCACTTCCCTGTATGTTCCTAGGGGAGTTGACGGATTTTCGGTATATATTAATAATAATAAAATGCAAGAAATAGACCATTTGCATCTATAGAGCTGATCTAAACCAATGTTTGTTGTAAAGTTGTTTGTTAATCGTTTATAGATTTATGAAGGGGTTGACATTGGCGCAACCTAAGGTACGTGAACACTCCGGCTTTCGCAATGCGAATTTCCTTCTTCGCTCCGGACTTTTGACGCATCACGGCGTTATTTATGGTATGGTGACGCGGTATAGTGACGCGAAATTCGCAAGCGTATTTTCGCATGCAAAATCTTATCGGACTGTATGTCCGAAATCTTATCCGACCATGATTGCACATTGCTTTAGAAAGAGCTTGTGGATTCGGACTCTGGACTCGTCTCGAGATGCCTTTTTCCTGGACTCGAACTCGTCTCGGGCTCACGTTTATGGAGCAGTACTTAGAACAAGAGATAACATCTCAAATGTTGTCTGCTACGAATTGTCTGTTGAAATCACGCATCCTTGCGTTGTTTGTTATGAAACGTCTGACAGTATAGTCTCCCGAATTTCCCGTCGTACCCGTTATCTCCTTTAACTAATGAATGATTTTTTTAGTCAGGAGCTGTTAACTCAGACAGTGGTCTAAAGTACAAAACAGTTCATTTCGATGGCATTGACAAGTTCAGGATCGACAGCCAAATCCTCTTCCCGGAAATGTCTGAGTGGTGAGTTGATTCCGCAGTTCCAGGGCTGTAGGCAAATTCACCAAGAAAAAGTGAACTCAAGGGATTAGTCGCGTTTTTGCTAAAAGAGATCACGTGTCTCTCTCCCAACTCCCAGCAGGGTTGTCACTTGTCGCACGATAGTGCGATTGTCACTCTATTTTGTTTTTGGCATCCTTGGACATACAAATAGACGTAAAAACACTCTACTTCAGAAAATGACCAAGTGTGCCATTTTACAGCAGGGATTCCGACCAGGAGTGGTTATTTCAAGTTTTTTCATGAAAGTAAAATTAAAATGTGTCATTTTCACAAAAGGGATTCCGACCAAAAATGAAAATTTCATGAAAATAAATTTCACTCCCGATGAACTCTCTGTTTTGGGCCAAAAGTCACTCTAAATATTTTTGATGTGGCGACCCTGACTCCCAGTCCTCTGTCCTTTCTGCTAATTTGACCGTTTGTGGTAGTGGGGAGTATGGTGCCATTCTCCTAAGCAGATTGGTCAGCTCACATCGGGGAACGGCGAGAATAAAGGGAGTCACTCCACGCGGACTCCGCGTACGGAAAACAACGAGAATACGGGGAGTGCTTCCAAAATGGATTTTGTTCAAAAAAAAAAAGAATTGCAGTTGAGGAATTACTCCGGGTCCACTTTTGTTTATTTTGAAGGTTTTTAATTAATTTTACGTTGCACCAACACCAGCAAAAATTGATTCCCCTCCGATGACGCGTATAAATTGTTAACCTCCCAGGTTATTTTTTTCCCTTGTGTACATATGTTGAGCAAATACAAGTGATTCTGATTTTGAATCTGAAATGTAGTCCTTTTTGGTGATGGTGATAATAATCGGAGATTCCCCGTCCGTGCGGACTTTCGAGAATACGGGGAGTAAGTCCCTGGGACAAACACAAACCTAGGGACTCCTCAAAAGGAGTCCTCGGGGATGGGTGAGAGTACGCCTCTAAACTAAACTTCGTAGACTGGAAATTAAACTAATCAAGCAAAAAAGGAAATTAAGCAAGACATTTCTCAAAAGTAGCAACCAGACTGGAAACAGTTTTTGGTTGGCCTTACGACGGTTGCACTCAAAGCTGATTAGTCTCCGTTAGCCCTCCGTCACCTCATTGTCAGCATCTGTCACACAGAGATAGTACAAGGAAAAGCATCCGTGCCAGTAACTATGCCCATTCATTGTTTGTTTCCACTCCCGTTATGTATTTGAGTCACAAAAGTTTTATTCTACTCGGAATCGCTTCCGTTATTTTGTTTCACCATGTCATGCTAGAGTAAAATATTTGGCCTGATCAGGATCGAACTCGACTAAGTATGAGAATCTTGAAGCAAATGACGCCAAAAGACTTACGATTTTCTTGAAAAGGACATTTGTTTACTTTGTGGTCATGGACAGGAAAAACGCAAAGAAAATAAATTCAAATAATTCTGACCAGTTGCCACATTTACAACAATTCAATTCAGTTCAATATAATCTAAAAAAAGAGATAACGGACAAGCCGATGGGTTGTTTTTACGTCAAAACATAACGTCATAACAGAACAGTCTACAAATATATACAATATTGAGACATTTATACCGACGTCTTATGATAAATATGGTCAATAATATGCTAGACTACGATTAATAAAATACAAATAACCTAAAATTAACATTCAAAAACGCTCCGAGTTATATAAACGAACAAACAAAGGGACAAGAGTTATATAAACGAACAACACGCACTGTTACTAAAAGTGTCTAGCCAAAAGCAGAAACGGACATGTTTCGATCAGTGCTATAGTCTCGCAATAGTTCCGTTTTTGCAGATACCATGGTATCTGATACCACGGTCTAAAGTCGTTTTTGCAGTTATCGTGGTATCTGATGCCACAGTCAAAACACAGACATTGTGGTGTCTGATATGTGGTATGATGACAAGTCATCTCACTTTCATCAAATTTTGTCAAATTGGTGAGAAAGAAGTTTAGCACTTAGTGATGTAACTGGATATATATATTATCTGTATTTGAAAGCGATTAAGCCATATACAGAAAAACAAAACAAACAACACTCTCAAATAACAAACAACCTCACATTCTTAACTTAATATCCTACCGACTTTCTGCTAAACTAATAACTTGTTCTGTCATGTTGCCAAAGCACACTACAGGCCTAGCATTTGTAGACTTAAGGATACCTAGAAGTAGCTCATCCCCCCCCCCCCATTCTGAAAAAGAGTACCCCTTATATTAGAAAGCTCCTCACACCTCAAGAGAACATGGCCCAGCCCCTCATCACTCGAATTACAAAACGGACAAGGATACTGCGCTTCCGGACCACCACTTTTCCTTTTCCAAAAACTTTTTCCAAGTACTGGTGACAGTTTGCTCTTGCCTGGATCCTGGGATTTGCAACTTTAAATAAAACTCGGTACCAAAATACTCTTTAATTTCCTGATACAGTTTTAGACTAGATGACTTGTGAAGATCGTTCCACCACAACTGAATCTGTTGGTCTTCAATTCTTGATTTTAATGTACCTAGAAATTCACTGGTATTTACATTGCGGCCTTTCCCTTCATTCCATATATAGGAGAACCCGGTTTCGTCTAGGATCCGTTTTATTCTATGCGGCCAGGATGACTTCCTCTTGGATGCTAGCATATCCGCGTAAGCTTCTTTCTCCAGACGCTCGGGTGGCAGATCCAGTATCTTTTGCCAGTATCGAATCATCTGTATGTTTATGTTCCGGTCCAGAGAAAAGAGTCCTAGGTCACCTTTTAAGACTAGTGAGGGTTTTTTTCAAAACGCAACTAATGTAAGTATGTGTCCAGAATCCCTGCCTTGACCGAACATGTTTAAAAAATGCGCAACAAAAGACGCCACAGTTTTCAGAGCGACCGTGAGCCCTCTACGTGGGTAACTGAAAAATTTATTTTTTCTATTAAGTACCTGTTAACATTTTCTGATTTTGAGGTACAAATCAGCTGAAAAACATAAATCATGTCATGGATGTGTTAATGAACTCTAAAGACAAGCTTTTACTTTTAAATTGAAGGGTAGTGCAAACTCTCATCGTCAGTGAGGTTCGCACCAGAGATGTGCAAATCCGGATTCGGATTTGATTCCAGGATTCGTCTTTTTGGCCGGAATCGAATCTTCTGCTTGTCAGGCTGGATTCGGATCCAAACCTTTAATCTTGCGAATCCGATCAAGTTGATGGTCTCCATCCTTCCAGTTTCCATTTCCCAGTTTTTACACAGTGGGCTGAGGCAATCCATCTTTTCTATCTCCATCGCCAACCATCCTCAGTAATCTATCACGTTATCTGATTACCTTAGATATCAGTGCTTTTCCTCATCTGTGATTTTTAAACTTTACCTATGAACATGATTTGACTTTTATTAAGGTCGGATTCGATTCCGATTGGAATCCTCGGCATGAAATGGTGGATTCGGAATCGGATTCGTACCTAGTCCTGGATTCGGATTCGAATCCTTTCATGATCGGAATCGCCCATTTCTGGTTCGCACCATATTTTTCTGCTGAAGGCAATATCATTCCTTTTCTATTCCTTTTCTTTTATTCCTTTTCTAGCTTTTAGCTATTCGGATTAAACTTGATTGATTGATTGATATGATTAAAATCATACTTTGGCAGAGGCTTAGATAAACGTAGACGATGGTGATGATCACTAGTTCTAAACCGTATGGTGGCTGTGAACGGGCTCATTGCCTACCTTTGCTGTGTATCAGATCACACATTTGCTCTCCCACTTTTTAGTGAGGAATCGGCTGAAAAGCGAGCTTGTTTGTTCGCAAGGAGGGCGAAAATGTGAAGGCAGTCTTTACTCGAACCGTGCTGATTTCAGCTGCGTTTGAACTTCATTTTAGCTGCCATTTCTAGGTCTTTTTCAAATTTTTGTATTTATCCATCGTGGAGCGACAAAACTTGAATCGGATGTTCTCTGCCATCTAGTGTCCTCTTTGAAGTTATCTTACGTAACCTACCTTAGTTACGTAATGACGTTTCGAGTACTGTACCGAGCAAAGCAAGCAAAGACTTTTAGTGAATAGTGCAAGAAGTGAAGTATATATTTCCCCAATAGGAGGCCAAAAATGATCCGTCCGTTGGAATTCGTCCGTCCTCTACTTAGCCTGAAACACAAGGCACAGTTGACGTGCTCTGTGGGATTAGTGACTGGAGCGCCATCTCATATCGGCCGGAGTACTATTCTCGTTCAAGAAGGTACAGCGATAAGGGAGCTGCCGTTGATTTTTCGGAAGACGAATAAGTATGGCATTTTGATGACCAATGAGGGCGAAGGTTGCCCTCCCTTGCCTGTGGTGACATCTAGTGAGCCCTCGATAATGGATGAGAATTTATTTTCGAAAGTTCGACTCTGTGTCTCGTACAAAGAAATGTTTAGACTGCTGTCTGTGACGCGATTTGACAAAGTTACACCACACGTGGCTGTACGAGTGCTAAGTGCTATTGCTGATTTTGGCATGAATTTTGAATACCGAAATGCGCATCGGAATCTGCTTGAAACGTTAAGCGATGCAGATTCTTTTGTGGAGGCGGCGATATTGAAAGAATTGTTTGATGTAATCCTACAGAGTTCCGATAGTAACATCCTCGTGGAAGCGATTAAGGTCGTATCTAGACAGTCTTTCCCGGGACATATCGCACCATATCGAACCCTGTTATCGAAGGAAGCCCTTCTCAGAGCTAACGACTGCGAGCTGTCACTTGAACAGCTAGCTGAGCTAGCAAAATATGTGTGCGCCATAGAGCCACTTGGTCCTTTGAAAGAGGTTGACTCAGCTGCGGACATGACCTGGCGTTGTTTTGCCGAACGTCGCAATGAGATCTCGTCCTCTAACCTCCTAAAGCTCTATGCCGTGCTGCCATATCTGAAGACGAGTAGAGCTATGGTTGCCAAAATTTTGGAAGAGAGAACGATCGAACTACTCGAAGAACTGAATGAGAAGCAAATTGTTGGAATTCTCTCATCGTGTGTAGAGCTGAGTCTGGGTAGTAGAGTGCTCTGTTCCAAGTTTGCGGGATGGTTGAAGATAAATTTCCACACTTTAAACGAGGATACCATGAGTCTGATTTTTTCGAACTATTTAAAGTTGAACTATGGTTCGAGCAAACTACTTACGGTGCTGGAGAAGTATTTGAAAATGCGGCCAATAAGTGAGGAAATGTTTTTCGTGACATTCTTGTCCTGGTGTAGACAGCAGAGACTAAGAAACGAAACAGTTCTGGACAAGTCTGCTGAGTATTTTATGTCCCACCAAAAGAGTTTGTCCGTGGGCGGGCTCGAAGCCTTGATCTGCTGCTTTGGAGAGCTCAGCTACGACCCGCACATACCCCATTTCTGGTCCAGTTTCGAAGAGGTGCTGGGCAAGAAGTTCGTTCAGTCTCCCTCTGACGTAGCAATTACGATGTTGCTCAACTGCGTGTATTTACAGCGCTACCCTTTAAATTTCATGTCTCGAATTTTCTCTGGGTATTTCTTAGGACGGCTGTTTGAGGTTAAGGGGTCGCGGCATGAGAAGTCCTTAGCCGAACTCCGATTGCTCGATTCCTCGCTGACCATTGAATGTCCGTCCTACGAAGGCCCGCGGCTCTCGAAGAGTATTGTCCACCACAAAGTTGACGGGAGGGTTGCGAAAATGGTGAACTTGCTAAAGCATGACTTTGCGTGTATTTCTCACGGTTCGATCGGAATTACGGGGTTCTTTCCGCCCACAGAATTTCCGGGTTTCTACCGGATTGATATGCTCATGCATGATCCGTCGGTGGATCCTTTTAAGACTTTTGGTTTGGGGAAAGATAACTCTCAGACAACGGCCGTCTTGATCCATACCCAAGAACATTATACGAACACGGATGAGTTGGTTGGTTTTCAGGCTATGAGGAAACGACAGCTGGAACTTATGGGTTTTCAGGTCATCAGTTTGAATTACGAGCAGCTATTCAAACTAAGATATGAGCCGGTGATGATGAAGAGGTATTTGAGGTCAAATTTGTTGTTCAAAAGTAGTATTCAGAGATTTGCAGCAAAATCTGATGAAGATGATTTTTGGGAGTGATCTGTGTTGAGCTGATCTTTTTGTATCAAACATTTCTGCAGCGTAGGCTAGGTTCTATTTAGCTAATAAAGTTGCACGTTCCGTTACGTCTTATTTAATCTCTCGGTCTTGATAAGGTCATCATTGAAGTGAGGGAGAGCCGGCCTGGGCTCTCTTATTTCTTTTTATTTTAGTTTCAGTACTCTGTGCGGCCGAGTTTCTGAAATTCACCCGTTATGTGCATTGTCAACACTTGTGACAGAGAGATTGATAAAAATGGATCCATAAGGTAATTTAGAAACTACTCCAAAGACAATGCATAACTTCCGTTGCAGGGAAAGCAGATTGCAGATTTTCTACTCATCAACTTGTGGACCTGTTTTACTTTATTTCTGGACAAGTGCTGATAATGAGTAAGACACGGATTGACTTAAGTGCGATCCGAAAAGCTGCGTTAATTATGCACCGGACTTTGTGACGACTTCTGCTAAAAACTCGCTTCGCTTTCCAAAGTTTTCCGTGCGCTCCGCTAGTTTCCGCCAGTGACGTTGACAGTGAATCCACTACGACCGTGTTCCACCCTTCTAACAATAGTAACTATTAGTTACCATTTTTCGTTCCAACCTTGTGAAAAGTTACTACGCTAATCGTTCCAACCTTCTCGAAATGGTAACTATTTGCCTGCCGTGCTCGGGGTAGTGTAGCAAGCGTGGTAACTAAGCATCTCTATAACGTGATTGGTCGGATTCGCCCGTGGCAGGATATTCCGCTTGAGAATAGAAAAATCGTTCCAGCCTTGACGGTAGAGAGTCAGAATTTGTGACGTCATGCGTAGTAACTAAGGTAAGTAGGATGGAACACGCTCTACGTGAGTGGAAAGGGATCTCGGCAAATCAGCGAGAATTTGTAAAGGCGCAACCGCAAAAAAGAACGACTATTGATTCGTTTTTGCGCTCGGCAGATTCCCGCTGCGGCTTCTTGGAAAGCGGATCCGTGAGATCGCCATTTACAGAAAACAGTCCGCTTGGTAGCGATGATCTGGAACATGGGAAATGTGAACTTTATTGCGAATCATGAAAGCGTCATTTGCTACTGTTTCCACTGCTCATTAAACACACAAAATATCGGAAACGTACTTGCAACTTGTAAGCAGTGCATTGGATCTTCCTGCAATTTTAAACATTGGTTAAGTGTTGGGCGATAATTTGATTTTTAGATATAGCGATATTTTCACTTTTGATATTCGATAATCGATATAGCGATATTAATATTTTGGGACCGTGTTTCGCTATAGTACACTAGTCTTTTCTCAAAAAATTTACGAGCAAAATTGTCGTAAAAAAGTGTCTTGCATCAACTCAAACTTTGAGTAAATAAAAATTACTCAAGCCTACTAATATTAACAGGTCATTTACAGGCGAAGCTTATTTCATGATTTGGTAGCTTCAGTGTTTTTCTGACCCGACAAACCCGGAATATACAGCTGTGATTCTGTCAAAGCTCTAAACATGCAACCAGAAAATATCTTCGTAACCATTTAATTAGAAACAGGACATTTTGGGGCAAAATTCAGGATTTGGTAACCACCATTATGTGATTCTGGCAAGCTCAAAATGTAAGGCTTTTATAACAGCTCAAAACATGCCACCGATATTCTGACAAGCTCAAAACATACGACTATGCGTACAATACTCTGAGTCTTGTGGTGTTGAATCGTTCAACTCTTTGCAAACCTCTGGTGGGCACATTTGATTGGCCGCAACTTTTCAACCGCAGTAGCTACCTTGCCTTTTTGGGATCCCAAAACGTAAGTGGAGGGATGCCTATGACATCACAAAAGTTGTCCGTCTATCCGTCCGTCTGTAAGCACTATAACTCTCGAAGGGAATGAGATATTTTGATGAAACTTGGTGTGAGGATTTTTTGGGTCAAGAGTAAGGTCAAGTTCGTAGATGGGCTCTGTAGTCCTACATTTAGGGGTGGGGGAGGGGGTTTAATTTAAGTTGCAAATGAAATATTTTTAAACATATAATGTGATAGTCGATTATGGGGTAAAAAGACATACTGAAGACGATGGTGAAAACCATTTTGTCATCGGGCAAGTAGTTCGTCCGGAATCCGGCCAAAACCGGAAAGTTTGTTGAAAGTAAAAGTTGTATTTGAAGATGATTAGATGTTCGATTTAGGGATAAAAAGACATGCTGAACATGATGGTGAAACACATTTTTTCGCCGGACAAGTAGTTAGCCCGGAATCCGGCCAAAACCGGAAAGTCTGTTAAATGTAAAATTTTATTTGAAGTTGATTAGATGTTCGATTTAGGGATAAGAAGACGTGCTGAACACGATGGTGAAAACCATTTTCTCACCGGGCAAGTAGTTCGCCCGGAATTCGGCCAAAACCGGAAATTTTGTTCAAAGTAAAAGTTTTGTTTTAAGTTGATTAGATGTTTGATTAAAGGGTAAGAAGACATGCTGAACCCTTCTGGGAACAGTAATTTCTACCAGGACAACTTGTTCGGCCGGAATCAGGCCAAACCCGAAAATTTGTTAAAAGCAAAAGTCTTATTTGAAGTTGATTAGATGACAGATTTAGGGGTAAGAAAACACGCTGAATCTATATATGACAATCTTTTTGTTTTACCTGGACATATAGTTCGTTTGGAATCCGGTTGAAACCGGATTTTTTTTATAAGTTGAACTTTTACTTGAAGTTGATTAGATGTTCTTTATACGGATAAGGGGATACGCTGAATTCGTTTCTGACCTTTTTTTTTTTGGACAAGCATGGTAGTTCGTTCGCAATTGTTTGGATCAAATATTAGATTTTTGGGATCCCATTGAAACCTTCGGTCTTGTTGTATCAGAAGGGAAAATATTTTTGTAGATCGGGTGATTCAGAGATTTGACACCAAACTCCATGCAGAGTTTCAGCCTTCGTTCAAGTAAGGAGGCGATTTCGAATTTACGTAATAACTCTTCATAGGACCTCTCGGCCACCTTTGACGCTATGATTAGAGCTCTATTTTGAATCTTCTCAGTTCTGGCGGTCTGTTCGGCCGTGAGGCCAAAATGTCAAATTTATTCTAAATTTGGTCGGATAAATGAAATGTAAATCCGGAACAAGTGTTTAATGGGTGCCCCATGCCAGCCTAAGCATCTGAGTCCGGCATTCCCTCGTTTTATCCTGCTATTCGTCTGTGCTTCCCATTTTAAATCTTAATTGAAGATTATCCCTAGGAGTTTAATTTTGTTTCTACTCTCAAGGAATCTTAAATTTCAGGTAGAAAAGTAGGATTGAAAGATTTAAAAAAATAAATTGTCATAATGCGACGATTTACTATCTTTCACAGTCATATTCGATTTCAAAGCTTGCATTTTTGCTTCACCCACAATATCTTGAACTCGACTCGAATCCTCTCTACAACAAACTTGAACAATTGTAAGATCATGAACATACTTCCTACGATTTTCAAAATCATCAGCTATATCATTGATCATAACTAACAATAAAATTGGGCCTAAGATGGTACCCGGGGAACACCATAAAGTACCAGTTCTGGTTCAGAGTAAACATTCCGATACCTTACAATCTGGGATCTACCTGCTAAAAAACTTTGAATTATTTTTATTACTCTGGTATTAACGTTAATAACATGATACAGGTTCGAAATTAAAATATTTTGGTCAATAAGATCAAAACCTTTGAAATCAATTGCAATCAAATTCAACCATTTACCGGGTTCACCAACATGCTTAAAAATAAAATGGAGAAGACTGGTTAGATACGGTGTCCATACTGGCGATGATCTAGCAATGGTTCTATTTCTATTTTAAGCTAATCGGCAACAAAACTTTCGTATACATTACTGAATAATGGAGTTAGCGTGATAGGCCTTCCACCGTCAAAATCCAACTGAGTATCTTTCTTTGGTATTGGTATGGCGTTCCCTGTTTTCCATACTCGTGGGTATTCTCTAAACCACTAGAAATACTATTAAATATATTTGTCAAAGGTTTTACAATTTTATCGGAAAACGCTTTAATTGACTGGATAAGGATATCAAGAGGTGTTATGCCTGTTCTTTTCAGTTTTTACAGTTTAGAACAAACTTGATCTTCGCTAATAATCTAAATGTTACTTTTTTCTGTCGAAAATTCCGCAGTTTCATTTCCATCCAGCGGAGGTAGTGACTGGACAATTTTGGCAAGGTGGCAATTTAACTGATTTGCGACGGTTACACCGAGATTTTGGGCTTCCACAAGGGGGATAAGCTAGAGCAGTGGTTCCCAAACGGTGGTACGCGTAGCTTGATGCAGCTTGATGAAGGCACGGGGAAGATCAAAACTAAATATAGAAACAGGCTTACAGTAAAAAAATATGCGGCTAATGACTTCGAGCCAAGATTTGAATTTTTCTTTGGCCACAAAGCAGCCTCAAGTAATTGTCTCATTGATTTTGTAGCCTATATATTTTTACACATGAAAAAGTTCTGAAAAAGGGGGTACGCAATCTTTTCGAACCTTGATTAGGGGTACGCGGTACAGAAAAGGTTGGAAACCACTGAGATAGAGAGTGTACAGTTACAATATTTTAAGAGGGTACTAGGGGTTACCGTGAGAACAAATAGTTTAGTAATTACAGGGGATTTAGGTTTAGGGTTGCTCTGGAATAGTAGGTTGGTAGCTATGATAAGATATTGGGAGAAAGTGACGAGTTTGCCAAGAGTGAGAGTTCGGAAAGCGGCGTATTTGGAAATACTTGGGAGGTAAGAAAAGGGATTCTTGGCCTCACCAAGTTAAAAAAATATTGGAGTGTTGTGGTTTTGAGGGTCTGTAGTGTGATGGAGTGGGACCAGGTTACCCCCTAGGTAAGGTAGCTAAGTTAGTGAAAGTAAGGCTAAGAGATCAAGAGATTCAGAGGTGGCATGAGGAAGTTGGGGTGTATCAGAGCACCACTCTCTTAAGTTGTATGGTATGGCCAAAGAGACATGGGGAGAATAATTATATTTTAAGTTGGGATTGGGGGGGGGATTGAAATGGATGGTTAGTCTTAGGGCGGACGCTCTTCCGGTTGGGATGCGGAGAAATTATATTGGTAGAGATAGTTTATTAGCTTGTCCTCTTTTTCCATTCCTCAGTAGTTGTATCTTGTAACGGATTAGATCATTGATTCTTGCGTGGTAAAAGGACGGTCGGTGTTGCAACGCTTAAACGTTTTTTCAGGAAAAAATTCTTCATATTTTTGTCGGAGTTTTTCCTGCAGAATATTTGCTTTTTCGTCACTGCAATGGCGTTCATTGATTCAGTCCAAGTCTCCGAAAAAATCCAATTACCAAAACCAAGAAGACCTATGTCTGAGAGAGGTCGGTAAGTCACATTAGCTTGACATTAGAGGGGACCTGTCTAATATGTAATATTAACTTCCGCCAAGTGGGGGAAGATTTTGTGGTTCATCATAATATTCAGAGAAGTTTGTGCATATCACATCAAGATTTGTATTGCCCTTTGTTGTCGCAAATTTAAAAACTTGTTTTAACCCGTGATTTGTAAGAAAATAATCAATTTTTAAATCATTCTTGTCCCCGGTCAAACAAATTCCAACATTTGGGTATTTACAAGTTATGAATTCAGCACACAACTCTAGCTTTTATCGCTTTCTCAGAACTCGTAAGACTGGGCGAACAGTAAAATACACCTAGAGCTATTCCATTTATCGACCTTGGAAGCTTTTTAGGTTGGACCAAAAACCACATTATTTCATCATGGGTTTCAAAATGAGGGATTTGCAAGGGCCGCATCGGAAGCTGCTCTCAAACAAAACACGCAACTCCGCCTCCCTTTTTACCCAAAGGGTGGTCATCATTCCTCAGTTTAACAAACTGTTTGTAACCTTTAATTTTTAGATGGTCTATATATTGCTTCTGAACTTGTGTAACCGCAATAATATCAACTTCCGTAACTTTGATGTATCCTATGTTACTCATCTTATCAGTTTTCAGACTTTCAGCATTCAAAGAATGCAGATGAGGATAAATGATTTACTAGGGTCTTCGATATTAACACCCGCATAGTATTTACGGAACTCGATCGCGGTCTTTCTCGCCATACGGCCGAGAGACCAAGGCTCTTATCATTAGTTCGTTTTTGCACTTACCATGGTATCTGATACCACGGTAACTGGATCTGTATTTTGTCGTCTTTGCAGTTCCCGTGGTATCTGATACTACGGTTGCTTTGCGAAAACGACAGTTTCCGAAATTTTTTAAATCATTTATTTCTGGTAATTTCTTGTAGGTGTATTAGTTAATTTGTTTCTTGTGTGTCTGTGTATTTTGTAAATTTGTATTCCTTTTCTAGCTTTTAGCTATTTGGAGTAAACTTGATTGATTGATCGAAAAAAAAAAAAAATTGCGCTTTTCGAAGTCATCCCAAAAGAAAAACTGCTGTCCAGTCACATCACCAAGTGCCAAACTTTTTTCCAACCAATTTGACGAAATCCTAGGCTCTGTTGTTGATGATGATGATGAAAGTGAGATGACTTTTCCAGATACTACGATCAGTTACCACGGTCGGACCGTGGTATCTGAATATCAGATACCACGGTAACTGGCTAGATACCACGATAACTGCAAAAACGCCTTTTGATCGTGCCAGCTACCATCGGTAACTGCGAAAACGACTTTATACCTTGGTATCAGATACCATGGTATCTGCGAAAACGCAAATATTATCCGTTCTTGTCTGCAACATGGCCTTATACATTCGGATTTAATTTTGTATTTTTTTTTTTAAGATGTATTGCGACCTGCTGCCATTCTACGAAACCTATAGTCAATGAAGTTTGATGACAGATAACACATATGTGCGCATCCTTGTGTTAAAAATTTAACAGATCTGTTATGAGTATTTTAAGCGTTACGTTTCTCAAGAAGATAACATTTAAAAGGGTCACAACAGTTTAAGACAAGGATGTGAAAACATGTGGTATGTGTTGTCAAACTTTTGACAGAATTCCATCGTCATTCCTACCTGTATGAGGGGATATAGAGGTCGATGGTGCGGATACACCATCACGATATCTTGAGAGGATTTCTGCCCTTCCATCGTAAAGTGCTTCTTTTTTAATTAAATTTTTGCGCCGATTATTTGGAATCTTCCACCGTTAGATATCCCGAATTCGAATAACCTTATTTCCTTCAAGCGAGCAGCGAAAGGTCATTACAGGAAAATTGTTTAGTGTTATCCTCCTTTGGACCCCCCCCCCCCCCTGTTTTCTTTTAGTGTTTGTTTTCTTTCTTTCTCGTTCCTTGCAAGGCCGTATCCAGGGGGGGGGGGGCTAAGGGGTTGAACCCCCCCCTACAAAAATGGTCATTTTCATAGGCTTTTCCTTCTGATCTATGTCTTTTTTGTACTTTTTTGTCCGATCCGCAGGCAACCCCCCCCCCCCCCCCCCCGAAATTCCTGGATACGGGCCTGGTTCCTTGTTTCCATTTCTCTCTTTTTCATTTGAAGTTGAAACCAGTGTTTAATTTTTTTTCGTCTCCTTCCTTTTTATTTAAATAGAGTATTCAGTTAGTTGATTCTGTTTGTTGTTTAACTAATACCGGTTATTTCCCTGCCCTAGCCAAGCACTCCTTCTGTGCTTTCTGGCAGGAATGTTAATTGCGTGTCTCTTTATGTTTTTATGGCACTTGAGCTTACTCAAGTGCCATATAGCGATTGTAATTTCTGTCCGTCAGTCGGTCTGTCGGTCTGTCGGTCTGTCGGTCCCGGTTTTGCTAGTTCGGGCACTTCCAGATAAGCTAGGACGATGAAACTTGGCAAGCATATCAGGAACTGGACCAGATTAAATTAGAAATTGTCGCTTCCTCGATCCGACCATCTGGAGGGGAGTGGAGGGAGGGGGAATCCGGAAAAAATAGGAAAAATGAGATATTTTTAGCTTACGAACGGGTGATCGGATCTTAATGAAACTTAATACATGGAAGGGCTTCGTGTCTCAGACCCTCCATTTTAAATCCAGACCGGATCCGGTGACACTGGGGGGAGTTAGAGGGGGAAACCGGAAATCTTGGAAAACACTTAGAGTGGAGGGAACCGAATGAAACTTGGTGGAAAGTACAAGCAAAAGTCCTAGATACGTGACTGATATAACCGGAACGGATCCGCTCACTTTGGGGGAGTTGGGGGGGGGGGGGGGGGGATTTGTAGTGTTCCCGCGAGTTCCGTGCTTCCTGATGTGCTGGGACGATGGAAATTGACAGGCATGTCTGGGACCCCACCAGCTTAAATAGGAAATCATCAATTCCCCGATTCGACCATCTGGGGGGGGGGGAGTGGAGGGAGGGTGAAGCTAAAATTTGAGGTATTTTTAGCTTGCGAACGGGTGATCGGATCTTGATGAAAATTGATATTTAGGATGACCTCGTGTCTCAGACACCTCACTTTAAATCCAGGCCGGATCCGATGACACTGGGGGAGTTGGAGGAGGGAACCGGAAATTTTGAGAAACGCTTAAAGTGGAGGGATCGGGATGAAACTTGGTGGAAAAACAAGCACAGGTCCTAGAAACGTCATTGACATAGCCGGACCGGATCAGGGCACTGTGGGGGAGTTGGGGTGGGGAACCGGAAATTTTGATAAACGCTTAAAGTGGAGGGATCGGGATGAAACTTGGTGGGAAAAACAAGCACAGGTCCTAGACACGTCATTGACATAACCGGACCGGATCAGGGCACTGTGGGGGAGTTGGGGTGGGGGTCCGGATTTCTAGCGATCCCGCGAGTTCGGCATACTTCCTGGTGTCCTAGGGCGATGAAATTTGGCAGGTATGTCAAGGATCCGAACAGATTGACTTGAGAACAGCCGTTTCCACGACCCGACCATCGTGGGGGGAGTGGGTGGATGGGGAGTCCGGAATCTAGTGGCGTGCATAACTTTTGAACGGGTGATCGGATCTTGATGAAAATTGATATTTAGGATGGCCTTGTGTCTCAGGCCCCTCACTTTAAATCCGGGCCGGATCCGATGACACTAGGGGGGAGTTGGAGGAGGGAACCGGAAATTTTGAGAAACGCTTAAAGTGGAGGGATCGGGATGAAACTTGGTGGTAAAAACAAGCACAGGTCCTAGACACGTCATTGACATAACCGGACCGGATCTGATGACACTGGGGGGAGTTGGAGGAGGGAACCGGAAATTTTGAGAAACGCTTAAAGTGGAGGGATCGGGATGAAACTTGGTGGGAAAAACAAGCACAGGTCCTCGACACGTCATTGACATAACCGGACCGGATCAGGGCACTGTGGGGGATTTGGGATGGGGGTCCGGATTTCTAGCGATCCCGCGAGTTCGGCATACTTCCTGATGTCCTAGGGCGATGTCAGGGATCCGAACAGATTGACTTGAGAACAGCCGTTTCCCCGACCCGACCATCGTGGGGGGAGTGGGTGGATGGGGAGTCCGGAATCTAGTGGCGTGCATAACTTTTGAACGGGTGATCGGATTTGAATGAAATTTGTCTGGTGAGCTATCGCCTCGGACGTTCAGTGTCACGTCCGAGTCGGGTCCGATACCTGTGGGGATGGGGGGGGGGATGGAAAACTCAAGAAACTCTAAAAGCAGAGGGATTGGGACGAAACTTAATGGATGGAACAAGCATTAGGCCTAGATGAAATTGACGGAGCCAGATGGTTTCGGGGCTCTGTGGGGGGAGTTGGAGGGGGTTTCCTGGAATTCCGGTAGTCGTGAGTTAGAATAGTTCCAGATGTAAAACGACAACGAAACTTTGCAGGCATATTAGCGACCCGAATTATCTTGACTTAAAAACCTGACACAACATACCCCCGGAAACTTCCGTTCCTAGATCCGAGCATTTTTGGGGGAGCAAGAGAAGAGAAATATGGACTTCTATAAATTGCGAACGAGTGGTCTGATTCGAGTGAAACTTCATGGGTGATACGAATCGATGGCCTCGACATGTAAAACATGCGTTCGAACCATATGCGACCACGATTAGGGGAATTGGGGGTGGGGGGACTTTTGACATGCACAAAAACCAAACGGATGGACCGAATTAGATGCAATTCGACAGTGCCGAGTTTATGCGGCCTAGATTTGTTATTTGGCGTCTGGGCCGGATTCGGCCAAGGTAGGGGGGGGGGGGGGGTACTGGAAACTTGCAGATAGGCTATGCTCCAATTTCAGTCAAACTTGATGAGGGAATTAAGAGATTGGGCCCGAACCGGCTCCGACAACGTTGGTGGGAAGGGGGGGGGGGGGGTACCGGAACTTTCCAAAAATGCTCAGATTCGAGTGAAACTTGGTAGATGGTATAAACGAAGATGCTTTAGGTGGTCGATTTTTTTTTATTCCGAACCAGATTCGGCCACGGTAGGTGGAAATAGAGTGAGTACCGGAAATCGTGTAGCACGTCTAGGGAAATGGATTTATTGGGATGAAAGTTTGAACAGTCATGTGCATTTGCAATCGAGACGATGCCGGAACTGCTCAGAAATGAGTGAAACTAAATATCCTATTTCTATTTTCGAACCGCCTTTTTGGATGGCGGGTGTATTTTGTGACGTTTTCATCTACTTTCTTGTACAGCCTACTCGTACAAGTGCCATATGAGCTCGTAGCTCTTGTTAAATATAGTTCAGTGAAACTGTGGAACAGAAAATTCAATTCAATTCAGTTTATTTATAACCCATCTCAACAAAAGGAGGGCGAAGCGCACTAAAGATGGAGTAACAAATAAAATAATTAGAAAAAAGAAATACAAAGAATATCAACAAAGACAATTAAATAAATAGCGCCGACCATGGGTAAGACAACATTGACACAGAAGAACGAAAATCCTGAAGACCTTTATTAATAACAGAAGTTGGAGAGATTAGGCGGAATTTACTCATCATAACTATTTCTGGTCCAAGGTTGATAACTTAGAAGAAATTTCGCAAAACGAAAATACACTCTACGGACAGATAATTTCTGAGATTCAGTAGATAAATATTCTTTGAGCCCAAGCTGACTTTGAAACATTTATTCCAGCAACTTTTTCAACGGATACGTCAGCTAAGATTCTTCATAAGCGATATTTCGGCCCTTCTTGGCAAGGGTCCTCGTCAGGCTTTCAGTCCTCTTGTTCAACTTCGGGGAAAGAAACAAACCTGTAATCAATATTTGTTTCTTTCCCCGAAGTTGAACTAGAGGACTGAAAGCCTGACGAGGATCCTTGCCAAGAAGGGCCGAAATATCGCTTATGAAGAATCTTAGCTGACGTATCCGTTGAAAACATTGCTGGAATAAAAGAGATTCAGTAAAAAATTGAAAATGATAACGCTCATTCTGGCAGGAATTCCAGTCCGCAAACGAGTGTAGTAGCATTATCGCTTGGGGTTGGAACGTATCCAGCCAAATATCTTGGATTGTACATCGGCGCAGATAATATGTAAAGTGTGTAGATTTATCGATGAAGGAGTGAAATTTCGAGAGAATAGAAGTTGAATTTTTGTTATATTTTGTTTAATTTAGTTGGTTAATTAGTGTATAACCTGTTCATCTATATGGCCTCTGGCTTTAAATACAGATTATTATTATTATTATTATTATAGTAATAGCTATTTCCTTTCAAGCCGAATGATCAAATCCCCGATTGAAGTTGAGATCATGCGCTACACCAACAAGATCTCCTCGGAAGCTCACATCGAAATTATGAAAAACGTTAAGCCAGGGATGATGGAGTACCAGGCCGAGGCTATGTTCCAGGGCTACTGCTATAAGGAAGGTGGAATGCGACACGGAGCGTATACCCATATTTGCGGAAGCGGGGAGAACGGAGCCATCTTACATTATGGACACGCTGGAGCGCCAAATGCAAAAGAAATCAAAGATGGAGACATGCTGTAAGTGGAGATTTGTTGTTCTTTTCAAATTCAATATAATCTAAAAAAAGAGATAACGGACAAGCCGATGGGTTGTTTTTACGTCAAAACATAAAGGTGGCCAGCCTTAATTTCGTTCTGTTGGCTTCATTAATCGAGTCGACCCAAATATGGACTTGCACTTTTCAATCAATCAGTTTTATTTCAACCCGAATAGCACTACTAGGGCAGGAATTGGAAAAATAAACACTCACTAACAATAGAAATAAAACACGAACTAACAAACAATAAAACTTACAGCATTCCCGGAAGAAGACATACACTGTAAAAAGTTTCTCCGAATAGTGATGCAGTATTTGCGACTGGGATTAATTTTATCTCTATTGGGATAAAGTTAATCCAAATTATGGATAGTCTTATCCCAATAAAGACAAGATCAATCCCAGTAGCAAATACTGTAAGACTTTTTTTACAGTGTAATTTGGTCCAATGAGTTTAAGCTGCGCACACACACAATTCGATAAGATTTCGCTTGCCAAAGTTCTCGGAATTCCCGTCACTATAAACAAATCTGCAGATGATGCGTTCAGGATTTCGGAGCAAAGGAAATTTGCATCGACTGCGAAAATTGGACTGTATGTCAAGACACCTTTACTCACACAGTTTTTCCGGAAACTACACTGTAAAAAGTTTCTCCAAGTAAGGATTAAAGTTAACTGCAGTATTTGCTGCTGGGATTAATCTTATCTCTGCTGAGATAAGATCAATCCGAATTGAAGATAAGATTATCTTTTTAGAGACAAGATTATTCCCACTGCAAGATTTTTTTTTACAGTGTATGCTATCGGTTCTACGCAATTTTAATCCGTGATTGGCTCGTCTTTTTCGCGCCTCCGCTCCAACGATACTTGATGGGGTGGACCGGATTTAATTTATTTGTTTATTTATTGAATTTCTTTCATTTAATAAAAAAAAGAAATTAGGCTCTGCCTTGCTCAAGCAGGGTCCTGGTCAGGCAAAAACTGTGGAAATAAAAAAAATAGATTCGTGTCTTGGAAGCTAGACGTCGTTGGGAGGAAGGGTAACACAAATATTAAACAAAATTAGATATTAGATGATGTTCCGGTTTACTGAATTTCAACTATTTTGGTTGTTGTTGTTGTGTTGTTTCTCTCTTTTTTTAATCTTTGACCATACTCCAACTTTACGTAGACGGGTTAGAAAAGCATATGGTATGCTTGCTGCGTGGAAAGCGCGTTACAACAGACTGGTGCTAGCGCAGCTGTACAATCCTCTTGCATTACCGCATGCACTTGCACTAGCACCTTTCTGGAAACTTTTCAACACATCTGGTGTTAGAACTATTAGAAGTACTTTTTACAAATATGCTAAATTCATGCTTGGGCTGCCGCTGTGGTCTCGTAATCGACGCGTTACACGAAATCATGGAGTTAAAGATCCGATTAAGGCTCGAGCGTCGTGCTCGATTTCTGAAATCCCTCGACCCTCTAAATAGCCTCTATCCAGCAACTAAACAGTAGTTAAGAAATAGTTTATTATTATTTTGTTTTGCCTCTCTTACTTGAATTATGTAGTGCCAATTTAAAATTGTATTTTGTGTGTTGTTCATTTTTCCTTTTTGTTTGTTTTCTTTTCGTATACTCCATCAGTGACATTGTTATGTAAAGATGGGTAATAAACATATTCATTCATTCACAAATAAAATTTAATTTAATTTAATAAACACCAAAAAGGAACTTATCCCCAAAACGCTCTGAAAGCCCCATGGCATGCTTGAGGAACCTCCCTGGAAGGATCTGTTTCTGCTGCCGTATTTTGAGTCTCAGATCTTGTGAAGGTCTGAGGTCTGAGCAAGTATTCCTAGTCTCAAGCCCCCTTAGTGTGCGTATTAAACTGCACTAAGGCCAAATCGAGGTCCAGGGTCCAGGAACCCAGACAGCGTTAAGAACCTCTAGCATGGTGTCCTATGTGTTGGGATTATAATCTTTTGATTTTGTTTAATTTTATAATGTCAAAGCCAGTATCAAAAATAAATTTTCGCCATTCACTCCGCTCATTCATTCTCCTGTTGTCCTCCACCGTAGCTACGTTGTAATGCGTTTATGCTGCGGCCTTCCTTCTGGCCAAGCTCTGGAGGAGCTTGACAACATGGGGGGGCATTGGTGGGGGAGTTGGGAGGGAGTCGCCAGATGGCTGGTATCCGTTTTCGTCGGCAGTGAAGCTCAAGGCAACCTGTAAAAATAGTACATTAAAAAAAAACAAAAAAAACTGAAGAGGCTCTTGCCTCGATAATTCACTATTTTTCAAGGCTTCTCAGACTTTACGCGTACATCTCATCACCAAAACATGATTGAAAATTCGAGAGCTGGTCAAGTGCAGCCTCGACCATGGTCAAGCGCAGCCTCGAGTATGCTACTGAATAGTTCGGGTTCAGGATCTTTTTTCCTCTTATTTGGGGGCGGGCAAATTTTAAGCGGTTTAATGCTCCCGATTTGAAGGAACTGGAAATCCGCCAGTATTAGTATCAACAGTCTCAGTATTGAACGAAACCGGTTCAAGACGACACTATAATTCTCTTGTTTAGGTGAATGTTACTTGTTCCAAGATCAAGGTCTGATATGCGTGGGTTGCTTATAACGTGGCTTCTTCCTGTAATTGCGTCTCGTTTATGCCCATTTTCACAGAGATTTTTAACATTAGTATAATATATTTATTGTATTACTGTATGACTAGCGTAATTTAGCATCTTCTAACGAAGAAAGCTACGAAGTTGGTGATGAAGAATCGTAGCTGACCTATCCATTGTAAACGTTGTTTAAATATATGTTTCAAAGTCAGCTTTGGCTCAAAGAATATTTATCTACGAAGTTGGTTTGTCAATAAACGATTTGATTTGATATTTTTTACAGTGAATGCGCAATTGATACCAAAGAACACAGCACATGCAATGTCGTGTAGTAATAATAATAATTTTATTTTTCACCCATCAAAAAGCACAGGGCATAGACGGAGTACGAATAAAGAAATAAAAGAAGAAGGAAACAATGTAATAAAAGGAGACCAGACAAACATAGAGACTACGGCGAGATTATGTCGGGCTCTCAAAAACATATTCGAATCGCCGTTGACTCGCCTAACATATCTATAAGTTTTAAATATTCTTTGAGCCCAAGCTGACTTTGAAACATTTATTCCAACAATGTTTTCAAACAGGAAACACACATCTACAGGTGTGTTTCGAAGTTGAACAAGAGGACTGACAGCCTGACTAGGACCCTTGCCAAGAAGGGCCGAAATATCGCTGATGAAGAATCGTAGCTGACGTATCTATAAGTTTTATAATTTTATGTAGTGTTTCGTTTTCTTAGTGTGTAATTCATTTTTCTTTCTTTCTATTACTCCGCTCTTTCATTTGTTGTATAGCGGGCCTCAATAAATTATTATTATTATCCTATCTACACAACTATTATAATGTAGAAGAATGCTCTCCCATTCGTGCTTGATATTATTGTTGTACTTCTGTATAAGTTGTTCAACTGCTGTAAGTGGGTGACATGACATTAGCTACGAGTGACGCCTTCACTGTCAAGCCTGGCGAACACGGGCTAGGTTCCTGCAGGGTTTTTCTTCTTTGGGTTCTGGAATGCGTTCGGAAAGTAGAACAAATCTGACCTTTCTTGAATGGGATATTAAGGACTCGACGGGAGATCCAGACAGGGAGATAGTCAACGGTCTTAAAATCGATGTCGACACGACTCACAATTTTTGTGTACCGTACTTCTTGCATTGCGTTTATCATTTTCAAAGTCTTTAGGCGTATCCTCGCCGTTTCCCGAGGAATCCTCGGGGAATCGAAGGGAACGGCCAGAATAGAGGGAGTCACTCCATCCGAACTCCTCGTACAGAAACAGCGAAAACAGGGGGAATGCTTCCGAAGTGGATTTTGGTAAAAAAAAATGTGCATGTGACGAAATTAGTCTGGATCCACTTTATTTTTTGTTTTGTTTATTCTGATTGTTTTTAATTAATTACATTGCACCAACACCAGCAAAAATTGATCCCCCTCCGAATCTGAAATTGAGTCCTTTTTTGATGATGGTTATGACAATCGGATCATTCCGCGTCCGTGGGGACTCGCTAAAATACGGGTAGTGAGTCCCCGGGGCAAACAAAAACGCGGGGACTCCTCAAGTCGAGTCCTCAGGGAACTGCGAGAAGACGCCTTTTTTTTAGCCTCGGCATGTGGTGGGTAAAGAATAGATAACTATATCATTTTTGTAATGTTATTATTTTACCTTGGATCCATCAGGGGCAGTGTAAGACCATTCGCCCTTGGAGGTCTGGCCGGCTTCCTCTGGGGTGATCTGTTTTTGGGCTCCTTCCTCGGATCTCTCAATTCCGTTGCTCGTTTTGAAGGACCACTTGTATGTTCCGGCGTCAGGGTTAGCCTCGGATTCTTCGGCCACGATGGTGGCGTCTTTGTCCGGGCGGGCGGCGGCGAGAGCGACCATGGCGGCGATGGTGAACTAGGAAGAAAAATTAGTAATAAAGATGATTAGACAAATAAAAGAAAATAGGAGTAAATGAAGATTAATCATACAAAAATCCGTATAGAAATAAGCATTCTTTCAATCAATCAGTTAATGTTTATTATAAAAGCCGTAGTACCTCATATTTTGTAAAAGATCTGGCTACAGAGGATTTAACCTCAAATCAAGAAATGATCAAATATCAGGTCTTCGATTTTGTAAAACAGCAAAAAAGAAGTTAAATATACTCACGATTTTGATGGTATTCATTTTGTGATTGCTGAAGATGCAATGAACAAACCAGATTACTTGTTCAACAGCTCATCCTCATCATATATATACCCCTGTGCAAGGTTGTCCGGTTACTGTTTGGTGATTGGTTGATATGCAAATAATCTCAGCGTTTGGTATCATCTTACTTTTTGCGATGCATCTTTTGCAACTGTTCCAACGTGGTTTGAAATTTGGGTTTATGCATCACGCCAAGTAGTTGATTTTGTACCATACATGTCATAAACTGAACAAAAATCACCAGATATGATGTTACATGTGGATCTCGAAAGGATAGCACTAATGGATTACCCACTGCCAGGGGGTCACTAATAAGGGGGGGGGGGGTGGCTACCCCCCTCAATTGTTGTCGAACAGTAACAGTCAATTTAAAAAAAAAAATAGTCTTTTTTCTCTTAAAAATAGTAGTTTTTCGAAAAATCATTCACAGTCGTTTTTTCTCAATAATAGTCGTTTTTATCTGCAAAAACAGTCGGTAAAAATGACCAGCCAGTCGGTAAATACCTTGCCCCCACCAACAAAAAAAAAAAACATTTTGGCGAGTAACGCCCACTTCACGTACGAAATGTGAAGATAGCGAGAATACAACTAAGAGAAAGAAAAGTAAAAATTAAACAAAGTATCGATTGTAACATCTAGCTACACTGTCAGAAGTTTGATAATAAAATTCATATATTTGAGTATCCTTGTGTTAAACATTATCGATGTTATGACCATTTTTATGTTTCGAGAGAAAACCGTTTAGAGGACCTGTCTTACTTATAATACTAACGCAACCTACTTCCATAATCACTCCATATAAACCCGGAGACCCCAATTTCGTACGGTACATTCTACCCCTCTATCGAAAGCACGCTGACCTTCTCAAATGCCGTGTTTTGCTTCCTTCGATGTGTATCACGCCGTCGACGGTTATCTGTGATAAGTTTTACCATCATAAAAACCGGTTATCTAAATTGTTTCCCTGTATCCGCTACAAGTCGACGGGTCTCGGAAAAGGCTTAAAACAGCCAAAACCGTGGGTTATTTATTGAAGGCACAGCCTAGTTTCAAAGTATTCAAAAATTTTAAAATACTGTACATTGAAGAGCACATAGTGCGAGGGGTCCTTTAAGTATTGTTTTCCCGAAACACTAATATTCAAAGGGTTTTGTAGCAGATATGTTCTCGTAAGGAAATGATGCTCAGACATGTGTTATTTGTTATCAAACTTTTGACTGTTTAGTTTCCAAATATAAAATATGTAACCAAATATAATTTTTCAGTGGAAACGGTGGATCAGATTCGAATGAAATCTGCTCGGGGGAAGAGCCCGTGGCCAATATGCGTGATTTTTCGGCCCAAAGTAGGGGGAGTTGGAGAAGTCCAGGATATCCTTACCTCGCACACGGACCAAACGGATGAAGTTAATTTGGCGAAACGTGGGCTGAACAAAGATTGAATTCTGTAGTTGCGTTTTCGATCTGAATTCTCAGTTCTCCGTTCTCGCTTCTGAATTCTCGATTCTCGTACAAATTACCGTTTTGGGGATCCTAAAACGTAAGTGGAGGGATACCTATGACATCGCAAAAGTTGTCCGTCTGTCCGTCCGTCCGTCTGTCCGTCCGTCTGTATAACTCTCGAAGGGAATGAGATATTTTGATGAAACTTGGTGTTCGTAGATGGGCTTTGTAGCTCTACATTTAGGGGTGGGCGAGGGGATTCAAATTAAGGGACAAACAAAATATTTTGAAACAGCTAATGTGATAGTCGATTATGGGGTAAGAAGACATGCTGAACACGATGGTGAAAACCATTTGTCATCGGACAAGTAGTTCGAAAGTAAAAGTTTTATTTGAAGTTGATTAGATGTTCGATTTAGGGGTAGGAAGACATGCTGAAGACGATGGTGAAAATTATTTTCTCTACGGACAAGTATTTCGCCCGCAATCCGGCCCAAACCGGAAAGTTTGTTGAAAGTAAAAGTTTTATTTGAAATTGATTAGATGTTCGATTTAGGGATAGGAAGACATGCTGAAGACTATGGTGAAAACTATTTTCTCGACGGACAAGTATTTCGCCCGGAATCCGGCCCAAACCGGAAAGTTTGTTGAAAGTAAAAGTTTTATTTGAAGTTGATTAAATGTTCGATTTAGAGGTAGGAAGACATGCTGAAGACGATGGTGAAAACTATTTTCTCGACGGACAAGTATTTCGACCGGAATCCGGCCCAAACCGGAAAGTTTGTCAAAATTAAAAGTGTTATTTGGAGTTGATTAGATGTTCGATTTAGGGCAAGAAGACATGCTGAACACTTATGTGAAAACAAGTTTCTACCCGGACATGTAGTTCGTCCGGAATCCGGCCAAAACCGGAAAACTGTTGGAAGTCAAAGTTTTATTTCTAGTTGATTAGATAAGCGATTTAGGGGTAAGAAGAGATGCTGAGTCCCTGTAGGACAATCGTATTTTACCCGGACATATAGTTCGACCGGAATCCGGCTGGAATCGGAAAATTTGTTATAAGCTAAATTTCTATTTGAAGTTGATTAGATGTTCATTACTGGGGAAAGAAGATACCCTGATTTCGTCTTTGAGCTTCCTTTTTTCGCCGGACAAGTAGTTCTGGAGTTCGGCCGGAACCGGGAAATTGGCAGAAGTGGCAGTAAGTTTTCGTCAAAACAGATATGACTTATAGGGGTAAACACACATCTGAATCCAAATCTGAACTTGGTTTTCTCAGGTGATTAGCTATTTGGCCTTAATCTGTTTCTGAATTTTAATTGTAAAAATGTTCAAGGAGTCTGGCGAAGACTGGATCTGGCTAAGACAAGACCCAGTTGTCTGGATCAGATATTGAATTTTTGGGATTCCATCGAAACCTTTGGTCTTGTTACTCCTCTGGCTTCTCCATTCTCGCTTTTGACAAAAACACTAATTTGGCAGCTTGTCCGCAACCCCGTATACGTGTTTATGCATATTGAAGACCCGCACTCAGTTGACCAATCAGGGAGGAGAACGGAGAGAGGAAAATCGAGAATTCACCATCTGAGCAACTTCTCGATTCTGCAGAATTGCGAGGCTTCCCCGTTCTCGAGTCTGACAAATAAGGAGAATTCGCTCCACCTGAAAAGTCCAAAAACGCGAAATAGGAGAATTGCGAGGAGAATCGCAAGGAGAATTCGGATCAAAAACGCACCTAATGTATAGGTACGAATAGTGTCCGTCGACTATGGGGGAATACTGGTCATACACAAATCGGGGCATGGTGCTCCAGCGTTGGGGCACAATGCCCGCAGCAAGGGCAGGGTAACCTCATTCAAATCTGTCGGATTGAGAATCTGAAATGAAAATATGCCTTTCAAACAGATTTTTGTCGGGATACCACACCCTGGCGCTTGAGCACCGTGCCCAAAAATAGAGGATTTGTGTATGACTGGGGGAGCATTTCGCGGGCGCGTAAATCTTGTGACGTCCTTATTTACTTTCTTGTAGTCTTCCCGTACCAAGTGTCACATGAGCTCGTAGCTCTTTTTGCGGATAGCTCTCCATGCTGTTTTTTTCATCTCAGCTCAAAATTCAAATTTCATCAGAACGAAATCTTTTAAATACTTGCATAGGACACGATTTCGCCAAAGCAACAACGTTAACGTCAACAACAATGCTGTTCAGTGAACCTTTAAAGTGTAACCGAAAGGCTGAGATAGCACAGTCTAGTTACCCACCACTTATTCACTTAAATGGCTTGGAGTCGATGAAAATTCGTTACTTCGTTGCTCCACTATTCGCGAATAAGCGATTTTCGTATTGTGGACTTTCGTATTGCCTGAGGAAAGCGATTTACGAAAACTAAGTGTTCACGCAGTGAGCAGATATGACCGAGCTCACCACTGGCCACTGAAAAGCTGCGTTTGTGTTGAGATTCAAATTTTCCGCGTCATGGTGGAACTTTGCGTTGTGAGGACGGCCGTAGATATTCTGAACGTTGTACTTGAGCATATAGGCCTTCGAGATATGTCCTTCGTACATAGCTTATAGTGTCAATGCAACCTACGTCCCAATTGCAGTCACTAGTTCTTAAACCTGGAGACCGAAATTTCATATGTTACATTTAAACCTACTAAAGACACCATATTACTATTTGCAAGTTTCGCGATTCACCGTTTTCCATTTCGATGCGTAAAACCGGTTAGCTGAGTCTTATCGAGTCTTTGGGATCCCAAAACGTAAGTGGAGAGATACCATAACTTCATAAAAATTGCCTGTCCGTCTGTCACCACGATAAATCTCGAAGGGGTTGATATATTTTGTTCAAACTTGGTGTGAGGATCCATTGGGTCGAAGTTCAGGTCAGGTTCTTCAGTGCGTCCTGTAGCCCAATACTAAGAGGTGGGCGTTTTAGTTTAAGGGATGAAGGAAGTATATTTTTTAAGGTGATGTGAGAGTCGATTTAGAGGTAAGGAAACATGCTGAATCCAAAACTGAAGGCTGAATCTGTTCCTGAATTTTCCTTTTTCGCGAGACATGTAGTTTGCCCGGAATCCGGCAAAAACCGGAAAATCGGTAAGAGCAAAAGTCTTATCTGAAGTTGATTAGAGGTTAAACTTTGGTCGATTTAGAGGTAAGAATATATCCTAAATCTATATTTAAACTTTATGTTTTGCCGGACAAGTAGACGACCGGAATCTGGCGAAAACCGGAAATTGGTAGGAGTTTAGTCTATTCTGAAGTCGATCACAATATCCTCATGGGAGTAAACAAGCGAATCCATGTGTGAACCTGAATTTTCTCACTGGATAAAATAGTACTTCCGGAATTCGGAAGAAGCGGGAAATTTGAAAGAAGTGAACAAATTGCGTAAGTCGATCGGAGCATTGATAAGGGGCTAGCACTGTATGTTGAATCCAAATATGAGCTTTATTTTCTCAACGGACAAGTAATTTGCCTGGAGTCCGGCCAAAGCCAGAAATTTCGAGGAAGTAAAATTAAATTTGGATGTCGACAAAATTTGGTTTGAGAAGGTGGGTGTACCGGAAAAAGACATGGTGAATCAGAAAATACTCTTTATTCTCACCTCGGATGGGTAGTCCTGTCGGAATTTAGTCAAAACACGAGTTTTTCGATTGAGCCTTGTTTGTTTGATATGCTTTTAGCTGGAATGTATGTTAGTGGTTGTTGTTTAGTGGTCTGTTAGAATGATAAATCAAATGTCCAAGGGTTCGGCAAAGACTGAACATCTGCAAGACCTGATTATCTGTGTCAGAAAGATCTACAAATATTTCCCCTTTGGGGTCCCATCGAAACCTTCGTCTTGTTGGTAGAAGTCAATGGGTCTGAGAAAAGGCTTAAAACAGCCAAAGTCGTAGACAGTTTGTTAAAAGCAGAGCTTACAGTTTTACAGTATTCAGCTGGTTTTGAATATTGGAACATAAACATAGCGCGAGGTGTGCTTTAACACAATCCAAGTAATTCAGTTAAATGATACAAAAATAAGTTGAATTTTCAGTTAAAATGTAACATCTCTTTATTTTCTAGCCTATTCGATATGGGTGGGGAATATTGCTGCTATTCCTCTGACATCACCTGCTCGTTCCCAGCAAACGGCAAATTTTCCGGAAAACAGAAAAATATTTACAACGCCGTCTTAAGCGGGAATCGAGCTGTAATCCAAGCCTTGAAGCCAGGGATCGCTTGGCCGGATATGCACCTCTTGGCGAATAGAGTAATGCTCGAACACCTAAAGGCAGCTGGCTTGGTGAAAGGAGAGGTTGATGACATGATGAAGGTTAGTGTGGACACGGACATAAATAGGTTAGCCGTATGGAATATTAGTACTAGCGGGAAATATCTGGACTAATCTCAGCGTTGCGAGAAGTTACTAACTCCCCGGCTTCTGCTGTACTCCCTATCTCGACGTCGACCGAAAAAGCGGGGCCGGTCATAAATTAGCCGATTCATCTGTTAGACGCTTTTTTTCCTTTTCTTTTTACCCGCGTTGCATCTTTCCAGACATTTTTTTAGATTTTTTACTTTTCGGGCTACGACTCCTCCTCCACTCAGTGACATTAATATTTCCTTAAACTCTTTAATGTCACCTAGTCTTTCGTAAAAAAAATAATCATACAAACTTTAAACAAAAATTTAATCTCCTCCATTTCAACTTTTTTTTTACTTTAAATTTACCAATCCATTTTTTTTTTCATTTCTGCTTTTAATAATTATTTATTCTTATTTCAATACACAACACCACCAGACGCAACCCCCTGAGAACTGTAAAAATCTGTAAATCTATTATTTCAAACTAAACTGTTTAGGCTACTTTAATCTATAGATCTTCCTTCAGCCCAAGCTGACTGCGAGTAGTATTTGATAGTCAAATTCTTTAATCTATGCTCTAAAGTCTAATTTAAATAGAACATTTCTTTTCCGTCCCTAGTTTATATTATTTTATTTTCGTCATCTTCTAAAAAAATAATTTTAATTTTCCTGTGTCGTCTTCATTTAATAATACAATTATTCTTTAAGTCATCTTAATTTCCCCTTATACTTTAAAGCCAGTATTTAGTATTTATATTTTAATTATAGCAGCAACAAAGTAGATTTTCCAATCAGGCATTCCACAAAAACAAGGTAACAAAATGTATAAAACAAATGCAACTCCCACAGGAAGGGTGCCCTTCCGTTCCGTCCTAGGGAACCCCTCCTTACGATGGCTTTTCTTTGATACTTCAATTAATCAACCCTTTAACCTAATTTTCAAGTCTATATAAACAAAAAAAAACAAAGTTCATGCTTTTACAAAAAGATTGACTTTTTATGGCACTTGCCCCTCGGCCAAGTACTATATAGCGATCGCAATTTCTGTCCCTCCGTCGATCTGTCGGTCGGTCCGGGTTTTTCTAGTTTGGGTACTTCCAGATAAGCTAGGCCGATGAAACTTGGCAGGCGTGTCAGGGAGCCCAAAATATTAAGCTAGGACTAGTCGCTTCCCCGGTCCGAGCATCGTGGAGGGAGGGGGAATCCGGAAACTTGAGGTATATATAACCTTGAACGAGGGTCGGATCTTAATGAAACTTGATGTTTGGAAAAACCTCGTGTCTCAGACGACCCACTTCAAATCCAAACCGGATCCGGTTACTTTGGGGGAGTTGGAGGGAAATCTTCGGAAACGCTTATAGTGGAGGGATCGGGATGAAACTTGGTGGGAAGAACAAGCACAAGTCCTGGACACATCATGGACATAATCGGACCTGATTCGTGCACTGTGGGGGGAGTTGGGGGGGGGATTCTGGTGATCCAGCGAGTTCGGTACTTCCTCATGTAATAAGAAGATGAAACTCGTCAAGAATATGAGGCATCCGAATGACCGACATGAGAATAGTAGTTTGCACGATTCGAACATCGTGGGGGGAGTGGAGGGATGGCGAATCCGGAATCTAGTGGCATTTATAACTTTTGAACGGGCGTTCGGATTTGAATGAAACTTGGCAAGTGGAAATGCTGTTGTCTCAGATGTTCCATGTCAAGTCCGGACCGGATCCGATACTTGGGTGGTGGGGGTGAGCTGGGAGGGGGCACCGGAATATCTGTGAAACGCGACATTTGGTGGGAAGAACAAGCATACTCATTAGATACGTTCTTGACGGAACCAGATCACGTCGGGGCTGTTTCGGGGGAGTTGGAGTGGATTCCTCGGAATTCCGGTGATCGCGAGATTGGATACTTCCAGATGTGCTAAGGACGATAAAACTAGGCTGGCATATTTTTGACCCGGCCAAATAGACTTAAGGACCCGACACATGCCCTAGGAAGACTTTCGTTCCTGGACCCGACCATTTTTCGGGGAGTAAAGGTAGGGGAATCCGGAAATTACTGACTTCCGGAGGAAATGGTCTGATTGAAGTGAAAGTTTATGGGTGATAAAAACTGATGACCTAGATATGCAAAGCATGTGTACGAGGTAACTAGCCTATCAAGAAAAAAACCGAAACTCTCGTTTTTCTATTTTATTTCTCACGGAAACCAAACTATATGAGCTGCGATTCCGGGATCTGACGTCACTGACTAACGGAAACTTGTATGTGCTGGCTACCATTCCGGTAGTAAGTGGAAATAGCTCACGGAAACTTCATCGCACGAGCTTCTGTCAGGTAGTCTCACGAAATTGTGTACTCAGAAGCTAGGGAGCCGGTAGTTGATACCGGGAACAGTATAATTGGAGCTTGTGTTTCGGTAGCGTCTACGTGGAATATAGAACTCACTCAACCAAAAGAAATTCCATCAACAAAATCAGGAAGCTCTACTTCAGGAAGTAACAGATGTATGAGAACAACCTTGGACTCCAAAGAACCTCCGAAAGCGCTGAAATGCCTTTACTTTAACGCAGATTCGCTCCTCAACAAACTTGATGAAACAAAAATCTTAATCGCAATCACTGATCCCGACGTTGTTGCCATAGTCGAAGCCAAGCCAAAAAATTGTCGCTTCCTACCTGCGCTGTCAGAGCTGTCCTTTGACGGCTACAAGACACACGAAACAAACATTGAGAACGACAAAGGTAGAGGAATAATAATCTACGTCAGAAGCAGCCTAACAGTCACCTCTGAATCTACCACTAGTCAAGAGTGTGTATGGCTATCATTGCATATTACCGATGGTAGGCCCCTGAACTTAGGGATATTTTACAGAAGCCCACACAGCACTATGGAAAATGACCAGTTTCTTTTCGACGAGATCAACAAAAAATGCAGGAAAAACAGAGCGACCACAATCATAGTAGGAGATTTCAATTACCGAGAAATTAACTGGAAAATGTCTCATCAACAGGAAGATAGTGGTTCGACGTCGCAAAAATTGTTCCTCAGAACAATACATGACAACTTCCTTGAACAGCTTGTCGATCAGCCTACTCGAATACGTGGATCAGATGAACCTTCCCTGCTTGATCTGTTGCTTGTAACAGATACCGATGTCATAAAGTCGCTCGAGGTAGGATCTCCAGTTGGGAAATCAGATCACGCGACGATCATGTTTGAAGTTGACGTCACCGTGAAAAATGAAGAATATTATCGAAATCGGAAAAACTACGCCAAGGGGGATTACAGGGCGATGCGAAATGCTGCCGCAAATATCGATTGGTCAGAGAAGTTCGCAAATCCTGCATCAAGTGAACATATGTATGAAAGTTTCACGGTAGCTCTTCAGGATCTAGTGGAGAAGTATATTCCAGTTTACCAAAAATACAAACGTCCGACCTTACCTAGAACGACCGTAAACTTGATAAAAGCGAAACAAGAAGCGCGGAAGAATTCAAGGATATCTGGAAGCCAAGAAGACAGAAAGAAATTTGTCAGACTGAGAAACAAGGTCCGTAAAGAAACGAGAAACCAACAGACTTTAAGGGAGCAACGTGTCGCGGAGCAGTCCAAAACAAATCCTAAAGCCTTCTGGAAATTTGTAAACTCCAAGCGTAAGCTTAACCACGGAGTGTCGGAACTTCGAGACCCAGACTCAGGCAAAACAACAAGTAACGCGGAGGAAAAAGCCGACCTTCTAAACCGACAATTTGAATCAGCTTTCACAAGGGAACCTGAAACAACTGAGGAGTTTTCGTCTGACAATGAAAAAGCACCAATTCCAGACCTTGATTTTTCGGTAAATGACGTTTATATCAAACTAAAAAATTTAGACCCTCATAAATCCCCAGGACCCGACAACATTCATCCTAGGGTCTTGCGTGAACTGGCATCTGAAATCCAACTGCCGCTTTACGAGATCTTCAAAAAATCATACGCAAGCGGAAAGCTACCTTCACTTTGGAAAAAAGCCATCGTTTCTCCCATATTCAAAAGCGGTTCCAGGCAAATCCCATCAAACTATAGACCAGTAAGTTTGACAAGCATCCCCTGCAAAATTTTTGAGTCCCTCCTTGCGGATCACCTCAGCCAACATCTGACTGACATTTCCAAAAGCCAGTTTGGATTCATGCGTAGGAGATCTGCAGAAGCTCAGCTTCTACTGGCCAGTGAAGCCTGGAGAGCAATGATCGACGCGGGGATACAGGTGGATGTTCTCTATATTGACTTACGGAAAGCCTTTGATAAAGTACCGCACAAAAGGCTCCTTTTGAAACTGAAACGCTTGGGAGTGATCGGACAAAATTTAGCTTGGATAGAGGATTTCTTAACCTCCAGAACACAGCGAGTACGAGTGGATGGCCAGCTTAGCACCACGGAGGTGAATGTTCTTAGCGGCGTACCACAAGGAAGTGTTCTCGGTCCCCTTCTCTTCAACATTTATATAAATGACCTAACTGAAGATATCAGCTCTCCAGTTATGCTATACGCTGATGACACTAAGCTATACAGAGGTATAAAGGGATTGCACGATGCCGAGTCTCTTCAAAAAGACCTTGACAAGATCTGCCAGTGGATGACTCAATGGGCCATGGAGGTCAATACCGATAAATGTCATCACCTTCGTCTTGGCCCTACTACCCTTGACCATCGTTACACCTTGGACGGAAGGACGATTTCGATAACCACCTCTGAGCGTGACCTCGGGGTAGTTATGGATACAGATCTAAAATTTTCAACACATTACGAAACTATCATCAAGAAAACTACCAGAATTGTAAATCTTATGAGAAGGACATTTACATTCAAGGACAATTCCCTGTTTCCTACTTTATTTAAGGCTCTAGCTCGTCCACTCATTGAATATGGCCACGTAACAACGAGGCCTTTCTATAACAAGGACATCGTCGCCATTGAGCAAGTTCAGAGACGAGCAACAAAAACAGTGCCAGCCATTCGCCATCTGCCTTATGAACATCGACTTAAAAAATTACGATTACCCAGTTTATCTTATAGATTCCTCCGAGGTGATTTGATTGAAACTTTTAAGATTTGTCATAGTTACTATGATAACATAAGGCCTGATGATGTCCTCACTTTCAATCATAACGGTCTCAGAGGACACAGCTTGAAAATTCGTGGTGAGAAATTCCGAAAAGACATTGGAAAATGGAGCTTCAAAAACCGGATAGTGGAATACTGGAATAATCTCCCCGAAAATGTCGTAAATGCCGAAAATATCAATCAGTTTAAAGCAGGCGTGGATCGACACCTGGCTGAAATTGAATTTAGTGTACACAGTGTCCCGAGAAATTAACAGAGGCGAAAGCCTTTTTTACTGCAGTTATATTATTATATTATTATTAATAGTTTGTATGAGAGCTAGGATGCCGGGATTTTCACTGACTTAGAGAAAATAACATGGACAAAAAAAATCCACCACCGGAACCCATATATTGAGAGCTAAGGTACCGATAGCAACAATAATTTGGTTGAAAATGACCAGCTCACTGACACAGATGGCTATGGGCTAGGGTTCCGGTAGTGCAAAAACAAAAAAACAAAAAAAATTACAAACTCACAGACACGTGTCAATATGGACTTTGAGTCCGTTACAGGTCACGGAATCCAACTTCCATGGGCTAGGGTTCCAGTAGTGCGTGATACTTATTAACATTTCTTACCCCATGAGTTGATAATATTCGCTACCAGCACATATCTCCGTAATTCCTCTTGATTCTAGCCATTAAAATACAAAAAGGGTGTACATCCGGTCTTATTAGCTATGAACTCAGGTCCCTTTTTATGGCACTTGCAGCTTCTGGCTCAAGTGCAATATACCGACCGCAATTCCGTCTGTCGGGCGGTCTGTTACACTTTTTCGAGTTAGGGTACTTCCAGATGCGCTAAGACCCTCCAGAGATGTGTCAAACTTTTTTCTTGTACACTCCACGTTTGGGCGCTTGCGACTTGTTGGTCTCTGGCAAGAGTTCTTCAAAGCTGTCGAAAATGCAATATAATGTTCATCAATACGGCCTAAAGGTCCAGACTTTCCGTGAAAGCTACAGAAGTTAGACCCTTACCGTCTTCTAGCATTGAGCAGAAATATTGAGCTTAGGAAAAAAAATGGAGGGGTTGCCCAAGCTCGATTTTGGTCTACACCATGCGCTGGCAACGGTCGCCATGTGGTAGAATATTTGAATCAGCACATTTAAAAACGTTGAAAGACGAATCTCCTAATTTATTGTCTGCACCGCTGTATTTGGCTGGTGCCGGGAAAAACGGTGAATACCAAGTGTGGGGGAATGTGTAATTCTTCGAAAAAATACAATAAAATCGGAGCGTTGTTCCGCATCACAATAATAATATCGGACATCCACCCTAGAATGAAACAGTAAAAAACAGTACGTGCAAAATTTAAAATTCTCTCGAGCCTTTGGCCTATTTGGCTCCAGCGCAGTGCTCGAGCTAGCTAAACGGGTATGACCAGCTCTTCGCTCATCTTATTTTTCATTAGACTGTGACCTTTGGATCTACACCTGGCGATAACAGTTGTCGCATCGCTTGGATCTGTGTGCCAAACAGTGAGCAATCACCCAAACCAACGACAGAATGATTAATAATAGTAACAGTGGTTGGTCCCCAAGATGTCCACGGTTTTCTTGCCAACTCTCACAGTGCCCACGCGAATACCCGCGATCGCCCACGGTTCAAAATGTCCTCAGTGCAAAATGCACCAGATAAAAATTCCTAGAGATCAAGTTCGGGGGGAGGCAAATATCATCCTGTCCTCGAATGAATCACAACTTAGATTAATGGAAATGTAAGGTCTCACATAGTTTTAAAAGATACACAGATCATAGGGAACAATATTATCCGGAACAGGGCGGTTAGAGGGGGGGGGGGCATGCTTCTAAGAGTCCTTCCTCCACACAGTGTATTCCTAAGTTGGTTTCGTCTTCTTATTCTTCTGATATAAAAACAATAATTTCGGCACTTGACCCGAATATTCAGCCGAAAATCTTGAGTAGACCAAAATTCACTCAGCTGCGCATTCAGCATGATTGTGACCCAAAAGTACTTTCTGACCAAATTTGCTCAATGTGAGCACAGCTTGCTCGGCCGTCTTTCTGTCATAATTAATAATAAAAAATAAAAAAAAGATTTTTTTCAGTCGTATGTTTTGTATCTCGTTTGTATCTTAGTTTTTACGCTGGTTAATTTAAAGGAACAGAGAACTTGACTCAAACTTGACTGGGGGAGCTAGCTGACATATCAAGAATGTACCCTGAGTCGATATTGAGAGTAAGAAAAATTCTCGTTACGACCATTGCAGTTTCCGGGCAGTTTCCGAGAATTCGACTTTTGATTTAGTAGAAAAACAAGAGCTACGAGCTCATATGGTACTTGTTACGAGTAGGTGGTACAAGAAAGTAGATGAGAATGTCACAAAATCCCCCCCTTCAACCCCCCTAGGATTAGACCTAGAAATAAGGTATCTAATTTCACGTCAATGATGTATGTAGGACTTGTGCTTGCTCTTCCCACCAAGTTTCATCGTGGTCCCTCCACTCTAATCGTTTCCCAAGATTTCTGGTACCCCTCTCCAGCTCCCCACGACGTCACCGGATCCTGTTCGGATTTTATGTGGATCGTCTAAGACACGAGGTCTTTCCAGATACCAAGTTTCATTAAGATCCGATCACCCGTTCAAGAGTTATAAATACCTCAAGATTCCGGATTCCCCCTCCGGCCACTCCCTCCACGATGATCGGATCATGCACACGCCAATTGTCAAGTCGGTTTATTCAAGTCCCTGTTATGCCAGCCCAGTTGCATTGTCCTAGTGCATCAGGAAGTACCGAACTCACGTTTTAATCAGAAATACGCCCCCCCCCCCCAACTCCCCCATATTGCTCGAATCTGGTCCGGTTATGTCAATGATGTATCTAGGAGTTGTGCTTGCTCTTCCCACCAAGTTTCATCCTGATCCCTCCACTCTAAGTATTTCCCAAGATTCCGGTTCCCCTATCCAACTCCCCCCGAAGTCACCGGATTCGGTCCGGATTTTATGTGGATCGTCTGAGACACGAGGTCTTTCCAAAAAACACGTTTCATTAAGATCCGATCACCCGTTCAAGAGTTATAAATACCTCAAGATTCCGGATTCCCCCTCCCTCCAATCCCCCCACGATGCTTGGATCGGGGAAGTGACTATTTCCAACTTAATCATTTGGGGTCCCTGATATGCCTGCCAAGTTTCATCGTCCTAGCTTATGTGGAAGTGCCCGAACTAGCAAAACCGGACCGACAGACCGACGGACGGACAGAAATTGCGATCGCTATATGGCACTTGGCCATAAAAAGCAAAAGATTTGTGTGCCGGGAGTAGGAATCGAACGCGCGACCTCTTGACTACTGCCCCGATACTGTGGCCGAAACACGGCCAAAGGCGAACTTTTACAGTGCATAAGGGCAAGGGCTTGTCAGCTAGCTTTGGGAACACTAAGGAGGGGGTTCGAGATAACAAAGAAGGGTGGTTCTGTCGACAATAACTCCCTTTAATTTATCTAAGCCCACAGTCGGTTTGATGGCCGAAAGTTGCGTAGTCAAGTTTTATGTGCCTTTAACCGTGTTAATTTTAATTTTAGTTTAGTTAGTTAATTTTAATCGCGTGTCTGGCACAGTTTATTTTATCAGAAGGCCCCCTCCCCCCCAAAATGACGCTTCTGTTTTTACGGTAAATTCAGAAACAAATCTACTCTGTGTCTGCTGTTGCTTAGAAGACGGGCGCTTCATTTGATTGCTTGCTTGGAATTCTGGGGGGCTGAACCACATTAAATACTAGAATTTGTATGGTGAGTAATTAAAATTTCTGAGAAAAAAGGCCAATTTAAATCCCCTGTGATGAAGTAGCTACAGTGCTTTTTGTCAGTGCATTCTCAAGTTCAGTTAGCAAAACTGGAGATCCCCCCCACCCAACAAAATAAACAGTTGCATATAATTAATCTAATTCTTTCTTTTGTCGTCTAGTATGATAGTATTATCGTCAGCCTATGCTATCCATTGTATAGTTTGTAGTAGTAGTTACAGTTAAGACTCAAGGACGAACAACTTACTGTACCCTTGTTCGTCCCGTGTTACTGAAATCATTCTATCTTTCTTGTAGCATCGTCTAGCGGCTGTTTTCCAGTCCCACGGACTCGGCCATCTGCTAGGATTGGACGTTCATGACGTAGGGGGATACATTCCGGGAAGAACGCCAGAGCGCCACACTGCCCCGGGACTGAGAAGCCTACGAACTGCCAGACAGATGGAAGCGGGGATGTGTATAACGGTCGAACCTGGCTGCTATTTCAATGATTACGTAAGTCACGAGCGTTTCTTTTCTTGTGGGAAAGTTTGGGGTGGAGGTAGAAAGGTTTAGGGAAGTGTAAAAATATTCTGAACCAGTCGTGTTTGATCTAGCAAATATTAGAGTCGCTGTTGTAATTACAGTAATTATGAAATTTCTTTTTGCTTTCTTCTGGTCTTGTTTGTAACAAAATGAAGGTAGCGTCACTTTCGGAACAATTACAAGAAGATTCCAGTTTCAATTGGTTGTAGCTCGAGCTTTCCTAGATGATACCGTGAAAAGGCGCAAAGATCAGACAAGGTGAGAAGGTTAGATCCCAGCTATACGGCGGGAGGAGTAGCCTACTAGGCTATTGGCCAAGGTGGGTAGCGTGCGCTCAGGCTCGTCACATGCTTAGGCATATTGTGGATTATTATTATTATAATTATTTATTTGAATCCTTCAAAACTGAAGAGTAATGTATAAAAAGGAACAACAACATGTCAATCAAACTCACACAACTTACATACTAGTTAACAGCTGACCTTGAAAGAGGAATTAGCCTACTAAATATACAACGAAATACAATTGAAAAACAAAGTTCAAAATAAACAGACTAATCAGGGCTTTTTTTTTGTGAAAAAAGGAAAAAGGTTGTGATGCAGAAGAATGTTGTCAGCCTTTTTTATGAAAGTTCTGGAGTTTACTATTTAAAGTTTAGAGAATTGAGAGAGAGACTCAGCAGTTCTTAGGCAGGGGGGCCCGAAGGGGGGAGGGGGTGCATGTTCCACCCTCGTACCAATAGTAACTATTAGTTACTATTTCCGTTACAACCTCACCAAAAGTTACTACGCTGACCGTTCCAACCTTCTCGAAATAGTAACTAATAGCAACTATTTGCTTACCACGCTCGGGAGCGTAGTAAGCGTAGTAACTACGGATCTCTGAATCGTGATTGGTCGGATTCGCCCGTGGTATGATATTCTGCGGGAAAATTTCTGCGTTCCAGCCTTGACAGAAAAAGCCAGAATTCGTGACGTCATGCGTAGTAACTACGGTAAGTAGGATGGAAAACGCTTTTAATTACCATGAACTCACCCGAGAGCTTCTTTTAGATTCTTGGGTGGGTGACATTTATACCTATGTCGTATATCCGTCGTCGTTCAGGCAGTTTATTCAAACAATGTTTCAAAGTCAGCTTGGACTCAAAGAATATTTAACGTTCAGGCAGTATAACAAATTTTCTAATTAAATCCCTCTCTACCCTCGAATTTTTGTTTTGGATATTAAATGCCTACTTTAAAACTTACATGCGTCTTCATTTAGAATATGCTTCACGGGTTTGAAATTGTTCTCTTTCTGTAGAGCTCTCTGATCGCCTAGAAAATGTTCAAAAGAGAGCAGCGAGAATTATTCTGGGTGATCATGACGTTCAGTTTCCAATAAATTACTATTATTATTATGAAGAGGCTCTCATTAAACTGGGCGTCACTAAGTTAACTTACCGCAGGAATAACCTTTCAAAAATTTCGGAGCAAAGATACTGTGTTGTACCCAGATGAGCCGTCTATTCCCCCCTCCCCTCCCGTCGTCCGTGCGTTGTTCGAGAGGAACACTGGCAATCAGTTTTTGCCGTATCCTGCCAATTCTTCGACCAAATTTTTACACAGTTTCATTCCAACATTTATTTCCGGTCATATCTTGTAAAGTATTAATTAATTTGCTGTCGCTTTTGTGTACTTCGTAAATATTTTATTCCCCTCTTCTAGCATTAAGCTATTTGGAAGTAAATTTGATTAGTAATATTAGTATTTCTTATTTATAAATATTAGTAATACTTTAGTATGGACCAAATTAAGAAACCAAAATTGTATATTGCACGAATGTTATGTAAAGTAATAGTATCTTATGTACTTGTATGTTAGTGAATTTATATTGACATTTCCTTTGCTATTTTTCGCAATGAAGAATTTTTGGATGAATAAAGCGAACTTGAACTTAAATTGATTTATTGATTTAAACGGGCCATATTGGCATTGACACCCAATTTGCAAAGGCTTGCAGGGTTTTACAGTGTCAGAAGTTCCATCACATTCAAATAAGGATGAGTAATTCAGCAGATATAAGATAAGACACAGTGAGCGTGTTCCACCCTTCTAACAATAGTTACTATTTCCGTTCCATCCTCACGAAAAGTTACTACGCTGACCGTTCCAACCTTGTCGGAATAGTAACTAATAGTTACTATTTGCTTACCATGCTCGGGAGCGTAGTAAGCGTAGTAACTACACATCTCTGTAATGTGATTGGTCGGATTCACCCCTGGCTTGAGGTCCTGCTGGAAAACAGAAAAATCGTTCCAGCCGTGAAGGCAAAAGCCGGGATTCGTTACGTCATGCGTAGTAACTACGGTAAGTAGGGTGGAACACGCGCAATGCTGTTGAGGTCACAGAATATTTTCGTTGAACATAATATTTAAAAGCCCAGACGGAAGTATTCTTTAAAGTTTAACTAAAAAGCCAACTTAATGGTGTATCATTTAACTGAAGACACAGCAATCGCTGCAGTATCCGCCCCAGTCCTCTGGATTGGAGCAGAGATTAATTTCCCCGCTAGGAGTTTCTTGTTTTGTGAGAAAGAACTTTTTTACTGTTGAACCGGTTGCTTGTGGACTTCTCTTCTTCGGGTGAAAATCCGATAAGTAAACCGAGAAATTACCCTAGGGATAGGTCAATCGGCCCCTATCCCCAATTTGTTAAAGTTTAACTGAAAAGGGCAGAGATGGGACATTCTTGCTACCCCTCACCTGTTCACTTAAGGAGGCTTGAAGACCCGATGAAAATGCGTTACTTCGTGGCTCCGCTATTCACGAAAAATCATTTTTCAAATAGTGGAATTTCCCTGTCAGATTTGCGCTACTACCTGTGTCGTATGCTTGACGAAAAAGATTTATGACATTTTTTGTTCAGGCACTAAGCAGTCTTCACCAAGCTCATCACCGCCCACTGAAAAGCCGCGTTTGTGTTCAAGTTCAAATATTCCGCGTCATAGTAGAATTTGCGCTGTGAGGACAGCAGTGGATGTTCTGAACCTCACTACTAGAGCAGACAGTGGAAAATCAAAAAATCTCTTAGCAGAATCTAAATTACTCAGTGTATTCGCCTAAATGATACAAAAATAAGTTTGCTTTTCAGTTAAACTTTAAAGGATTTTTGTTTTCGGTATTTGCTCTAGAATGACGTTCAGAATATTTAGGGCCGTCGTCACAACTTAAAGTTCAACTATGACGGGAAATTTTGTTTACAGTGTCAGAAGTTTCATCACATTCAAAGAAGGATGCGCAATTCAGTAGATATGAGAGAACACACTATGTGTTGTCATAGAATCACAGAACAGAATATTTCCGTTACGCATAATATTAAAAGCCCATGATGTAAGTATTCTTTAAAGTTTAACTGAAAAGCCAAACTAATGTTGTATCATTTAACTCATAATCTCAGTACAGCCGCGGCTTTTAAGTGGCTAGTAATTAGTTAGGTGAAGGTGAGCTCATTGGGTGCACACATATTTTTCCTGGATCTTTTTCGTCAAGCATACGGGGAAAGTCCACTATATGAAAATCGATTATTCGTATATAGCGGAGCAACAAAGTGAACGCATTTTCATCGGGCCTTCAAGCCTCTTTAAGTGAATAAGTGATGGGTTAGATTATCGTATTTCAACCCTTTTCGGGTAAACTTTATCACTTGTAAATGGTATCCAAAGTGTTGTCTGCTATCCTCGAATCAAATGTTATGAAATTATTGACTTTGTAGTCAGTTCGTAATTTCGAGCTGTCTCCACTGCCCCCACAGGCCGGTTCGTGCTTTCTTGCAGTCAGAAGTATCAGCTACTTGTATAAAGGATGTTAACAGGGTGACAACAGGTGTATTCATGTCAAAGTTGGTTTGGATAATAAAGAGTATGAAACTAAAAAAAACTAAGAAAACTTGTGTCAAGAGAACAACAACGTACCCTACCTGTCCTTGCTCTTCACAACAATCTTGTTTTCCAGGTTCTCGACAAAGCATTTGCCGACGACACCCTTGCCCAGTTCTTGGTCAAGGACGAAATCGACAAGTACCGGGGATTCGGCGGGGTTCGAATTGAGGACAACGTTATCATAACCGAGGACGGTTGTGAGTTGCTGACCAAAGTGCCTAGAACGTGAGTACCACTTTATCTCTTATCCAAGGGAGGTCCTGGTCGTGGCTGAATGGTTAGCGCCAGGTTAGCGCGCTGAACTCGCGAGCGATGGGTCGCCGGTTCGAGTCTCGGTGGTGGCGACCGTTTGGTTTGAGGCATTGGGTCAGTGGCGTAACCGTGTAAGATGAGCGATAAGTCCACGCAGCTTCGAATGGGTACCTGGGAAGATCTGGGAAAGGCAACAGAAGTGTCTGCGAAAGCACTAGAATAGCTTGCCCTCAACCAGCCATTCCACTTCCTGGCTGAGTGCAGAGTATGGGAGATCAGCACCGCCGATTGTGCCCTGATAAGGCTAATACTGATTTCCAGTGATGATCATTCAGTATCTGATTTATACTTGATAGTGCAAAACGGATACGTCAGCTGAATTTTATTGGAGCTATATTTCGACCCCAAGAACTTGTGGGAATAACCCACAAGTTCGTTTTTCCAACTTGAGCGATTTTGAGCCTGAAGAGGGCCCTTGCCGGGAAGGGCCGGAATATAGCTCCAATAAAATTGAGCTGACGTATCCGTTTTGCACTATCAAATATGATCCGCAGTCAGCCTGGGCGGAAGGAAGATTTGCAGTATTATATTATACATATAAAAATGGTGCAAATAGTGTATAAGAATACTGAGTATCCTACCCAAACCAAGTACAAAAAATAAATACGACATAGGGTAAAGGGGCAAAAATGAAAGAAACCTAAATGAACTATACGTTTCTGAAAAAAATCACCATAAGAAGGGTATGTCATTGAAACGATTGGAAAACTAGACTAAACGGAAAAGTGTCACGTCCTATTGCTCGACTTTACTCTTTCTACTCAGAAAATCGCATTATTTCGGTCAATAGTTATAGTAATTGTTTCGGTCATATGTGTCCATGACATCGTTATTGCGCATTATAATGTGTCCGAACATCGCTGAAGTATAACCTCAGTTGACATCCTTTTGGCACCATCTGCGTGGGCTTAGGGTAAAGTCAGTAGGAATCCATTTGTTTGACCGACCACTTTACTGGCAGATTTTGCGATCTTTAGTTTATCGAGGAAAAAAGTAATGATACAAAAAGATTACCAATGGCTGCTGGATTTTGTTTTTGAATAAGCTGGCTGTTACTTCGTCCTCGACATCCATTTTTCATTTTTCAAGATCCTTTACTTTCTGGGATCGAGCGGTAGATAGCGCTTTTTCCAAATTTGGTTGATATGTGAATTTTTGCGCCTGCCACACCGGATGGTAGGTCGCAAATTCGACACAAGCAATCTTGAAACTCATAAGTGGGACCTATAGCTACCATTCTGAAAGTGAAAACGCACGAATTTGCATTAAAGTTCCGATAGTGAACATTGTTCAATCAGTCACACGACCGAACCGCACAGTGCAAAAAAGCGACTCAGGTGTATTAGAAGAAATTGGGACTGTGAATATACTTTAGTTTTCGCGCAGGTAATATGAATATCAAATACATAAGAAGTACAGTGCTTACGACTCTTTACGGTTGGGTCGATCGCCCCTTAGCACAGGTGAAAGTCATACAGGGTGGCCCCGGGTCACATGTGTTCATTCTGTTTCATCAAAATCATATACGATTTTCGATCCAACAGACTCAGGTGTCCCCAAGAGCTGTGTAATGGCTTCAAACTAGTGTAGACTAAAATTCAAGTAGTTGATAACAGCCTAAATTTGTAGCGGCCGGGGAGCTGAGAATACGGTAAACGAACACACTAGCGTCTTGAGACAAGTCTAAAGTCTAACTCCACAAGCGCTGATTCACACAGACTTCAACCATCGTGTTACCAAGAACAAATAATCAGATAGACCCCCGGTCTCCGTATCTCTGTACTTTTAACTATGTGGAGTCGAGTATTTCTCCTTACTTTTCCCGCTGCGAAGGAGCGGAGGTTAGTAGCTTCGCGCCACATCACGTTTCGTTACCTCTACAATTAGCTATACTCCTGTGAAACCGACTTGTGGAAAAGTAGAAGAGAAGAAGTTGATTGGTTCGCTGGACGCGCTCAACAGCTGGTCAGCGCGCGGAGTACACCTTCTGTATTTTCTTTCTTTGCGATCAGCAACGGCGAAGACGGAAGTAGAGTAGACGGGTAAAACGCTATAGTTAATATCTCTAGGTCCGCTCAGTTTTGTCGGGGTATTCATAGTCGCTGCATGGTACCAAATTTTTTCTTGGTGTTACGCACTGTCACAGATGTAAACAATAATTAAGCTCGGAGGGGTAGTATCAATACGCGCCGCTTTGACGCAGAAAGGCAATATGTGTGAAGCAGGGGTAATACTCAGGGCGTCTGTCAGGACAAAAGTTAAACAAAATTTGAAGGCCAACGGCAAGGAAAAACACTATTCTATTACAGTGTAAAAAGTATCTCCAACGTCGGACGTTATCAATTCTGCATCACGGAATCTGGAGATTTTTGTTCCGAATTCGGAGAGTTAAAATCCGATGGATCATTGAAACGCTAGAAAGCAAAATACGGCAGATTAAGTTATCTGAAAGCGGAGAGTTTTTTTTTGTTTTTTCACAGTATAGTTATAACGTTAGTGAACTAATAGGAAATCAAATCTTGTAGGGTTGAAGAAATCGAGGCTACTATGGCGCAAGGATTAAATGGAAGTTCTTAACTAAGCTGTGGGTAAAGTATAAAAATAGAGTTACTGAGACTGAGGCAACGGCTTCGGTAGTAAAGCACGAAAGGTATTAATTGCAACGTAACTTGTGATAGGTTTGTTGACTTTTATTGTTTTTTTATTTTTGGTTGTATCGTCGTGTATCGTTTTGTAAATTTGTCGGAGAATATTAAACTGTTTCTATTATTTATATATTTGTAACTTTCTTCTTTTCTTCCACAAGCTGGGGGAGGGGTGTGGGTATATAATTGACTTGGGAAAGGATTATCTCAGATGGACAAAAATAAACTTGTTCCTTCTTCGATAATGTCGTATAAAAGTTCTTTACTGGAGTCTGGAACAGGTAACTGACCTACTGAAAATTTTCTCTTATCGACAGTTCCGGATTAACCCCTTTGGCGGCCCTTCGGCGGTCGTGTGGTTACGGGCACCCTTCAGAGATTATCTCCTAATACATATCAACAATATTAAACCGATCAGTATTACACAGAACTGAAGATTAGCAGTTTTTAACGTATTTGACGGTGCAAAACGGATGAGTCAGCCAGATCTTATTAGAGGTATGTTTCGGCCCTTCATGGCAAGGGCCCTTGAAATATAGCTCTATTGAGATGTAGCTGACTTACCGTTTTGCATCGTCAAATATGATTCGCAGTCAGCTTCGGCTGAAGGACTATCTATCAGTTTAAACAAAAGCTAAACATGAGAAATATTTAAAGGAGCAAGGCCCATAGGTAGGTGCTAACTTCGCCGATTTGTTAATCTGACTCAATATAGGTATCGAAGAGGAGTAATAAGCGGTTTGAAAAAAAAATCACCACAATTCCTTGACACGGGTAAGTGAACACTTGACACTCGTGCGAGGTCACTGTTCCTGAAGTCCGCCCCTAACTGGCGATTATTGTGGTTTGGCAACCCTGTTCACAAGCCCCTCGATAGCTCACACGGTTAAAGCATCGACCCGGTTAGTCGAAGACAAGGGTTCAAACCCCGCTGGATGTTTTGTTTTCAGTTCACTAAGGAGTTCGCGGTTTTGAAACCTTTGCCAGGTATGTTTTGTTCTAGGGTTGTCGTTGCGGGGGGGTTCGAAAGTCTAGATGTTGGAACGGAACTCGCAGCCCATTTCTTCGAACAGCTGGCATATGCAGCTATGTCATTTTCGTGCAGGCTCTTAGCTTGGCGTGAAGAATCATTAAAGTTTAACCGAAAAGAGCAGGAATAGGACAATCTAGCTACCCTCCACTTATTCACTTAAAGTTTAACCGAAAAGGGGTGGGATAGAACAATCCAGTTACCCATCGTGTGCAGGCACTAAGCAGTCTTTACCAAGTTCACCACTGCCGACTGAAAAGCCGTGTTTGTGTTGAGATTGAAATTTCCCGCGTCATACTAGAATTTACGCTGTGGGGACGACCGCAGATATTCTGAACGTCAGAACTGGAGCAGATAGTGGAACATTATCTGGGGTAAGTGAACACTCGACCCTCGTGCGAGATCACTGTTTCTGTAGCCCGTTCCTAACTGTGGAATGTTGTGGTTTGGCAACTAAATATTCTTTAAGCCCAAGCTGACTTTGAAACATTTATTCAAACAATTTTTTCAACGGATACGTCAGCTACGATTCTTCATCAGCGATATTTCGGCCCTTCTTGGCAAGGGTCCTCGTCAGGCTGTTTTTGGCAAAAAACAGCCATTTAGTTGCGGTTTGGCAACTCTGTTCACAAGCCCCTCGATCGCCCACATGGTTGAAGCATCGACACGGTTGGTGGAAGTGACGGGTCCAAATCCCACTGGAGATTTTGTTTTCAGTTCACTAAGCAGTTCACGGTTTTGAAATCTTCGCCAGGTATGTTTCGTTACCTATCTGTCCAGTTTCTAGTCGGCGGGTTCAGGTTTCCCTTGATAGGGTTGTCGTTGTGGTGGTTTGGAAAGTTCAGATATTGGAACTGAACTCGCAGCCCATTTCGTCGAACAGCTGGCACATGCAGCTACGTCTGTTTCTTGCAGGCTCCTAGCTTGGCGTGAAGAATCCTTAAAGTTTAACCGAAAAGAGCAGGAATAGGACAATCTAGCTACCCTCCACTTATTCACTTAAAGTTTAACCGAAAAGGGGTGGGATAGAACAATCCAGTTACCCATCACTTCTTCACTTAAATTGGATTGAAGACCCGTTGAAAATGCGTTACTTCGTTGTTCCGCTATTCACGAGTAATCGATTTTGAAATAGTGGAATTTCCGTGTGAGTGTGATGCGCTTGTATTTTTATTGTATGCCTTACGAGAAAGATTTACGATTTGTTTTTCTCCATACACTAAGCAATCTTCACCAATCTCACCACTGCCTACTGAAAATCCGCGTTTGTTTTGAGATTAAAACTTCCCGCGTCATAGTAGAATTTACGTTGTTGGGACGGCCGCAGATATTCTGAACGTCATAACTAGAGCAGATAGTGGAAAATAAAAAAAAATCCCTTCGCAGAATCCGAATAATTCAGTGTATTCGATTAAATGACACAAAAATAAGTCGGCTTTTCAGTTAAACTTTAAATTCAGTGTATACGATTAAATGACACAAAAATAAGTTGTCTTTTCAGTTAAACTTTAAATTGGCTTGAAGACCCGCTGAAAATGCGTTACTTCGTTGTTCCGCTATTCACGAATAATCGGTATACAAATAGTGGAATTTCCGTGTGATTTGTGGTACCACTATGCGCTTGTATCTGTGTTGTATGCCTTGTGAGAAAGATACATAAACAAAAATTGTGTGCAGGCACTAAGCAGTCTTTACCAAGTTCACCACTGCCCCCTGAAAAGCCGCGTTTGTGTTGAGATTAAAATGTCCCGCGTCATAGTAGAATTTACGCTGTGGAGACGACCGCAGATATTCTGAACGTCAGAACTGGAGCAGAAAGGGAAAAATAAAAAATCCCTTAGCAGAATCCAAAATAACTCAATGTATTCAATCAAACGACACATAATAAGTTGGCTTTCCAGTCAGACTTCAATTTCGCTTTTCCTAGACTTGCGATCGATCATTTGATAGATCTCACTGCAAAAAGTAAAAATCAAACTGAGTATATAAAAGTCTGGACGTACTGGTCCTAATGCGATCTCCAGCTTCTGCGTGGTATAAACCTAACCTCTCTTGTGGGTCACCATCAATAGCCTACCAGCCAATATTTAACATTTGAAATATTCTTTATCTACATAGCAACCAGTTTCGAGCAAGAAAAGAAGTATAACTGTAAGAAAACATTACAGATTTTCACAAGAATAGGCTACATTTGCTATTTGTAAACTACAAACATTACATTGTCAATTGTACAGCGATGATTCATTATGCTTGTGGAAGGAAATTAGAGTCCCAGCGTCGCCCAGCCGCCCCCAGGGGTGAGCGAAAGGGTTTGCCACCGGTGAGTAACAAACTGGAGGAAGTAAATGTATGTGTGTTTGCGGCACTCTTCTTTGTTGCTATCTTTTCATCGCAAACATGAACTACCTCCAAGAAGTGCCAAATTAGGTTTTGTCGGTAGTAATAGGCTCAGGTTCATTTATTGACATTCCTAATTTTTCAAAATAAAAATATGCACAAATCTGGCAGGGCGCAGAACACGAAAAGGCTGGACCTTAAGAAGTCAACTAACTATATTGATCGTGCAAAACGGATACGTCAGCTGAATTTCATAGGAGCTATATTTCGGCCCTTCATGGCAAGGGTCCTCTTCAGGCTCAAAGCCGCTCATGTTGGAAAGACGAACTTTTGGGAAGACAAGGTTTTCAAATTCAGCTGACGTATCCGTTTTGCACTGTCGAACATGATTCGCATTTAACTTGGGCTGAAGGAGTACCCGACGAAAAATTTATCTCAAAATAGTACTATGAAGTAGTACGAAAAAGTTGCATGCAGTACTAACGATGCTACTACATGCTTCTACTTCAAGGCTACCGTGTTACTGCATTCTACTATATGCTACTATTAGCAAGACTGGATGCTACTATGGCAAGACAGGACGCTACTGGATACTACTACGCAAGATTGGACCAGTTTGAGGCACATTAAATGATAGTATTCTTTGCTATTACATAGTATTACATGCAACGTTTTCGTACTACTACCATACTACAGGGCACCAATTTTTCATCGGGTATTTAGTCAACTAACTGCTGATCTAACCACAAATACAAATAATTAATATGGATACAACGTATGAACGCAGCCATACCTACCAACCAAAAAAAATGCAACTTATAAAATAAAAATTAAAAAGCAGAACGTCAGGGAGACACGGACGACTAACGAACCACAAGCGATTTAACTAATTATAGAATAGAATATAAAATATTGACCAATTAGTTATGTTCCAGGAGAAAATATTAATGTAGAGTAAGTTATTATATATAATTGTTTCAATCCATCAAAACTGAAGAGTATGTTTCAAAACTGAACATCAACACATCAGTTAAAAGTTTGACTGAATAAGGCTGGGATCATAAAAATGTCATTCGTTTGTTTTGTCCGTTATCCACAGATAATCAGTTTCGTCGATATACTTATTCTTTTGGATTTGTGGTATCTCTATGTACTTATCCCTCTACGCTTGACATTTGTACCAACTACAAATGTAAGCCATTGCCGAAAAATAAATAAAAATGCAAAAATAAAATTCAGACGTATCTTCTCCGATGTCGCATATTTACCCTTGGAAATCCAGGCCTTTGTTGAAATTCAAATCATCCATGTCTGGATGAACTTTGGGTTGTCGTGCAAGCAGCGTTCGCTCTGAACGTTACTACTAAAGCCCCGGTTGAAAGAGTACAGAGAGTTTCAAAAATGTGAGTTTATTCAAATACCAGATGTAGCAGAATATCTTTTCATTTGAACTTTAATTACTGACGGCGCTGAATGGATAAGTCAGTTGAGATTTATTCTGAGATTTTTTTGTTCTGAAATTTGTTCTGAGGTTTGACCGGAAGATTTGGCGGTGAAGATGGCCACATCACAGGGATTTGCCGATAACAAAGCATGCTTGTATCAATCAGTCGATCAATTAGCTTTATTTCAGCCCGATTTCAGCACAGGTGCCATAAAAAAACAAAAAAGAAAAACAAAAGAAAAAACACTAGAGAACATAAGAATTGTCGTTTAACGGCCGTCAAATGGTTAAATAAAAAAATATAGGCTTAGAAGCAAGCGTGAGAAGCTCAATATCACACAGTTTAAAGGCACAGAAAACTTGACTACGCAACTTTCGGCCATCAAACCGACCTGGGGGGGCTTAGATAAAGATACAGGGACTGATTGTCGACAGGACTCCTCTTCTTTGTTATCTCGAACCCCCTCCTTGGTGTT